>OY755203.1:10785811-11510989 GCA_963576765.1 Draba incana | reverse complement strand
GTCGGCCGTGCTCGAACCAAAGAGGACGAGGCGGTTGTCCCCACCATCGAAGTTTAGCTCGATGTCGTGACCTGTCTCTGCAAAATTAGCACCACCTCCGTCCTAAACCCTAAATCCTAACCCTAAACCCTAAACCCTAAACTCTAAACCCTAAACCTTAAACCCTAAACCCTAAACCCTAACGTCAATGGCCAAATCCCCAGGGTCCTAGGGGACCCCTCATTGTTCTAGCGAGCGCGTTTGTGGGCAACATCACCGCAACGTCCTTCCCGGCGCCATGCTTGACAATGATTGGGGCGCTCTTGTCGCTCGACCGCTTCTTTGAAGTGGTCCCAGTCGTGTCCCGGACAACCGATCCCTTCTACGTCTTGCTCAGAGTCTCAGCCTAGAGCAGCCGATTTGCAAGTAGACCTGCTCGCCCCCGGGGCAACAGACTTGTCTGTCCCCGCATCAGCGCACTTTTTTGCTCCTGAAGCAGCAGGTTTACTCATCCTAGCAGTGGTCTTAATTATGAGAAGAGGAGGCTGCTCCAGATTCAATTTTGCCATGTTCCCTTTGTCAAATTTAAGAGCAACGCCCCTGGAAATGTTGTAACCGAGACGGGGGTCACCTGAAAAATAAGATGCAAGAACTAAGAAATTGATCGGGAAAGGAGGTGGGTACCGTTGCAGTAGCTCGACCACAGAATTAGAAGTACTATCCAGAAGCGCTCGCGTCGCAGTATCTGCGGAGAAAAGAAAAATATCAACGATCAGTCGTGATGAGAAGGCGAAAAGGAAATTGTACCAATTTGCTTATTCCAGCCTATTCAGATTTCCCCGTTATAGCGCCCTATTGACGCCTTGTTTATCTTGACGAAGAAATACTTCTCCTAGCTGTTACCCTCGAGCATGGTCTTAAAGTTATCTACCAAAGTGAGCCTGCTCTTCATCTTGATCTAGAACCGACAAGAATCAAAAACGTTCCCGCGAGCAATCTCACAAGCCTCCTCGAAGTGGTCGCACGTGACCACCCGACGAGCCTCGTAACTTAGTGTCAGAATTGATATTAAGTTTCGGAAGCTCGCATGGGTCAATTGAGATATAGAGACCTTGCGATGAGCACAATACTCCAAAACCACCGAAAGGATCGGAAAACCGAGCCCACCTTGATGAAGAAAGCATTTGTAAACACATATGTGGCATGCGAGAGGAGACCACGGCCTGCAATCCGAGCTAAGAATGATAAAATCTACTGAGGGCATGTTCTTTTTGCTACCGCACTGTAGGACGCTGTCTTTCGTGGAAGCCGACGGCTTGTTGTCATGATGGCCTAACACGATGTGAACACAACGGCCGGGATCCGAGCCATAGACAGGGACTGCTTTCAGAGCTTCCAACTGATCTTTATGCTTCGCCTTCCTCTTACGCTCGGCCTCTTTCTTTCGCTCCCGCTCAGACAATTCCTTCCTCGCCCGAGCAGTCTTGATATCCCCCTGCGTCTCAACCTTCTTCTTCTTCCTGATACTGAGCGGCATGTGGTCGTCCTCGGAAGAACCGCCCTCTTGACTGGTCGCCTGCCCAGAGCGGCGGAGGGATGACAAAGCCATCCTATCATCACCATCTAAGTCACTCTCGCCAAACGAGGGCCCAGAATCGACAAAAAGGGAAACCGAAACGATAAGTCGGTCCACGTTCTTCATACTCCTACGAATCAATGCCAAACGATAAGATTCTCCCGACGTCATGTTTCTCGGAAAACATTCGAATCGGTGTCGCGGTTAAAAATGAAAGGGAAGAGAAAAAAACAAACAAGAGAGGGACATAGATTAGAAAGGAAAATACCTGATCGGGATCTTCAGAATGCGAAATAAAGGATAAAAGAAAGGGGAGACACATCTTTATATAGGAAACCATGAAAAGGTGTGATCATTAGTGGGACAGAAACAAAGAGGCGGCACACCAAAGAGTCGCATCAACATTGAAACCCTAAATCCTATCGACAAATGCAAAAAGCGTAATCATGACCGGGGCGAGAATCAAGGAGGCACGTGCTAGCGTAAAGATCAGTCGCACCCACGCGCCGACGCGTCCGGATAATTTCAAACAGCAAGACAAAACCCCGGGCAGGAAAAACAAGTCGCGCCTTCCTGCTCTCTTGCCTACTCGCGCTCATTCGACTAACTCGGCAAGCTTGATCTTGCTCTCAGCCCGTATAGTTGCTTTAATTCTTAGTATAGTTACTTTATGATTAATGTGGGTTACTTTATGGGAACATATGGTTAAAATGTAACCATATGTATCCCAAACCCTAATACCATTGTACTATATATAGGTGTACCATCATTTGTGTACAACTAAGGTGAAATACACTACAGTTTTTGGGAAAATCATAATATTCTTTTTGTCAATATAATTAACTTCCCTAAATCCGAAACTTCCTACTCGGTAACTGTTCATCCGAGCAGGATCCTAACATTTCTTCTAAACTTTCTTTTCCATTTATCAAAGAATTCCCGAACCTATTACAAATTTAGTGTCGATCTCAATCCGAGTTCAACACTTTCTGTCTCTGTTCTGTGAATTAAAAAATCTCAGTAATTCATTCTTCTGTTTCGTATAGCTCTTCTTGTAGCTCTGTTCTGTCTTATCTGCTTGTTATTCTATGATTTAGTCTTTTATGTAACTCTGGTACTTTGATTGGCATTAACGAAATTTTTGCTCTGCCCCGATCTTCTTCAATTTCAAAAACAAATTTTGTAGCGACCCTTATAGATTCTTAGTGTAGGGATTGTTTTTGGAACCCTTGATAATCATATTCCATTAACAATCGAAAGAATAGCTGTTTTGTACACAAAGTTTCATGCTTTTTGTCCTCATGTGTTTGCCCGTGGACTTGCCAGGGTCTTTGTCTTCTGGAAATCGCTGACTTTGCGACTAATTGAATTTCTTGGGATTGTTTGGAGAAACTATAGAGCTGATGGAGAACGGAAATGATCAACCAATGGATGTTGGATCCGTGGTTGAAGCTGTTTCGGCCGATCACTCATTCGGTGCTCCTTTGTATGTAGTTGAGAGCATGTGCATGCGCTGCGGTGAAAATGTAACTCTCCCTTTCTCACACATAGTTTCTTTGAGTTTCTTGATGCTGGTTATGTAGTCATTATTATTTGTCATAGGAGGAACTTGGTGAATTTCTCAGCCCAATAGTGAACTAGTGTACTTTAGCAATTTCATTAGTTCGTTCTGCATTCCAATGGTTCTTGAGATTGTTATGAAACAAAACTTATTCGCTACATCTTGGTGATGGACTGAGAAATTTGAGGTGATATATATTAATAATTGTACTTCTGTGGCAATAAGTTGGAGACTGTATATGCTAAGCTTCAGTTGTAATAATTTGTTGTATGAGATTTTCTTGGCTTTTCTTCACATTACTCAGCTCCTTTAATGAAATGAGCAAAACTGAAACTGCCCTTACTAAACCATTTTGTCTTATAAAAATTATTCTAAAAGTTGGCCAATCAGATTTTAGGAAAAATAGACCAATGAAAATGCATCCTCCCAAATCATATTTGATATCAAAATCGGGGTTCCAATTTTTTTTGTTCTCGTCGATGTCGCTCTCCCCAGTGCCAGGAGCTTGAAGTTTGGCTAATTCATGTAACGTTAAGTTCGTCACAACGTCGAATTCTTATTTTCCAACTAGCGCTTCCGCCGCAGAAAATTCGACCAAATTCTTCAAGATCGTTCATTAATTTAATAAACCGAGACCAAACTCTCTGGTATATAGACAACATTTTGTGATTTAATGGATTAAAATTTGTATATTGCAACAAATTATAGGTTATTTGATTCTTATTGACGAATAAAACTTTTCTTGTTCTCTGTTCTTGTGTGATTTGGAAAGGTTTCGTTGATTTTTTTATTCAAATTTCTACATGTGGTTGTCTATTATGATGGTAATCTCTGTGTTTTTTCCCTCATCATCGTTCAAATTTGAACTGGTCATGTCGAATTTGATATTGAAATTGAAATTTCGTGTATTCTTTAAAGAAGGAAGCCCGTAAAGTTGACAAGTGATCCACCATAGCCAGAAGGTATTCATATCTTCTTCTTGATTTCTATTTTGTTCTAACTTTAGTTTGTATGGTGGAAAATCATAAAAAGAAGTGTATATGAGTAGAAACAAATCCCATTGCAATTAGTTTCGGTGGGAATGGGAACTAAGGTTTCACAATGATCATCTCTTTTGGGTTTTTGCAAATTCAAGGAGTTTTCTTACTTAAGACAACGGTGGATTTCAACGTTTTTGGCTTTATGGTCGACTTGAGTTTAAAGGGAATAACGTGACCCCGTCATTTCCCCCCATTATGGCCTTGTAATGTAAAACCTGGATTGATGATGAATTCGAGAATTCGTGGCAGAGATTGTATTGCTATGCCTTGGAATATATATTCCATAATTTAGTAGCTTTCATGCAATTTCAAATTCCTTCCAATGACTAATGATTTGTATAACCAAGAAAAATAATTTCACAATGGTAAAAGCTAATTCCAAGTTAAAATCCTCTGAAGTCCAATTGCTTGTATATGCGTACAATCATAACACTACGGATAACTATATGAAAAACTCATAACCTATCACAAAATATCTAATGTTTTATTTAATTAATATACATTATGTTTCAAACGAAACAAATAAACAAAAACTATATGTTTATAGATATATTTGTTATTTTTTACTGTGCAAACCAAATATATTAACTGAATAACATATTCTTACACAGAGCTTAAGGAAAGGGAAGATAACGCAGATTTAGCAATACAGTTTGCAATATGATATTCAGTTCAAGAAATGTAAATGAAAAGGATAGAGAAAGAAAAGGATCTCCATAGACAGGGAATGTCAAATAGGATGCTTTTCAACTCGTTGATTACGCCACCGGAGTTTAGTAAATAGAGGAGCCATTGAGAATCAGAGTAAATAGCAAGGTCTCTGATTTCGGTAACCGAAGATGCGATTAAAGCGGCTTTTAGAGCAAAGGCTTCAGCCAATAACGCGGAGGAGACGAACTGGCACGTGGATGACCCTTTGAATAGAGTATTCTTACTCTGTGTTTTGAAAATCCATCCAACCCTATTAATCCATGGAGCTAGAGTCACAAGCTGCATCAATATGGCAGCTAAACGGTACTACGTCTGAGCATGGGGGCCGGTAAGCGACTCGCTTTGCCTGTTGTGGATTAGTCCTTTGGTTCGCCTCTTGCCACTCTCGAGCTTCACCTAGAATCTTCAATTTAACTTCTTGCTCAGAGAAAAATCTGTTTTCGAAAATTAAACAGTTTCGAGCCTTCCACAATTACCAACAGACCCAAGGGAATAGAGTCACTATGATTCCGGATGGTGGGATCAACAGGGAAAATCATCAAAAAGGTGCAAAAGGAGCTTAAAGTGGTGTATTCTAAGCTACAGAATGTTTATCAAGACAAAGACTTAGTCCAAGTCAAGAACTTCTCAAGATATCATAATTCACCAAGTTGGACAGAATCGCAGAGTCTGAAGTTTTGCTACAGATGGAAGATCAAATCAACTTGTATTCTTATTAAACTTGGCTACATTTCAAGGTCTTTTATTCCTATTTCTAATGAAGTTGGAATTATCTTATTTGGAGTTGTGAGCTGGAAGATACACTCGATTTACTGAAGACATGTCAAACTGCCTCGAAGATGAAGAAGGTGCAGAATGAAGACAAACGTTGATGGACTTTAAGGCCGGCGTTATGGACCATTCTCAGCTCAAGATGGAGTGTTTTCAAGCCCATATATGAGCCCAAATTCACGCCGCCGTTTTGATGATCCTAGGTTTGAGGAGTTATGACGAAAAGACGTTTCTGCCCACGAGAAGCCCTAGAAGACCCTAGTACTATAAATACTTGTTTTTAGCCTCTTGTTTTAGTGGGTGCCAAAATATTCAACACTTTTATTGATAGATAACAGCCTCCACGCCATCCCCTTGAGGGATTGATCATAGATCTTGTTTTAGGAGCTTTGGAGGAAGATCTCGCTTTGTGCTTCGTTATAGAGAAGAATCTTCTTATCCCTACTCTTTTAATAAAGTTTCTTTATCATGA
Organism: Draba incana; assembly: GCA_963576765.1. NCBI lineage: Eukaryota > Viridiplantae > Streptophyta > Magnoliopsida > Brassicales > Brassicaceae > Draba > Draba incana. The sequence goes on along the minus strand of OY755203.1, from coordinate 11,504,879 downwards.
ATTCAATGTTTCCTTGCTGTTTTTCGTGCATCATGCTTGAGTAATTCACTCGTTAGGTTTTAAGTTTTCAATGAGTTTCATAATTCGATAATTGATTGATGATTGTTTAGGGATAATAATAGAATCGTCATCTTTACTTGTACTCTATGCATAACTTCTAAAAGAGCTATTTAGCGGTTTGATCTTAGGTTGATATAGATTCCAAAAGCTTTTATATTGATCAGAACTAGTATTTGATGAGCCTAGCGTCTTAACAATCGAAAGTTTAGTTAAGGAGTTCGGTGAACAATATCATAACTTGAACTTTTCTTGCATATTTTTGCCTTGTAATAACCATCGAAAGTTGAGTCTATTTGGGTGAATAAATATAGTAGTCGGAGCCACGAAAGTGGAATGACTATACAATCGTGTTATGAGTTCTGGATGGTGCGGTATATCCTAAGGTCCCTAGATTAAATCAATCATTATTGTTGCATGATTCTCTGCGATTTCCTAAGTCCTAACGTTTTCTCTTATTGATTTTCCTTTTTATTTACTTTCTTTGCATCACAACAAAAACCCAAATCATATTTTGTCTTAGCTTAATTTGCATCTCATAAATTCGTAGCGTATCATCTTTTCAGTCCTCAGTGGTTCGACCCCTAAATACTACTGTGTTTGCATGTGCACTTGCAGCTTATCTAGGGTTTATAAATTTAAACTTGCATAAAATAAAACCCTATCAAGTTTTGGTGCCGTTGTCGGGGACTGATTTGTTACCTACGAGTGTTTGATTCATATTAAGTCTAAGATTTGCTTTTTCGCTAATTTTATTTTTATTTTCGTTTTTATTTTTTGAGTGTTTCAGAGATTCATCGATGGAACACTACAAGCACTATCCTAGGAGAATGGCGAGCCCTTATACTCATGAGACCATTGGGGGTTATTCCTCTATGACTTATGAGTCCAAGCGATCACCATACTCCAACAAAACATGGTACAATGCTCATATGTACCAACACAAAAAAAGGAGGATGAACTAGAAGCTTTCGCATGTCTAATCATGGAAGGAATCAAAGATTTCGGTCGTGAGGTTAAGGCAAAGATGGAGAGATTTAGTTCAACCTTTGGAGAAAGACACGATGCTCTTGCCGCTTGAGTTCAACTCCAAGATTTCCACCTAGAAAATTTGAAGAAAATCCATGAAGAGTTATAGGAAAAACCACTCGAGAAAGTCGACAAAATCGAGAAGTTCGTTGTTCCTTGCTTTATCAATGAAGAGGAGTTCAAAGATTCTTTGTGTGACGGAGAAGCCAACGTTAACATCATGTCTAAAGGAATAGCTAAGAAGATAGGGATTAAGGAGTTAAAGCCTTGCAATTGCCCCAAGTCGCATCAAGATGCTTCTTCTACAATCTCACATGGTTTTGTTGCGGATCTACTAGTTGGAATTGGTCACTATGATCTTCCAACAAGCTTCCATGTTTTGGAGATGAAAGATGATCCTCTCAAACCTTTGATTCTTGGTTCACCATTCCTAAAATTAGTTGGAGCACTTGTGGATTCTACAAACAGCCAACTCTCTTTCTCAAAACTTCTGGAGAACAAGGGAGTATTATATCCGGCTCTACAAGGTGATTCCAAGAAGGACGTCAAAGACATACAAACACAAGCTCTCCAAGAAGACGAAACGAGCATCACATGCCTAGATTCGGAGGAGATGCACGATCAAAGAGAAGAGTTTAGAACATGTTCACACGTTCTAGACACTAAAGATGACCCTCCCAAACCCTTGTCCCTTGGTTCACCAACCCTTCAAGCCGCTGGATATTTTGTGGACTCCACCAATCATCAAATATATCCCTCCGAAGCCGACAAAGGAGTGTTCTATTCGGCCTTCCAAGGTAAGGTTTCTTTGTGTATGAATTTGTACACTAATGAAACTTTTGATATTGATCCAGGAGATAAAAGATATGCCACAAAGGAGTTTCAAGATGCCAAACAAACAGCCCCTCCAACCATACTTAAAGATGTTGTCAAACCGACAAAATCAAAAGGCGAGATGACTCCAAGTGTTGCAAATTCGACTTTAGTTCTTATGGAACGTAAAGAAGGGTTTGTTCAAGTCAAAAGGCCCTCAAATATCCTCTCCAAGATCAGCACAATGATCCCCACGGATTTAAAGGAGAGAAGTGAAGAATTCATCAAAGAAAAAAACAACAATTTGGTGAAATTGTTTCTCGATGAAATAGTTCTTCATGAGAGCCACCAAGATGCTAAAAGATGGAGCCTCAAACCATCTGGTTCTGAGTGTAGAGAAGCTAAAGGAACTATCATTCCTTTAGTGGAGCCATCCCACTCTTAAAAAGAAAGGAGTCGAGCTAAAAGACTTAAAACAAACGCTTTATGGGAGGCAACCCATATTTAATTTTATTTGAGTCTTTAATTTAAGTTTTTCAGCATAGTTTTTAATTTTAAAATCTTCATATTACATTCATTTATCTACTTATGCATTTTCAGGTTTTTACAAAAATCATAAAAATAAAAACATTGTGTTTTTGAAGAAGAAAGAAGAGAAGGAGGTAGAGCAAGACCAGTTCCGGTTCACGACACAAACGAATTATCATATCTGTAAATTGGCGGGACAATAGAAGACAGTCATACGAAGATACAGGAAAAAGAAGAACGTAATTTGCTATTACGGTTTAAAAGTTATGACTGATTTCCCAAGACCAACGAAGAAATAGACGAAGTTACAATGGGTCAATTTCAAACCTCTTTTCATGATGAACCACAAGGAACCAGATGACAATCTTCATACCATTGGAAATCTCTGAGTCTCAGGAGTACGGGACATCTTTTAGATTTCAAATCGGAGGTCTGTAGATGGAGAAAAGGCGATCGCAACATGGGATATTGTTCCTGGCGCGAGGTTGTGTCAAGTGTCCCACACCGATCCACGTTCGTGACCGGTGCAACGCCACGACCTGCATCCCAGACCCCGGACAATCATGTTCCAGACCCCGGACACTCATGTTCCAGACCCCGAACACGGGATAGCAACCGGTGCCAAGCCCATGACGCTGCGTCCTCGTCCCGCCGGTCGTCTCGCGTGCCCGTCCCACTTCCCATGTCCCAGCCTGGAGCCTTGTCCTGCAGTCCAGCGTCCCAGCGCCAGTCACAGACCAGCGACACCTGACCATGACCCACATCTCAACCCGGTATGAACCACCGAACCGACCACCTAGCCATGGTCCGGTTTAAGGTAAATTTCCTTAATTTTCTCTTTTATTTATTTTAAAAACCAATTTTCAATCTTAATTACAAATTTTTAACACTAAATTTATTTTTCAAATTGCAATTTGATCTTTTAATCTATATGCTTAATTCAAATCTTTATTGAATAGATTATTTGATTTTTCAAACTTTGCATTAGGAATTTGAACTTTGGTGAATTAAATTTGGTTTTTAAATATTTAGCACATCTTGAGAATTATCCATTCATTGTTTTCACTTTGATTAGCAATTTTAAGCATTTTAGATTCTTTATTGAATTTAATTTGTTCTTTTTATGCTACTCTCCTATTCCTTGGACTTTGAACTCAATACATATGTATTGAGAACTTAGCTCCAAGATGCATTTAACAAATGATTTCAAGTGTCTTTGCAAGGATAATTTGTACTTAAGGAAGATTCGCCTAAAGAAATTTGTTGTGGACGCACAATTCAATCGTTTTAAGCATAATCCGTCAATTCAAAGAAGATGTGTGAGAAAGGAAGAGAAGATGGAAACACCAGCATTGGTTATACTTAATGAGGATATTTTTCGACTAATAATTCAGTTTGTCCGGACAAATATGGAGAATTTTCGATCTTCCCTCATAAACGAACCACATAGAGCACTTTTATGGGACATCGGCCAAACAACTTGAAAGAAAGACATCATACTTCGCCACCTAACCTAAAAAGGTATGTTTTATGATAGATTTTCAATATGGCTCGAGAAATTCTCTACTTTTTTGCAGATGACTCGGTACACACCTTTCGGTGCGACAAAACGTTCTTACGTGGACCAAAATCAAAACCGGCCGAGCAAACAAGTTGAAACTTCTCCAGTAGCTTCAAGACATCATATTACTCAGTGGATTTTCAATATGGTTTGGTGAAAATACAACGGATTGAAGGATAGCCCTATGAGCATCTTTGGTAACCAAAATCACTGTACCATGGGCCAATTTTCAAACCATGAGGAACCAGCTGTTAGAGCCTAAAGAAGGATTGATTCTGATGATCTAAGGAAGAGTGTAGAAGTGCTACTTGACCCCTGGTCCGAGCTAAATCAAAAAATGCCTTCTACACGCAAATTAGAGTCATTAATCGAATTTCAAGATTATTTGTTTATCGCAGTAACTTCGTTCTACACTCTACCTTTTTAATTTTTCAATTTCAATTTTATTTTACAGCATTCTCTCTTAATTTGATTTGATTTTACACCGGGACGGTGTAAGTTAAGTCTGGGGGGATTGTTGTTTACTAACGCATTTGCTCGTGTTTGGTGTTTAAGTTTTCAAAAAGATTTTTCAAAATTTATTTTTAAAAACCGTTTTATTGAGTCAAAATAAGTTGGGATTGATGACACTTTTCTAGGAAAAAAACGTTTTGATTTCAAAAACCAAGTGACCATTATTGCAGGGTTTGTTCCGGACAAATGATTCAGACACCTAGTGACCAAATGGAGTCCAAGGAGATTGCTACTTGCATTATTTTGATGGATAAGATTTTGACTCTCAATTTGGTTTACTAACATGATTTTTGACTATCTCTTGTTAAGGATATTCGATCAAGGAACGAATCACATTCATGACATCTTATCCTCTTTTTACTCCTCTCTGTTGTCATGGATGGCCAGCTCACCTTTAGTTGGTATCCTACCTTAGCCCTTAAACCTTTCTTTCAGACCTCATGCACTTCTTTTGCTACGTCCTCTATGCAGATATGTGTAAAAACATCGGAGAGAGTAGGGTCGACGCAATTTTCCAATCACTAGAAGATGCGACGATCAACATTGAAGGAAGGAGTACAAACAACAAAATTTCAAAAAAAATAAAGAAGCTAGCTGATCTTTGGATGCTAAAATCATGGTAACAATTGTGTGCCTTACTTGACTCATATCTTATGAGACCATTTTCCCCTTTCAAAAAAAAAAAAAAAAAAATATCATAAGGGAAAGGAAAATGGTTTTCAAAGAGTCTTATGGCCAAAGAATACCCAAGGAGGATCATGATATAAAGGAGAGATGAGTTCAAAAGTTTTACAGTGATTCCCGGAGAAAAATCTAAGTCTGGGAGAGAAAGGAGTCGAGAAAGTGGTTGGGAAATTGTGGACTTCAATAGATCCATTATCTCTTGTGATTTTGCATAATATCTTGCACCCGGAGTTTTTGGTAACCCTAAATACTTTTAACCTCACCACTAAAATCATCCTTTCCCAATACCTAGCCTTTCCTTGTAAATATCCTTGATCGGAGATTGTTGAAAATCTAAGAGGGTAAAAGAGTCGATTGATTTGAAGTTGAGATTTTGCAGGGACAGTAATTTCGGACACACTTTCGAATTCATGATGTAAGACTATGAAAAGCGTCTATGAACTTACCTTGTCATTACGTGGCTTACAGGTTTAGAGATCGAAACAAGTTCCAAAGAATATGTGAGTTTCCATGTTTTCAAACCTCTTTTCTAGTCTTGGATTTTGCTTGGGGACAAGCAAGGTTTAAGTCTAGGGGAGTTGATATACCTCATATTTTACCTATTTTACTATCTATTTAAAAGCATTACCTAAGTACTTTTATAAGGTTTTACCCCAAGGAGGTAGTTTTTCTTCGTATATCTAGTTTTAGAGTGTCAACAGGGAAAATCATAAAAAAGGAGCAAAAGGAGCTTAAAGTGGTGTATTATAAGCTACAGCATGTTTATAAAGACAAATACTTAGTCCAAGTCAAGAACTTCTCAAGATATCACAATTCACCAAGTTGGACAGAATCACAGAGTCTGAAATGTTTCTACAGATGGAAGATCAAATCAACTTGTATTCTTATAAAACTTGGCTATATTTCAAGATCTTTGAGTCAGATTTCTAATGAAGTTGAAATTATCTTATTTGGAGCTGTGAGCTGGAAGCTACACTCGATTTACTGAAGACATGTCAAACTGCCTCGAAGATGAAGAAGGTGCAGAATGAAGACAAACATTGATGGACTTTAAGGCCGGCGTTATGGACCATTCTCAGCTCAAGATGGAGTGTTTTCAAGCCCATATATGAGCCCAAATTCACGCCGCCATTTTGATGATCCTAGGTTTGAGGAGTTATGACGAAAAGACGTTTTTGCCCACGAGAAGCCCTAGAAGACCCTAGTACTATAAATACTTGTTTTTAGCCTCTTTTTTTAGTGGGTGCCGAAATATTAAACACTTTTATTGATAGAGAACAGCCTCCACGCCATCCCCTTGAGGGATTGATCATAGATCTTGTTTTAGGAGCTTTGGAGGAAGATCTCGCTTTGTGCTTCGTTATAGAGAAGAATCTTCTTATCCCTACTCTTTTAATAAAGTTTCTTTATCATGAATTCAATTTGTCCTTGCTGTTTTTCGTGCATCATGCTTGAGTAATTCACTTCTTAGGTTTTAGTTTTTCAATGAGTTTCATAATTTGATAATTGATTGATGATTGTTTAGGGATAATAATAGAATCTTCATTTTTACTTGTACTGTATGCATTACTTCTAAAAGAGCTATTTAGCGGTTTGATCTTAGGTTGATATAGATTCCAAAAGCTTTAATATTGATCAGAACTAGTATTTGATGAGCCTAGCGTCTTAACAATCGAAAGTTTAGTTAAGAAGTTCGGTGAACAATATCATAACTTGAACTTTTCTTGCATATTTTTGCCTTGTAATAACTATCAAAAGTTGATTCTATTAGGGTGAATGAATATAGTAGTCGGAGCCACGAAAGTGGAAAGACTATACAATCGTGTTATGAGTTTTGGATGGTGCAGTATATCCTAAGGTCCCTAGATTAAATCAATCATTATTGTTGCATGATTCTCTGCGATTTCCTAAGTCCTAACGTTTTCTCTTATTGATTTTCCTTTTTATTTACTTTCTTTGCATCACAACAAAAACCCAAATCATATTTTGTCTTAGCTTAATTTGCATCTCATAAATTCGTAGCGTATCATCTTTTCAGTCCTCAGTGGTTCGACCCCTAAATACAACTGTGTTTGCATGTGCACTTGCAGCTTATCTAGGGTTTATAAATTTAAAACTTGCATAAAATAAAACCCTATCAGCCATTGTTGTCGGTAGGCCTAGTTTCCATGGGAGTTGTCGTGCTCACGTTCGGTTCATTTTGGCTTGTGCTAACTTTTATTGGGAAAGGGAAATCTAGTTCAGCCGGCTGGGCTTGGTTTTGAAGTTGTTTCTTTCATGCAGCTTGGGCTCTTGTTAAGACGTTCACCGTTTGTGGCAGGGCGATCCTTGGTTCCATCATAAATTGGACTGGTATGATATGCTGAAGGTCATCGTATAGTTTTGTAGAGGAACCGAGGAATGAGAGCACATCTGCTTGGGAATTTTCCTCGTGGGGAATTTGGGTAATTGTAAATTCTTCAAATTCTGCAGCGAGGTCCATTTGATTATTTTTTGTGGCGTACTCGCCGTGGAACTTATTGACGACGAGCTGAGAATCGCATAAGGCATGGATTTTATTCATCTTTAAGCCGAGTGCGAGGCGTAAACCGGCGAGTAATGCTTCATACTCAGCTTTATTATTGGAAGCCCGAAATCCCAAACGGAAAGATTGTTCTAGTGATTTGACGTTTGGTGATGAGAGGCGAATACCGATTTCGGATCTGTGCTTGGAAGACGACCCATCAACGTGGAGGTGCCAAGGGAGGGCGGGTACAAGGTTGGGCGACCCATCAACTTTTGCCGCTTCGTCAGCTTCGGGCAGTTCGACTAAGAAATCAGCCAATAATTGGGATTTAATGCTGGTTCTGCTGCTATATTCAATGTCGAATTCGCTTAGTTCTATTTTCTATTTGGTTAATCTCCCAGATTGGGTTGGACTGTGAGGTACGGCACGTAGCGGGAAAGTGCTAATTATGATGATGGAGTACAATTGGAAATACAGCCTTAGCTTCCTGGCGGATGTGACGACAGCGAGTTCTAACTTTTTAGTTAGAAGATATCTTGTTTCGGCTCCAGTAATCGACTTACTGGTGTAGAAGATAGGTTTCTGGTCATTCCTATCTGCCCAAACCAGTACTCCACTTACAACTGTAAACAGCTCCGCCAGCATCTCCTTGAGATCGTTGGATCCTTTTGGGTTTGCCGCAACATTGGTTTGAGGGCCCATCGCACCAGATCCATTGGGAGGCTCTTGTTCGTCTTTGTTCTGCCCGTTGGGAGCCGTCTGCTCGTTCTGTCCGGCTGCGCCAGATCCGTTGGGAGCTGTCTGCTCATTCTGCCCGGCTATACCGGATCTGTTGAGAGCCGTCTACTCTGGATCGGCGCTGCTGTCCGTTGTGTTCTGTTGCATCGGCACGTTGTTAGTCTTCTTCTCGAACTTGCTTGTAGTTTCTTCGTATATGAAGTTTTGCTATTACCCTCCTTCTAGTGCAAAATTATGGGAGATCGATTCCTACAATTAGATTTGTCGGGTTCGCGGATAAGTTACAAAACTTCTGAGTTAGAAACAAGAACAATTGAGAAAGAAAGAGTTATTTTAACTGTGTTTGCTGTCAAAAGTACAAGGGTTTTTTGCTAGAGATTTCGTGATCCCAGTTACTGGAGATGATACAATGATATTTATAGTAAAATGAGTCGGCTAGGATTTTTACTTGAGCTGCACTTTTTAGGTCGGCCGGCCCATCAGCTGTTCAGCCCACCTGTAATTCGGCTGGGCCCAATTATTTGGGTTGCACCAAATTGGGCCTGGTAAGTTGAAGTCCATTTTGTAAGTCGGTTCATCCAGTTTGCTTTGGTATCACATGTGGTCTTCGGGTCTTCTAACTGGTTGGTGGATGCGGGACATTTTTGGGTGCTCTCATATATCCAGACTTAGTCATTTTCTTCTGTTGATCTTCAAGGGGTGAAAATGGACCCTTACAGAGCTCTAATTCGGTTTCATTTCCTTCTTTGTTACCGACTTAATCTCAACTCCAAAATTTAACTAAGCTATCATGTGAATCTGATTCAAATTATGTCACCAACTACTTCTCTTCTCCTCTAGAAACATGGCTGATTCGCTCAAAAATTCAAATTAGATTTTTACAAAAATACTTCAAATTAGAAATACAGAAACAACTCGGATATTATAAGTGTACGTAGAAAGAATTAGCCAATATTACGAAAGATTTCTCGAGGGACCAAGCCTCGAACTTGTCTAAGAAGGTGACGGCGGAAGACTCTGAATATGAAGAACTCGACGGTAAGTTTTGCGATAGAGAACCTGAAAACGATGGGGGCGTAGAAGAAGGAGAGGAAGGAGATTTTCACGGAGATGAAGAGGATTGGAGTGGATTCCGATTCCAATTGAAGAGGATTCCGATTCCAATTGAAGAAGATTTCATCGTGTTATTTTTCTTCCAGTGATTTTTTTTTTTTTTTGACCCTGGAAAGATCTGATTGGATCATTATTTGGATGGATATGTATGATTGGATCTGTAAATATATAACTTACGTGTATTTTTATGATAAAAGACTCATTTTTTATTTTAAAAATAAATAGAAAAGAAAATCAAGTTATTACGAGAGTGCTAAAATTATAGACTTCATATTCTTACTCTGTTTTGAAGAAAATTTGGTCTTACTCTGTTTTGAAGAAGACCAAATTTTGTTCGTTTCCAATGTTCAGTTATTCGTTGTGAATTGACTTCGTTTTCGAGCGCTAAAATTATAGAGTTTTATTATTTGGTTTAAAGAGGTTTATTTTCTTCAGTTGTACACTCCTTGTGTTAGCTGGAAAAGCTTACTGCTAAATTACTTCTGGTTACAGGTCTTCATATCTGCATTATAATGTTCGCATTGTGAAGAAAGGTACAACTTTTTACGACATTGAGATGCTTTTGATTATTCTAAATAGGCTGAATTTTAAAAAAACCACTAGTTATTCTGTTTTCTCAATTGAATAGAGAAGCCTTTAATCTTACCTCTTATCAATTTTATAGGAATAATGTAGTTCAGTTTGCGGGAGAGATACAACCCAGAGGATGCTGTTACAATCTAGAGGTTCTACATGGTGATGTGAAGATTATCTATGTGTGAAGTAGACCATCCCACTTAGTCAACCCGAGTTCGAAGCTTGATTTATTCCCGTAATGATGTTTTTTCCAATTTATTTATTTCTTTATTTTTTTTTTTAAGTTTTGCTGTATTTTAAGTGTTCATATTATACTAATATGATAACTCATCTTCTAATGTGTTTTTCGTATCTTTTGGTTTGTTAAAAAAAAACAGGAGATGAATCTATGGAGCCAAAAACATGAGTAAAGACCAAATCTCAAACAAACTATACTAAAAAAAATGTTAAAAAACCTTTAGACTTTTTTATTGTTGTTGATTTTAGATTTTATTCATCAATGTTTAAAATTACCTTTATAACAGAGTTATTAATTTCTGTAATCTTACATCAATTTTATTTGCAAAGAGCACTGATAAAAATAAAAGTTGATCAAGAAATCAGAACTATGTGATTAAATAGTCTTTACAAGTTTTCCTTTTGTTTAATAAAAAAATGAGAGTCTTCAAGACATGTCATTTTTGACATGCCACTTTGTAATTTCATTATTATTATTTTCAAAATTTTAAATCATTAATGTTTGGGTTAACTGTGTTATATTAGGGTATAGCTTTTTGGGTTAAGGTTTGTTAGGGACAAAAAAAGTTTTAAGATTGAAAATTTTGAGATATAAAGTTTTAAAACAAATTTACAAGTGGCATATTGGTAAAAAAAAAATATTAACATGTTTGTAAAAGATAATTCAAAAGTAGTATTTTCGCAATTGTCCCAAAAAAATACAGTTTTTTTTAAACGTTAGGATTGATTTATTATTTTATTACAAACTATGAGAATTGTTACAAAGATAATTATACCACAGACAATTCACTCCGACCCTATTAGATCTACGACAAACAACATTTTCTATGCTCCATGCTTTTGATGGACACCTTCTACCTTCACTGAGTGGAATCACGGTGAATGGTTCTAATTGCACAACGCTAGATATTTCGACGATACAAGCTTAATATTGTATATGACATCATAATACCATTCTTTTTGGATCGGCTTACACCATAATACCTGAAGGTACTGGGTTTGCGAGAACAAACTCGGTATCCCCAAAATGGTAGGGTTCTAGATCTGAGGGCCGAATAACAAGAAAAACTAAGAAGGATTTTAAATGTTTCCAAGAAATGTATATTATTCCAGAGAGTTTCGGATCTCCTTTTTGGGAAAAATGGGTTACATATTTATATTAGACTACCGTGGAAAATAAACCCTAGAAATATATAGGAAATATCCTAACTGAGAAGATTTAATCAATATTCTCATATATTCCCTACTTACCCTCCAAGTAATCGAAGATCGGTGATCTTCTTGGTAAAAAGGCCCTCTGCCTTCGTAATGGGCCATATCGCCTGGTCTGAGGCCCAACTCGGTGCCTTCCATCGCATTCCCGGGTAAGATCGTCTTAAGTCGGGTCTGGGTAGAGGGTGCCAAACCCGGTTCCACCAATAAATCCTCCCTCCCCCCCCCCCCCCCCCGAGTTCGGTTTCTGATGACGTCAGACACCGGACAAAACGTTTCGAGGAAGCTGATTTCACGTAGGATCAATCCGACGCGTTTGTCTAATTACCCCCACGTGTCTTGCATCCAACCGTTGCTTTTTGAAAGGACGTCAAAAAGATGCTTCAGGTAACCTCCTTTCTCCCCTTTAGGTTTGCTTTCTATTTTCTCTGCATAATTTTTCTGTTGCATCTACAAATCGCATACCCCCATAATGCATTCTTCTAACGATTCTTCGACAGGCCCCTCGGTGAGCTGGGATAGCGCCGATGTTACACCGCTGGGCCCTTCTCATCTGCCAAGGATCCTCTGTAACTCAGGCGAGTCATCCTCCGACTGGAGAACTCCCACTGATAGTCGCACCCCTCCTGATACCGATGCTCGGATCGGAGTTCCAAATGAGGTTGCAGTCGCAGACCAGTTTATCATTTACGAGGTCCGTGATTGAATCGTTTCTAACAGATCCCTTGAGAGCATGCAACGCTCTTGTACCATGTCTTCAAATCTGGAATTGCTTGCTCTGGTTCCCGGCCAACGCCTATGGGATTACCCTCTTAGATACATCTGCCTTCTGGAGCACATGTTCATGGAGAGCCGTTTGTAGTTTCCCCTTCCATACTACTTTGTGAGATACTATGAACAGAGAAACATCGCATTTTCCTAGATGACTTATGTGTGGGCGACTAACCTTATTGCCTTGATGATAGTGGGAGCCGAGGAAGGCATCAATTTCTCGGTTGAGATGTACGAGCAAATCTCATCGGTCAAGGCAACGGCACCAAGGAAATTCTACAACAGTATGGAGGTAGGTTGTAAGATTGTTAACCTAAAGAGTAAGGTCTCTACCGGTTCTTCTTCGTGAGAATCAACCTTGCCTTGGTCCATAATGTAACTAGGGCATATCGATCTGAGTGGAATCCCGAGCTGGGTAGATAACTATTGTGCATATGCATACACTGTTCTTTCAATGTTTACTCTTAATCTCCTCAATGTCTACAAATTTTACTTTTCAGTTCTTCACCCAACCACTGCTGGCGTCCATCGGCTTTCCATTTGGAGATAAGTGGTGACTTTAAGAGGTGAGCGTCCTTTGGATACTGTGCAGATTAAGATCGCTAAAGCTCGAAGAGCATGACGTACTTTGGGTATTCATCTTTACGCTCGACTACTCCTGAGTTATCCACTCTTCTGTGCTTTCCTAACTTTTTTGTTTACAGACGTTTGGGATCGCGCCTACTGGTCGGGGGAGATAAAGATTTCCGAGAAGATTCCTTAATTTAAGACTTCGGTGATCCTGCCAAGGAGAAGAGTTTATGCGCCGGTCGCAGTGGGGGGAGGCACGCCTGAAGCCGTCGTGATTCTCGATTCTGAGGAAACTGTTGATGAAACCCCTCTCATTCTTCGACACGTCACCAGGTCGGTGACATCGGGTTTGCAAGAGGTTCCATCTGCAACCTTCCTGGCGATGATGCTGCCCCGTCCAAGAAACCCGCCAAAGAGTCGACTTCCGACGAAGAAGCTAATGAAGTCATTGACCCAAAAGATAAGGGAATTTTTGTTGCCAAAGACAAATATAGAGAACGTAAACGAGCTCGTCGCTGAGCTAATGTTGACCGTATTACAGGGGGGGTCTGACTTATCCAGGTCGTTGATCAACCATTGGGCGGTATTGATCCTCCCTCCATTTTTGATCCTCTAATCGTAGTAAGCAACACTCCCTCCACGTTCCTTCAACCGGAGAGTTCTCTTGAAGTAAATCTAGTAGTTCAGCCAGTTGTTCCTATTTCTGCTCCAGTAATTCGACCAGGAATTTCATATTCCACCTCGGTTTCTCCAAGCCAGGTCATTGTGCCTACTCCTGCCAATAAGCAAAGGAGTTCAAAATTATCCCTCGATGGGCCGTTTTACCAGGCCAAGAGGCCGAGGAGGGAGCAAGTTCCATATCCACCGCTGAAAATTCCTTTAGATTATGACAACCACTTCTTTTTCCAGCACTGCACTCCTCATATTCCTCTTATGTTGGGTCCACCTCCTCACGAGACCACATTTATCCAAAATATCAGAGGTTCCAATATTTTCCTTTTGTTAGTTGATAATATGATATGTCCCAACGAGTACAATACCATCACCCGTGACTTAGTCAAGGTAAGCTTTGACTCCTACTCTGTCGTATCACCAGCCCACGCCCTTTACGTAAATTTGTCTTTCTTTTTACTTTGGTTGTAGCTGGCCAGCTCATTTAACCACTTGGTGAGCAAGTACAAGGCAATCGTACTAAGGAGCAAAGGGGACTCGCACACTCAGGCCCGGCGTCTGATGATCGAGGAAGCTTGGGCCGAGGTAGAGCATCAGAAGCAACGAGCCAATACCTGGGAGCTTAAAGCTACAACAAATGATTAGGAATTTGCGACATGTTACGAGCTAGCCGGCGCCTTGAAAGAGGAGAGGTTGCAGATTGAGGAGGAGGCAAAGAAGAGGGAGGCCAAACTGAAAGCTGCCTTGGAGAAGTTTAAATCAGAGGAAAGCCAGTTGCGGAAGGAGCGTGATGATGCGAGGCGTCATTTGGGTGAAGTGGAGAGTTTGAACTCGGGGTTGAGAGCGAGATAAGCCGCTCATTTGGAAACAATTTGCGTACATCTTGCTTCTCGTGATGCTGTTGAGCAAGCTAATGTGCAGTTTTGTTTCGCCCGAGGTACTGCTCAGTGCCTGACGGAAATAAAAGCTACAGAGTACGAAGTTCCTGCCGCCCTGTTTTGAGCAGTATCGTACCGAGGAGGCTAAGTATAAAGCCGAGGCTGAGGTTGTGAATGTAGAGACTCTTGTCGAGGACATGTTAACTTCTACTCCTGCGTCCATGCTTTTTCCCAATGCATCCGCCCCAATTTCGGTAGGCTTGGACCAGTACGGCACCAATCTCCACCTTGACGAAGAATAAGGTCGCCTGTGACCTTTTAAAATTTATATTTTGAACATGGCCCCTTTTTAGGGTTTTGGTTTTGTAAACATTTCCTTTTTTGTGGATTTTTATTTGTTTTTCCAGTAGGGTCGATGACTCCCCTTTTAAAATTGTTATTATTTTTCTTAAATTTTTGCTACGTCTGAGTTTTAGGGACTCATGTTCTTTTTGGGTAGATACTTAAGTGGATAGTTGTTTTCGCTTAAGATCGTTAGCTATGCGATGGAATATCAGCTTTTTGTTTTGCCTACATGGACTTAGACTTATTGTGAAAATGATTTCGGCTTTTTATTTTAAAGTGAGGTGAATACTGCACTTAGCGGGAAGTACGTAAGAGTATTGGATACCTTGCCAAGGTACTGATGTGAAAGATTGCTACGTTTTATGTCGTAGAGACGAATGAACTGGTCGTTCCGATCTTAGTAAATGTATCTGAATACACTTTTGGATAGGATAAACTCTTCTTTCGAAGAGGATTTTTATTAAATGGTTTTTGTGACTGTGCTTCGATGGTGAAACTACCTATGTATCCTTCAAAAAGGGAATAAACTCATTCGTAGTTCATACTTTTTTTTTTGGTGTAATAGAAATAAAACGATGTTTTTATTCTTAGCTCGGTTTGGTGTGTTGCTAAGGCCCGACTGTGTTCTCCATGTGGGTGGCTTCTTCAAGAAAGTCCTTAGCAATCTTCCTTGCTTTCTTTTCCTGATGAGCTAAGGGTTCGTTGTCCTTGTTTTCATTGAGAATGAGCTCGGCTTGGTTCCTATCTTTCTTATCAATTGCAAAGCAGCGCCGAGCTTGCTCTTGACTTCCTTTAATGGTGTAGATGCCATAGCTTTCATGGCGTATAGCCACGAGGTTCCCAAGATAGCATTGTACACTGAGGGAGTATCAATGACCACAAACTTGGTCGTTTGCGTGATTCCCACAATATAGACAGGGAGTTTAATCGTTCCTATGGTCGTCATTGTATCGTTCACGAATCCCGTCAAAGGTCTGTTATAATATTTGATATCATCTTCATCCACTCCGAGCTTATTAATGTTGTTTTATAGACCAGGTCGACCAAATTGCCGGTATCGATAAGGATCCTCTCGACCTCGCAATCATTAATGATTAGTTCAATTACTAACGGGTCATTGTGAGGTTGGTTTAGGTCTTCGGTATCAAGCTCGTCGAATGTTACGGCCAACTCTTTGTCTACCAGGATCGGACAGCGTTGCAACGTGCCGGCCAAACGCTCATATTTTTAGATTGACCTTACTGAGTCGTTGTACTCCTCCAAGCCGCCCATAATCATGTTGATGCATTTTCATGGTGCTGAGCTATTCTTGTCTCCGTGAAGTCGTCTCGGTTTTGTTTTGGTGGTTAGGAATTACCTTGAGGTGGTCTTGATGGTCTCCTTCCTTCTCGGCCTACTTGGTGGCGGTGCTCCTATAACGTCCAATCCTAGGGAGTTTTCTAGCTTTGTACTCCAGCAGAAGTGTGTTCTAGAAATGTCGACATTGAGTTGTGGTGTGGCCGTACTTCTGGAAATACTCAGACCAGCTCCTTAGATCCGCTATATCATTTCCTCGGGTATTTTTTTCATCGAACTTTCATTCCAGTTCATCATCTTCGGTGATCTGGAAGTTTTGTCTTGTACGACTTCAGCCACTAGTCCTTTCGAGCAGGTCGGGTTACACGACCTGCAGTTCGCTCTCGACCCCTTCGTTTTCTTCTTGCTCGATGAAGTGGGATGCCTTGTGCATGATGTCTTCGGAGGTCTCAGGTCGGTTCACAGTTAGTTCTTTTCGGAAGGGTGTTTTCGGGAGGAGTACTTTCTAGAGAGCATTCATGGCTGCCTCGTCCATGGCTGCCTCGTCCGGTACGATCATTTTAGAAATGGTAGCTTTGAAGCGACGCATGAATGGCCAAAGAGACTCGCTTTGCTTCTATGCTAACGACCATAGGCTTGCCGTTGAGGCTCGTTTCTCGATGTGCATGCAGTAATGCTTTCGGAAGGCTGTTGATAATTGATGAAAATTATCGATAGAATTCCTATCGAGCTGCGAGAACAACGCAAGCGTATCGCCCTTAAGATTCTCCACGAAGATTTGGCAGTAGCCTGTCTCCTTCTCGTCGGGCGAGAAATATGCCCTTTTCATGGCTATGTTGAAAGCCATAAGGTGCTGAGTCGGGTCAGTTGTCCCGTCATACGGTACGATCTTGATCTTTGCGAGATGTTTGACCGGGGTTTCAATGATTCGTGCTGTGAAAGGGGTCTGCCTTGTTTCTTCTAGTACTTTGTCGAGCTTGAGGGCCGAGCTGATGACACAATGCATTTTGGATTTCATGGTCCGTATCGTTGCTTTTATGGAAGCGATCTCGGCATCCCTTGCACCTCCAAAGTTATTCGATTTCAATGATTCGTGATGTGAAAGGGGTCTGCCTTGTTTCTTCTAGTACTTAGTCGAGCTTGAGGGCCGAGCTGATGACACAATGCATTTTGGATTTCATGGTCCGTATCGTTGCTTTCATGGAAGCGATCACCGATCTAGGATTACTTAGAGAGTAAGTAGGGAATATATGAGAATATTGATTAAATCTTCTCAGTTAGGATATTTCCCATATATTATTCCATAGAGTTTCAGATCCCCTTTTTGGGAGAAATGGGTTACATATTTATATTAGACTACCGTGGAGAATAAACCCTAGAAATATATGAGAAATATCCTAACTGAGAAGATTTAATCAATATTCTCATATATTCCCTACTTACTCTCTAAGTAATCCTAGATCGGTGATCTTCTTGGTATAAAGGCCCTTTGCCTTCGTAGTGGGCCTTATCGCCTGGTCTGAGGCCCAACTCGGTGCATTCCATCGCATTCCCGGGTCGGATCCATCCTAAATCGGATTTGGGTAGAATGTTCCAAACACGGTACCACCAATACCATTTATAACAATTGTCTAAATTTGGAGAAAATATTTGTTTTTTCTCGCTGAAACCAAAAATCTATTGGCTTTTAGTATAACTGCGATCTTACATCAACCTAGACGTACTCGTACTATCCTTTCTTTTTTGAAACTTACGTACTACATGGTACTATATACAATAAATAGATAAAAACAATCTACTTAGCTAATAGATATTTATTTATTTGATTCAAGCCGGAAGCACGAATCTAAAGCTAGATATCTTGAATTTAATATAACAAAAAAAAGTTTTTAACCTTAAGGATTAGTTTTTGAGCTCTATTGGATTATTGATATTGAGGAAATGTGGTTGAAGTCTTCCTCTAGATAAATGAGACATGGAAGCTACGTTCCAACTACTTGGTTTCAGGCCCGGTTCTCATGCTGTGCGGGCCGTGCAAGTGCACAGGGCCCCACGCGTGGGACCAAATTTTTAGTTGATTTTTTTTGCAAAAAATGTTTTAAATTTTTAAATTGCTTATAAAAAAGGTCCTAAATTTTAAATTAGGCCGGGCTGCTTGGTTTAATATACTTAATTAAATTTTATTAAAAATGTTATCTCAATAGTTGTCATGTAAATCGTGTTCACATTCACTTTCACATTAACACACGTTGGCAACATAAAATAATATGACTTGACCCATAGTTTGGCTTGACTTATACATTTCTGACCCCTTTCTCAGTGTATATATATAGGATGCCAAAAATAATAATTAAAAAGTAAATCGAGATCTAGTAATTGAATGGCTTATAACAAGGACAAAATACATGTGGGCAACGAGTTTCACAGATCAGATCAAAGTCACATGCGACACTATATAAAATATAATTCTTTTGTGGATTATTGAGTCTAAAATTTGTAACATCCGCGAACCAAAATATGAGTTTTTGGTCTTTGCGTCGAGCGACACCAGAGGTATATCGATCGACACGACGGTTTGTTGAGTGTCGCTCGACACCGATTGCAGAAATCAGAACGGTTTTGATTTTTAATCACGGTTTATGGCTCGGTTAAGGATTTATCAGTGGCTAGGGTTGCATGTTATCGAGCAGCCGTCGTATTTGTGAGAAAAATGCAGAGAAGTTGAGAGATTTTGGTGTTTGAGAGGATTGTTGCAAAAAAATCCTCCCGAAACCGTTTTCTTTCGAATGTTAGTGGCGTAGAAATCACCGTGTGTCGTGTTCTTCATGTGATTCAAATCGTACAAGGGATTCTCGATTCTAGAGAATCTGTTTCGTGTGTTTTATCGTCCATAATCTGAAATCCTTTCATTCCAAAACCAAGGTGAGTTCGCGACCATAGGTTTCTAGGCGATGATGGTTTGATTGATGATTTCTTGATTTTTGTGTTAGGGGAGGGCGTTCGGGTAACCATTCGGGTTTCAGTTCGGTTATTCGATTATCTGGTTTTTGGTTTTAGGAATATAATACCCATTCGGGTATGTTTAAATTTTGGATCGGTTTCGGTTCGGTTATTGTCGGTTTCGGTTTCGGTTTTAGTTACCCAAAATATTCATACTTACGTAATTTATAGTCTAATTTGATTTTATTAATTTATTTTTAACTCAAGTTTTCAAAAAATATATAACAAAAATGAAAATTATAAATAATCTATCTAACTAAATTAATTATTTTAACCAAATATACCTACAATTCCCGGCTCAACAGAAAAAACTATAAAAAAACTAAAAATGCATAAATTATGTGAACATTATTTCTAAATATATATTGTCAATTTTATGTTGTGTAATTCGGATACCCATTCGGTTTTCGGTTCGGTTAGGGTTCGGTTTCGGTTTTTCGGTTTTAAAAAAATGAAACCCATTAGGATATTTTATAAAATCGGATTCAGTTTGGTTCGGATAATTTTGGGTCGGGGTCGGTTTGATTTTTCGGTTTCGGATATTTTGCCCACCCCTAGTTTGTGTAATGGATTTTGTGTGAAACGTGTTGTGGTTATTGATGTGCGATTGTGGATGGTATATATGTTGATCTTTTGCAAGTTTGCGACTCGTATTCGTCGGAATCGGGTTGAGAGAGGAGAAACTTGTTTCCAACGATATACACAGGCGTGTCGATCGACACCAGGAGGATGTCGCTCGACTCGAGTGCAGTAGTCGTGTCGATCGACAACCTTCGGGTGTCGCTCGACATGAGCACTTGAGTTGTGTCGATCAACACCTTGCTGGTGTCGCTCGACACAACCAGTGTTTTTGTTCCAAAATATTTTAAAATGCCATGATGTGTTCTTGATGGATTGTGATCTTTATGTTGCATGAGTCTGCTTGTTACACCCGTAGATGGTATTACCAGCTCACTAAATATTTATGAAATACTTATGCAACTCTTTTTCCCATGTGTTGTAGGTAAAAGAAATGTGTGATCGCGGAATCAAGGCCAGATGAAGAGGATGAGTAGGGTTGTTAGTTTATATTTTTTAAGTCTAGTGAATATGGTGTTTAAGTTGTTAGCATTATTTTAATTATGGAATTGATTCGTGGAACTTGGTATCTTGGTTTAATCGTTTAATGAATAGTTATTTGAGAATTTCCGCATTGTTTAGTAATTTAAGTTAGTCGTTGAAAATTAATATTTAAGGAATATTAATTCAAACTATTTAAAAAAAAGTGTTGGTTGTTTCATTTTGGTATTAGAGCTTTTACGGTTTTATGACGGTAGATTGGATGAATTGAGACTATGTGTTTAATTTTTATTGGTGGTTAGAGAATTAGTAGTCTTAGACCATCCTCTTCGGCCTTTAATGAGATTCTGCATTAAGTTGTGTTTTGTTTTTTTGTGACTTCTGGTTTGCTCATGTTTCATGTTCTGTGTGAGTGAAAACAGATGGATACTAGAATGAGAGTTCGTGGCAGAGCTAGAGGCCGTGGTAGTGGTCGAGGACGTGGTCGTGGACTAGTTGTGGTGTCGTCTAGCAGCGTGCATGCGAGTGAGACGCGGGTGTCAGCATCCCAGACACATCATGTTGGATCTGTAAGTGCGACTAGCGTGAGTGCTAGTATGGTTGAGGGTGCCGAGAGGGGTGTTGGGGTAGCTGCTGGTGGAGTGGGCCGTGTAAGACACCGCAACTTTCCAGCAAGTATACTCTTTACTCTCTAACTTTTGAACCATTTAACTCTTAAATTCTCCCCTTATAAAAAAAAAAAAAAAGAAGAAGAGAAAAGATAAATAAAGGGGGAGAAATTCAAAGCAACATGCCCAAGTGACCCTGAGGACTATGTGTAAACCCGTATATCTTTAGTGACCTCAGGAGAGCATGTTGTAAGGGAAACTTAAAGGATCGAAGTGACCCAAGGGACTATGCGTAAACCCGTGTATCCTTTGCGATCTCATGGAGATTCGTCCCATAAAAAAAAAAAAAAAAACTTCAAAGCAATATGCCCAAGTAGCCAAGGGATGATGCGTAAACCCGTGTCTCTTTTGTGACCTCACGGAAAGCATGTTGTAAGGGAAACTAAAAGTTTTGAGTGAACCAAGGGATGATGCGTAAACTCGTATCTCCTTTGTGACCTCATTAGATTCGTCCCATAAGAAAAAAAATAATAAAAAATAATAAAAAAATAATAATAAATAAAAAAATTGAGAAAAAGAGTATACGGGAGAGGGTCTTGGTTAGGAGAAGTCGGCACCCCTTGAAACGATTCCCCTTGGGTAAGATCACTGCACTTTCATTTTCATTAATTGATTAAGAGATGATATTGAGGATTCCGAAGTTTTGCTAAGTTGTGAGTGAATAAGGTTAGATCGTGGTACATGTTCTAAGGCCAAGTGATGAAAGTATGAAGTCCAAAGATTTTTCCAACAAGCGAGTGAATTCCTTGTGATCTTCAGACACTTTTCTGTTCTTGATCTTGTTTTGTTTGAGGACAAACAAAGATCTAAGTCCGGGGGAGTTGATATATTAGGATTTTGGCCTCTTTTACTTATTGTTTTCTATTGTTTTTCGGTTCTTTCTAGTTCTTTTTGTGTCTTTTCAGGTTCTAGGAGGCTCTCAAACATGGATTGGAGTCATTGGGGGTCATTGGAGCAAAAGGGACGAATCCGGAGAAAAGATGGCATTTTTCATAACCGAGCACCTGCTCGGTCTGGAGCGAGCACCTGCTCGCCCGAGGACTCGAAGATTTAAAGGTCCCTGGAAACTGGACCGACCGGTCCAGGTTGGAGACCGACCGGTCCGGACCTTAAGAAGCCGAAGCCAAAGCTTCTGGAATCGGGACCGACCGGTCCCATGACAGGGCCGACCGGTCCTGTCCCCTGATCCGATTTTAACCTAATTTTTAGTATAAATAAGTCAGAGCCGCCTCTGACAAATTCATTCTGAATCATTCTAAAACTCAGACACGTTTTGTTCTAAGCTTTTGGAGACTCTTTTCTATTATTCTACTTTGTTTTTGGATTGCTTGTAACCTTTGGAGAATCATTCCACAACATCTATTGAGAAGAATTCTAATCCCTATTCTCTTTTATATTATGAATTCTCTTGATTGTATTACTGCGTTTTTATTCTCCATGTTCGAGTGGTCTCATAGCTAGATTAGGGGATTTCAATGGTGATTTAGGATTGATTAGTGACTGAGCCAAATAGGATAGATTATCATGTCTTCATCAATTGGGATTCATAACGCTTAGATTAGCATGTACACCTAATCTATGATTTCAAGTTGAACTTATTCACGACAGTGCTCTAGGTTGCTAGATAAACCATTGGTGAGCAATTGGTGTGTAACCAACGACAGTTGATTGTTACCATCAATTGTGAACAAATTGAACCAACTCTTAATGCTTGTCAACTTCTCTGAATTCAAACGACAGTTTAGGCATTTAGGTTGTTAGACAAAGATATTGATACATCACGATAGTGGGGCAATATTATCATTATGTTTGAGTTCTAGACCGCACTTAAATTGAATCCTGAATAGTTGCTCAGTCCTTAATCCGAAATCACCGGCGAATGACCTTGATCTAGTGCTTTTCTTTATTGAATTTAACATCGAATTTATTTGTTGTTTTCATTGTTTCGGTACAACCCCCAAATCATATTTTATTTTAGCTTTAAATCAAAATCCATAATTTCATAGTGTAACCTTGGTCTCTGTGGAATTCAACACCCTTTATACTATTGCGATTGTCTGTGCACTTGCAGAAATATTTTGGGTTTAAAACTTCACGTATCAAGTTTTTGGCGCCGTTGCCGGGGACCAATTGCGTTACCTTTGAGATTTGATTTTATTTATAGTCTAAGAATTTTGCTAATTTTGTTTTTATTTTATTTGTTTTTGCTTTGTGTCAGGTGAGATCTATCAGAACCACCGGCGAGCACCTGCACCTGCTCTGAACCTTATGGTTAATCTCGTGATTTTGAGTCAGGATAATGTTGGTGTTCTCAGAGACCAATATGGTCACTTTTGCAACGAGCAAGGATATATATTGAATGCGGATGGATGTTACTCTTTCATGAAGAACTACGATGCCGGTCGATATCAGAAACCCCCTCAAGTCTCTTTTTACCAATCACCTCTTGCACCGACTGGACAGAGCGAGTTAGTAAGTATGCTGAAACAGATGATTGAAGAACAACAGAGGACCGCATAATACTGGGGTGGGAAATTTGAAGCACCAAGCTCTCAAGACAAGGAGCTGGACATTCAGGTTGCGCAGAGTGCTAGTGGGACATTTGCATCGATCGATGCACCCTTGCATCGATCGACACAGCTCGAATTCTCAGAATCCGTGGAACACGAAACGGACGTACTGATCGATACCCCAGCTGCATCGATCGACGCAAATTCGTCACAGGAGAGATTGAGCATGGAAAACCCAAAACCAATTTTGGAGCGAGTCCACATGCCTAAGGTGTCGCACCCTCGACCACCTAAATATCTCATGGACCCCATCCGAAACAGCTGCTTGGATTTCAGAAGATGGTACGAAGGATTCCACATGCACTAACCTTTGAAAAAGCTATAGAGTACCGCCCTCTGCTAAGTCACTTCCGAGATTGCAGAGAAAGTATAGAAGAGATCGAAGTACTGTTTCTCGATGCAAGACATACACCACCGCTGAAGAAATTGGACACGCAAGTGGCTCAAACGACCGAAGCTATTAAGAGACCGGCTGGAACTCTTCCCGGACATGGTGAGGTGAATCCTAGGAAGAAGGATCAGGTAAATGCTGTTGAGTTGAGGAGTGGACAGTTGTTGGTACCACCTACAATCACAACCTCCCACGCGAAGGCTAAGGAGAAAGTTACCGAGCATCAGGCTCAAGAAAGTGATTTTTCCGAGGATGATATGCATAAGGAGATTGGTTCAAGCTCAGGGACACACCAGGATGCTGTTCCAATCGATGTTGAGGAAAAATCCCAGCGAGCACCTGCTCTTTCTACCGAGCACCTGCTCGCACAGGGTGCTCCCACGAAAATTCCAGGAACTTCGCCTGAGCTAGTACCTAGAGTGCCTTACCCAGTACCTCCCAAGAAATCTAGGAAATATTTGGAGGATGCTAAGTGTAAGGAGATGCTGAAAGACTTGACGGTGAAGCTTCCTTTGGTTAATGCCGTGCAAACGACACCATCACTCAAGAGGGCTATAAAGCTTCATGTAGGCATTATCGAGGATTTGCACGTCCCTGATCCCCCTGATCCAGACCCCAAGCCTCCTGAACACAATGACACATAAGTAGTTGAGATGGCAACTAAGGAAGCAGCTACACCTGGTAATTGCCAAAAGCGGAAATTTCATGACATAACACTTCATCCACCTCTGAAGCGGATTAGAGCCGACTCAGGAGCTGTTTTCATCCCCACCGCTGCATACGTGATTGATCTTGGAGATACTTATGGGGTGTACTCCAGAGGACCGAGACCACCACCTAAGCAAAAAGCGAAATTGGATGAGCTTTACGAAGAAAATCTAACTTTGACAATGAAAGACCAAGCAATGATGATCCGAGTAAATATTATCTCACAC
This sequence comes from Draba incana, assembly GCA_963576765.1. Lineage (NCBI taxonomy): Eukaryota > Viridiplantae > Streptophyta > Magnoliopsida > Brassicales > Brassicaceae > Draba > Draba incana. The sequence continues at coordinate 11,480,157 of OY755203.1, read as the reverse complement.
CGGGCATCACTTGAAGGAAGGGAGCTCACGTCCGATGAGAAAATGGTAGCTAATGCTCTTGAAGAGGTAATATATTGGGTTCCACCAACTCAACTAACCCAATTAGAAGGTACATACGGCTCATCTTTTGAATTTCATGATAATGAGGATATTCACATGCCTTGTAGTGAAGATGAAACTTCTAATTTGGATACTCTCGAGCTCATTGATGAATGTTATGATTTGATAGGTGAAACTCAAAGACTAGATACTCTAAGAGTAGAAAAACTTGCTAGGGACTATCATGAAGTATGCTTTGATATCAATTCTTTGTGTGCTTTAAGTGTTCACGATCTCGAGTTTGGGTTTTCAATGCTAGAGGAACCTAGATCATTTCTAGAAAAAACTGATTTAGGGGATATGGTTGATGTAAATGATCTCTTGAATGAGATGGAGGACCCTGAGGTAGAGATAGATTCTAGGAATGAGAATTTTGTGTTTTACATAATAGATGGGGATGAAGTTAACTATTTTGTGAAGAACTCGTTTAAACTAGAAGTTAACTTTATCTTTCCATTTAATGCATTTGATTCACATGAGCATCTAACCAAGGAGGATTTCAATATATATGCTACATTTGTAGTAAACTCCCTTGATGAGAGTTTTACCTTTTTACCATGGATGTGTTCTCTTGCATTCTTTGTTCATGTTCATAATAGGAGAAGGACCAAATGTGCATTGGCTCAACCTTTTGATTCTCATGATTAACCTTGTGTTGATCAGTCAAGCTAAAGACTTAAAACAAGCGCTTGATGGGAGGCAACCCATCGGTAAGGATTCTTGTACATAATTCGATTTTTATTTTCTTTTATTTCTAACATTTTACTTGTGTTTCAGTACTCAAATTCTAAAAAAAATAATAATAAAAAAAAGGAGGGTGAAGGAATAATCTTTGAGCACCTGCTCAGTTTCGGAGCAAGTCCAGGAATTTCCCCTGGAAATCAGACCGGTCGATCCTACCCCGGACCGGTCGGTCTGGCACAATGCAAGTCCCGTCCAAGGTCCCTGGATTTGGGACCGGTCGATCCCCTACCCAGGACCGGTCGATCTGTATCAATGTTCAACAACCGATTTACCCACTGGAAATAGGACCGACCGATCCAGTATCAGGACCGGTCGGTCCAGTACACGAGGCCCACTCCGAAATTTTCCTTTTTCCTTAAAAAAAAAATAATAATAATAAAAATAATAATAATAAAAATAAAAAAAAATATTACTAACATTTCCTCTTTTCTTTTTCCAGAGATCGAGAACCCCCTCCCCTCATCACGCTGCAACCCTAGTTTCCCATCGCTTTCATCACTCCCCATCGCCGAGCTTCTAATCGGTGATATCTTTCCTACCCTTCTATCCATCATTGTTCTATCCATTTTATTTTTATTGTGTCGCCAATCTCTTGAACTTTTTCACACCGGGGACGGTGTGATTTAAGTCCGGGGGAGCGGTCTTGTTGTTGTGTCTGCTTTTGAGTTTACTTTTGATTTTAGTTTTTCTTGAGTCTGCTTTTGAGTTTATCGAGTCAATAAGAGGTTGTTTGGAAATGGAATTATGAACTTGATCTATTGGATTTATGTTCGGACTAGGGATTACTTGTATGATTCACAACTTGGCCAAAGTATTGTTTTGAGCACCCCACATCTCTGCCGAGCACCTGCTCGTGCAGGGTGCTCCCACGACAGGTTATGGGTAGATTTAAAATTTCCCCCAAAGCTCATACTTATAAGAAATTAGGCTGATCCAATGTCATCTCAAACTCATATTTGGTATTTAATCTTGATCTTTAATTTCTTTCTCAGGGGTTTGACGTTCATTGGGCAAGACCTATTCGAACCGTATAAGACACCGCAACTTTCCAGCAAGTATACTCTTTACTCTCTAACTTTTGAACCATTTAACTTTTAAATTCTCCCCTTATAAAAAAAAAAAAAAGAAGAAGAGAAAAGATAAATAAAGGGGGAGAAATTCAAAGCAACATGCCCAAGTGACCCTGAGGACTATGTGTAAACCCGTATATCTTTAGTGACCTCAGGAGAGCATGTTGTAAGGGAAACTTAAAGGATCGAAGTGACCCAAGGGACTATGCGTAAACCCGTGTATCCTTTGCGATCTCATGGAGATTGGTCCCATAAAAAAAAAAAAAAAACTTCAAAGCAATATGCCCAAGTAGCCGAGGGATGATGCGTAAACCCGTGTCTCTTTTGTGACCTCACGGAAAGCATGTTGTAAGGGAAACTAAAAGTTTTCAGTGAACCAAGGGATGATGCGTAAACTCGTATCTCCTTTGTGACCTCATTAGATTCGTCCCATAAGAGAAAAATAAAAATAAATAATAAATAAATTATAATAAATAAAAAAATTGAGAAAAAGAGTATACGGGAGAGGGTCTTGGTTAGGAGAAGTCGGCGCCCCTTGAAACGATTCCCCTTGGGTAAGATCACTGCACTTTCATTTTCATTAATTGATTAAGAGATGATATTGAGGATTCCGAAGTTTTGCTAAGTTGTGAGTGAATAAGGTTAGATCGTGGTACATGTTCTAAGGCCAAGTGATGAAAGTATGAAGTCTAAAGATTTTTCCAACAAGCGAGTGAATTCCTTGTGATCTTCAGACACTTTTCTGTTCTTGATCTTGTTTTGTTTGAGGACAAACAAAGATCTAAGTCCGGGGGAGTTGATATATAAGGATTTTGGCCTCTTTTACTTATTGTTTTCTATTGTTTTTCGGTTCTTTCTAGTTCTTTTTGTGTCTTTTCAGGTTCTAGGAGGCTCTCAAGCATGGATTGGAGTCATTGGGGGTCATTGGAGCAAAAGGGACGAATCCGGAGAAAAGATGGCGTTTTTCATAACCGAGCACCTACTCGGTCTTGAGGGAGCACCTGCTCGCCCGAGGACTCGAAGGTTTAAAGGTCCCTGGAAACTGGACCGACCGGTCCAGGGTGGAGACCGACCGGTCCGGACCTTAAGAAGCCGAAGCCAAAGCTCCTGGAATCGGGACCGACCGGTCCCATGACAGGACCGACCGGTCCTGTCCCCTGATCCGATTTTAACCTAACTTTTAGTATAAATAAGTCAGAGCCGCCTCTGACAAATTCATTCTGAATCATTCTAAAACTCAGACACTTTTTGTTCTAAGCTTTTGGAGACTCTTTTCTATTGTTCTACTTTGTTTTTGGATTGCTTGTAACCTTTGGAGAATCATTCCACAACATCTATTGAGAAGAATTCTAATCCCTATTCTCTTTTATATTATGAATTCTCTTGATTGTATTGCTGCGTTTTTATTCTCCATGTTCGAGTAGTCTCATAGCTAGATTAGGGGATTTCAATGGTGATTTAGGATTGATTAGTGACTGAGCCAAATAGGATAGATTATCATGTCTTCATCAATTGGGATTCATAACGCTTAGATTAGCCTGTACACCTAATCTATGATTTCAAGTTGAACTTATTCACGACAGTGCTCTAGGTTGCTAGATAAACCATTGGTGAGCAATTGGTGTGTAACCAACGACAGTTGATTGTTACCATCAATTGTGAACAAATTGAACCAACTCTTAATGCTTGTCAAATTCTCTGAATTCAAACGACAGTTTAGGCATTTAGGTTGTTAGACAAAGATATTGATACATCACGACAGTGGGGCAATATTATCATTATGTTTGAGTTCTAGACCGCACTTAAATTGAATCCTGAATATTTGCTCAGTCCTTAATCCGAAATCACCGGCGAATGACCTTGATCTAGTGCTTTTCTTTATTGAATTTAACATCGAATTTATTTGATGTTTTCATTGTTTAGTTACAACCCCCAAATCATATTTTATCTTAGCGTTAAATCAAAATCAATAATTTCATAGTGTAACATTGGTCTCTGTGGAATTCGATACCCTTTATACTATTGCGATTGTCTGTGCACTTGCAGAAATATTTTGGGTTTAAAACTTCACGTATCAGAGAGTAAGATGCTGAGTTCAGTAGACTGTTGGTTCATGCAGGCCGTAGCATGGAGGATAAGAGGACCCTTATGCAGAGGTTCTTGCAAGGACTTTGTCTGAGTATTAGGATACAGTGTAGGGGTTCTAGATACGCCTCGAGGGTGGAGCTGGTGGAGCTTGCTACTTCTATAGGGGAGGATCAGCGTGAGCAGACTGGTTTTGTGGTTGTTCCATCTGAGGTTATTCCACCTGCGGTTGCTCCTGATGTTCAGCCGAGGAGCCAGTAGCAGCAACATCATTCTCAGAGTTTTGGTTCTGGCAAAGGTAGCAAGCATGTGCAGGGTCAGAAGAAGAGATTTGATGAGGTTTCAGGAGGTGACCAAAGTGGTCATAGTTGTTATGGATGCGAGAGCACTGAGTATTGAGTGGCGAGCTATCCCAAGAGGGAGGTCTCTCTGGATGCCAAGGTCTGTTTGCATTTTAGAGAGTTGTGGTATATCAGGTCAATGTGTCCCAAGTTGCAGCCATTGGTATTTGCAGTGGTTTAACAAAAGGTAGCGCAGGAGGTGGTGCAAGCTGCAGTAGAGTTAAGAGCATGGAGGGTCTCAAGGAGCAGGTCGAGGATCAAGCTGGTTTTCTGTTATGTTTCCAATTTCAGAGTTTTAGTTTTGCTATATTTCCTTTTTGGATTATTGTATTTTCGTTTGGTGTTGAAACGATTTATACATTTTTGGAATTTATCAGATGAATTTTTCTTATTTACTTTTGCGGCTTGTGTTGAGTTTTGCGGAGAGTCGAAAATAGAAGTTTTATGAGGACTTATGGTTGTCTAGTTTTCGAAAGACTCTAGTGGAACCCGGTGCGATGGGTTGTTTGAGTTGACCTGAAGCTTGGTCAGGAGTTGAGGATATTCCAGGTTTGGAAATATCATGTTGGAACTACGTGAGGTAGTTCAAGGCGATAGACGTTCTAGACGTTACATAATTATTACTTTAGAGAGATGAATATTTCCCAGTATACTTATTTGGGATGTGGATTTCCCATGATAAGTAGTGATAGATGAGGATTTCTCTCGAGGGAATGAGTATTTCCGGTATGGTGATAACTCAAAGGGTGATTTCTTGCGAGTGTGTCGATTGAGGAAAGGAGTTAAGAGTAATAATTGTATGCAACGTGCGATGAATACATAGATGTGGTGATGAGTTTTAGAGGTCTAGAGAGAATCTCGTGAGTGCTGGCTACTTAGCCAGGTGCTCAATCGGAGCAGTAAGGATATTCCAGAGTTAGAACGTCAGGTGGGTATCGCGAGAGGTAGTTCCAATCTAAGGTGCTTGTACACGTATCAAATTGATTACTCTACCAGAAGCATTTTTTCAAATATAACCAGAGCTTGAGGGAGATGTCCTGAGAGTGGAGTGGCTCCAACATCATTGGCTCAAGGGATGTGTTCCCGAGAGTGTGAGGGTGTTGGGGATGAGTATAAGTAATCAATATGTACTTGTGCCATAAGCAAGAGACTGGATATAAACCTTGAGTTTTGTATGTGTGATTCTGAGTGATACTAGCTAATGAGTCACAGAGTGCGATTCGGGTCAGATAGTGGAGGCTGAGCAGCCATTTTTGAGTGGATTGATGTAGAGAGTTCCAAAGTGGAAGTGGGATACGGATTGCAATGGATTTTAGGGTTTCGGGCGAGTATTCTGATCCCAAGTCGGGGAGTGGAGCACTTTTGATGTAAGTTTTGTTCAGGAGACAACGGAGAAGATTCATGTTTCGAAGTTGAATGCAAGGGAGTTTTGAGGATCGGCATGGGAATTATGCTGATTAGAAGAGGAAGGTTGTAGAGTTCGCGGTCAGAGATCAGGTGTATCTTGACATGACCATGATGCAAAGTTCTACCAGTTTAAGCTCAGAGACTCTCATGTTTCCTCTTTTGAGAGTTTTGTATTTTAGTGCTGGTGCGGGAGAGGAAACGTGAGAGCCTGAGGCAAAGAGTAAGTTGAAGTTAAGCAGGTAGTTCGAGAGGTAGGTCGTGCCTTGAACTTAGTTCTATCTTTGTGGTCTTAGTTTCAGAGATGGCTTGGTGCTATGTTGGGTTTGATTTATGTTTGTGTTGTTGGAGAGTAACGGTTTTATATGTTAGAGTTTATGAGGCTGAATTCTCAGAGGTATGTCGTTGAGTGACCGGAGGTTTTGGTCAGAGGTGTGCGGGTATTCCAGGCCAGGGAATATCGGGTTTGGGAGAAGAGGATTTCTCCAGAGGGATGATTTTCCATGTGTACTCATTGGAATGAGGATTTCCCTGAGTACAAGTTTTGGGAGATAAGGATTTCACTAGGGGGATGAGGACTTCTCAAAGGGGGTTTTAGGAGATATAGTTTTTCTCTAGAGGGACGAGGTCCGTCCAGAATGTTGATTGGGTTGGTATTACGTTTGGAATCTTAGTTCAAATGACCCTGGTAACGGATGTAGCATCTTTGGTCTTGCATATTCTTGTTTGATTGTTGTGCGATCAGTCGGGCATGGTGTTTTCGGGGCAAATTTGGTCGGTTTTTGGGCGGATGTATTTGTTTATGTATTATCGTCGAGTTGTAACGGTATACATTTTAGAAATTTATAAGATGGAGTTCCTTATTTATTTTTCTGTGTGGTTCTTATAAGTATTGTATTATGTTGACCAGTGCGGGTCATGTTTTGGGATGATATTCCGGGTGGGGAATATCAAGTTTAGCCACGTAGGGCAGATCTAGTCATAGATGTTTATAGACATTTTAAAATGTATTACTCTAGGGATGATAGCCTTCCCGAATAACTCATTACGGTATTACGGAGACGCGTGGGTCTCCGACGGATGTACCTGTGATGGGTGGATCTGAGTGTAGTATCAAGGCTACACTTACCGGTGACGGGTGGGTCACGGTGTAGTATAGAGGTCATGCTTACCTGTGACGGGTAGATCTCAGCATAGTATGGATGGAATACTTACCGATGATGCGTGGGTCTCACTGTAGTATGGTAAGATGCCTACATATTTATGATGCGTGGATCTTAGTAAAAGTATCAAAAGACGGGTGGGTCTCTTGAGGGGAATGTTTTTCCCATGCATTCCTATTGGAGAAAGTAGTTCTCCGGAGACTTATTTGAGATGGGTGGGAATCTGTATAAGTATAGAGGGAAAAGTGTTCCTTGTACACCATGGGTGGGTGGTACGTTAGTTCCTGGGAGCAAATTAGTGTGATAATGAGTTAAGAGTAGTAAATGGCTGGAAAATGTGGCTATAAACATAGGATTATATGCGAGTTTAGGGATCGGGTGAGGATCTCTAGGGATGTTGACCAAGTGAGGGTCAGGTTTACGGTCTTTTAGTTGATGGTTTTTGGGATTCGGGGTCGAATCCAGATTAGTGGGGGAGAATTATAACATTCGCGAACCAAAATGTGAGTTTTTGGTCTTCGTGTCGAGCGACACCAGGGATATGTCATTGACACGACAGTTTGTTGAGTGTCGATCGACACAGTGATGGTGTTGCTCGACACCGGTTGCAGAAATCAGAACGGTTTTGATTTTTAACATGGTTTATAGCTTGGTTAAGGCTTTTTAAGTGCCTAGGGTTGCGTGTTATCGAACAACCATCGTATTTGTGAGAAAAACGAAGAGAAGTTAAGAGATTTTGGTATTTGAGAGGATTTTTGCAAAGAAATCCTCCCCAAAACTATTTTCCTTCATGTGTTAGTGTTGTAGGAATCACCGTGTGTCGTGTTCTTTGTGTGATTCAAACCGTCCAGGACCGAGGTGAGTTCGCGACCATAGGTTTCTAGGCGATGATGGTTTGATTGATGATTTCGTGACATTTGTGTGATGGATTTTGTATGAAACGTGTTGTGGTTATTGTTGTGTTAATGTGGATGGTATATGTGTTGATTATTTGCAGGTTTGCAACTCGTATTCGTCGGAATCGGGTTGAAAGAGGAGAAACTCGTTTCCGACGATAGAGAGAGGCGTGTCGATCGACACCAGAAGGGTGTCGCTCGACACGAGTGCAGTAGTCGTGTCTATCAACAGCCTTCGGGTGTCACTCGACACAACCAGTTTTTTTCCGAAATATTTTAAAATGCCATGATGTGTTCTTGATGGATTTTGATATTTATGTTATTGTTTGTGTTGTTGCCTAAGCCTTGTTACGCTTGTAGATGGTATGACCGGCTAACTAAGTATTTATGAAATACTTACGCAACTCTTTTTCCCATGTGTTGCAGGTAAAAGAAATGTGTGATCGTGGAATCAAGGCAAGATGAAGAGGATGATTAGGGTTGTTAGTTTATTTGTTTAAGTCTAGTGAACATGGTATTTATGTTGCTAGCATTATTTTAATTATGGAATTAATTCGTGGAACTTGGTATCTTGGTTCAATGGTTTAATGAATAATTGTTTAAGAATTTCTGCATTATTTAGTAATTTAAGTTAGTCGTTGAGAATTAATATTTAAGGAATATTAATTTGGACTATCTAAAAAAAAAGTGTTGGTTGCTTCATTTTGGTAACAGAGCTTTTACGATTTTATGACTGTAGATTGGATCAATTGAGACTATGTGTTTAATTGTTTATTGGTTAGAGAATTAGTAGTCTTAGAGCATCCTCTTCGGCCTTTAATGAGATTCCGCGGTAAATTGTGTTTTGTTTGTTTTTGACTTCTGGTTGCTCATGTTTCCTGTTCTGTGTGAGTGGAGACAGATGGATACTGGACCGAGAGGTCATGGCAGAGCTAGAGGCCGTGGACGTGGTCGTGGACCAGTTATGGTGTCGTTTAGCAGTGTTGCATCGTCTAGCAAATTTATTTGTACATTTAATTTATATAACGTTGCACTATGTTGTAAATCTTACAGCTCCAACTTATAGCTGAGAAACTTGTATCGCTTTTGGTTACTAATCGGATGCATGAGCCTTGAAATAGTTGGAGCTGAGGAACTTGTATCGCTTTTGATTACCAATCGGAAGCATGAGCCTTGAAAGAGTCTCTTATGATAAAACTTTAGTATGGATCGTCATTGGTATTTAACGTTAATACACACTGTTTTTTTTCTTTCATCTAATACTATAAATAAACCAAACTTTGAAATTTCCAAAACCTGCAAAATAATAATTTTTTCCGAAAACTAATTCGACGAAAGATATAAATTTTCATGAAGCCAAAAATCCTAAAAAGAGAAACTAGGCTATTGTTTGTAAGAGAATACTAAAGACACAAAGATATAAGAATAACTCTCTTATTGCTTTAGAAAAATAACTCAAAAACTAAAGCTCTCTTAATTCTCTTTAGGTTTACCACAACTTGGCAACTCTTTATATAGCTAACATTCTAGGTTAATTCCCAAACATAAAAGGATAACTTACATATTTAGATTACTCCTAAATATGTCATTTTTCCTAATCCTTTAATAACCATAACTCGGCAGGATTAGGATTGCTTAACACTCAAGCTTTCTTCAAGCTTCAGTCAACATTCTCCCCTCTAAGCTTGAAGTCCTTTTCTTCCAAATCTTAAACCCCAATGACATCTCTCATTTCTTTGAACTTGTTTCTCCCAAGAGCTTTTGTTAGTATATCCGCCTTTTGCTTATCTCCAGAAATATGTTCCACCTCAATTTGATTGTTCTCCACGCATTCCCTTATGAAGTGATATCTTCGATGTATATGCTTACTTCGACCATGGAAGACCGGGTTTTTGGTAAGTGCAATCGCCGACTGATTATCAATCCGAATAACGACCTTCTCCAATGACAATCCAGTGAATTCACTAAGCAAATCTTGAAGCCAAATTACTTGTCTTGCTGCTTCGGTTCCTGCCATAAATTCGGCCTCACAGGATGATAGTGCCACCATGTCTTGTTTTTGTGAGCACCAAGAGATTGGACTTTCACCAAGATAAAATATGTGACTAGATGTGCTTTTACCATCATCAAGGTCAACATTGTGACTACTATCACAATAACCTATTAATTTTGGTATCCCCGAAGCAGAGCACTTAAACGTAAGCCCCAAAGTAGTAGTACCTGTAGATATCTTAAACATTGTTTCATCGCAGCTACATGAGATTCTTTAGGGTTCTGCATATAACGACTCAACACTCCTACACAATAAGCCAAGTCAGGTCGTGTGTGAAGCAAGTAACAAAGGCATCCAACATTTTTCCTGAACCTTGTCGCATCGATTTCTTTTTCACCTTCAGCTTTAGACAATTGTAATCCGGACTCCATTGGTGTATGAGCCAAATTACAATTTTCCATTCCTGCTTCTTCCAAAATTTTAAGAGCATACCGTTTCTGATTCAGTGTTATTCCTCCCTTATATTGATATACTTCCATTCCTATATATTAAGTCAATTTTCCCAAATCACTCATATCAAACTTGGATGCCATCTCCTCTTTAAACTCATCAATAAGTTTAATGTTTGTTCCTGTGACAAACAAATCGTCCACATACACAGCTATAAGAAGAAAATCTCCACTTACTTCTTTTCGATATACCGACGGCTCCTTTGAACATTTTCTAAACTGAAGTTCCTGAAGAATTTGATTCAACTTGTTATTCCACACTCTTGGAGCTTGTCGCAACCCATACAAAGCTTTGTTGAGTTTATAGACTTTCCCTTCAAATCCCTTTTTTCAAAACCCTCTGGTTGTGTGACATAAACAGTTTCCTTTAACTCTCCATGAAGAAACGCTGTTTTAACGTCAAGGTGATGAATCTCCCATTCATTCAATGTTGCAAGATTAATAAGAAGCCGTATTGTCTCAAGCCGAGCTACCGGTGCAAAAACTTCATCAAAATCATTTCCATAGCGTTGTACGTATCCCTTAGCAACAAGCCAAACTTTGTACTTATTGATACTCCCATCATAGTTACGTTTTAACTTAAACACCCATTTTAAAACTATCGGTTTTACTCCATACGGAAGTTCCACAAGAGTCCATGTTTGATTCTTTTGAATATAGTGGATTTCATCTTCACAAGCCCGTATCCACTCTTTTGATTCCTTTGCTTCATAAAAATCTCTAGGCTCGTTATTCAAACATAGAAGTAATTCTTCTGCTTCTTCTATGGCTAGTAAAACGTAATCCTCAAGGTATCTTGGCTTGATCCTCTGCCTCTCGGTTCTTCTTAACGCCACTTGAGATTGTTCCTGGAAGTCTTCATTCTCTGTCTCATGCTCATGTGATGTATCATCACTGATTACTTCATCACCAACCTCACTCTGATTCTCATCCGCATTCTCATAATGCTCTTGAATACCTCTGTTTCTGAATTCTCCAAGTCTGACACAAAAACCTCCATCTTGTTCTTGTTCTGAGTGTTTCCAGTTCCATCCTTTTGTCTCATCAAAAACAACATCTCTAGAGACTACGATTTTCTTCGTTCCAGGATCTAATAACCGATATGCCTTTGACCCTTGTTTTGTCCCTAGGTGAACAAGCATACGTGATCGATCATCTAGCTTCCTTAAATGCGGCGTCTCTACCTTTGCATATCCAATACATCTAAAAACTCGAAGGTGACTCACATTCGGCTTCTTAGCACGAAGAACTTCATACGGAGTTTTATCTTTAAGTTCTCTTGTGATTATTCTATTCAACTAGTAAGTTGAATGTCTAGTTGCCTCTCCCCATAAGTAGTTTGGCATATGCATATGCTTCATGATGCTTCTTGCCATCTCCATTATGGTTCTGTTACGTCTCTCAACCACCCCATTCTGTTGAGGAGTGTATGGAGCGGTGAGATGTCTTTTAATTCATGAGCTTTCACAGAAAGAATTGAATTCATTTGAAAGGAATTCTCTTCCACGATTCGTTCTGAATGTTTGTATATGTGCTCCTAACTCTTGTTCCACCAGACATTTAAACTTCTTGAATTTGCTGAACGCTTCACTCTTCTCCTTTAACAAAACAGCCCACATATATCTAGAGCAATCATCAATGAGCACAAGAATGTACCTATTCCCTGCCGATGTGCTTGGTGTTATGGGACCACAAAGATCTCCATGAACAAGTTCTAGTATCTTGGTTGCTCGGTATGAGGAAACACTTGTTTTGTTTGCTTTCCAAGTAAGCAAGATCTGCAAATCTCTTTCTCGACATTGAACTTTGGAATTCCTTTGACTACTTCTCTTTGCATCATGATCTTCATCGTTTCCAGACTTGTGTGCCCCAATCTTGCATGCCATTTATCCGATTCACTTGAGGTAGTAAGATATAGACACGCCGTGTTTCTCAAACCCATGTGAACCTTATACAATCGGTTTTTAGATCTTTTGCCTTGACAAGTAGTTTCCCTTCACGATCATGCATGGTCAGACATTCCCCTTTCATTCTTATGTCGCATCCTGATTCCGTAGCTTGACCAAGACTGATGATGTTATTCTTCAAATCTGGAATAAAGTAGACTTGATTCATTGTTCTCGGATCGCCATTCATGTCAGTGAGCAATATTGATCCCTTTCCTTTGATATCTATGCAAGAGTCATCTCCAAACCACACTTTTCCTGTAACTGATTCATCAAGCTCCAAGAAATATCTTCTATCTTCGGTCATGTGGTTGCTAGCACCGTTGTCAAGATACCAAACATTCTCTTCTCCGTTGTTTGTTTCATACTTGCTTGGTTTACAGTTCTTCTCGTTTAAATACACTACCTCATGCATCATAAGCTCATCCGCGTGTTGTGTATCATTGTTACTTTCTAGAGCTTCTTGTAATTTGAGTAGTCGGTCGGGACAGTCCGACGCAAAGTGGCCAAGCTTGTCACATCGATAACATGTTACCTTGGATGTATCTCTTTCTTCATGGAAACGCCCACGACCTCTACCTCTAGAGTAAAACCGTCCTCCCCGACCTCTGCCTCTGAAGTTATTGTGGTAATCGTGATTAACATCATGATTATAATCACGATTTTTCGGAGCTTCCATATTACTATACATTAACTTGCTTGAATCCTCTTGAGTTTCTTCTTCTTCACGGATACGTTCCTCGTATGCTTTCAAACGGCCCATAATATCTTCAAAACTTGTAGAATTAAGATCCAATACTTGCTCGAGTGAAGCCACGATATGGATGTATTTCTTACGAGGAAGGGTGTTCAGAAATTTCTTGACCAGTTTGGATTCTTCGATGCTTACTCCTAGAGCTGCAGATTTTGATGAGATCTCGGACAGTTTTCCTCCAAACTCGTCAATTGTCTCTGACTCTTTCATCTTTAGACGATCAAACTCGGCCATTAATGTTTGTAGTCGAGCTTCTTTGACTCTCTCTGCTCCCACGCGACGCGTTCTTATGGCTTCCCAAACCTTCTTCGCCGGATCGAGCTCTCCGACTTGAAGTATAAGCGCTTCAGGTATTGATTGAAACAGTAGGGCCATAGCCATGTTATTCTTCTCACCCTCGGCTTGCTCTGCATTATCCTCTATAGCTTCCCAAATTTTAAGGACTTTGAGAGCTATCTTCATCCTCATGGCTCATACCGTGTAATTCGTCGAGTTGAGCATAGGACATATGATTGAAGTAGATCCTCCTTCTTTCGGTTTCACCGCTGGTGCGGTGACTATATCTCCCATATCGTCTCCACGCTCTGATACCAATTATTGTTTGTAAGAGAATACTAAAGACACAAAGTTATAAGAATAACTCTCTTATTGCTTTAGAAAAATAACTCAAAAACTAAAGCTCTCTTAATTCTCTTTAGGTTTACCACAACTTGTCAACTCTTTATATAGCTAACATTCTAGGTTAATTCCCAAACATAAAAGGATAACTTACATATTTAGATTACTCCTAAATATGTCACTTTTCCTAATCCTTTAATAACCATAACTCGGCAGGATTAGGATTGCTTAACACTCAAGCTTTCTTCAAGCTTAAGTCAACATAGGCCATATAATAAAAGAGAGGGAAGCAAAAGAAAACACTAATCCAAAAAAAATTTAAACACTCTCAAGACATTTCCAAACCCAAAGAAATATTAGATATATCAACATATATAAGCCTCGAGCAGATCCATAATAAGCAATTTCCGAAAAATGGGAAACTTGAAAACATGACTAATTCAAGTTTAGCCAATAACACTACCACCAAAACAAACGTTGGATCGTGAAGTACTAGAACAAAGATACCACACCACACCTTTGGAAAGCAGTGGTTCAAGCTGTGATCCTCCACCTCTGAAAGCAAAGGAATAACTTTTAGAATAACCAGAACTCAATACCTCCTCCGAACATCTTCAAGACCATTGATCATGAGATTTGAAACAGAATTTCGGCACGTAGACATAGAAGACACTATAAAAATCTAATGTCCCTATGGCTAACATGACAAAAAAGGTTTCCCAAAACTGAAGTATGTATTTTCTCGATTTTTTTTTGGCCAAGGTAATGTAAATTTTAAAGTATTGTGTTTTTGTAAAATCTAACTTTCATTATTAATTAATGATATTTACATTTTGGAAAAATAGAGTACATATACCACGCTATCATTACCATTCAAACTTTTTATTCTTTTAGTAGTTGTGATTAATTGAACAATCTTATGAATTAGTGTTAATTCATGATATGTAATTTTCATTGATGAATGCAATCTGGTTAAGACTTTTTGTCTTTTTGGATCGTACAAACTTAAAAATACCAAACTTGATTATGATATCGTGATATTATGAAGTTTGGTACCAAATCTATTACATCTTTATCAGAATTTATCAGAATATATAGGATTTATCTCGACCACTCTATTTCTTAATTAAACTTTGATTGTATATCCCACGAACTTGCATACTAGAAGCCTTGGATCATTAGTCAGGTTCATCTATTTTTTTTGTTAAAGTAGTCAGGTTCATATAGTCGGGTTCATCTTGATCACTTGTAAAAAATCTGACAGTATAATTTAAACACAATAATTATCAATTATTAGATAAATATATTAAGAAGCTTTTTTAATCATTATTTAAACAATAAAAAAATATGGACCGAGTAAATGAACCCCATGGCATAGTTGACTAGGTATGGGCATAGATACTTGTTACCCGTCTCTTACTCGGCTTGTACCCGTCTCGAAAAATAGGAACCTGTGATTACCGAGTCGGGTATAGGGTATAATAATTGTATTACTGGCGGGTAAGGATCGGGTATCAGGTATCATATTTTTTTAACTACCCGTCTCGATACCTGTCTTCTTATCCGTCACGTTATTCGATATGTTACCCGGCTTGTAAATATTTTTATTTCCTATCACTAATATTTGATAAACTTAATTATAAAGTAAATTTTACGGTATATAGTATATCATTTGAGTTAAAATATATTTTTTTAATAACAAGTTTAAAAACATGACAACAAAATAGTTGAATTATTCTCGCAATATGAAATTTTGTATCACTAGATTGTCACTAATAATTTTAGAGATAATAAACTATAAGTTTAAAGTTTTAAAGTTTGTAATTTCCTATTTTTAAACTATATGTTGCATATTAGAGAAATTCTCTTGATTTTTTTTGTAATGACTATTCATCTTTTGATATATAAATTTCTTACTATAATAGTTTATAAAATAAAATACATTGTAATCATTGGGTAAGGGTAAAAGGTCAGGTACCCGGCGAGTCAGTGATTTTTTACATGTACCCGTTTAATAGAATACTCGTTATTAGCGGGTCGAGTACGAAATTTTTTTTTAAATACCCGTCTAGATCAGATCAGGTACCGAATACTTCAAAATTTCAGAATACCGGTCTTATCCAGCCCTATAGTTGACTAGTTGTTGTAATTAGTTTAATTACAACTTTGCCATTTTGTCCCTGACGTCAGTCTGCTGAAGTCAGCAGCTTCTGTAAGACAATGTCATTGGTTGCTAACGTCGATATTGGCCGGAATCAACGCCCCTTGCCAACTATACGCCGATTATTACTCTCTTTTTAAATGTATAAAGAATTAAGCATTGATTATATTTTACTACTTTACTAATATATCAATTTAATACTATTTTTTTGTTTTTTTTTTTCATAGTCTAGAAGACCTTACATTTTTAATGGAGTATTACACTACGTAACAATAAAAATGATCATATTAAACGACAATTGGTGAAATTTGTAGAATCAATGAAAACATATTTTCCACGTTTATGTTTGTTACCTAATTATTACGTGATGTGTAACTTAGATCGTTATACTAATTCAAATGATAGTCAAATGGTAATTTGATGATATCATGGCTTTTGAGCTCCTTTAACGAAAGTTATTTAGATCTTATCAGAAGATTCAAACTAATTTAATAGTGACATAAAATTTATTAAATATATATCTATCTATCTGAAACGTCCTAAAAAAGAAGAAGAGCAAATGTAAAAGATAGTTACACAACTTTTCGGGTTTATCCAAATTCCCAACTCTCAAGTCTCTTTAACCTATCACAAAGTTTCTGTACAAACACTATTTTCTGACAGATTCTTCGTGTACTTCACACATGGCGAACCATTAAGATTTCTAATAGAAGACTTAGCTTTTTTTTTTTTTGTCAACCCCTTAACATTATATTACACAAACTATTACATGATGTTCCACTTAATTACATATGCAGAATTTGTTACACGAGCTAACTTAGCCAACCTATCAACAGCCACTAGGGAATTCCGAGATACATACGCAAACCTATATTTTACTTGAGAAGACATCCGTAATATATCTTTTACACAGGTGATAATTGAGGAATCACTCCATCCTTCACCGTCCTTCCTAAAAGAAGACGATCTAAGACCATCATACAGAGCCTTAGCATCTCCTTTAAACACCACAGACTTGTAACCCAACTTATTGAGTTCCACAACCGCTTTCCGCAAAGCTTCAGCCTCTGCTTCCAGAACCGATGAAGTAGGCTCTATAAACGAAGAACCCTGCAATAGAGGAGCGCCATTATCAGTTACAAGCCAGGCTATTCCAGCTCTTTCACTTGAGGAAACCCATGAGGCATCTACACAACATTCATATTTAAAAGCCTCTTGAACAATATTCTTCGATTCATTATGCCTTGTTTCTCCCAGAGAATCATTATGCTCACTTGTATTCACTTGATGCCAGACTTCCTATTCCATAATTGATTTATTTATAAGATGAGGAATGCTTCCATTTCGGTTTTGAAAAAGGAGATTGTTCCTGAACTTCCATATATTCCATATTAGGAAAGGAAATAGCTGGAAACGGTAATTTGGATTCCCTGCAGAGTCTAGAAAATAATGGAAATTTTGATAAAGAGATTGGGCTAGAAGCAACTGACCCGAAGGAGTCTTCAAAGGAGCAAGTTCCCAAATCTCTCTTGAAACTCTGCATTGAAATAGAAGGTGGTTAATAGTTTCCTCTTCCTCTCCACAAAGGACACATGTACAATCCAAACGCATTCCTCTTCTAAAAAGTTTACTCAGAACAGCAATACTATCATGAACCGCTCTCCAACAAAAGTGCTTTATCTTCGGAGGAATTTTTAACTTCCAAACAGATTTGCACAAAGGAATGATATCATTTTGACATTCATAAGTCAGTGAGACAGAATTGTGGCTTTGAAGTTTATGACTTATGTAATAACCAGACTTAACCGTATATTGCCCGTTCCTTGAGTGAATCCAGACAAGAGTATCACTTACATTAGCCACACTGGGACGGATTTGCATAATCAACTTGGCATCCTCCTCAGTCACTAGTTGGTTGACTTTTTGAATGTTCCAGGGTTTAATAACTCGTTTGCTCTTAAGTTAGGAAATATATTGCTTCCAACTCCTGATGCAGGTTTAGGATTTATCCCTGGTAACCACTTATCCTTCCATACTCTTATTCTATGTCCCGACCCCATAACCCATTTAGTTCCTTGTTGAAAGAGATGCTGAGCATGTAACAAACTACGCCAAGCATAGCTACTTTTTTTAGGCTGCTTCACATGTAGAAAACTTTCGTGCTTGTAATACTTTGCTTTAAAAATCTTTGCTAGCAAAGAATCAGGACATGAAACCAACCTCCAGGCTTGCTTAGCTAGCAAAACTATATTGAAAACTCTGAGATCCCTAATTCCCAAACCCCCCTCTCCTTTACATTGAGTAATTTTGTTCCATGCAACCCATGCCATACGGTTCGTATGAGGATCAGTAGACCACCAAAACTTCCTCATAAGCTGAGTTATTTTTGTTACAATCTTTAGAGGAAGAAGAAAACATGACATAGCATAGGTTGGTATTGCTGTTACAACTGCTTTAAGAAGCACTTCTTTACCGGCTGGTGACAAAAGCTTTGTATACCAATTCTCCATCTTATTCTGGATTCTCTGGGCTAAGTAGGAAAAAGTATCAAACTTATTCGTGCATATACACTCTGAGAGACCTAAATATCTACCCATGCCCCCTAACTTCTTAATTCCAGTAATATTTTGCAAAGTATTACGAAGGGAGAGGGACACACCTTTACTGAATGTGATTGCTGATTTGGTATAGTTGATTACCTGCCCAGATCCTTCTTCATACAACTTTAATAAATAGAGAAGCGTCTTACACTCTAGGACGTTTGCTTGGCAGAACAGCAAGGAGTCATCCGCAAAGAGAAGGTGTGATATTTCAGGACCTGGAAATGAAGCTGCGAAGCCATGTATGCGATGATTCTGAAGATTGTGATGGAGAAGCCTAGATAATCCCTCTGTACATATAAGATAGAGGTATGGGGAAATTGGGTCTCCTTGTCGTAGGCCTCTTTTTGGATAAATCTTTGTTGTTGGTACTCCATTGACTAAGACTGAATAGGAGACTGTTTTGATGCTTTTCATTATCCATCCTCTCCATGTAGTGCAGAATCCCATTCTTGCCATTATTTCATCCAAATATTTCCACTCTACACAATCAAAAGCTTTAGTTATGTCCAGCTTTAAAGCCATATGGGGATCTACTCTCTTCCTAGTATGCAGAGAATGTAATAGCTCATGAGCTATAAGCACATTATCAGCGATATACCTTCCAGGTATAAAAGCAGACTGATTTGGCAAAATTATAATGTGCAAAGATAGCCTTAAGCCTTTCAGCTAAGATTTTGGATATGATCTTATACGCTACATTACACAGGCTGGTGGGCCTATATTCTCTGATATTGGAAGGATTATCCACCTTAGGAATCAGGCTAATATGCGTATGATTCAAAGATTCCTCCAAATAAGTATGCTGAAAGAAAAGCTGAACAAACTTTAACACACCTTGTTTTAGTGTGCTCCAATGATGCCTAAAGAAACCTGCGTTTAGACCATCTGGCCCTGGTGACTTATCTGCGTTTAGACCATCTGGCCTCTCTCACTTCTTTCTTAGTAACTTCTCTTGTTAGCTCCTGATTCATTTCCTCTGTTACTGTTACTGGGACACTTTCCATGAGGGCTTCAGGGACAGAAGTTTGTGTGGAATCATAAAGATTTGAAAAAAAATCTCTAATGAGCTCCTGAACACCCTCTGGAGTGTGGTAGATGCGACCATTATCATCAGATAAATGTATAATTCTATTTTATACTTCTTCTCTGCTTCGTCTTCTCGTGAAAGTACCTTGTATTTTTGTCCCCACAACGAAGCCAGAGGGCTCTGCTCTTAATTCTCCAATACTCTTCTTCCAATCGATAATGTAAATTCAATTGAGACTTTAAGGAGCCTATATATGAATAATCCAGTGACGGAGATTCATAAGCTTTATGCAACTTCCCTTGCAATTCCTCTATTTTCTTTCTCGAATTTACATCATGGGATTTTCTCCAATCTGATAATCCTCCCCTACACCGTACTAACACTTCACTAAATTTCTCCGGAGGTAGGTGAGAACATTGCAAATCCCAAACTTCCTTGACAACCTTAAAAGTTTCTTCTTCCATTCTCCACCTGTTATCATATTTGAAAAACTTTCGTACTTTCCATATCCTATCTTCAGTGGTCAGAAGAAGTGGTTCCCGAAAGCAAATAATAGAAGACTTAGGTAAAAACAATTTCTGTAATAATAATAAGTGAACCGCGTAAAAAAGAAAATTATATAAAAAGAAACCTATTTATATATATATACATGATGACAGATCATCATAAGGTAAAGTCGACACCTACAAGTTTTCTTTCAATTTCTCTTTATTTAGCTACTCCCATTGGTGTTTCCGCGCACATGTCCTAATCTTTATTCTTATTTTTTTCTATTTTATGTTAATACCCTAGTGTATGTATAAATATAATAAATGTCTTGATTGGGAATCAAAAACTTTGTCTATAATTGGCGAAGTCAAATTGGTTTAATTGCACATATGGTTAAAATATACCATGTTGTACTTTCCTAATACCTTCTTATCAATATTTATTTCTCTAATCCCTAATTCGGTAATGTTTACAACTTGCCGACTTTACCTACATATATGTTTATCCACTCAAATGTTAAAGCAGAGAGAAGAAACTTGAGAGAAAGAAAACCTGCCAAAAACACTTACTAGTTCACTCTACTCTATGGAAATGAATTCTCCCCACGAAAAGGCGGTGCAAGCTATCCTCTATGGCCATAGCTGCGCTATGCGGTTGAAGCTGCGGCTTGATAATCCAATGGCTGATAGTAGATCAGTTTCTAGTTATGATCTTGCGAAATCGATTGTAGATTGTTTTTCTAATGCCATCTCAATCTTATCCGCTAAACCAAAATCCGAGGATGATCAATGTTCTGATTTATCTCCAAGGGATTCTCCTCCTCCTCCTCCTCCCCAGAAGAGCCAATTCAAGAAAAGGTACACTTAAACATTCTTTTAAATTATATGTTTTTAAAATCAAATTACATCTTTATTGCAAGAAATTTGAGCATTTTCTTTAATTGGCTTTGGAAACAATTAATGAAAATTTGATTAGCTTAAAAATGGTTATGTGAATTTGTATGCTTATATTTTGATACCACCATGTTTGCAGAAAGATTGAAAGTACAAATTCAGGTGAGAATTGGAGAGACGATTCACCAGATCCGCTCTACTACGACGGATTTCTTTGGGGGAAATATGGCCAAAAGTCTATTAAAAAATCTCATCACCAAAGGTAATAATAAAAATAGTCTAAATAAATCATATTTAATTGATTGTAATTAATCCGATCATTAATACTAATGCAATAATGATGATAACAGGAATTACTATAGATGTTCTTACAACATAGATCATAACTGCGAAGCAAGAAAGCATGAACAAAAGATCAAAGACAATCCTCCGGTTTACCGCACCACTTACTTCGGTCAACACACTTGCAACATCAATAATAACCAAGATGACATTTTCGCATCTATTCTTGATCCGGTTGATGATGTGAAAAGTGCTAACATGATCCGATTCGGAAACGATCTCGATTTGAAGAAGGAAATCAGTCACTCTAGCGGTTTTACCTTATCGGTTAAGCATGAAGAAGCCATGATCAAAGAAGAAACAATTGATAAGAACCGTGAGATAACCGGTGATGGTCAAGATTATTGTCAACATGTGATTAAAGAGAACCAATTATCACCTTCAAGTTCTTACACTCCTTTGTCATCATCTGACAGTGAAAGTGTTGTGTTGGATTCCGATCTGTTATTGGACAACTTCGGTTCGTGGGATTGTTATGATCAGTTTGATTTTGGACTGGGCTAGATTTTTTTTTCAGCTAAGAATGTTTCCTTTTTTAAGATAGCTATTATTGAGAATTGCGAGTATTTTATGTTATTGATTAGTTTCTTGCAAGTTGTTCTCTTGGTATACATTTCTGTGAGTAGCCCTAGAATACATGAAATGGGATTGATTTGTAACAAATCATTTGTTTGAGAAAATGTAACATCTACCAAAACGGGAAAAGTAAAAATAAAAAATTATAACCATTTCATGCTGCTTTGGTGGTGCTTCTACTTACAACATCTAGTTTTGAACGACGATAAACACGTGACTTCACGTGAGATAATATTACATGTAACCGAACCGATTTAACCGGTCGCCAAACCAAACCGAATTGAAATTTTGTTCTGGAAAGTGCTAGCAAAACCTAATTATCTGCCTCTGCTTGTTTCGAATTTTCTGTCTCTGTTCTGTTCCGCGCTTGCTTGAGGTACAAAATCTCTCTGTTCATTGTTCTGTTTCGTATTCTCTTGGTGTAGCTCTTCGTAATCTCTTTTATGTATCTCTGGTACTTTGATTGGTGTTACGAATTGATCGACGAATTTTTTTGCTCTGCCCAGATCTTCTTCAGTTTCAAAAATGAATTTAGTAGCGACCCTTAGAGATTCTTAGTGTAGGGATTGTTTCTGCAACCCTGAACAATAGCAAAATAGCTGTTTTATACACAAAAATTTTCAATTTTTTTCCTAATGTAGTTGAGAGCATGTGCATGCGCTGCGGTGAAAATGTAACTCTCCCTCTCTCACACACATAGTTTCTTTGAGTTTCTTGATGCTGGTTATGTAGTCATTATTATTTGTCACAGGAGGAACTTGGTGAATTTCTCAGTCCATCACTAATATATATGTCTAGGAAACAGGCTAGGTTAGGTTGTTTCGAATAATGTACTAGTGGTGCACTTCAGCAATTTCAATAGTTATGAACTTTAGCGGGTGGGAAACACGACGCATTGGCTACATCTTGGTGATGGACTGAGATACATATATATTGATATTTGTGGTTCTGTGGCAATAAGTTGGAGAGTGTATATGCTAAACTTCAGTTGTAATAATTTGTCGTTTGAGATTTTCTTATTTCTTCTCCAGGGAACAAGTAGATTCCTGTTGACCTTAATTCCTAACTTCAGTTGTAATAATTTGTCTTACTCTGTTTTGAAGAAGACCAAATTTTGTTCGTTTTCATTGTTCAGTTATTCGCTGTGAATTGACTTCGTTTATTGTTTTATTATTTGGTTTAAAGAGATTTGTTTTCTTCGGTTGTACAGTTGTACTTTCTATGTATACATTTCTCTACCTTGTGTTAGCTGAAAAGCTTACTGTTAAATTACTTCTTGGTTACAGGTCTTAATATCTGCATTTGAATGTCCGCATTGTGTAGAAAGGTACAACTTTTTACGACATTGAGATGCTTTTGATTATTCTAAATAGGCTGGGTTTTAAAAAAAAAAAAACCACTAGTTATCTTCTGTTTTCTCAATTGAATAGAGAAGTCTTTAATCTTACCTGTTATCTATTTTATAGGAATAATGAAGTTCAGTTTGCGGGAGAGATACAACCCAGAGGATGCTGTTACAATCTAGAGGTTCTACCTGGTGATATGAAGGTTGATACATTGATTCAAATCTAAATTTCTGTTTTACTATCAATTTCTGGTGATTTTTGTTTTTAAAAGATCAATTTCTGGTGATGTGAAGGTTGATACATGGAGGTGCAATTTCCATGTGGTTGAATGTCTCCATGCTTATCATAAGAATCACAAATATCTCTAATTTTTAGTTATCTCTCACTCCTTCAGCTAATTAAGCTTCTTGTTTCTGTGTGAATGCAGATATTTGACCGGCAAGTTGTGAAATCTGAATCAGCTACTATTAAGGTGAATCTCCTTGCTATTACTAGGCATTTCTTTCTTTTTCGGTAACAAAATACTCTGATTTTGAAATAATAAGATCTTTCTCCTAATCTTCCTGAAAACTGTGAATTAGTTTGCTTCTCATATTATAAAGGGATTATTGCATGAAATATACTTTTTTTTTATTTTTAATGCAAAACTACACCCCTATTGTGAAAACTTGCAAAACTACTCTAAAGGGGTAGTGAAATTACAGTTAGAGCCTTAATGAACAAACAATAAAACTGCAGTCGCAATGACCGTTCTATCCTTCTGGAAGTCTTCATTAGAGATTTACATTAGAAGTCTGCAGCGAAATATGGAAGTCTACATCGTAATTATTTAGTAAATTTAAATCTATAAATACATAAAAAATAATTTGACCATAAAATCTTTTGAATAATTAAACTAAATGCAATTTTGATGTTTGAAAAATAAAATTTCACCAAATTAGCATAAAGTAAAATAAAAAGACAAATTATAATGAAAAAGTCTACATTTTGGAAGTCTGCAACGAAATATGGAAGTCTACATCGTAATTATTTAGTAAATTTAAATCTATAAATACATAAAAAATAATTTGACCATAAAATCTTTTGGATAATTAAACTAAATGCAATTGTGATGTTTGAAAAATAAAAGTTCACCAAATTAGCATAAAGTACAAAAAAGACAAATTGGAATGAAAAAGTCTACATTTTGGAAGTCTGCAACGAAATATGGAAGTCTACATCGTAATTATTTTGTAAATTTAAATTTATAAATACATAAAAAAATAATTTGACCATAAAATCTTTTGGATAATTAATCTTAATGCAATTGTGATGTTTTAAAAATAAAAGTTCACCAAATTAGCATAAAGTAAAAAAAAGACAAATTATAATGAAAATGAATGAATGAACTACATACTATGATAAATGAAATACTATATTTCATCACTTTACATTGAGAAGTTTTGTGACAATATGGGGATATGATATTAGTTATTATTTTGTATTATGTATGTATAGTCTTTATGATTGTATGATTGTCATGGATTCACGTTTTAGAGATTTGTGTTACATGATCCATAGTTTATATTTAACAACTTATAAGAAGTTTAAGGTTTGATTATGAGAGTTGAATTCACTACGAGGGGATGTAAAATCTTGAATATTATGAGTCATGGACATTAGTTGTGGGCTTATGGGTTAAAAATATGGGAAATAGATTGACATTACCTTTTGAAAATATGTTTTTACCTTTAGGGTTGCATTTAAAATTCATAATATCAAGATTTTAAATGTCAAATTTGCCAAAAATATAAAATTATGAATATATCAAATGTTTGGATGATCAATAATATATTTAATTAACAGTTATGAATAATCTAAAGGAAAAAGTCGATTTTTGTTTTGAATTGTAGACTTCCATTGTAGCATATTTCACATATACAGACTTCTATTGTAGACTTCGAGTCGATTTAGTGTTTGAATTGCAGACTTCTATTGTACACTTCCATTGTAGACTTCTAGTTGCGGTTAGGGTTTCATTTTAGAGTATAGAGTTCCGTAGACATCCATATGGAAGTCTACCTAACCGGAAAATAATTAACCTAACCGGATGTCTACTTAACCGGAATTTTATTTTAACCTAACCGAATGTTTTAGTCTCCATATATAAGCAAGTTTTTCAATGAAAACCCCAATTTTTATTTTCAACCCTAGCCTCCTAACTTTTTCTCTCTTCTCACGTTTTAGAGAGATTTTTGAGGAATTTTTGCCTAAGCTCTATCTTCTTCAATTCTCCACCGATTTGAACAATTTTTGGGTCTATTCCATACGAAATCTCGTCCTCTTTCTGATTCTAGCAATTAATTTCATTTTCAACAAAGGTATGTGCCTCTATTTTCACTTTTCCAGTTCGTCAACCATGTTAAAGGCTTGAAATTTGGATGTGTTGCTTCATTATTGGTTGAGTTTGTGATTCCTCAACTTTTGTTTCCTTTGTTTTGTAGATCTAGAGATATGAAAGGTGGTGAAACTGAAAGGAAGAACATCGATGAAGGAGAAAATCTCAATCCTTAACACATTCGCAAATCTTAGATCTTTGGTGAGTTTTCTTCATGTGTTGCTTATTATGTTTTTTCAAACTCTTCAATCTCCACTAGATCTAGTCCGTTGTATGCTTTTTAGATGATTTGATTTTGTTTGTGTTTCTTAGATTACAGAAGTCTACACAGGAAATTTACACGGGAAGTCTATTAACCCTAATTTTTGTCTCCATATATAAGCAAGTTTTTCAATGAAAATCCTAATTTTTATTTTCAACCCTAGTCTCCTAACTTTTTCTCTCTTCTCACGTTTTTAGAGAGATTTTTGAGGAATTTTTGCCTAAGCCCTATCTTCTTCAATTCTCTATCGATTTGAATAATTTTTGGGTCTATTTCATACGAAATTTCGTCCTCTTTCTGATTCTAGCAACTAATTTCATTTTCAACAAATGTATGTGCCTCTATTTTCACTTTTTCAGTTCGTCAACCATGTTAAAAGTTTGAAATTTGGATGCGTTGCTTCATTATTGGTCGAGTTTGTGATCCCTCAACTTTTGTTTCCTTTGTTTTGTAGATCTAGAGATATGAAAGGTGGTGAAACTGAATGGAAGAACATCGATGAAGGAGAAAATCTCAATCCTTAACACATTCGCAAATCTTAGATCTTTGATGAGTTTTCTTCATGTGTTGCTTATTATGTCTTTTCAAACTCTTCAATCTCCACTAAATCTAGTCTGTTGTATGCTTTTTAGATTATTTGATTTTGTTTGTGTTTCTTAGGTTACAGAAGTCTACACAGGAAGTCTACACGGGAAGTCTACTAACCCTAATTTTTGTCTTCATATATAAGCAAATTTTTCAATGAAAACCCTAATTTTTATTTTCAACCCTAGCCTCCTAACTTTTTCTCCCTTCTCACGTTTTTAGAGAGATTTTTGAGGAATTTTTGCCTAAGCCCTATCTTCTTCAATTTTTCAAAGATTTGAACAATTTTTGGGTCTATTTCATACTAATTCTTGTCCTCTTTCGGATTCTAGCAACTAATTTCACTTTCAACAAAGGTATGTGCCTCTATTTTCACTTTTTCAGTTCGCCAACCATGTTAAAGGTTTGAAATTTGGATGTGTTGCTTCATTATTGGTTGAGTTTGTGATTCCTCAACTTTTGTTTCCTTTGTTTTGTAGATCTAGAGATATGAAAGATGGTAAAACTGAATGGAAGAACACCGATGAATGAGAAAATCTCAATCCTTAACATATTCGCAAATCTCAGATCTTTGGTAAGTTTTTCCTCATTTTTTGCTTATTATGAAAACAAAATCTTAAAAAGCTATATTTGTTCCTTCAAACTCTTTGATCTCCACTAGATCTAGTCCGTTGTATGCTTTTTTAGATAATTTGATTTTGTTTGTGTTTTTCAGGTTAGGGAAGTCTACACGGGAAGTCTACTTACGGAAGTCTACTTACGGAATTGTACTATTCAATTTGATTCATTCATCACTCCCTACTATCACACTATGTGCTATCTATTTTTAGTCTTTTAGGTTTGTTTAAGGTTTATGGAGTTTGATTAAATTTATGTGTATTATTAATTTGGTTCAGGTGAAGGTTGGTTCAATCTCCGACAATATTTTGATATGCGACGACCCGCAATACGCAAGAAGCATGGTGGATGAAGCACTAAAAGCAGCATTGTGAAAGAGAGTTTGAGGCTAAAGATGTGAAAGAGAGTTTCTTTGTTGTATCATTATATGAAAGATATAAACTTTTGATATTCCGATGATAAGTTTTGATAATACCGAATCAAATTTTTGTTTTCAAATATTCTGATGATAAGTTTTGATAACACCGAATCAAATTTTATTTTTGTTTTAAAAATTATCAGTGGCTTAAGTAACGTAACAAGTAATATAAAAAACGTAAACAAACACTTGTTTCTACAAATTAGCTAAGTGATAACCAAGAAAGATCAATTTATTCCACAAATGAGCTAAGTTTCCACAAATGAGATAAGTTTTTAAATTATTCAATTTTCAATAAGGTTAAAATTTGGCGGTACAAATATAAAATTGAGTTTGACATGCAAATCTTATAACTAAACATATCCAAAGTATACAAAATAACTATTATAACTCAAGTGTAGGACAAAAGTTTTTCGAAAAATAATGTTCAAATCTATAAAAATACGTTTTAGTGTTTCTGTACAATGTAGACTTCCGTTTTTGTCCGTAGACTTCCCATGTAGACTTCCAATCTGTTGCTAGAAGTCTACGTTGAATGATCTAACTAGTCACCAAATGAAAAAATTAGATATACCCCATAAATATTAGTCTTAAACATGTCAAACTTACACAGATAATAGAGACATAGGTACCACACATGTGAAAACAAAAAAAAACATGAAATCTCTTTCTAGAATGACATATAATTAGGTTTTAAAAAGACGGTGTATTGTAGACTTCCTCTGTAGACTTCCGTTTTTGTCCGTAGACTTCTTGTGTATATTTCCAATCTGTCGCTGGAAGTCTACGTTGAATGAGCTAACTAGTTACCAAATGTAAAAATTAGATTTACCCCACAAATATTAGTCTTAAACATGTCGAATTTACACAGATGATAGAGACATATGTACCACACATGTGAGAACATAAAAACATGAAATCTCTTTCTAGAACAACATTTAATTAGGTTTTAAAAAAAACAGTGTTTTGTAGACTTCTTCAGTAGACTTCCGTTTTTGTCCGTAGACTTCCCGTGTAGACTTCCAATCAGTCTCTGGAAGTCTACGTTGAATGAGCTAACAAGTCACCAAATGAAAAAATTAGATTTACCCCTTAAATATTAGTATTAAACATGTCAAACTTACACATATGATAGAGACATAGGTACCACACATGTGAGAACAAAAAAACATGAAATCTCTTTCTAGAATGACATTTAATTAGGTTTTATAAAAGACTGTGTATTGTAGACTTCCCCTGTAGACTTCCATTTTGGTCCGTAGACTTCCCGTGTAGACTTCCAATCAGTCGCTGGAAGTCTACAGGGGGGTATTTTTGCATTTTAGGCAAATGCTTTGCAGACTTCCAGTGAAGTCTTCACAACCGTAGACTTTCCAGGAAGTCTGCAAAGGGTAGTTTTGCATTTGACCAGAGGTTTGACTTTTTTGTGCAGACTTCCTAGGAAGTCTACAACATTTGTCCACATCCGTACAAGGCAGTTTTGCAATTGCGAATTTTTCTGGAAGTTCGCAAATAGAATGTGAAGTTCCTAGGAAATCTGCAAAAAAAAAGGGGTAGTTTTACATTTGACCAAATTCGTAGATTTTAGTAGTAGACTTCCAGAGAAGTCTACACTGTTTATCTACACTTTCTGGAAGTTTGCAAATATTGGTCAACGTTTTACTTTTTGGTCAAACGCAAAACTACCTCTTTTTCTGTGCAGACTTCCCTGGAAGTCTACTTTCCGATTTCCAAATGCAAAATTACCCTTACGTTTTTGCAAACTTCCAGGGAAGTCTACACAAAAAAGTCTAACATGTGGTCAAATGCAAAACTAACCCCGTCTATGTGGCACTGTTTTTTTGTTTCCAAAGGAATCATGCAGACTTCCCTGGAAGTCTACTTTGTATTTTTTGCATAAATGGTCAAATGCAAATTTGCCCTCTTCGTTGACTTGTGGAAGTCTACACAGAAAGTCTATGAGTTTCATATCTGAAATTTCGAATTAGTTTACAATCCCCAAGCTCCATCGATCAGTGACATTGCGGGGTGATTTACCATCGTTTTATTTGGTTCCAGAAGACGATTAACATACTGTTGGAAAGCTCCGACTCTCAGATTTCTAGCGGTACCAATATCATTTCTATCGGAGTTGCGAGTAGAAAGTTATCGTTGTTTCTGTACACTGCGATTTTCTAGATCTGAAATTTTGATTTTGCAAGTTTCGGTTCTTTTTCATACGTTGAGCTCGTTTTTCGTTTCCTCCACCACTGGAACTTGAAAATTTAATCGATATTGAAGAATCTATGGTGTGTTAAAACAAGATTTGTGGGAAATCTTGATAAATTATTTTGAAAACGAAACTTAAAGAAATTTATGTATGAAATTGTAGAAGGGAACAAAGAAAATAAGTAATAAGTATAATAGAAGAGCATTAAGAGCTCAAGAATTAGTTGTTGAGCCATTATGAGCTTCAAATTGGTTGTTCATGGTGGTTGGAAAATTGATGAAGATGGCATTACTGTAAATAGTTTGATTTCTGTAGGATTGTTGAGACTTTTCTTCTTTCATTGGAAGTCTATGAAACACAAAAGGAAGTCTACGTATTGGCAGTTTTGTAAATAAATAGACAGTTTAGTGGCAAAGACTCAAAAAATAGAAGAGAGAGAAAGATGGGTGTAGTTTTGCATTTGACCAAAAAAAATGGTGTAGTTCAGAAAAGTTTCCTATTATGAATTGAACTGATTTGAAGCTGGAAACTGAACTGACAGTAATTTGCAAATATGTTCCTTCAGATTCCTGAATTGGATTTTGAAATTCCTCCAGAGGCCCAACGTGGAAGTTTGTCTACTGTAAGTCTTAAATATCTTAACCATCTTATTATGAACTGTTCATTTTTTGTGGTATTTATTTCTTTGAACAACCAAAAAAAACCTTAGATTTTTTTGTATAGGCTATTGTTGGAATTAGTTAGATGTCAATCACCAGACCAACTTCACATGACGAAAAACCTAAATTTTTCGTCATGTGAAGTTGAAGATCCACGGGAGTTTTAGCCGTTCCATTTGAGTAGGTCTTGAACCTCAGTTGAAAAAAAGAATGGAGAAAGAGAAAAGGGTGAATTTGTTGTATAGCCAAAAAAATCAAGGGTCAACTATATTGATTTCTGCCGTTTCAACTGGGACGAAGTTTCGTTTGACATTTAAGTTTTCCAACTGTAGTTTGACAATTAGTAGTATTATTTATTTTTTCTTGTGTCAAATTAGTAGTATATGTCATATGGCTGATCCTTAGAGCATCTCCAACCCATCTCTATTTCTTCCCCTAAAAATAGAAATAAAAATAACAATCCCTTATTTTCTCTCCAACCCATCTCTATTTTCATCTCCAAAATAGAGATCTCTACATTTTTCTCTATAATTGGAGATAGAAATAGAGATCTTTTTGGTCTTATTCAAAATATCTCTATTATAGGGGGAAAAATAGAGATTCTCTAAAATAGAAGAGTACATTGGAGTGAAAATATGAGAATGCTATAATTTTCTCTATTTTAGAGGAAAAAATAGAGATTTACATTGGAGATGGTCTTACAAAGCTTTTGCTCTCTGAATAATGGAAGCGTTTCAATATTTATTGATGTCAATGTGGTATGGGTTCTCACAGGCCTAGGAAGAGTCCATGGATTCACTTTTGGTGACAGTATGAGTGAGAAAAAGAAGAACAGGTGGAGAGAATTTGGATCCAGGCTCACTAAGGTAGCATCTTCATTGCCTTGTCGTGTTCTTGATGTTCAAGAATAAGGAAATCCTATATTGGAGATTTATTTTTGTTTTTCTCTTTTCTTGCAGCTCCTAAGCTTAGAAGAGCCATGGATTTTGATTCTTGATGATGAATTATCAAATTCCTTTATTGCACCAACAGATGATATCAAAGATGATCATCAGCTCACATGTAAGTTCCTCCTTTTTCCTGACTACATTATAAATTAGGATGTGTTCCGATTAACAAGTTTTGTTTATGTTTGAACAACAGTTGAAGAGTACGAGAGATCATGGGAGCAAAATGAGGAGTTGGGTCTCAACGACATGGATACTTCTTCAGCCGATGCGGCTTATGAATCCACAGAGACAACTACATTACCTTGAAAACCCAAAAAAAGTTGTATGGATAATTTGATAATGGTGATGATCTGAGAGATGGATTTGTATGCTTTTTATGTTGTATTGTAACAGTGAAAAGAATCAACTAGCAAACTGCTTCTCTTTATCGTTTTTCAAGTTAAAGTTTTGAGTCGTTGTTTATCACATCTATGCTTACTAGCTAATTTAGAAATTGTTTCTCTCATAAAACTGGACAATGACCAAACAACCAATCTATAGACTTAGAAACAGATTATAAAAGTGCATTTCAATCGTTTCATTTATCGATTGAATGGCCCAAAATATATATAAAGTAATAGATGTCCAATACAAAACTACTTTAGGAGGAGCTAGAGGATATTATTAGTCAGTGATTAACTTAATTTTGTTTCTCTAGAAACATATAACGAATGCACAGAGATAGACATGTCAAATCTCAACCAGAGATTATTAGTAAGTTGATTTTGGCCTGACCCTTGTGCTTCTGAGAGCCTGCAATTAGACAAAGAAGAAATATAAAATTTAAAATGAAGTGAAGGAAAAACAAATTATGATTTTTGGTCACAGAAATGACCTGCGCCTTAAGATCGGCCGGTGGAGGAGAAGGTCTGCAAAAGATTGGATAAGTGTGAACTTGGCGTCGCTTCCACTCAGTCTTAGCTTGATACTCAACAAGAGATCCAGTGGGAGTCTCTCTAGCCATGAAGGTAATGTAACACTTGATTCCTGCAGTTTTCCTTGCAATAGCTCTCACAACATGATCCATTTTCACATCCAATCCCTAAAACATCCCCAAAACAAAAACAAATTCTGATTCTTTCTCTTTACTACTTGTTTCGAGTAAAAAAGAGAGAAACTAGCCTCTGCTTTGTTGTACTTGTCTAGAGCCAATCCGACCATACGCTCCATGTAGCCACGGGCGGTTTTATCTGGTGACTTCCAGCCAAAGAGTGTATCATTCAAGTCTATAGGAAACATTCCAGTAATCATATCCTTTGGAACGCTCTCAGGATCCACCTCAAATCCCTATACAAAGAAAGAAAGAAAAAATCACTACTTGCTGATTCAACCGTGAATTAGCTATCACTAGTTAGCAAAATTTCGAATAAAAGATGAAACTTTGTACATACCCTGGTCAAGTAAAGCTGGCGTCGATAGTCAAGGGCGGGTTTTACAGACTCCGGATCGGAGAAAGCTTCGGCGAGTTCACCTTCCGAGTAGGAGTAGTAGTTTCTGTCCTCGTAGCTATCATATCCCCAAACCGGCTCGGTTTCAGGTTCGCTTTCTTCCTCCGACGACGAATCGGGTTCTTCGTCTTCCTCCTCCTCCTCTTCCTCTTCCGACTCACAATCCTCTGCTTTGCGCTTTCCGAGAGACGACGCTGGCTCAGTAACCTCCGTCATTATCGATGTAACCTCCATCGAAATCGCTTCACTTGATTTGGGAGACATGAGATCAAACGAAACCCCAGAAATTTTCCTTTCTCTTTTTTAATTTGATTTTCTCCCAATAAAATTAATACTATTTAGAAACGTTGAAAAGCCTTTATCTAGCCCAATATCGGGTCCGATAGGTAAAAAAATGTTATTGGTCTGTGTATTTTAGTTGATTTGTAAAGTATTTAGAATATCTTGGTAAGTTTGTCAAAAGCCAACTGACAAGCTTTTGAAAAGACGACATGTGTTGCCGGCCTCTTATTAACCAAAAATATGTAAAATTTCTTGCATTTAATTTTTATTCCAAAATTATTTAATTCAAAAAACAAAACTAAACCACCTAAAAAATAGTTTAATTTAAATAACAAAAATAAACCACCTAAAAAAATTAAACCACCAAAGGTTCCGGCATTTCTTATTCAATTGACCTTTAATCTATATAATCTATATTATTCCATTAACCATATTTTTTCATTTTTATTTTTATACAAGTAATCATGATTTTTTAAAACAAAATGTCACAAAAACAAGCTTCGTTAAAAGTAAAAACAATATGAACCAATAAAAGATATTAAACTTTTTAGATTGTTAAAATACTAAAATATGATTGTAAAAATTAAATACAATTTGTAATGGACATAATAATTCTAACAAAGACTCTCGGAAAATAAAATAAAATTAGTTGTCCATCTAGGAAAGTAGAATCACTTCAAATATATTAGAAATAAAAAAAAAATACATAAAAACTATATAAAAAAAAAGAATATGGCAAAATATAATAAAGATCTATATAATATGTTAAGGTTTCCCAAAAGCAAAATTATACAAAGATGACATGTGTCATTTTATTTATTTATAACCTTATAATTCTTTTATTTTTTGGTACAAATTTCTTTTTGAATAAATTGTTGATTTAATCAATAAATATCTTCTTTATTATTGGTAATTATGTGCAATATTAAGTGTGAATTTTTTTTTGTAACAGACACAATATTAATACACGTTCAAAAAGGTATTGATGATGATATTAAATTCTAAAATCTCTCATTATGATTTTGACGTTAGTATACGTTGAGATATTAAGCTATACAATACTCCCTCCGTTTTAATTTAAAAGTAGTTTTAAAGTTAATCTTGTGTTTTAAAATAAGTGTCGTTTTATAGTTCCAATGCAACTTTTAATATAAAATACTTAATTTACCCCTAAATCTAACCAATAGTAGCATAGAATACCAATAATCAACCTATTTATTAGGGGTATAATAGAATTTTTAATATGTTTTCTTAATTTGTGTTAAAAATGTTAAAATGACACTTAAATTAAAACGGAAGGAGTATAGTCATGCTCTACTCATCATAATGATTATCAAGAACAATACTAAACCCTTCACATGTTTATTTTATTTTTGTGTCTGAGAGTACATACAGATCATGGATTTGTTAACTTCTACTCCCTCTGTTTTTATTTATTTGATTTTCTAGAGTTTTCACAAATATTAAGAAAACACATTAATGGTTAATTATAAATGTCTTATTTTTTGCAAAAAACAATTTTCCATAACTTTAAACCAATAGTAATCTAATAAAGTCAATAAATATGTCTTGAAATCTACAATTCACCATTATACTTTCATTAAAAATGCATTGAAAAAGTGAAAAATCAATCTTTTAAAAATATTTTTTTTTCCTAGAAAATCAATTAAAAGAGAACGGAGGGAGTACTTTTTAATGTTACGAAATAGTCGATCGTGTGGTTGTATCCTGAAATTCTTACTTGTATAAAAAACCGTCACATTACAGGCAATTAAAGAATTAAAGAAAGAGTGTCTTGCCTCCACACAAACCGTTCATCGTTTATCATAATTTTGGTATCGATTTTTTGAAATGTTGTATCTTTTTTTTTGAAATTGTGCTCCTACAGTTTTTACACTTTCAACTGTGATTCCAAAGCAGGCTATGAATCCAAGCAAGAATCTAAAAGAAAAGTAAAGCTTCCCTTTTTTTCTTAAATTTTCGATGATTTATTTCCCATCTAAAGATATCTAATCTATGATCATGTAAATGTATCAAGTGCTTTGCATTGGGTCATGAAGAGCCTGACTTGGATTCTAGCCGTGGTTAGTTCACCAGGATACAATTCAAATTAACATTCCATTGGTTATATGCGTAAGTCAAAAAGTTTCATGTTTGTTCAAGATGCATCATTAGGCAGATAACAAAGAAAAAGTTTTTTATAATCCAAACAATTGTGGAAGTATTTAACACATCTATGGAATAATGAGATAATACTCCAAATACTTCAACGAATGGTCGAAGAACATATCTATGGAATAATGAGAGAATATAACTGCATAATTCAAGTCTTTTGGAAACCTTTCTCATACGGGAAATAAAACATCCACGCGGTCAACAACTTCATCACGATAAATCCCAGCCAGACATCGTGAGCATTGGTTGACATTACTATTGTTGTCTTAGTTATACGATAAAAATTAATTAGGCTACTGCCTTTTTGTAAGAACCTTTTAAAAACTATATATTTTTGTAGGAAAAATTATAAGAAAAAATGTAACCAAGCCAAACTCTACTATTTTTGTGATCTTAAGCTAAAATTTTGAATTGAAAGCTTCTGTTCTTTTATGCAAAAGTTATCATAAAATTTATTTATATAATATTAAACACACAATTAGTCAAAAAAATAGAAAATATTGTATATTTAACCATTTAAATTTTAAACCCACGAAATGCGTGGGCAATCCCTAGTATATATATATAAATATTTGTTTTTTTAAAACATCTGAATTATTATAGATATTACAATCATCATTAGACTAATTTGATCTATCTGACCTAGTTCTATTATGATGATATTCATCTATCTCTTATCTATGCGATTAAGGTGAATAGCTTCCACATTCATCTCCATGATGCAGCTCTCCATGTACGACATTTCCTCTTATGAAATTCTCCATGTGCGACATCCCCATGATGGACAAACTCTCCTCGGCAAACGGTTATGCATATACGACATCTTTCATGGTGGACAGACTCTCCCCGACGATCGGCTTAGCATGTACGACATCTCTAGTGATGGTCATGGTCTCTCTGCACTCTAGAACCTCCGAGAAGCATTTTCTTTATTAATCTGCAATAAACTGTATTATCTGGGATTCGAACCCAAAACGTGGTGTAGAAGCCTTTTAAACCCTTGACCATTGGGTCAAGGGGCTTCCACTAAATATTTGTTATTTAATTTGTAAATTTTATATGATTTAGAAGTCCTTGCAAATCTGGGGGTTTTAGCTCAGATTTGAGCTTTTGTATGATAAAATCCTTCTAAATCCACTAAAATCTTATACGAAATCAAATCCATAAGTAAATCTATAAGAATGAATAATACGTGATTTTAATTAGTATTTATAAATCAGAGAACCAATAACACTATATTTTGATATGGATTTTATAATCATAAAATCAATAACACTAGATTTCGTTTGGATTTCCAAATCCATTAAAATTCATAAACCAGTAACCCACTAAAATTTCTAATTGTAAGCTTTAGAGTATAATGTAAAGTTTGCCTCTGTAATTGGTACAATTTTAAATGTTATAAATTATAAAGTGGTGGTATGTTTACTTAGATGATTAGATTACGAGCCATCATTTTTTTTCTAAACCATGTCTAATGAAACTTAAAATCTTTTATGCCCCTCAAACTCATCATAGATTGTGAACCTTGTACCATATACTTTATTTTAAACGCAAGGAAAAAACCTCAAATTTTGGAAAGAAACTCATATAACGAATTTTCTAGTGGTGAATTGTGTTGTGTATTGGTTTTTTATTAGGATAAAGATGTAAATATATTCTATGTAATCTACTTTTCATATTCTTAGTCGGTTTAGACTTTACGTATGTGTATAAATACCTTGCTATGTG
This sequence comes from Draba incana, assembly GCA_963576765.1. Classification (NCBI taxonomy): domain Eukaryota; kingdom Viridiplantae; phylum Streptophyta; class Magnoliopsida; order Brassicales; family Brassicaceae; genus Draba; species Draba incana. The sequence goes on along the minus strand of OY755203.1, from coordinate 11,443,345 downwards.
TATCAATAATATCAAGATTCCAATTCATAACATTTTTTGACATTCATTTGTCATATGCTAATTGTTTAGAAAGAAAATGTTTTAAAAATTTAGAGACCTGAATAACTAATAATTAATATAACATCTAAACGTTTACCATCAGCAATAAGACTTACAATGAGTTTGCAACAAAACAAGTCTATGAGCATTAAACTAGATAGAAAACAAGGATGTAGATGAATCCCGAAATGGATTTGATCGATCATCAACCATGTAGTTGATCGCCGGTGGGGTAAAAGATGGAGATGGGACAAGTATCATCGATGATGAGCCTCCCAATACCGTTGTAACCCCATTTCTTTCCCCAACTATTCTGACAGATGAAGAAAAATTGTCCGCCTTTTGTCTCGCCGTATCCAATGATGATGAGTGCATGTCTTTCAGCCTTTTCTCTAATAACTCTTACTTTGTAGAATTCCTTTTTTAAAAAATTTGAAACAAAATTACTAGTTTAGTTTTTCCAACCATGTCCATATAAATCATATAATTAGCAAATTAATAATAACTAATTTCACCTTGCCCGTTCCATCAAGAAACTCTGAGTCAACATCCATTATGATACCAACAGGTTGTAGAAAGACTTGCTCTCTAAGGAACTGGCATTTCACATTTGGTTTCACTTCAAATTTCCACCTTGCTCGATACCCATTTTCGTCCCATGACTGCAAACATTTTGGTCATTGAATAAATGACATAAAAAAATTATTCGTATGTAGTTGCGAGAAAGTGGGAAATCGATACGTTTTTTGAGTTAATCTTCACTAATCCTGTCTTCTCAATACGCTTCACCGCCGTATTGATGCTGCCTACTTCAAATTCTATGCTTGAATCCAACTTTATAGCTTGGACAAGCTCTTCATGAGAAAATTCATAAGTTTAAGCGGGAGACTTTCCTTTGTTGAATGCTGCCTCCAAAAGACAAGTTAGAGCTCGACTCCAACATATAGCTGTCAATAATTACCAAACAGTTACAAGTAAAATTAGCACTGATTATCATATAAACAATTTTAGGATTTATAAATGATGAATTTAATGCTGTTTACTTATGAAAAGAAAATTTTAATAGTTAGTTAATAACCAATTAACATTGTCAAGTCCAAAAGCAATCGTCACAGAACAAGCCACAAGTGGTTTAAAAAAAAGACAAAAACGATCATCAAACCCACTTTGTAAACAAGTTAAACAGTCTCGTTTTCTTAACTCTTTGTTGCTTGATAACTTTGCAAACCACTCCATATATCAAACTCCAGTCTAGTCCTATTTTGCTACCATCACCAAAATCCTAATATAAAACCAAGAAATGCTTAGAAAACAAAAACGTATTTATGATATTTTACTTAAATCAGTTTTATACCGCTCCCATCTTTTCTTCTTGCTCTCTGTTTTTGGCTTTTTCAGTTTTCCCCTGGTTTTGTCGCCTTTGCTCTTCAAGGACTTTGCTACGAGCCTTAGTTTTGCTTGAACCAGCACCAATTCCACCTCGATATCCGTCCATCTTTCTGAAACAAGATATAAGAAATTTACAACAAGCTTCAATGCAGAACTTATGTACTTTTAAAATCTCATCAAAGAATGAAGAAGACAAAACATTAGTAAGAACAAAAATGCATTAAGAAAACAACAGAGAATGAGATAAATGTACACAACCTCAACCTTGAGAGAAATGGACAAGTATGAAACTTCAGTGAGGGAAGTTTAAGAAGATGAGAGGAAAGAGGGATGATAAATATTAAGGTGGAGAAAGCAGTGTACGTCTTTAACAAAAAAAAAAAAAAAAATCAGTGTACGTAGAAGTTTTTGTATTAATTGTTTCTTTTTACTGTTGTTACTTGGTGTTAATGTGGAACACAGTCTACGTTTCTCACGTCATAAATTCAGAAGTGGCTAAATTATTTTTCATATATTCTGTTTTTTACACACTAACGTGACACTTTTGTATGTGAAGACTATTGACTCTTGTCAAACTTTGAACTTTGGACTTTCTTTTCAGTGCCCAAAATGGATTTGTTAATTGGTAAATTTGCGGTATATATGTTTCCTAAATACAAAGACTTTTTTAAAGTTGGCATGGGTTTTCAGTTGGTTTGATTTAGTTATTTCGGGTATTGGGTAATTCGAATATATAAAAATATGTACAACCAAACATAATTTGGTTCGGTTAGGGTAGCTTAGTATTTACGGAACTAAACTATAACTGAAATAATATATCAATTGGATTTTATGATATTCTTGGATTTTATGAAAATTTGGATGATTCATATACTTTGGGTTTTGGTTAATTCAATGAAATTTGGTTCGAAAAATTCAACTAGGGCCCGATGAATACCCCATGTTTTTTGAAATTCGGATAATTCATATAATTTGGATTTATGTTAGCTCACTGAAATGTGTTCAACTTTCTTAAAATTCAGTTTCAGGTTCGGTAAACATCTGAAGTTCGATAACATATGGTTTATTTTCGAGTTTTCTTGTGTATTTTGAGTAAAATCTGAAGTGATTCCCAACATTTTCAGAAATACAACAAACTATTCATTCGATCCGGGTAATTGCCCAGTAGTCTAATGTAATTCCTTAAATTGGTTTTGTCATTTGGATTTCATAAACGGCTAGATAAAAGATAACTTTAACAAAACAAACATAAGATGAACTAACTAACAAAAAAAGAAGAACTATAACTCGTTGTTTGTAGAGTGTAAGACTAGTTTACTTATTGTTGTTGTCAGAAGATTTTCTACGTACATTTTTGTGTATATATATATATATATATATATATATCGTTGTTGTCAGAAGATTGTTGCCCAATGAAGATCTGATGTGTTGGATCCCAGTGTTGTGAAAGATTCAAATTTCAAGCGTCTCATATATGATTTTTTTTTTCTTTGATAGTATATGCATATGCGTCTTCTTCTTTTTTGGTCACATAGTATATGCGTCTTTAACATACATTATCATAAGATCGTTCGTATTAAGACACATTTTGGGATTATGGATAGATAAACACGAATGTGGGACGAACTTAATTTGAGAAAGCAGGATGAGAATTACAAACATAATTGTCCTATTTACGTCATATTTAAGAAATTCAGAATGATAATGAGATGGACTGACAGAACAATAATTCTTGAAAAAAAAACATAAAGGATCTGACAGTTATTATAATCATATGACTAATTATTATTTACGTAATATAATATATAATAACTAGTAACTTAGGTAACATATTAGAAAGAAAAAAAAACAATTAAGATTAAGTTATAAGGTGTTCACTTATATATAGAATACGAGAATTCTTGTTCTCATCCCGTTCAATTTCATTTCTAAACAGAAATAAAAACTCAAACTTCTTTAAATAATATAGTAGGATGAAGCTGCAATTTCTTAGAATTTTAAAATAATTATTTAAACTTCTTTAAATAAAATTAAGTAAACAGCAACAAAAACTGAACAAATCGAGAGCCGTAAATAAAAGTTGAAGAAAAGTGAAATTGATTGGAAGTAAAAGATATTTGATTAACATTTTAAAGAAAGGAAACCAGCAATTAATACAATAAAAGAAAAGAACAAAATAATGCTTAAGAGACGAACCAATTACAAAAAATAGGATGCTTTTTGGAATGATAAAGTGAGGTACAAACTGTGGAACAGAACATTTAAGATTTTAATTTATCTAAACTTTTAATGTATGAGTCAAAATTTTCCAAATATAGTAGGCGGCTTCATCCTTTGTACGATGAAGAAGCAGATAATTGTTTGGCTTGGACAGAGAAACATGAGATGTGAATATTACTATGCGCAGCAGGTGGGCCCCAATTATGAAGTTGTGACCAATAGAACATTAGAGTATATGATTATTGTAAAATGGTATTTTTCTTGATTATTTGTGTTATCCTTTCGTACTCATGCATGTTAATGAAAATACAGTAGATGAGACAATATTAATAGAATAGATAGTTCAACAATTTTTCATAAAGGAACCAACAATCACTACAAGAAAACAGACCCATTTGCAACGATTTTTTGCGACGAAAAAAAATGTCGCAAATTTACGATCAATTTGCGACGATTTTGCATCACCCACACGACCGTCGTCGCAAAATGGTCGCAAATTTGCATCGCAATTTTGCGATGCACAATCGTCGCAAATTTGTCATGCTTGCGACAATTTTGCGACGAAATAACTCTTCCGTTGCAAAATCGTCGCAAAATTAAATACCCAAACCTCAAACTCCAAACCCTATACCCTAATCAACATTATATAATTAACTAGTTATCATCTAACATCCAATGAACGATTCAAGATTCGTAAGAGTTTTGAATAATAATTTTTCCCTAAAATACAATATTTTGCGACGATTTTGCAACGGTTTCGTTGCAAAATCGTCGCCAACTTTATGTTTTTGTGACGATTTTGCAACGACTCAGTTGCAAAATCCACACATATTAAATACTCAAACCTCAAACCCTATACCCTAATTAACATTATATAATTAACTGTTATCATCTAACATCCAATGAAAGATTCATGATTCGTAAGAGTTTTGAATAATAATTTTTTTCCTAAAATACAAGATTTTGCGACGATTTTACGACGACTCCATTGCAAAATCCTCGCAAATTAAATACCCAAACCTCAAACCCTATACCCTAATTAACATTATATAATTAACTAGTTATCATCTAACATCCAATGAAAGATTCATGATTCGTAAGAGTTTTGAATAATAATTTTTTTCCTAAAATACAAGATTTTGCGACGATTTTGCAACGGTTTCGTTGCAAAATCGTCGCAAAAACATAAAGTTTGCGATGATTTTGCGACGACTCCGTTGCAAAATCCTCACAAATTAAATACCCAAACCTCAAACCCTATACCCTAATTAACATTATATAATTAACTAGTTATCATCTAACATCCAATGAAAGATTCATGATTCGTAAGAGTTTTGAATAATAATTTTTTTCCTAAAATACACGATTTTGCGACGATTTTGCAACGGTTTCGTTGCAAAATCGTCGCAAAAACATAAAGTTTGCGATGATTTTGCGACGACTCCGTTGCAAAATCCTCACAAATTAAATACCCAAACCTCAAACCCTATACCCTAATTAACATTATATAATTAACTGTTATCATCTAACATCCAATGAAAGATTCATGATTCGTAAGAGTTTTGAATAATAATTTTTTTCCAAAGTATATTTGCATTAAACATCCAATGAAACATTATCGACAACCACAACTATATAACATACACTTATACTATGAATATTATGAATCCATCTATTTTTATGAATTTTGAAATTGTTTCAATGTAATGTGTATTTGTGGTTTCTACAAGCATTATTAACCCGGAATTAAGTTTACTTATGGATTCTAAGATCAGAAAATGCTTTAAAACGGCTAAAACCCTAACTATACCCCAAAATAGTTTTGCAACGTTATTGCAACGGAAGCGTCGCTATTTCGTTGCAATATATTTTTTGCATTGATTTTGCAACGTTTGGGGTGGTGAAAACCGCTAAAGAAATAAACGTACCGAGTTAATAATTTTTAAGGTTTGCGACGGAATTGCAACGAAATTTGGGGTGGTGAAAACCATGAATGAAGTGTTGAGTTAATATACTTTTAAGAGTTGCGACGGAATTGTGACGCAAATTGGCGCAAACCTTGAATTTTGCGACGGAATTGCGACGGTTTTAAGCGGTAAAACTCAAATTTTGCGACGGAATTGCGACTGTTTTAGGCGGTAAAACTCCAAAAGTTGCAACCAATTTGCGACAAAATTGCGATGTCTAATATCCCTATATAAGCCACTCTCCTTCTCCCCTCCACTCCGCACCAAACCCACTCTCTTCTATCTTTGATAATATTTTCTCTCCATTAGCTCGCAAAAACCAAAATTTTATACATTTTCCGATGACGGGTCCTTCTTCTTCCGCCGGCGTTCCGGTGCCCGAGACGCAACCGAACCCACCTCTTCAGTCTATGGAAGACGACGATGACGAGGACGAAACCCAAGCTCCGATCGAAGAACAAATCAATTTTGATGCGTAGTGACGTTTGCGGTTTTTGGTTTTTATTATTTTTGGTTTTTGGTTTTTATTTCTTTTTAATTTTCGTTTTTCGTTTTTCTTTTTAATGTAAAATTTCAAATTTTATTTTAATTTTTTTTTAAATCAGAAATAAAACGTTGCAAATCGATGCAAACATGCGTAGCAATTTTGTCGCAATATGTTTCGTCGCAAAAACGACGCCAATAAAACGTCGCAAAATTGATGCAAAGTTGCGTAGCCGTTTCATCGCAAAATCCATGCAATCACTTTCGTTGCAATTCTGATGCAAATTTAACGATGCTACTTCGTTGCAAAAACGTCGCAATGTTGCGTCAAAAGAAACCCATGCAAATGCGTCGCAAATTTTGTCGATGCAATTGCGTCGCTAAATTAGCGAGACATTTGCGACGATTCTACTTTTGCATCGAAATTGCGACGATTTTTGCTTTGCAACGAGCCAGCCGCGACGAACTGAAAATCGTCGCAAATTCGTTGCAAAATGGCTTTTGCGACGGAATTGCAACGAAATTCGCCCTCGCAAATGGGTCTGTTTTCTTGTAGTGAATATAAGAAGACATGTTATTACTGGTTTTTGTTGTGGTAATTAGGTTCATTGTAGTAGTCTCGAACTCGTTTATTGGATTCTTGTTTTAGTGATTGCAAGTCTTAAACATTTTCAATTGAACATAGGAGGACAAAACTACTATAAGTCTTGTGATATACGAAATTTAAGACGTCGTTTTTCTTCAAAAACCATTTACTTTGCTCACTTTCTCTTGCAGAAAAAATTAATATAGTCATCATTATATCTACATGATATTCTGCTTGAGCTGGCATATAGGGCTAAACTACAAAAACAAATAGGGATGCAGAGTACAGACAAAACGCAGTAATGCACCATAGTTTAAAAAATATATATATATATATTTATTATTCTTTTTTTTTAATTTGTAAACTAATAATATGCATTTCTTTTTGAAAATATATATTATTTAGTTTTTTTTTTTTTGAAAAAATGTATTATTTAGTTTCAGTCCAAAAATATCGATAAAATGGTCCAAAACCTAAATGGCTCCGGGTTTTAACGCAGCTAAACCAGCTTATAAACCGGAAAAAACAGACATACTTTGAAGTTTTAAAAATAAAGAGACAAAGCTCTTAACATTTAGACCAAAAAAAAAAAAAAAAATAGAGACAAAGCATAACAAGCAAGGATCCGTTTGCAAACTCAACAAAAATACTACAAGAACTAAAACTTGACAAGCAAGAAACAGATAAGACCATTTTAACATTAGAAAGTAGTTATTTTGTATTTACATAGCAAAATGTTTCACACAGCAGAGCAGTTATATATTTATAGTTTCCTTACAAGTTATCTAATAAGCGTAAAAGAAGCCACTTTTACGCTCGCTATCTAATAAACAAAACATGAAACACCAAAAACTGTTTCTCCAAGACTTCTCGCCGCCTAAAACACAAAAAAAATCAAACCGATATCTATATCTACTGCGGTTCGACATCGACTATCTCGGTTCCCTTCTCTTCGTACTTCACTTCCACCAAGAATCTTATACTTGTCTGTCAAGAAAACCAAAAGCAAATTCCGTAAGAGTGTAATCTTTGTTGAACAAATCAAGCATATTTAAAAACAGACCCGATTTACGCAATCTTTTACCTGTTTCGGATCATACACAGCGTACTCGTTGTACTCGAGAGGACTGTCCTTATGTTCCGATGGAACCAATCGTCCACAAGGAACCTTTATGTCATCTCTCCACATGAAATGCTCTGATTCTTCAGTCTTCTTCCTCCCTAAACCTTTCACTCCGATCTTCTTATCCTCCAATGTCTTTGTGTCCTCTGGTGGATTTGCGAATTCTGTAACTTCCTCGCCAAGTGAGGCGACTGCCAATACAAGAAACCCTTCTGGTCTATCCACAGCCGTGAAACCGTACCTTGCTGCTTCCGCAGCTGCATCCGAACACACTATCGCTCTCCCAAACTAAAGAGTAAAACACCACAAAATTCGCTTTAAAATCTTTTACATATGGTGCAAAAGACAAAAACAGAGAATTTTTTTATTACCATATAACCGGGAACCGGAAGAGAGCAGACCGCTGGTAAGAACCCTTTGTAAATATGTCTCAAAAGATTCGAGCTCCGAGATCCTACAAGAAAAGAGAACACCATTCACTAATGACCAAAATTCTACTACGGAAATAACGGTAAACCGTATTTTTGCTCCTTACCACACCACAAAAGCACCTTGTTCGGTAACTTCTTAATGTCATCTAACGAAGGAATTGCGTCTGACTCAACCGCAAAAACATTTTCCACTGACACACCATACTCCTGAAACAACCACCATAACACGTAATTATAATCAAATAATCTACAACGTTTGTTAGGGAAACGGTAGTAGCTTACAACGTCGGAGACTTTCACAGGCTCGTAGGTAGTTTCAAGATATTTCACAATCATTTTGTAATCTTCGGACTCTTTGTCTACCACAGAAATCTTGCAGCCAAGTTTTTTGTACCGGTCAGATAACGGGTCATCGAGCGTGTCTCCTCGCATGTCCCCTATCAAACGAGAAGCTGTGTTTATGTCCCTCACTGTCTCAAAAGCAGACGCCGCCTGCCACATTGATCCAACGCCATAAACTTCAGTGATCATACAACAGATAACACAAAACAGAGATTATCTTAATCTTTACTTACATGATCTGCGAGTTCATGGAAGTCATGTAACCGCATCGGCCTTGTACTGTGCAACAAAGAGAACCACCGTGAGCTAAAATCTGCCCACATTGCCTCGGCTTTCTGACCTGGCTCCTTCGTTGTCTTGAGCTTCTCAACAAACTCCAGTAATACTTCTTCACCTAACAAAAGAAGAGCCAAAAGTCAAAAAATCAAAATCATAGCAACAATATGCGATTGATAAGCTATCGGTCCAAGTTTTACATCGATTCATGTGGATATCAGTTAGAATTCCCATAGGAAGGTCTGGCGGATCCAAACCGAGTTCCATCAAAGCGTATCTACCACAAAACGGCCAAGATAAATACATTTTCACAAGCAAAGAAGGATTCTCTGATAGGAATAAGGAATGTGTCTAGAACAGTACTTGTAAATCTCTTGACCACACAGAACTTTAACGAAGTTTGCAACAAATGAATCAAGCTTGCAATGAGCAGCAGCAACACCAAGCTGCCTTAGACCAAGCGCCCCACTTCTGACTTCGATACCATCATCCTGCACAATCCAAAAGATGTGACTTGAAAGAATCGATCTAAAAGGGGTTACTTGAGGCCAAAGGTACAACTATTTTTATTATACCATATCAACTGGGAAAAACTTATGAGGCTTCTTTTGTATCTTCTTCTCACGTTCCCATGGCTCAAATTCATTTCCTGTTATCTCCTCAAAGAGTCTCGCAAACTCTTTCATCGCAGCTTCTTCATCTTCCCATTCCTCGAGCCGCTCTTCTGCATTAGGATCATCTCCCACTTTTCCTTTCTTGAAGTACATATTCAAGTTACTCTCAGGAACCGTGACTAGTTGCATAATACAATACCTGCATAAACCAGTAGATCAAATAAAAAATTCCATCTTCTAAAAAGAATAGAAATCTTAAGGGTATTTCAGTATCATACTCATTACGGCCTCTTCCCAAGTCGCATATGGAGAAAGCGCAGTTATACAAAAGACCATCTTTCTCGAAAATTTGTCCTCCTTTCTCTTGAAGTTGTGTGTCCTTGTAGACTCCTCTTTTCCCAAAAATTTTAAGCTGAAAATACGAAACACAAATCAGGTTCTTCAAGTTATCCTCTTTGAAATTAGAAAACCCTAGAGGTGTAGATTGATACCTCGGCCGATAAGAACTCTATTGCCTCCTCGCTTGGATCTTGTTTATCCCATGGAATTCCTTTCCCTTCCACTGAAAGATCACTAACCACATCATAAGCTTCAAGTGGCTGAGCTTCTTGCTTCTCCACGCTATCGATTAACCACGCTTCACTCACAACAGGTAAACCTTGTTCCCTTGAGACACAAGCAACAACCCTAGAGTCAAAGATTTGAAAAGCGAAAACATACAGCTTCTATTACAAACCCTAAACCCTTACATTGCTTCCACCATTTTCGAGGTACCACCTCGTTCTCTTTCAGCTGATGATACAACCAAACACGTCACACCTTGAACAGTATTAGAGACTTTCCCTCCATGCCTCTCGATCTTTCTCTTCCAATATTGCTGCAGTTGACATAAACAGAGGAAAAACACAAACGTGTAAAGCAAGGAAACACAATAAAGATCCAAGTCAACATAGTCAGTTTACGTTACATGTGTTCTCGTGAGTCGTCCCATGAGTGATATCATCATTCCCGTGAAGGGTTTATCAGCTGATCCTAACTCTCTTTTAGGCCGGCTTTTCGGGTCTTGGTGTTTCTTGATTAACTACATCAAAACAACAGATATGACCACAATAAATTTAAAGAATCAAAAAACAATTTGAAAACAGAAACTTTAAGAACTGGATCCTTAATTTTTTTTAAAAACGTACATCAGATATTTCAGAATTCATGACGGAATCAGGGAGTTTAATCGGTTCCTCATTCCTCGGTGGATTTTTCGTGCTGAACACGCAACTACACCACTCACTAATCTCACCTCCACATACAAATCTTTTTTCCTTATCGCATATCAAATTTCCTCCACATAAAGGACATTTAGCTAACGTCCCATAAAACAACAAATCTTGGCTGCTCAATAAAAAATAAAATAAAAACTTCAAATTCCCAAAATCATTACAAATAATAAAAATTTATTCTAACTATGTGTGAGACTAACCATTGAGCTAGCAAGATCTCTTGAGGAGCCGAAGAATCTTGACCGTTGGTTTCAAGAACTTCTTTAATCTGATCAATGGAAAGATTCTCCTCTACAGCTTTACAAAACTCGTTATACTCCGACGCAACATCTCCGGCGCCGTCGACCGAACGGCCGTTAACGTTTTCCGATTTCGCCTTCTTCCGAGACCGTTCAGCTTCTTGAACCTTCCCTTCTGCTTTATGCTTTCTCAAATTTCCCTTCTGAAAGAATAAATTAAAATTCTAACACATCAATAAATATGAAAAAATCATTTGATTCGTATAAGAATCAAAATTACTTTCTGTTCGTCTCCAGACATGTGTGCATGAGATCTTGTCTCCTGTACCTTCATCGAGCAAAATCTTTAAAGCCAAAGTGTTTTGTTATTGTCGTCAATGGTGTGAATCACAGAAGATGAAAAGTTTTGTTTTTGGAGTGTTTTGAGATGTAAAAAGATAATTAGAAAGATGAGAGGTCATTTGTAATAACTTACGGTGCAAGGAGGATGCTATTGTGTCTTCTTTAAACACAAACAAGTGTTGTCGAGCCATGTAGGGAATGGACACGTGTCAAAATGGGTTTGTAGTGTGGACAGGTGGTTTTGGTCTCCAGTTATTTCTTTGTTTTATATCTCTTTATGCAAGTCGTGTTATTTGTTTCTATAGCGATTCGTTTTGTTCTTCTTGAAATTACCCATTATTTTTCGTTGCACTTCGGTTAGTTCGGTTTTGGTTCAATTTAATTTTTAACTTTTTCTCGACATATCTATTTTTCGGTTCTGACCAGCCCCGGCCCACGGCCAAAAAAATTTTATTTGCTCCTTTAATATTAAAAATTTTTTTTTAGCAATTTGTTTTTAAAATTATTAGAAAACTCATATTTTTCAATGAAAGGGGCTCTTTATATTAAAAAAATATATAAAATATGTTTTTTATTTAAAATTTTCGAATTTGTTCAAATATTTTAAAAAATTAGCAACTATTATATGTATTTTTCTAAAATAATGGACCCTTTTACACGTATTTTTGTAAAATAATGACCCATTTTACATGTATTTTTTTCAAAAAAGTTTCTAGGCCCCTGGACCACTGCCACTTTGCCACCCTTGTTGGGCAGGGCCAGTCTCGTGCCCATCTCGAATTTTCCGTCCAATTCCGATTATGTTGAAATAATTAGAAAAATGAGAAAATTGCTAAATCAAACCATATTTAGTCATAAAATCTCCTAATAGGATTTATTTTTTATGAAAAAGTCTCATTAGGATTTTTCAAATTCAAATCCCAAATATAACCTTGAATTCAAATTACTAATTAAAATTTTTAATTCTTATCATAGTTTTAGAAATCATAAAAGGAAATATAATAAACTTTTTATACTAAAAAACAGGTAAAATAAAAAAATTATTAAAAATTCTATTTATTTCGGAATTTATAAATATTTATAAATGTAAATATTTTTATTCTTTTTATATTAGTGAACTAAATATTTTAAAATTTTAATTTCGGAATTAGTAATAATTCTTTTTAAATTTGTAAATATTTTCATTTTAGGCAACTAAATATTTATTCCTAAATTTTAGGAAATTATAACTTATTTCGTATGAACAAGATTATATGGTTTCATAGCTGGAAGACAAACTCGTATAACTGTTGGTAGAAATGGTCTTCTATATTTGGTAGAATTTATTGAAAATTATAAAATTTGAAATCTGCCGGTGGTAAAAACTTCACATTTAGTAGAATAGAAATTCTACGGGATTCTACGAAATAGTAGAACGGTGACTATGTAGTAGAACATATGTTTTACACATGGTAGATTTATGTTAAATTGGCAGAATCTAAATTCTACTGCATTCTACTATCGGTAGAAAAAAAAACTAAAGTCATTATACAATATGCATTTTACTTTTAAAAAAAAAATATTTTCACAAATCTATTCATAACATGTTTATAATTAACATATTTTAAAAAAAAAATTTAAAGTTATTATTTAGTATTTTTTTCACTAGTTAGGGGTATTATGGGAAAAGAAGAAGAAAAGTCTTTTGGGACACTTTCTCACAAAATGTGGCATATTTTAGGGAAAATTTGCCAATTTAAGCTACATTCATTTACACAATATCCCAATAAGATTTTTGAGTATAAAAATATCCCATTAGGATTATGTACTTCTAAATTTCAATTATATCCTTAATTTCATATTTTTGTTATTTATACAATAATTAAAAAATCATAAAAGGAAACTGAATAAAAATTAAATATTACCTAATCTAAACAGAAAAAATCATTTCAGAAACAAAAAAAAAATCAAATAAGTTGATTTGTATTTATTTTCAAAACTAAATAAGGTTTTGATACTTTTTTGCAATGTTTTGGTTTAGGAATTTTAAAATAGGAAGTTGTTAGTAAAAAAAAAAAAATTAAAAACACAAAAGTATTTAAAAAACGTAAGTTATTTAAAATATCTTTACGTAATATTTACAAAATTTTAATATATATTGACAAATTTTTATTTTTGTAACACCCAAATTTTTTTTTTTTTTTTTAAATTAAACAGTTGCGGAAATTCTCATAAAATAATTAAAGCAATAGTCCAATAATTCCATAATAAGATTTCAGAACAATAATAGAAATCTAGCAACCTAAACACCAGGTTCTACTAGACTAAACAGAAGCAAATAAAACATCCTATCATCCCCTTCGCCGGCCTTGATTCCGCGATCACGCATTTTTGTTACCTGCAACTCAAAGGGAAAAACAGAGTTGCGTAAGTATTTAATAAATACTTAGTGGAGCGGTCATCCTGTTTACCAGATATATAATAGGAATTAGATTATCAATTCTACGCGATCAAACAACAGTTTACAACAATTAAACAAATTCAATATTTAAAACAGGGAGTGTCGATCGACACCACCACTTGGTGTCGATCGACGCTTCACACAAGCAACCGATCCTCGTGATCATAAAACAGTGGTGTCGATCGGCACTACCACTAGGTGTCGATCGACACCTCTCGCAGAACCTGAACCGAGCCAAATCCTCTCACGGCTCGAGTTCCGTTCCATCTCGCGAGATCATCACGATTCCAAAACGCATAATTCACACAGAAATATCACAGGAACAATCCAATTCATCACAAACAACCAACCAAATTCCCTAATAACCTAATTCCATATCACGATCACGCACTCACCTTGATTACACGGAGGAAAAGTGAATAAATGCGAAGAACGAGAGAAACAGCAACGAATCAGCGACGAAACAGCACGATCTTCGCTGGAATTCACCGAGATGACACCACACTCTCGAACAAACACTCACACGAGCCTATCACGCGAAGAACGATGAAGAACGGATCACAAACGCTCCTCGAATCACCGAAATCTTCACCAAAAACCTTTAAAACTATTTCTCCTCCTCTGAAACACGGCCACACTCGGCAAAAAGGCTTATATACTCGAGCCCTAGGTTTTTCCCTAAACCGACTCGCAAACCGGGCGATTAAACTTAACCGAAATCGACCAAAAACATTGGTGTCGATCGACACCCACCACTGGTGTCGATCGACACCCCGACCAAATTCCCAGAATATTGTTTCGGGATGTTACAATTTTAGGAAACAAAATATTCATTCCCAAATTTAAGGAAATTGTTATTAATTATGCATAAACTACATTCTACTATTCAGTAGATGTTTTATATTGGTAAAATTATGCGACATGAGGTAATTTATGCGCTTGGTAGAAGGTGTCTAAGTCGTGGTAAAATTGATCTCCTTGAATTTAGACCATCGATAAACAATAGAAACTTGTTTCTACATTCGGTAGATTTATGTGACACAGGAAGAATATGAAATCTACTCCTAAAATTAGCCGAAGAATGGAAAACTAAAATCATTTTAACACAGGATTTTCAACTTTCAAAAATACAAATTTGTGTAGAAATGTGATATTCATGACATGCTTATAATTTTTAGATTTTTTTTAGAGGAGGAGGAGGAGGAGGGTTTTGCCTTTACATAATAAAACTGTTAAAAAAAGCATATAAAACTGTTAAAAAAATTATAATGTTTTTAAAAGGTTTAGTAAAACTGTTAAAAAAACTTTATAAAACTATTTAAAACCGTGTAAAACTGTTTATAAGGTTTTTGTAAAGTTTTATAAGGTTTTTAAATAGTTTTATAAAGTTTTTAAACAATCTTATAAACCTTTTAAAAACTTCACAAACCATATAAAAATCTTATAAATCTTATAAACCTTTTAGAAACCTTATAAACCTTTTAAAAACCTTATAAATTATATAACTGTTTAGTTTTTAATGACATGTAAAAAAGTCTTATCAAACTTTTTAAAAACTTTATAAAAAAAAGAGAACCCTAAAAATAACCAAAACCCAGATTTAACGAAAAAAAACAACCAAAACCCAGATCTGACAAAAACAAAATCAAAAGCTAGATCTGAACAAAAATTGAATCAAAAGCTCAAATTTGTAACCCAAATCGAATAGAAAGCTTAGATTCGTGACCAAAATCCAATACAAAACTCAAATTTGTAACCAAAATCGAATTTAAAAAAACAAAATTCATGGATTAAATATGTTCTTCTTCTTCTTCCTTCTTCGTCTTCTTCTTCATCGTCGTCTTCTTCTTTTTCTTCTTCTTCCAATTCAGGAAATCAAAATCGATTTAAGGAATTTATAGAGATTTACATGGACGAAAGAGAATCGAAAATCCTAGATCTATCCTCGCTGCGAGAGAATCGAAAACTCTAGATCTATAACCCAAATCCGGTTTGCAATTTCAAAGAAGCGAATTTTGTGAGAGAAAAAATTTGGATTTGAGAGATGAGCGTGAGAGAGATGAGAGAGAAAGTGATATTTTTTTTTCATTAAGTCAGTGAACAGTGGCACGCTTATAATGCTTTTGTGAACAATGGCATATTTGATTAAATTTTTGTCATGTGTGACATATTTGCCATTGCCCCAATTTTGAAACCTTATATTTGAATTATTTTTATTTAAAATAAGGATAGTATTGTCCAAAATTGCAAAAAAGGAAAAAGGTCTAATGGGACATTGTGCAAATAAATGTGGCATATTTTGGAAAATTCCCCCAAATAATTATTTGTTTGGAATTGATTATTTTTATTAGATGATACAGAAAAAATGAATTTCGATATAAATGTCATGAAGTTAACCATTATCCAAACTAGAAACTGATCCGCGCTTCGCGTGGATTTGTTACTATAATATACTTTAGTAATTTTGTTTTACAAGGTTTTTAAATGATATTTTACCGTTTGTTTAATTATTTTTATTTTTGTGTGTTTCCTCTTTATTGTCATATATTAAAAGTTCATAGTACAACGATAGGTTGGTTGGATTCAAAGAATAGTTTTTCATTTTTTTTGTTATGATTTGATGTCATATCTACCACCATGATATTTAGCTAATACACAACATAAACATTACTATTTTATTTATTCGTTCAACAGTTAGTATAAATTGTTTTTCTGGGACTATTAGATTAATTACAAAATTTTACATTAAGTCAAATTTTCTTTCATGTTCGTATAAGATTTCTTACATTTATTATTCTTCTATCTATTTGCTATTTAAAGTATTTTTCAAAACATTTAAATGATTGTGGCATGATTGAAATTTTGTTTTTAACAATAGTATTTTAAAAATTGTCCCGATATTATTGTCTAAATCTACTATAGTTTCGTTGGTCATAAATAAATACTTGAGATTTTAGGATATTGTTTTTTAAACGTTATTCTAATTTGATATCAAAAAGTCAAGTTAATTTCCAAGTTAAATGCGTGGTTGTTGTAAGTTTATGTTTTATTGTGGTAAAATCTTTTAATTAAAAATAAAATATCATATTTTATGGAATATATAGTCAGTTTCATTTCCAAGTCAAATGCGTGGTTGGAAACAATAAGTGTTAGTTGGATTTTTTAGTGTAAGTTTGTGTTTTATAACCCTAAAACCCTTTTAAAAGAAAGAAACCTTTCATATTTTATGGAATATATAGTTCTTAAAAATAATATAGAAAAATTTTGTTTTCATTGTAATTTTTAGAAATATGGTTATGTCATATTATCTAAAAGATTCATAAACACATTCGAATTTTTTTATATGTGTGGTAAGAAAACAAATATAAATATTTTTGGTTAGAAATAAATTCATAGTATTAATCCTAATTTAATTATGTATAGTCTTGATTTATAAATTTTCATTTTAATTTATTTTAGTTTGGTTTTCACGTTTTTAACTTAATTAATAATTTATTAGTTACAAAAATAATAAATATGATTTAATATGTATTTAATAGACTTTCTTTTAAATGGTTTTAAATTTTTTTTGCTTATGTGGATACTCTAGATGGAGAGAGAACTCCCTAATTATATATAAGACTAGGTATTTAGGGGGTGTTATTCAATAGTTGATTCTAATTCAAGTCCATAAGATTTTAAATCTCATTAGATTTTTAAAGACTTGATTCATTTAAAAAGATTCAATATTGATTTTGAAATCCAAGATTGACAACTTATCAATATTTTTAAAATTAGTTGTTAGTATATTTACAAAATCTTTTGACTTTTATAATAAATTTGAATTCACTAATAAAATCATTTGACTTTTTATAAGAGATTTGATAAGTTATTCAAGTTTTTAACATTTTTCCGGTTTTAAAAATTTATATTCTTTTTTCAACGTTTTAAAAAAATTTAAATATAGCTAGGTTTCAGAATTTGGGAAAAAAAATTTCAATAAAAATATAGAAAATTATAGATAGAAAAAAAAATTCAAATAAATGTTAATGATTAGAAAATAGAAAAAAACGAAAATTGGAAAAAAATATAACATTTTTATTACTTTGAAAAGAAAAAAAGAAAGAGATGAAGTAATAAAAATCTTGAAAAAAAAGTATAATGTAACGTAGATGTATGATCATTTGTAGGGATCTTTTCTAAACTACACCTTTTTTCTTGGTCAATTGCAAAACTACATCCCTCTTTCTCTCTATTCTATTTTTTTGACTCTTTGCCACTAAACTGTCTATTTATTTACAAAACTGCCATTACGTAGACTTCCTTTTGTGTTTCGTAGACTTCCAATGAAAGATTAAAAGTCTCAACAATCCTACAGAAATCAAACTATTTACAGTAATGTCATCTTCATCAATTTTCCAACCACCATGAACAACCACCAGGAACAACCAATTTCAAGCTCATAATGGCTGAACAACTAATTTTTGAGCTCTTAATGCTCTTCTATTATCCTTATTACTTATTTCATTTGTTCTCCTCTACAATATCATACATAAATCTCTTTAAGTTTCGTTTTCAAAATAATTTATCAAGATTTCCCACAAATCTTGTTTTCACACACCATAGATTCTTCAATATCGGTTATATTTTCAAGTTCTTGTGGTGGAGGAAGCGAAAAACGAGCTCAACGTATGATAAAGAACCGAAACTTGCAAAATCAAAACCGAAACTTACAGAAACAACGATAACTTTCTACTTGCAACTCCGATAGAAATGAAATTGGTATTTCTAGAAAGCTGAGAGTCGGGGCTTTCCAATAGTATGTTAATCGTCTTCTGGAACCTTCTAGAACGATGGGAAATCACCCCGCAATGTCACTGATCGATGGAGCTTTGGGATTGTAAAAAATTCAAAATTTCAGATCTGAAATTCATAGACTTTCTATGTAGACTTCCACAAGTCAACGAACAGGGCAGATTTGCATTTGACCATTTATGAAAAAAATACAAAGTAGACTTCCTAGGAAGTATGCATGAATCCTTTGGAAACAAAAAAACAGTGCCACGTAGACGGGGTTAGTTTTGCATTTGACCGAAGATTTGACTTTTTTGTGTAGACTTTCCTGGAAGTTTGCAAAAAAGTAAGGGTAGATTTGCATTTGGAAATCGGAAAGTAGACTTCCCTAGAAGTCTGCACAGAAAAGAGGTAGTTTTGCATTTGACCAAAAAAGTAAAACATTGACCAATATTTGCAGGCTTCCAGAAGACCCTGTACGGATGCCGACCCTGTACAATACGAATTTGGTCAAATGCAAAACTACCCTTTTTTTTTGCAGACTTCCAGGGAAGTTCACATTCCATTTGCGAACTTCCGGCAATTGCAAAAGTACCCTGTATGGATGCCGACTTTCGTTGCAGACTTCCTAAGAAGTCTTCTTTTCTTTGCAAACTTCCCTGGAAAAAGTCAAAATCTGGTCAAATGCAAAACTACCCCCTGTTTTTTGGCAGACTTCCAAGTCTGCAAAAAAAAAGTCAAACCTCTGGTCAAATGCAAAACTACCCTTTGCAGACTTCCAGGAAAGTCTACGGCTGTGAAGACTTCCCTAGATGTCTGCAAAGCGTTTGCCTAAAATGCAAAAGTACCCCCTGTAGACTTCCGTTTGACAGATTGGAAGTATACACGGGAAGTCTAAGGACAAAAACGGATGTCTACAGAGGAAGTCTACAATACACAGTCATTTTTAAAACCTAATTATATGTCATTTTAGAAAGAGATTTGATGTTTTTTTTGTTCTCACATGTGTGGTACCTATTTCTCCATCATCTGTGTAAGTTTAACATGTTTAAGACTAATACTGATGGGGCAAATCTAATTTTTTCATTTGGTGACTACTCATTCAACGTAGACTTCCAGCGACTGATTGGAAGTCTACACGGGAAGTCTACGGTCAAAAATGGAAGTCTACAGAGGAAGTCTACAATACACAGTCTTTTTTAAAACCTAATTATATGTCATTCTAAAAAGAAATTTGATGTTTTTTTTTTGTTCTCACATGTGTGGTATCTATTTCTCCATCATCTGTGTAAGTTTGACATGTTTAAGACTAATATTATGGGGTAAATCTAATTTTTTCATTTGGTGACTAGTTAGCTCATTCAACGTAGACTTCGAGCGACTGATTGGAAGTCTACACTGGAAGTCTATGAAAAAACGGAAGTCTACATTGTACGAAAACACTAGAACGCATTTTTACAGATTTAAACATTATTTTTTGAAAAAACTTTTGTCTTACACATGAGTCATAATAATTATTTTGTATGCTTTGGACATGTTTAGTTATAAGATTTGCATGTCAAACTCAATTTTATGTTTGTACCACCAATTACCTTATTTGTGCAGACTTCCAGGGAAGTATATGGTTGAATTTTGATTATTGCTAACTACGCCTCATATTACCGTGTTTAAACTTGTGTTCATAAGTAAGTTATTATCATGTCGGGACTGAAGTTATTATTATGTACAACTTTGTGTTAAAACTTGTGCAAAAAAAATTTTAATTTTAAAACTTGTGTCCGGACTTGTATTCAATCTAGGTTATTCTCATATTCAAACTTGTGTTAAAAAAAAAAAAAGTTTTGTTTTGACTTCAATTCGAACCAAGGGGAATGAATTGTATCATGTAAGTATGTGTGAGTCTTTAACCAGTAAGGCTATTGCAACTTATTCGTTAAATTTGACAATCTTTTTTTATTATGATGTATACTTTATCTGTAGACTTCCCTTGTTGTTTATGGACTGCCCTTGTAGACTTCTTTTAAACCTAATTTAATTTTTACTTCTTTTAAATTGCCGCCATACTTCTTTTAAATTGCCGCCAAATTTACTTCTTTTAAATTGCCGCCAAATTTTAACCTAATTTAAAATTGAATCATTTAAAAACTTAGCTCATTTGTGGAAACTTAGCTCATTTGTGGATTAAATTGATCTTGCTTGGTTAGCACTTAGCTAATTTGTAGAAATAAGTGTTTGTTTACGTTTTTTATATTACTTGCTAAGTTACTTAAGCCACTAATAATTTTTGAAACAAAAATAAAATTTGATTCGGTGTTATCAAAACTTATCATCGGAATATTCGAAAACAAAAATTTGATTCGGTGTTATCAAAACTTATCATCGGAATATCAAAAGTTTATATCTTTCATACAATGATACAACAAATAAACTCTCTTTCACATCTTTACCCTTAAGCTTCTTGGGATTTTGCTGCTTTTATCCACAATTTTACAACAAATAATAAAATAAGACAAGAAAAAATGCATAATTCATAATTTCCCATGTAGACTTCCTAATTGAATAGTACACTTCCGTAAGTAGACTTCCCATGTAGACTTTCGTAAGTAGACTTCCCGTGTAGATTTCTGTAACCTAAGAAACACAAACAAAATCAAATCATCTAAAAAAGCATACAACGGATTAGATATAGTAGAGATCGAAGAGTTTGAAGGAACAAATATAGCTTTTTAAGATTTTGTTTTCATAATCAACAATAAATGAGGAAAAACTCACCAAAGATCTGAGATTTGCGAATGTGTAAAGGATTGAGATTTTCTCGTTCATCGGTGTTCTTCCATTCAGTTTCACCATCTTTCTACAAAACAAAGGAAACAAAAGTTGAGGAATCACAAACTCAACCAATAATGAAGCAACACATCCAAATTTAAAACCTTTAACATGGTTGACGAACTAAAAATGTGAAAATAGAGGCACATACCTTTGTTAAAAGTGAATTTTTTTGCTAGAATCAGAAAGAGGACGAGATTTCGTATGGAATAGACCCAAAAATTGTTCAAATCGGTGGAGAATTGAAGAAGATAGGACTTCGGCAAACATTTCTCAAAAATCTCTCTAAAACCGTGAGAAGACTGAAAAAGTTAGGAGACTAGGGTTGAAAATAAAAATTAGGGTTTCATTGAAAAACTTGCTTATATATGAAGACAAAAATTAGGGTTAGTAGACTTCCCGTGTAGACTTCTGTAACCTAAGAAACACAAACAAAAATAAATCATCAACAAAAAATATAAAACGGACTAGATCTAGTGGAGATTCAAGAGTTTGAAAGGACATAATAAGCAACACATGAAGAAAACTCACCAAAGATCTGAGAGATTTGCGAATGTGTTGAGGATTGAGATTTTTTACTATATGCTAATTTGGTGAACTTTTATTTTTAAAACATCACAATTGCATTTAGTTTAATTATCCAAAAGATTTTATGGTCAAATTATTTTTAATGTATTTATAGATTTAAATTTACTAAATAATTACGATGTAGACTTCCATATTTCGTTGCAGACTTCCAAAATATAGACTTTTCATTCCAATTTGTCTTTTTTTTAACTTTATGCTAATTTGGTGAACTTTTATTTTTAAAACATCACAATTGCATTTTAGTTTAATTATCCAAAAGATTTTATGGTCATATTATTTTTAATGTATTTATAGATTTAAATTTACTAAAAAACTTACGATGTAGACTTCCATATTTCGATGCAGACTTCCAAAATGTAGACTTTTTCATTCCAATTTTTCTTTTTCTTTACTTTATGCTAATTTGGTAAACTTTTATTTTTAAAACATCACAATTGCATTTAGTTTAATTATCCAAAAGATTTTATGGTCAAATTATTTTTTATGTATTTATAGATTTAAATTTACTAAATAATTATGATGTAGACTTCCATATTTCGCTACAGACTTCTGGTGAAAATTTCCAACAAAGACTTCCAAAAGGATAGAACGGTCATTGCGGCTGCATTTTTATTGTTTGTTCATTAAGGCTCTAATTGTAATTTCACTACCCCTTTAGAGTAGTTTTGCAAGTTTTCACAATATGGGTGTACTTTTGCATTAAAAATGAAAAAGGTATATTCCATGCAATAATCCCTCATTTGTAAGATTTTTTCTTTTTTTTGTTAAATTTGTGTATTTGTATGATGGAGTTGAGAAATATGAGGATAAAGGGTTAGATTTGGATTGCCATCATTTACATGTAAAAACTAATTTGAAATCCACTCAAAATCACTCAAGTAAAAAGAGTTGTTAAAATCTATCAAAAATGAATAACAAAAGATTTGAAATGATCGTTTAAAATCTTTGATTGAATAACAATGGATTTCAAACTCTTTTAATAAAGAGATTGTAAATCCTAAAACCAATAACACTAGATTTTGAACTCTTTTGATAAAGAGATTGCAAATACTAGAATCAATAACACTAGATTTTAAATTCTATTAATGAATTCATCATTGAATAACAATGGATTATGTTTGGATTTAAACTCCATTACAATCCACCAATGAATAACACCCACTTAGATTTTTTTTTTTTGTTTGATTTTTTTAAGGACTTGTGTATTTGTTGGGTTTTTAAATTTAAGGTTAGTATTTAGTTGTTGATGTATCTTATTATATAAATGAGAGTTCGCAAAATTGTAACTCACGAGATCGCGACACATGTATAAGTAGCCGATTAGATTTTAACACATGTCAATTATTTAAATATGTAAGTATTTCAATATTAAAATTTTTAATTACTCAAAAAAGTAAGAAATTAAATTGGAAAAAAACACAAGCAAAAAGTAATTTTACAAATTGCACAAAACTTCTATACAAATCACATGTCAATTATTTAAATATGTAAGTATTTCAATATTAAAATTGTTAATTACTCAAAAAGTAAGAAATTAAAATGGAAAAAAACACAAGCATAAAGTAATTTTACAAATTGCACAAAACTTCTATACAAATAGTTATATTTAGTTACAGAAAACAAAATTAGGCAAATAAAAACAACAAATTGTATAACTAAAAATAGAAACAACCATGTTTCTATCGTTATATATAAGAAGAAGTTTAACATATGTATATCTATTGAGAATACAAAATAATTGACATGAATGAACTAGATCAACGAGAAAGCAAAGATAAAGAAAAATTGGTTAATGATATTTTTGTACATGTTTAAAATTTACAACATAACATCAAAAAATGATCATTAAAATATGTAAGCATGAGTTAGTTATTATATCAAATAGTTTAATAATTGAATCCATATTTACATATATCAAGCGTATATATTTAGTTTTAAAACATAACTATTTACAGTAACTCAAATAATCCTCACATCGCGAGGGTATTATTCTAGTGTATACTAAAGCTATACCTTTTTTTTAGTTTTGTTATTGAAAAGGTTAATTTTGGTTTTGGTTAGGAATTAGCAAAAATCCTTAAATGAGATTTTTGTGTAATTTGTCATATGTTTTGTTCATTTATGATAATTTATGTTATACAAATGGGTGTTTTAGTTGTAATTTTGCTGTTCTAATATCCTTACCAACTTTAAAAAATGAGTGAAATTTATATTTGACATCCAAAGTCATGAATTACCTTCTTACAAACATCAACTTGTGGTTTCATAGTCTGGTACTATTAACACATCACGCATATTATTCTCATAAATTTGATAATTTTTAGCATCCTTTAGTTTTAGAAACTTGAGATCCAATATGATTAAAGGAATACATGTCGTAAATACTAAAGAAAAAAATTAAGATATTTATGTATTTATCGTAGTGCTAAAATATTTTTTGTTTCCTCTAAACTCTTAACGCGAGGAAACCTTGTTTTCTTGACTATCTCCATGACATTAGAGTTTCTCTTTAACTCACCATCTACTTTTTGTTTTTCTCCATGACATTAAAGCTCGTTTGATTGAGCAACATGTTTACTGAGATTTAGCCAAAATGTAAACATTGGTTCAAAATGGTATAATAGTAGCGTTTGTTATTTTGTAGATCCAATAAAAAGTAGAACAAATGATAAATTGATCTCTTTTATAATTAATAATTGTTTGAGTTGTTTTAAATTCAGAATTTATTCATGTGAAATATACAACATAAGTACACAAGTTTGGTGTTTGGGAGCTTTTATTGGTTGGGGGATCTGGAAGATGAGGAATAGTTTGGTGTTTGAGAATAGGAGAATTTTCATTCCTCAGATGATTAATAAGGTTTACATATATTATCAATTATGGGAGGAGGCAATGACTTTGAATGATAGGAATAAAGTGGAGGCTAGCCGAAATAATCAAGATGCAGCTCCTATGAAATTTGAAGATTTGTTAGGAGGTAAACATGCCTATTTCTGTTTGGTTGATGCTTCCTGGAAATCAGAGCATGATAGAATAGGCATAGCTTGGACTCTATACACAAAAGATAGAAGTAGAATCCTATGTGGATCATCATCGGCCAAGCCAGCTATTACATCGTTAGAAGCTGAAACAACAGCATTGCTAATGGCGGTAAAGGAGACAGGTAAGTTGCAGTATGAGGATGTTCTGTTCCTGGGAGACAACAAGACCCTCTATGAAAATATGGACATAATCTTATCAAAAGGAGGAAGGAAAGAATGGGGTTTAAAGGAAATTGCAATGATATTAAAGGACATTTCTTCAATCGCAAGGTTTAGAGGATCTTATTCATTTTGTAATGTGAGGAGAAATGTAGTTCAATCGGTGGACTCTATGGCTAAGTTTGCTAGGGAGCACAATGATCAATGTATTATAAAATGGGATTGTATGTAACTTGGTATTAATGAAAGTATGTTTTGAGGTCAAAAAAGAAAAAAAAGGTACACAAGTTATTTGTTGCGATGTCTTTGTAGTTATGATTTGGCTCATTCCTTACTAATAATATTAACATTCGTTCAGAATGATTCTTTGCATATGTTATACATCTTTTTGTCCCTCCAAAAACTCTTTGATTCATTGAATCTTTTTAATTTGTTAATATTTTCTTTTTGGAATTAGATTATACAAAAACGTTAATTTCTTTGGTTAAAAACTTAATTTTTCTATGTATATTATTTTATCTCTAGATCACACAACTAATGACTAACAGTTTCTTTAAAGAACTTAAGAACTTGGTTTATAAGAACACTTCTTATTATGTTTAGAAACTACACAAAACTAAACACCCAAATTCTCTTCTCTTGATCACAACCCGATCAATGATATTTATAGGCTTAGCACACATTGCTATTGCCTTTTCTAATTCTACAAGATAATGGAAACACACTTTCCTTTTCCTAATAAAACTAGAACTTTTCCTTTTGCTCTTCTTTCTCCATAACCAACATGTATAGGAGACTTGAGCTGCAAGTTATGTTGAAGCCTTAAACCCCAACATTCTCCCTCTTAAGCTTTAACACACTTGAGCTTAAGTCTTGCATTCCTATCAATCTTCCCATTTCACTAAACTTGATCCTCGCCAATGCCTTAGTCAATATATCCGCCTTTTTAACATGTCTCACCATGTGTTTATTGATTGAACCATCAACATTCTTCTTCATCTTAAAAACTCACTTAAGACCAATGACTTTCGAATTAGTCGGTCTATCAACAAGAAACCACGTCATGTTTTTGTTGATTGAATCGATCTCTTCCTTGCAAGCTTTTCTCCATTCTAACATACCCTTGGCTTCTCTGTAAAATCTCGGCTCATTATCCATGGAAAGTAGTAAAAACTCACATTCTACAGATAACTAGGATGATTTACTTGACGACCTGATCTTCGTAGCTGAGGTATGTCTCGAGGTACATCTGTTACATCAGCTCCGGGTACAGCTTCTTCTTGATGAGTTTCTTCATTCTCATTGTCTTCTTCTTGTTCTTCATAGAGATGTTCGTGATCATTGCTTCCAGTTCCTCCATGATCCGCGTCTTGTTCAGTGTTGATCACAGCGAGTCCATCTCCTGCATCTATCACTCCTCCCCATCTCATGAAAAACATTCTCGGATCCCTTCTCGGTCTGTCTCGCGTATCCTTCCAGCTCCAACTTGATTTCTCATCAAA
Source organism: Draba incana (assembly GCA_963576765.1). Taxonomy (NCBI): domain Eukaryota; kingdom Viridiplantae; phylum Streptophyta; class Magnoliopsida; order Brassicales; family Brassicaceae; genus Draba; species Draba incana. The sequence goes on along the minus strand of OY755203.1, from coordinate 11,416,691 downwards.
CACCACATCACGACTTACAACTATCTTCCGCATTGTCGGGTTGTAAAGTCTATAAGCCTTGGATCCCGACTCAATCCCAAGGTGCACTAGTGGTTTTGATCTATCATCAAGCTTCCTAAGATATTCTCCATCTCGAGATAACTCACCTCCGTCTCGAGGCTCTTCTTGTTTTTCTTCTTCTATGATCCTTGAGTGTAAACAACTTGTTTTTCCGATTCTGAGATTTTCCTTGTAAAGTCTATTAGGAGATCTCATTACTTTTACTAATAGCCTTCCATTCGAATCATGAAGGGTTAAGTAATCTTGTCTAATCCTCACATCACACCCATCTTCCGTAGCTTGTCCCAAACTTAGGATGTTGCTCTTGAGTTGGGGAATATAATAGACATCAGTAACAAGTGTTTGCTCTTCTCTTTTGAATTGAAATAGAATTGACCCTTTCCCTTCTATTTCAACACAAGAATCATCTCCAAACTTCACTTTGCCTTTGACGTTCTCGTTGAGCTACGAGAAGAATGACTTGACTTCGGTCATGTGATTGCTTGCTCTATTATCAAGATGCCACACTCCTTCTTTTCCTTCTTTAGCTTCATAGACCTTTGGAATGATCTTTTCTTCATTCAAAAATACAACTTCATGCATATAAAGTACATGACCGGCTTCTTCCGTCTCTACTTTATTTGCTTCGTGTATATCATGTGTTTTTTCAGGGCACTTCAAAGCATAGTGACCAGGTTTATCACATCTCCAACAAATCACACTCGATCTATCTCTTTCTTTGTATTGATTATGATCAGCCTGACCTGTGCTATATTCTGAGTCAAATCCTCTGCCTCTGGAGTTAAATCCTCTGTCTCCCGAGTTAAATCCTCTGCCTCCTGAGTTATATCCTCTGCCTCGGCTTTTACCTCTGTAACCTCTGCCTCCTCTTCTATGACCCCTTCCTTGAGATCCCATGAAGTGTTGTTGCTCAGAATTTGCATATAACAACTTGCCTTGAGTTTCTTCATGATTTTCCTCATCGAAAATCCGTTCTTCATAGGCTTTAAGTCTTCCAATTATATCTTCAAATCCTGTTGCGTTTAAGTCTAGAACTTGTTCTAGAGAGGCTATGATATGGATATACTTCTTCCTTGGTAAGCTATTGAGAAACTTCTTCACAAGTTTTGGCTCATCAATTGCTTCTTCAAGAGTTCCTGCTTTCGACGCTAGCTCCGATAACTTTCCCGCAAAGCTATCTATTGTGTCCGTGTCTTGCATCCTCAATCTCTCAAACTTGGACATTAGAGTTTGTAGTCTTACTTCCTTAACACGTTCAGCCCCCATGTGACGTGTCTTGATCGCTTCCCAAATCGCCTTAGGAGAATTCAACTTGCCGACTTGCAGTATAAGAACATTCGGGATCGACTGAAAGATCAAACCTAGTGCGAGATCATTCTTGTCGGAATCAGTTAACCCTTGATCAATTGTTTCCCAAACCTTATGTATTCGCAGCAAGACGCTCATCCTCATGCTCCAAACCGTATAGTTTGATGAGTTCAACATCGGACATTGAATCAACGAAGGAATAGCTTCCTTACGTGTGGTTACGTTGGCGACGATGGTGTTATCTCCCATGGCTCGGTCACGACAACTCTTCGTTCGTATTATCTTCACCGATCACGGGATCAAAACGCTCTGATACCAAATAAAGAACTTAAGAACTTGGTTTATAAGAACAACACTTCTTATTATGTTTAGAAACTACACAAAACTAAACACCCAAATTCTCTTCTCTTGATCACAACCCGATCAATGATATTTATAGGCTTAGCACACATTGCTATTGCCTTTTCTAATTTTACAAGATAATGGAAACACACTTTCCTTTTCCTATAAAACTAGAACTTTTCCTTTTGCTCTTCTTTCTCCATAACCAACATGTATAGGAGACTTGAGCTGCAAGTTATGTTGAAGCCTTAAACCCCAACTTTCTTTTCATACCGATTCAACCATTCCCTTGAAAGGTATACGTAAAAAATAAAACTAAGGAAGTTGTTATCTAATGGCTTTTCTTCATACCACACGCGGACTTTGTTGTCTATTTTTTGGTTAATAAAGTAATTAGAAAACATATAAGTAATGTAAATTTTTCATCTAGAGTGAGAAGCCGCTAAGTTTCAAACCAACATCAAATTAGAGAAAACATCATCTTGACTTATATCGTAGACCACTATTTCTTTACCTCCTAGATACTACAACTCTAAATCGTTAAACCATATAGCAAAGAACGGGGACATATCAGGTTTTGACAACCGAAAGAAATAGAAAGATATTTTGGTACCTTGTGTAACAATACAAATTATACAATTGTGATAGTGTTAAGATTGGAGATGCAAAACAAAGATTTGAAGTCTAAACAAAGATCTGATCTCTAGAGTAATTCCTGACTCCCCTTTATAAATATGATCTTTGGATAGTCTCTATTTTCTCCTTATTTGCTACATATCGTATCCAATTTATGTAAACACTACAAATGTATGTAAAGAACAACATTGGTTATAGTAGATCAAGTGATTTAATCCTTCATTCACGACGACAGCTTCTCATACTTCATTTTACTCCATCTCCATGTCAACTTCTCATACCTCATTCTACCATATAGCAAAAGCAAAGAACAATCTTTTTCAAAAAAAAAAAAAGCAAAGAGCAATCATAGCTCGTGTTAAAGAGAACCAACAAAATTAATTGTGGTATCAATAAGCCCCAAATCTCACCAGTACTTAAACTCCCAAACAATATGGTCAAACTCTTTACTAAACTCAGCCTCACTAACCGCTCTATAACTAAGGCATAACCAAAATTTGCTGGAGACAATCCCATGTTAGTTATAGTTTCATATAGTTAAGAGTTAACCAGATGAATTACTTAACATACTGTGAATTTGCTTCTCAAAGTCATAGACTCATCGATCATCTAAAATGCCATTTTAATTAAGGAACCCATAATGATAAGCTCAAATTAATCCTAAGCTACTCTCTCAAATTAAGAGATCAATTGCAGTATTTAGGGATCGAAATCCACAGGGAATCAGAGAAACAGAATAGATTTATTAAGTTCAGATTATGCTAAGCAAGAGTGATAAGAATGAAAAGCAAATAAACAAAGCAATAAAACGGTTGTGAAAATCAATTAAAGAGAAGCTAGGCACAGGGAAATCTCAGGTAAATCAGATATGCAGATGATAAATAAAGATAGGATTATGAAGCTCAGTTCATAAACATGAACACGAATGTAAAATCGATCAGATGTCGCTACAAAGATTATCTATGCCTAAACCCTAGAAAGCCAACTGTCGTTACGAATCCTATGAATCTAAACAAGCAATAAATTCAGGGTCAATTGTTCACAAAACCCTAAACCAAATGTCTTTGCGAAAAGGAATTTTGCTCATCTAAAACTAGTTCAAGCAATTAATAAAACTGTCGTTTCTATTAATTAATCCTAGATCAGATTTCAGTTCGCGAGGCTAAAATCAGCAATAATCACAAGTTAAGATGAAGAACTTTCTAAAGATATTATCCTATGCAATAAGAATAAAATCTAACAAATCATCAAGCACCTTTGAATAACCCTAAACCTAACGGGAAAATTACTCAGACGTAATAAAAGAGAAAACCATCTTATTAAAAATAGATATCTCTTAAAATTCAGTAAAATTATGCGTGAAGCCTAAACAATGGCTTAAAAACGTATTTATAGAGTACAAGGACGGTTATGAGCTCAATTGCAAACATCTAGGCCTTTTGGAGCAAAACGGAAATCTTCCAAAACTGATAATTTTTGTCGCTGGAAATAGTCATGTCGAGCGATACCATATTCTTCATCAATCGACACGAGTAACTTTGTGGTGTCGATCGATGCTTCTCGACACTGCCTTAAAATCTTCAATCCATACTTGCGACTTTGACTACTCATTTCCTCAATGCTCCAAAGCGATCCAGCAAACACCAATTGATTCCAAACGTCCTTATACCTGCAAAGACTCTAAAAACAACTAGAAAACACCAAAAGACTCTAAACAATAGACTTATATCATGGCTTAAACAGGGTAAAAACCATGATATATCAACTCCCCTAGACTTAGCTTTTTGCTTGTCCCTAAGCAAAACAGTGTTATCACTCCTTTAAGAACCACATACTTTTGCAAAGCTGATCCGGTGATACTTCGATGTTTCCCTAGAAGTATAGCAGTCCTCAAGATTGATTCCAAACCCCATAGAGAATCTCAAACTTTTAGTCGTAAACCTCTTTAATTAATTAAGTGTGGTCTCATCGAGGGAATATCGATCGTTGGACCTTTTAGATTCTTTCACTTCTTTTAACACTTTCCTGCGTTTCAACCTCTCTTTTCCCTCTGAAATTGTATCCAATTAAGGATATCATAGAGATGCATTGCCCATTTTTGAACTTTTTCTTCAGGATTTTTCTGATTTTGGACTTGCACTTTTCTGTAGACTTTTTTATTAGATCCTTGGCATCTCTATGACTTCACTAGATCAGCGCTCACTACTAGTGTTCTTGTGGAGACAGGGTCATGAGGCTTTTTCTGTTTGATCTAGGATAGTTGTATTCGTCATTTGGGAAGAAATTTCAAGAGCGGTTGGTCCTCACTTTCAAGTGTTTGGAAACTGAATCAAGTCTTGCAATTACTAACGCACAAGACAAGAGATTAGAGTTCATTAAGGGTGGGGTCTGCAACGTCTTTCTGGCGTTCTCCAGAAATCTGAACTCGCTCCATTAAACCGATCCACTTCCAGTTACCCACCTCAGTATAACCAGCCAACTTGCATTGGAAATGGTCCTTGAGTGTTGTTCAAAGCAAGTGGAAATGGGAGTTTCGACCCAAAAATTTGAAAAACTGACTCAAAAACTCAAGCAATAAAACACAATAGTTAGCAACTATTGCAGGAATTCCTAAGGAGCGAAAAAGGACTTCTAGGCCGTTCGTGAAAATGCGAATAATTGTTCCTCCAACTATTTGATCTGTCGCTCGATACTTGCAAATATTTCATGCTGTCGATCGACACCGTTGACTATGTCGATCGACCCCCCCCCCCCCCCCCCCCCCCTCCAGGTTACGTTTTCTTTTCAAAATTTCAATTCCTTCTGTTTTCTACCTATTTTATTCACCGATCTTAGGCTTAATAACACTAGGGACAGTGTCGTTTAAGCCTGGGGGAGGTAGTTGTTAACTATTGTGTTTTATTGCTTGAGTTTTTGAGTCAGGTTTTCAATTTTTTGGGTCAAAATTCCCCTTTTCACTTGCTTTGAACAGCATTCAAGGATCATTTCCAATGCAAGTTGGTTGGTTTTACTGAGGTGGGTAACTGGAAGTGGATCGGTTTAACGGAGCGAGTTTAGATTTCTGGAGAACGCCAGAAAGACGTTGTAGACCCCACCCTTAATGAACTCTAATCTCTTGTCTTGGGCGTTGGTAATCGCAAGACTTGATTCAGTTTCCAAACACTTGAAAGTGAGGACCAACCGCTCTTGAAACTTCTTCCCAAATGACGAATACAACTTTCCTGTAAAAAAAAAAAAAGCCTCATGACCCTGTCTCCACAAGAACACTAGTAGTGAGCGTTGATCTAGTGAAGTCATAGAGATGCCAAGGATCTAATAAAAAAGTCTACAGAAAAGTGCAAGTCCAAAATCAGAAAAATCATGAAGAAAAAGTTCAAAAATGGGCAATGCATCTCTATGATATCATTAATTGGATACAATTTCAGAGGGAAGAGAGAGGTTGAAACGCAGGAAAGTGTTAAAGGAAGTGAAAGAATCTAGAAGGTCCAGCGATCGATATTCCCTCGATGAGACCGCACTTAATTAATTAAAGGGGTTTGCGACTAAAAGTTTGAAATTTTCTAAGGGGTTTGGAATCAATCTTGAGGACTGCTATACTTCTAGGGAAACATCGAAGTATCACCGGATTAGCTTTGCAAAGGTATGTGGTTCCTAAAGGAGTGATACTGTTTTGCTTAGGGACAAGCAAAAAGCTAAGTCTGTGGGAGTTGATATATCATGGTTTTTACCCTGTTTAAGCCATGATATAAGTCTATTGTTTAGAGTCTTTTGGTGTTTTCTAGTTGTTTTTAGAGTCTTTGCATGTATAGGGACGTTTGGAATCAATTGGTGTTTACTGGATCGCATTGGAGCAATGAGGAAATGAGTAGTCAAAGTCGCAAGTTTGGATTGAAGATTTTAAGGCAGTGTCGATCGACATTGCTGGAAGCATCGATCGACACCACAAATTTACTCGTGTCGATCGACGGAGAATATGGTATCGCTCGCCATGACTATTTCCAGCGACAAAAATTATCAGTTTTGGAAAATTTCCGTTTTGCTTCAAAAGGCCCAGATGTTTGCAATTGGGCTCATAACCATCCTTGTACTCTATAAATACGTTTTTAAGCCATTATTTAGGCTTCACGCTTAATTTTACTGAGTTTTAAGAGATATCTATTTTTAATAAGACGGTTTTCTATTTTATTATGGCTGAGTAATTTCTCCGTTAGGTTTAGGGTTATTCAAAGGTGCTTGATGATTTGTTAGATTTTATTCTTATTGCATAGGATAATACCTTTAGAAAGTTCTTCATCTTAACTTGTGATTATTGCTGATTTTAGCCTCGCGAACTGAAATCTGATCTAAGGTTAATTAATAGAAATGACAGTTTTATTAATTGCTTGAACTAGTTTTAGATGAGCAAAATTCCTTTTCGCAAAGATATTTGGTTTAGGGTTTTGTGAATAATTGACCCTGAATTTATTGCTTGTTTAGATTCATAGGATTCGTAACGACAGTTGGCTTTCTAGGGTTTATGCATAGATAAGCTCTGTAGCAACAGCTGGTCGATTTTACATTTGTGTTCATGTTTAGGAACTGAGCTTCATAATCCTATCTTTATTTATCATCTGCATATCTGATTTATCTGAGATTTCCCTGTGCCTAGCTTCTCTTTAATTGATTTTCACAACCGTTTTACTTGCTTTGTTTATTTGCTTTTCATTCTTATCATTCTTGCTTAGCATAATCTGAACTTAATAAATCTATTGTGTTTCTATGATTCCCTTTGGATTTCGATCCCTAAATACTGTAATTGATCTCTTTATTTGAGAGAGTAGCTTAGGGTTAATTTGAGCTTATCAAATTTTGGAATAAGCTGATCAAATAAGTGGAATAAGCTGATCAATAACAGATGAAGAACTGGATTGCAACTCCTTGGATGAGTCTTCATCTTCTAAAACTTCCACTGAAAAAGTCTGGCCATCTATGGTGGATTTTCTTCTTGTGTTCTCCATGTCAAAATCCATGACAATATCACCGAGATCCAGCTTGATCTTCCCTTTCCTTACATCGATTTGCGTGCCAGCAGTAGCTAAGAATGACCTTCCCAAGATCAGAGGATCCTCAGGCTCAGCATCATACTCCAAAACAACAAAATCCGCAGGAATGATGCAGTCCTGAATAGTAATCGGGACATCCTCCAGAATTCCTTCTGGGAATCTCCTGGACCGATCAGCTAGCAGCAGAGACATCCTAGTAGCCTTGAACCCTGTCATCCCAAGTCTAACTGCAACTGAAAAAGGCATCAGATTGATATCAGATCCTAAATCACAAAGTGAATGTGGGAAACTTCCTATAGAGATTGAGCAATTAAGCACAAAGTTTCCTGGATCTGGTAGCTTTACTGGAATTCTGCTCTGAATCATCGCACTCACTGCTTCAGATACTACCACTTCCTTCTTCTTCTTTTTAGGAACCGGAACTGTGTTCAGAAGGATTGCTCGGATATCTCTGGTAAGCAGTGCCCCTTCTTCAGGACTAATACCATTAGCTGCAAGTCGCTTGACATATCGTCTCAAAGCTGGTGAAAGCTTGACTGCGTCGACCAAAGGCATCTCAACAATGACCTTATCAATCATCTTCTTGCAGATCTCCTCCTCAATCTCTTGCTTGGACCTTCTAGAAGCTCTGGGGAATGGAACCTTGGCCTTATGGACGTTCTCCTCTACTCGAACCAAAGATTTCGCGATTTTTGTGCATGTCTGGACGGGGTGTCGATCGATACTCGCCTTAGTGTCGATTGACACTAGCTTCTTCTTTGCAGAATCGTGATTTCCAGGTGGTGTCGATCGACACACTGCATCAGTGTCGATCGACACCAGAGATTTAGTCGTGTCGAGCGACACGATCTCCTCGTCGCTCGACAGGTGCTCTGAAATCCCGAAAGATGCTTCAAATTTGTCGAAATACCCCTCTTGTTCAGTTAGAACGGCATTGTAAGATCTCTTGGGGCTGTTATCAGTCTTTGCAGGCAGAAACCCCTCTTGTCTCTTGACAGATTCTGCAGTTTGAGCGACCTGAACGTCCAGCTTCTCCACATGAGAGTTCAAGGCTTCGAATTTACCATTCAAGTCCTGATAAACAGCATCAATCTTTTGGTTGAATTTCACCGTCATCGTTTGCTGACCCTCTAGAATCTGCTCAAACATATCTTCCATCTTGCTTATCTGCTCAGGAGGCTTGTAGGACGAAGAACCATAGTTCCTTTGATAGTTGCACTGTTGTTGGCACTGCTGTTGTTGGTCAAGTTCTCGATCAGTCTCAAGGCAGCTTCTGGTGAATTTGTCATGAAGTTCCCATTGCTCGTTGCATCCAAAGTTACTGCATATCTCACTGCAATCCCTCTGTAGAAGATGCTAAGCAGTTGAACATCCGTGAAGCCGTGATGGGGGCAGTCCCTCTGGTAGCCTTTGAATCTGTACCACGCAGCCTTGAATGCCTCAAAATTGCCCTGCTTGAAAGTAGCAATCTTAGATCTCATATCCTCCGACTTTGCATCATCAAAGAAATTGCTTAAGAAAGCATTCTTTGTGTCCATCCAGTTTATAAGTGAGCCCGGTGGAAGCGTCCTAAGCCAATACTTAGCTTCCCCATGTAGAGAGTATGGGAAAAGCTTGCAGAATAGGTAGTCCTCAAAAAATCCGTTTGCCTTGATGCTTGACGCGAGATCCTCGAATCGCTCTATATGGTCCATGGGGTTTTCATGAGGAAGACCGCAGAACGGGTCTTGTGCAACTAGTGAGAAGTATGCTGGCTTCAACTCGAAACCGTTCCTCTGAAATGTTGGAGGACGGATTACAGATCTATTGGCGTAGAACTGCTCTGGACGGTTGAAATCTGCTAGCGTTCGGCCTCGCGCAGCATTCTCCTCGTTCCTCAAAATCGCAGGTTGATTCTGGCCTTGGTGTCGATCGACACCAGCAGCGTGTCGATCGACACCAACAATTTGGTCGCGTCGAGCGACAGGTTCATCGCGTCGCTCGACAGGCTGCTCCAGATTCGCCTGATTCTCCACAATTTCTTCGACGATCACAGTACCATCGTCGTTGATCCTATGTCCTTCCTCGTTGTATCTCAATCATGCCGGATCACGCAGGATTCCATCTTCTCCCGGTCTCCGTATGATACATCCTTGAGCAACCATCCTTGCTGCTCGTCTGTTCTCACGTTCTAAATGTGCAAGCTCCTGAAGACCGTGTTCAACTAGCTCTTTTTCCTTGTTGCTTCTAGTATAGGGCATGTACCTGAAACGCAAAACAAAAAGAGACAAGAAACTAGCAAAAAAAAAAAAAAAATACTTAGACAAAATCCTAATGATTAAAATCTAATGGCGTTGATTCCCCGGCAATGGCGCCAAAATTTGATAAGCTCAAATTAACCCTAAGCTACTCTCTTAAATAAGAGATCAGTTGCAGTATTTGTGCGTGCTGGATTTATCACACAATCGAATTTATGAAGATTCGTTTGAAATAGAGCTTCTTTAGGGTTTTCAAACACTTAGAGGAAGATAGAATTATATTATGAATTAGGGTTCTTATTCATCAAGATCAGAGCTGTAAACAGTGTTTTTACAGCAAATTTTGGATCCCCCTCAAGTGAAGGGGTACATGCCTATTTATAGTAAAAAGAAGGCGGTATGAACAGTAACACGCTACTGTTCATACCGTAAGTGGAATACTAAAGAATTGTTGTTGGGCCTTTGACAAATCGCTAATGGGCCCTTAATGGATCGCTTAACGGGCCTTCGTCTTCTGGGCTCGATCGCTGAGCCGATTCAACGTGCGTTTAGCCGTTTGGTTTATCGATTCTTCTAGGGGAGTTTTGACCCCTACAGTTAGCCCCCCAGTTCAACACTTTTAGTAAACTAAAAATGTTGAAGTAAGGGTGTCCCAGAATCGATTCCCGTTTAGACCGTAACGAGTTGAATATGGCGTTGATGAGTTCAGGAGGCGATTTGGCGAGCCGTCCGAGGTGATGTTTAAACAGTTTGACTTTAGATTTGCGAAGTCGCGAGCTGGTCGCGTAGAGCGTGAGATCGTCTGCCGAAGGGAGATGTCGCGAGGTCGCGAGTCGATTCGTTCGAGGAGAGATGTCGCGAGGTCGCGAGTTGATTTGTTCAAGGAGTGGCGACGTTGCGAGTCGATTTGTTCAAGGAGTGGCGACGTTGCGAGTCGATTTGGGCTTTTGGAGAGGAAGAAGAGAGAGCCAAGGCCTCGTTAAAAACCTTATCTTGTAAAACCCAATGGGTAAAAAACCAAGACAAGGAAAAGAGCGCGCTTGAGCCTCTTCGCCTTGAGTCGCAGCATTGGCCATTGGCATACGTAATGATTCGGGTACAAGCTTGTCTCGCTTGGAGGTGGCTTTGACCTCAGTGAAGTGGCGAGATGAATACGTTCTGAATCTGCTAAGTGAATTGATTTGATGAATAAGATCCGGTGTTGCGAGTTGATTCAGACGGAGAGAACTTGCGACTTGATTTGATGATACGAAGTCGCGAGTTCGAAGCAGATGAAGAGACTTGCGACTTGATTTGGTGGGACGAAGTCGCAAGCTGTCCGTTGAGTCGAAGTCGCGAGTTGATTTCTGTGGAGAGAAAGTCGCGACTGATCCATTGAGATGGAGTCGCGAGTTGATTTTCACGGAGAGAAAGTCGCGACTGATCCATTGAGATGGAGTCGCGAGTTGATTTTCACGGAGAGAAAGTCGCGACTGATCCATTGAGATGGAGTCGCGAGTTGATTTTCACGGAGAGAAAGTCGCGACTGAACCATTGAGATGGAGTCGCGAGTTGATTTCTGTGGAGAGAAAGTCGCGACTGATCCATTGAGATGGAGTCGCGAGTTGATTTTCACGGAGAGACAGTCGCGACTGATCCATTGAGATGGAGTCGCGAGTTGCAAGATGCTGAAGTCGCAGGTTTATTCGTTAGTGAAGTCGCGAGGTCGCGCGATTCTTTGAAGGTAAAAATCATGAGAATATTGAAACTATGGAGTCGCGAAACAAATCGAGGAGGAGCCCGCGGAGTCGCATTTAGGGCCAGATAACAATTGTGGGACCATTGATTTGGATCAATCTCGCGAAACTGATCTTCTGAGTCCAGAATCTTTGGGCCCATTAAGAAATGAGGCCCACCTCGAAAGTCGAACCGTCGAAAATTTCCTTATAAGAGGCAACGCTCCCTTGATACTTCTCATTATTCTCATTCCTCCGAAAAAACAGGTTCGCTCTCTCTCTCCCTTCTCTGTTTTTTCTTTCGAGTATTAGATAGGAATTTTGCCGTCCCATCACTTCGCCGCCGCAGTGTTCTTCATCGCCGCCGCAGTGTTCTTCAGAAAAACTGAAAAAACTTAAAGTTTTGATCCAAAGAAAGATGTCGTCGACTAGTTCTTTTGCATCCGTGAAGTCTGCCGAACTCCCCGAGAAGGGAAAATTGGCCTGGGAGTACCCTCCTTCTAGCGCCAAATTGTGCGTGCTGGATTTATCACACAATCGAATTTGTGAAGATTCGTTTGAAATAGAGCTTCTTTAGGGTTTTCAAACACTTAGAGGAAGATAGAATTATATTATGAATTAGGGTTCTTATTCATCAAGATCAGAGTTGTAAACAGTGTTTTTACAGCAAATTTCGGATCCCCCTCAAGTGAAGGGGTACATGCCTATTTATAGTAAAAAGAAGGCGGTATGAACAGTAACACGCTACTGTTCATACCGTAAGTGGAATACTAAAGAATTGTTGTTGGGCCTTTGACAAATCGGTAATGGGCCCTTAATGGATCGCTTAACGGGCCTTCGTCTTCTGGGCTCGATCGCTGAGCCGATTCAACGTGCGTTTAGCCGTTTGGTTTATCGATTCTTCTAGGGGAGTTTTGACCCCTACAGTATTTAGGGATCGAAATCCACAGGGAATCAGAAAAACACAATAGATTTATTAAGTTTAGATTATGCTAAGCAGGAAAGATAAGAATGAAAAGCAAATAAACAAAGCAAGTAAAACGGTTGTGAAAATCAATTAAAGAGAAGCTAGGCACAGGGAAATCTCAGGTAAATCAGATATGCAGATGATAAATAAAGATAGGATTATGAAGCTCAGTTCATAAACATGAACACGAATGTAAAATCGATCAGCTGTCGCTGCAAAGATTATCTATGCCTAAACCCTAGAAAGCCAACTGTTGTTGCGAATCCTATGAATCTAAACAAGCAATAAATTCAGATTCAATTGTTCACAAAACCCTAAACCAAATGTCTTTGCGAAAAGGAATTTTGCTCATCAAAAACTAGTTGAAGCAATTAATAAAACTGTCGTTTCTATTAATTAACCCTAGATCAGATTTCAGTTCGCGAGGCTAAAATCAGCAATAATCACAAGTTAAGATGAAGAACTTTCTAAAGATATTATCCTATGCAATAAGAATAAAATCTAACAAATCATCAAGCACCTTTGAATAACCCTAAACCTAACCGGGAAATTACTCAGACGTAATAAAAGAGAAAACCATCTTATTAAAAATAGATATCTCTTAAAACTCAGTAAAATTAAGCATGAAGCCTAAACAATGGCTTAAAAACGTATTTATAGAGTACAAGGACGGGTATGGGCCCAATTGCAAACATCTAGGCCTTTTGGAGCAAAACGAAAATCTTCCAAAACTAATAATTATCGTCGCTGGAAATAGTCATGTCGAGTGATACCATATTCTCCGTCGATCGACACGAGTAAATTTGTGGTGTTGATCGATGCTTCCAGCAGTGTCGATCGACACTGCCTTAAAATCTTCAATCTGAACTTGCGACTTTAACTGCTCATTTCCTCATTGCTCCAAAGCGATCCAGTAAACACCAATTCCAAACGTCTTTATACCTGCAAAGACTCTAAAAACAACTAGAAAACACCAAAAGACTCTAAACAATAGACTTATATCATGGCTTAAACAGGGTAAAAACCATGATATATCACTTAACATCTGCCTCATCTAAAGTTTATTTGGCATCCAAAAGGAAGTCTTGTATGGCCACGTTTGGGAGATTCATATAGTCCCTTTTAAGTTCCAAGGTTTATTATAGGTCTGCACCATCACAAAAGACGGTCTTAACCATTTTTTTAGAAGTGGAGAAAGCACCTTAATAGAAAATGCACCTTAATTGCTTTTGATTGATCAATTAATTTGAATCCAAGTAGGTATTTATACAATCTTTAGATTATGATTTATAACAATTCAATAACAATTTGTTTTCTTTTAAATCTTTATCGATATTTTCTTTTTTATTTCACTACGTCAACATGCTCTGTTGTAATAATGGCTATATATTAAGTTGACCTGAAAATGACATACATAAAGGTTTCAAAAGAGGAAACAATTACAAAAATTACATTCTTCGCGCAAGAATCATAGTGTGTGAGTGACAAAATTAATACCGAATCAAATAATAATACTTTATTTATGGTTTTTGTATTTTAAACATATTATAAGGTATGTGTATAGAATCTCAAAGGCTTGTGTTGAGAAGTTCTCTGCAATCTTTACGGATTCCTTACAAAATCTCACCACATTTTTTCATGCTTGCTATTCTCAGGTCCAAACTAAATTCTTCTAATCGAATTATCTTGCTTTACTGTGAAAAATTATGCAGTAGACATTTCAAATGTTCGAGTCAAAGAATCAAAGCAATTGCTATACATCAAGACCCACCATATTAAGTCTCAACTCAAACAAACAAACAAAGCAATCAGCATCCATGTAATCATGATCACTGTTTAGCATAGCACTAATCGACGTCTGCATAACCAATAAAAATCACCATAACATTTTTTTATTGTTAGTGAAATTATTTTACATAGTCTTCTGATAACTATACCAATAGATGCAAACAAAAAATGCGGAGAACGTAGATATTCTATTTTGTGGGGTAAGTTACTCCCTTTGTAAAAGCAAATGGCGAGAGGATTACCGAGTGAGGAAAAAATAATGGATTCGAAGGTAGGACACCAGTATCTGTTGCGCAAAAAGAGACGTTTCCTTTAAAACTCACCAAGCTCTGACCTCAACAACACCAAGCAAGTCTCTGAAAATGACATGAATACAGTAAATCTTTTGACATGAATATAGTAAATGTATTCTCAAGAAGAATATTAGCTCTAAAAAGGGTTCTATATATGTAGGATTGAGTGGTTGCGGCAATGGTGGAGCCATTACTACGATATAGAGTTGTGATTTCGGGCATTAACCATGTTAGCCCTTTCAGGATATTCTTTGGCGTTAAGTGTAGCAGGGTCGCAATGCTCACGTGCAGCAACATTGAGTCGATACGCATAAGCTTGTGCATCCTGCATAATTAATAATCCCGACCATTAAGCTCGAGTCATAACTTAAGGGTGATGCTTTAGTTTATCTTATTTAAACTGATATATTAAAGAAAATGGTAGTGTGTTACAAACATTTGGCAAATCAGTAGAACTTTCGGATAAAGCTATTGAATGGAGAAAAAGGAGAAGTTCATAAAATTGCTATTTGGCAAGCCATATACCTTGAAATCAGAAGAACCCACTTTTCTTGAGATGGAAATTCCTCCATTTAAGTAGGACTTTTTCGGGGGTATTCTCAGAAATTCTTCAATATCCTGCAACATATGGAAACTTGTTACTACTGTTTACCACATGCTACAAAATTCACAATGAGATTTTCCAGATTACTACATCGTTGTCCTCCACCAACTCAATAAGCTGAAATTTTGCATATTAATTTTTCACAATGGAACCATTAGAAACCATCATATATTAAGAATTAGAAGCATATTGTTTCTGCTTTGGTGTATAGCTTTAAGAAACTGGTTTAGTATATACCTTTCTCCCTTCAAAGAAAAAATGATGCAAGCGAGAAATCTTTTTCGTTCAAAACTGACCTCATTTATTGCTTCAAGAACTCTGATGCTTCCTCACCAGCCTTGCGGAAGTAACTCCGCTCACGGGGTTCCATTTCTAGTCACAGTAACTCATCCATTCTCTAAAATTCAGGATCAACAGTTCAAACGCATGAAAAGGCGAAAGTAATTGACAGAGTTTAATAAGAAGATGAAATAGAATTGATTAATCGTGAAATGCAAATTGGGGAAAATTGGTCTAAGGATTACGTACAGAGAGGAGAGCCAGAAGCGAAGGTGAATCTGGCAAAGCAAAATCCATCAATGTAGAAAAAATTTGGAAGAACATTATTAAAAAAGCATCTAGAATAAAAATAAGATGAAAAATTTCGAAAGAATCTTATTTTTACCCTGAGAATTGAAAGAAATCCAGTTTTTGGCTCCTCTGGGAATTATATTTGTCTTGGTACTCCCTGAAAACAACAACAGTTTGGTGAAATTAGTTGCTTATGATATGGATTTGGTAGTGAAAGTAGAACCGAATGAGATAAGAAAACCATAGCTCAAAGACCTATATGGAAAGTTGGAAACAGTTAGGCAATACCATAGCTCAAAGACTCATCTTAGAAGATCAAAACAAAGTTAGTAAAACATTAAATGAGATATAACGAAAAAAAGTAAAAGATGATAGATATACCTTCACAAGAAGAGCTCATCAAAATGGAAATTTTTACTATTCCGTTTCTTATTTGCATTGCTCTTGGTTTACTCTTATCGAGAACTAAACACAGAGCGTTACTCCATCCTGAGGACATGGAGAAAAGATGGTATTCCAATTTCTTTCAGATGTTAATGAAGCCTTTCACGTATCGCAGGAGAAAATCAAGAGATGGTGTAGAAGAAGCGGCTATGGACGGAGAGTAAAAAATCTTCATAACTGCACAAAAAAAGGATTTAACTCGAGCGGCGAGAAAGAGTAATTATACCCTCAATGCTGAAGTGGAAAGGTTTGAAGAACGTAGATAATGCTGATTTGTACCATTAATTGCATTAAATTAAAAGGAAATCGAAGGAGCTTTTGAGAAGGAGCTGGATCATGTTTTGTGAGTCGAGAAGCGGAAGAGCCGATATTTTCTGAGATTTTTTTGAAAGAATTTAGGTACATGGAAGAAGAAAGGGCGAAAAGGTGAATCAAAGTTGGGCCAA
This sequence comes from Draba incana, assembly GCA_963576765.1. NCBI lineage: Eukaryota > Viridiplantae > Streptophyta > Magnoliopsida > Brassicales > Brassicaceae > Draba > Draba incana. Next base: position 11,400,239 of record OY755203.1, on the reverse strand, counting down.
GATTGGTGTAATTTTGGGCTTTTGTAGTTCGGCTTACACAAATGAGAGAACGTGATGATGTGGCTGAAAGAAGTGTTCTCATTGGTGGATTACGTTGCTGAAAATTGTAAATGTGAATGACATGTCAAATTGGTTGGCTGAAAATATCCAGTATTATTTTTGCTTAGGTGGCATGCTTTAGAGGCTTAAAATTCTCTCCCTTTTATATAAAGATAAAGAAGATTATTAAACGTTTAAAAAATGATTTAGCTACAGAATTTTTCACACCCTTATGTAGAGCTATCAGATAGGTCAACCCCGTCCATTTGAGCCAACCCGTCATGGGTTTAATTTTTTTTTGTCCATGAGATCCGCGGGTCAATACTTATAAACCCAAATCCAACCCACTAAATACCATGGGTTTTTAGAGTGACCCATGGGTTTTAATATTTACTAGTAAAATAAAAATAAAGATTGATTTGTTTAAAGAAAAAGCACCAACAAATTCCAATAAACTCAAAGAAACATAGAAAAATAAAAATCGGACATTATAAATTCATCATGTATAACTGAAAACCAAAAACCAAATGCAAAAACTGAAATAAGAAATAATACTAAAAATGATAGATTTCCATAATTTGAAAAAAACATTTCCCTTCCTTGACACGAATCAAGGTCATTCTTGCCTACGTTCTTCGGGAGGTGTGGTAGGTTCTTTTTCAGGTTCACCATTATCCTCTACATAGATCAAACAAATAGTATAAATAATAAATAAAATTTAGTATATGATTTTGCAAGTTTGAAAAATAAATAAATCTTTATCTTCGTAAGATTCAAATCTGTTCAACCAGTTTCAACTGCATATTAATACTTTTGTTAAACTATTATTATATTTTAGATATACATTAGCTTATATAATAAATATATATATATATAAACTTAAAACTATATATAAATATATAATGTATATAAAAATTGGTGGGTAACCCATTAACCTGTGATTTTTTATGGATTTTACCCGCGAAAATTGTTATCCGTCATGGGTCAAACCATGAAATCTATTTTTTATTTTTTACATTATTGAACTCTAATCTATCCCATGGTAGGATGGGTTGAGTCCGACCCGTGGGTTTTGACCATACCCTTCTGGTTATCAAATTCTACGTTCCATTTTTCTATTGGAAATACCTTAGCTAGTGTTTTAATTCCTAAGTTATCCGTTTGCGTTCTTTTTCGCCTCGAAAATTATCGCAAAAGCATAATTTCTTCACTAATGCTTAAAACCTGTTCTAATTTCGAACCGACTAAAAGTTGTTACTTTCAACCCTGATTAACCGTACCTCTCAAACAACTCCAAACAAAACCAGGAATCTTTTCGTGACCCAAACTAATTAGAAAATGGGCAATTCTCAAAAATATCACCAAAAAAGATTTTTTCCAAAAATATCACCAATTTTTAAAAGTTCCAAAAATTCTACTTTTTCTAAAAGTTCTAAAAATACCACCAAATTAAAATTAACTTTAAATATTCAAAACTAAAATCCTAAATCCCAAACCTAAACCTTACCCCCTAAAACTATATCCCAATTATGCAATAGTTAACTCAAACCCAAAAATTTAAATTCTAAGCTCTTGAAAATCAATTTTTGAGGTTGTAGTATTTTTGGAATTTTTAGTGGTATTTATAGAACTTTTGAAAATTAGTGATATTTTTGGAACAAAAACTTTTTTTGGTGGTATTTTAGGAAATTTCTCTTAGAGAATACACAAAAGATAGAAAGTAAGAATATAATATAGAAAAAAGAATAATATAAATAGAAATATACAATAATATAAAACTGTACTTAAATAATATTCCCATAGACACACACACTTCCATAATAAGAGAATCCCCATTGGTGAGCCAATTGTGATCTCACCAAACATAATTTAATATTATTTTTATTAATTGTTTATTGATTGAGATTCGATTAGAGATTGTTAATAAAATCTGTCTCCAGTGATGAGACCGTAGTGGGTCTCATTAAATCTTTTTTCTTAATGTTTGCAAAAAAAAAAAATAATAATCAATGTAATATCTTTATAATATTTTAAGGTTGTCATAAGCCAACAAGCTCTGACAAGACGACACGTGTCACCCTTTTTTTTTACAAATCTTTATTTTAAAAAAAAATTAAAATGATTCTTCTGGGATTCGAACTCAACAAACCTTGGTAATTTAAGTGTAAAAGAGCCACTAGACTACTGAAGATACTTGTACATATCACAGAAAGAAAAATATATTATCCACTACTAAAATTCTTTCTAAAAATCATTCACAAAAGTAGGAAATGTTTTGAAATACCAATTACTTTTACTTTTTTGTAATGTGGAATCTATTTAGTTAAATAAATTTATATAACACTAATAACGATCAAACCCAACGTTTTCGAAATGGACTGCTTATTAATAATTTTGGAATCAAATTGATTTCCCCATTAATTGTGAATCAATTCTAATTCAACCAAATTTAAAAACATGAAACGCCTATAATTTTAATTCCTAACCTTCCAAAGTTAATCTTCCCATTTATTTATTAATTATAATTCAACACTAAATCTTAAAACGCCCATATAATTCACTTATTTTGCTGTATATAAGTGTTGAAAATCAATTTACTTTTTATATGTTCATGCAATATAAATAAGAAAAACCACTAATTTAATTTCACGTCAATTACAAAGAATTGGTTATTTTTGTCAAACATAAATAATAAGATAAAACATATTGTTTGTCTTTAAATCATATAGTTTCATATTATGATTTTTTAAAAATATAACTTGTGAGAATATTTCTTAATTATCACTTATATATAGTAAAATAATTTTAAAAATTATGTAGATAGTTTTTTCCACGCAACGCGTGGACTTTTTCTAGTATATATATATATATATTAAAACATGAGATTAAAAAAAAAAATATTACAATCCATAAAAATATAAAATGCAAGAAAACATATAAACGTATGATGGAAAAGACAATCAAGTCGGCTCTAATCTTTATTTCAGTCATATTTTTGCCAAATATGTTCAACCACATCTTTTTTTAATTGTCGATGCATTCTTTTTTTACGAAGTGGAGCTCGATAGGCCATAATATTATTCACATTTGCAGATGGTTGTGTACAAATCGCCATTATCATTGGCTCCACTCAAAAATATATAAAAACTTTCGATTAATAAGACACAATATTTTTTTCCTTATTTTGGTTTGGCCAAAAAAATAATAATAATAAAGAAGATTCAGTGACACATGTCCCTTTGAGCCGGTCTCTACGGTCTCTTTGGGGAGAGCCGACTCACGCAAAAAATTTAGCAGAGCTTTTTTGGAAATTTCAAAATATTGGATACTGAATATTACTGTGATACATTATTTTGTTAGTTTTCTTGTATATTAGTTATCAAAATTTAACTAAGTTTTTATAAGAAAAAACAAAAATTATACGTATCATTAGTATTATACATTTATCACAAGGTTATGAATTATAATACTGCTGTAGCTTATATATATCATCGACTCTAGTCACTTTAGTAACAAAAAATGTATACAATTTGGTAGAGAAATATTAATGCAAAAAATATAGAATTGAAAATGGGATTATAAGACGGCAATTACTCATGTCAACGTCACAATAATGCGTGTTACGGTCTGCTATATACGTCAACAAGCGGATTCCATTCTGACAATGACTCTTGTCTTTTACTATTTTTCGTGCTAAAACATAATTTCAGAAAAGAAGAGAGGAATCGAGACGACTCTCTAAATTTTTTTTTTGTTGCTAAAAACTCTCTAAATATTTACAAATATGGAACTTCTTCTATAAGTATGAGAACAATAGTTTCACCTAAAACACTACAAACATCACTAATCCAGCTCAAATCATATTCACTTTATTCCGTCAGGTTCCTTCTTCTTTCTCATTCTTATCAAATCTAAATATAGATTTTCTGTACATTATTCTCAATTTTTTCCTAAGTTGTAAGATTTTGGTTAGGGATTCCAAAAGTTATACTTGTTGTTCAGAATCTTTGAAATCTTATTAAGTCTCTGTTGTTTCAGGTATATTCAACAAATATGATGCTTTCGGTGATTGTTGCGATTTTCGCGATTTTCGTCTGCCTTATAGTCTACATTTACCAATCATTGAAGCCTCCACCACCGCGGATCTGCGGTGCTGCTCATGGTCCTCCGGTTACTTCTCCGAGAATCAGGCTCAGTGATGGAAGATATCTTGCTTATAAAGAATCAGGAGTCGATAAAGACAAAGCTAATTACAAAATTATTGTCGTTCATGGCTTTAATAGCTCCAAAGACATGGATTTTCCCATCTCTAAGGTACACTTTGATTTTTTTTTTTTTTTTTGGTTATTATACTCTCTTCTCAATTTACACACATGTCACATGTGAATTTCATTACTATATTTTAAAGGATTAGGTTTCTCTTTACATATCATGATACGATGTTTTTTTTCCTCAGTTGATTTAATTTTCTTTGTTATCTTAAACAAAACCCTTTTGGTATATTTTTTTGGATATCTAACAAAGCCATTTTGTTAAGACTTAAGAGTAGAAATTTGATTTTGAGGTTCTTTTATCAAAAAAAACATTTTACATGTAAACAACACAAATGCAAAATGAAAGAAAATCCTCCGTTTACATTTGCTTTGCAAAAATGTTTTTTCTTTTATCTTTTAAAATGTGAATTCTTTTTAAGAAAAAGCTATTTCACATGTAAACGCAAAACAAAATTATTGCAATGAGCAAGAAAATTTAATGTATTTTCCTTTTTTGGCAGGATCTTATTGAGGAACTTGGGATATACTTCGTGTTCTTCGATAGAGCAGGATATGGAGAAAGTGATCCACACCCTTCACGCACGGTCAAGTCCCAAGCATACGACATTCAAGAACTAGCTGATAAACTAAAGCTCGGACCAAAATTCTACGTTATTGGTGTATCACTCGGTGGTTACTCAATTTACAGTTGCCTCAAATACATTCCCCATAGGTAATAAAAAGACTCGAAATTACGTTCTGTTTTTACAAGTTTTTTTCTGTCTCATATTAATTAAAGCTTTAATTAATTTTTCATTTTGGTTTCATAATTAAAGACTAGCTGGAGCAGCCTTAGTGGTTCCATTTGTGAGTTATTGGTGGACTAGAGTGCCTCAGGACATACTGAGTAAAACGTTAAAGCTAATGCCAAAGGAAGACCAATGGACTTTTAAAGTGGCTCATTATGTTCCATGGTTGTTGTATTGGTACTTGACCCAAAAATGGTTTCCGAAGAAGAGTATGACCTCTGGGAACGTAGCGTTATGTAGCGACAGGGATTTGGCCATTGCAAAGAAAATGTCGGAGAATCCAAACCCTGCCATGGTAAAAACCTATGGCCTCACTTTTTGTTTGCATTTTAATGATAATGAAAGATCTAATGGAAATTGAGGTTAGGTGTGTGTGACCGTCTTAGTAGTTAGTAGTTGGAAGTACTAATTAATAAGGGGTCAAATTATAAATGTGATAACCAAATTAAGACAGAAGAAAATGTTTATGGTCCAAACTGGAAATAAGGTTTAGTGGAATTAGAATCCGTTGGCTATTCTTCTTTGATTTTTTACAGTTTGACCTTGTATTTTATTTAAATATTGTTGGTTCTGACCTTAGGAAAAAGTCAGGCAACAAGGCGATCACGAATCACTTCACCGGGACATGATAGCTGGATTTGCGACATGGGAATTCGACCCGACTGAGTTGGAAAATCCATTTCCGGAAGGCGAAGGATCGGTCCACATTTGGCAAGCGGTTGAAGACAGAATTATTCCGCGTGAAATTAATCAATATATATCGAAGAAGCTACCATGGATTAAGTACCACGAGGTCGTAGGTTATGGACATTTTCTAAATGCCGAGGAGCAGAAATGTGAAGACATTATAAAGGCGCTTCTAATATGAGTGATGATTATCTGCGCAAGATTGACTTAACGTCTTACTCTTATAATGTTAATTAACGATCCCATTAAAAATTTGGCTTGTTTAAGGGATTTATTTGATGAATAAGAAAACTTATTATTATTACAAGTTGTTAACTAAAATGAGAACCACTTGAAAGTCATATTTATTTAGGGTCAAATTCTTAAGATGTGATTCTATTCGATCGAAATAAGTTTATTCGATAGTTAGTGTTCTTTTCCTTTTGGTATTCATATTTATTTTGTTGTTGGATCCAGTCGTTCTTTAGAGAATCTTTCTATTAACATTTAAATATTTGTGGCTATATGTGTTGGCATCGGATCTCGCATGAAGGAAATCTGACCCGGGAACCCGGATCACGGCCTACCGGAAAATCATGATACGACCGTGGAACATGCTCAATTTGCATTAACTCGGATATAGCACGGTTTGGTTAAGTAAACCGTGGAAATGGGCCTAAAACTTGGTGAAAGTGGGCTCTTCTGCAGAATAGCGAAGTCCACAAGATGCGAGGTCCACGAGTTGCGAGGTCCACTAGTTGCGAGGTCCACGAGATAGTTGTCAAATTTAAACATTGTAACGTCTTGTAACGTCTAAGTCAAAGAGAGTGATGAGTGTTGAAGAAGATGATGAATGTATAGCGAGATTCTCGCAACTGGTAAGGAATATGTAAACACAACGTGTCTAGAGAGAGTGGGATTCTGAACTCTCTAGCACAGATTACGCAATAAAACGTTTTTTTTTTACTTAGTCATTTTTACGTTACTTTTTATCTCGCAACTAGCGTTCCGACCATATAGTTACTTTTCCGGTGAACGAATCTCATCTAGCGACCTTGCTCCGATAGTAATCTCGTTCCCGATTCTTTATATTTTGGTGTGATCCGAATCGATCCAGATTCAGGACTCACATTTTGGCGCCGACTAAGGGGAATCCGATAGTATTTCAACCTACCAGAACTCGGGATCACCTCATATTTCCACGATGTCGGATGCAACTGAAGCTCTTTCCGAGATCAAAGCAATGTTTGCAGAACTAAAATCTGCTTCGGATCTACAAAAGACCGCGAGCGACGCTCTTGCAGCTCGTCTCGACTCTCACGTGGAACAAGTCTCTTCCCAATTGACCAGTTTCACTACCGCGCAAGCTGCACTGGAGTCACGTGTTAACGCACTGAGAACTCCGCAGACTGATGGAGACCCATCGAATGTCCCGCCTCCACGGGTAGACATTCCACCCACCGATGCACCCGCTTCGGGGGCAAGACGTGCAAATCCAACTAGGACCCCGGAAACTCGTTCCAACGAGCAACCCCCAACTGGGCCTATCCCACCAAATAATACCAGAGGTGAAGGAGAAGCGGTTTTTAACACGGAACCCGGAACAGGCAACCAGGATATACTCCTACCAGAGAGTCTAAGAAGGAATGGTTCTCTGGATCAAGGGAATCAGCGAAACTTGACTCGCCCTGAGTCGGAGACTGACCAAATTAATGGTATCCCCACTCCGCATTCAGAAAGACGTCATAGCTCGTCTGAGGACAAACCTATCGGACGAGGAGGATTAGAGTTCGAGATTCTTCGCCGAGATCTTGCAAGAACTAACGCGGAGCTGTTGGCAGTGACATCCAAGGTTCATAGAGTAGCTAGTGCCGCTCCAGAAATTGTCCGCGTTATTGAAGAAACAGAGAGAACCCCGTTCTCACCAAGAATTGCAAATTCTCGAATTCGGGATACAGGAAAGCTAAGGCTTCCTACCTATGATGGGACTTCAGACCCAAAAGCCTTTATGACCGCTTTTCGTATTGCAGCAGCGCGAGCGCATTTTCATGATGAAGAAAAAGACATCGGGTTTTGTCGTTTGTTCGCAGAAAACCTTGAAGGCTCTGCCTTAGAATGGTTTTCACGAATAGAAGAGGGAACAATCGACAATTTTAATCAGTTATCGACGGCATTCCTAAAGAATTATTCTATCTTTATGAATAAGGGAACGTCAACGGTAGACCTTTGGAATTTGTCTCAAGGGGCGACTGAGCCATTACGTAGCTTCATTGAACGATTTAAGAAGGTGAAATCAAGAATAACTGGTATCGACGATTCCACCGCGTTACAGGCTTTGAGGCAAGGTTTGTGGCATGATTCGCCATTTCGTTTTGATCTCACAATTCACAAAGCGGAGACGATCGAGGATGCTCTTCACCGGTCTACCAATTGGATCGATGCAGAAGAAGAGAAAGCTGTCCTAGCAAAAAAATTCAAAACTCATAAAGCGATCCAAGAAACATCGGCGAGTCCCAAGAAATTTGAAAAAAGAGACAACAGGGATTCACGAAGTTATGGTGGCGGATCTCACGCATATGCACTAACTCGTGACTCCGAGAAAAGGTCATATGGATCTGGATCGAGGGTTATGGGCCGCAACGAAAATGCGTATTGCGAGATCCATAGATGTAAAGGACACGCCACGCAAGGTTGTTTTAAACTGAAAAAATTTCTCGCCGAGAAATTCGCATCTGGGGAACTCACTAATGCTGGGCTCGATATAGAAAAGCTCAAGCAAGAATTGATTAATGACAATCAGGATAACTGCGACGATACCCTTTCTGGGAAGAGGGAAAGATCACAGGAAAAGACGGATTCGCCGAAACCGACTCAAAAGATAAAAATTGGTGTTATTATGGGCGGATCAAAGTTTTGTCGCGATACTGTAACGTCCATCAAGAATCACCAACGAAGAGCAGAATTTAACCAGACACGATTTGCGCCTGGCCCCGAGATGGAAATTTCATTTTCCGAAAAAGATACAGTTGGGCTCAACCAACCGCATGATGACGCTTTAGTCATTAAACTTGACATCGGCGCAAATTGCGAGGTCTCCCGTATCCTTGTCGATACTGGAAGTTCCGTTGATTTAATTTTCCTCGATACCCTAATTCGAATGGGAATAAGTAAATCAGAAGTTGAAGGAGTCCCAACCCCATTAACTGGTTTTAACGGGGTAACCGAGATGTCCGTAGGAACAATTCGGCTTCCAGTAATGGCAGCCGGAGTGCTTAAGTTAGTCGATTTTACTGTTGTAGATCGACCTGCCACTTATAATGTAATCCTTGGTACACCATGGATCCATTCTATGAAAGCCGTTCCATCAACATATCACCAGTGCGTTAAGTTCCCAACACCGGGTGGCGTTGGAGTGGTTCATGGTAGTCAAAAGGATTCACGCATATGCTACATGAACGGATATAAACTCAAGTTACAATAGCAATTAAAGCATCGGGGAAGTTCATCATGGATAGCTAAACCCGCCTGTCCCAGGTCCTTGAATCAGCTAGGAGACCCAGAAAATTTAAATAAATTAAGTACCAAACCCAGTTCACTAGATTCACGAGGTGAAAAATTAAAATCCGGAGCCATTCAGGACCCGAGGTTACTTGCTCAAGAGCAACCACCGCCAATAACTAGCTCGACCAATGATCGAGTTGTGCAAGTCTGCATAGACAATGATACTCCAACTCGATGTGTTGGCATCGGGGCAGACCTAGATGAAGAGATAAAGCAAGCGTTGATTGCCTTACTAAGTGAAAACAAAAAGTGTTTTGCTTGGTCGGCTGAAGACATGCCTGGTATTGGGATAGATGTCATCTCGCATGAACTAAGCATTGACCCAACTGTTAAACCAGTGAAACAGAAAAGACGCAAGATGGGACCTGAAAAATCTCAAGCCGTAAATGACGAGGTCGATAGGTTATTAAAAAATGGCTCAATTCGGGAAGTTAAGTATCCAGATTGGTTAGCTAATCCGGTGGTGGTTAAAAAGAAAAATGGGAAGTGGAGAGTTTGCGTTGATTTTACGGACTTAAACAAAGCATGCCCAAAAGATAGTTTTCCACTCCCGCATATTGATCGCCTCGTTGAAGCAACGGCAGGAAATGAACTTTTATCTTTCATGGATGCATTTTCCGGGTATAACCAAATCCGAATGAACCCTGATGACCAAGAAAAAAGGTCATTTATTACGGATCGTGGAATCTACTGCTACGAAGTTATGCCTTTTGGATTGAAAAACGCGGGAGCCACATATCAAAGATTAGTAAACAAAATGTTCTCGGAACAACTTGGAAAGACGATGGAAGTCTACATTAACGACATGCTGGTCAAATCAATGGCGGCTCAAGATCATGTTGCCCACTTAAAGGATTGCTTCCGAATTCTTAACCAATATGGGATGAAGTTAAACCCGACCAAGTGTACTTTTGCTGTGACTTCCGGGGAATTTCTTGGGTACTTGGTGACAAAAAGGGGTATTGAAGCAAATCCCAATCAAATTAAAGCACTATTAACTATGCAATCCCCCACGTCAACTCGGGAGGTGCAGAGGTTAACGGGACGAATTGCTGCTTTAAACCGTTTTATTTCACGGTCAACCGATAAATGTCTTCCGTTTTTCCAAATACTTAAGGGAAATAAGAAATTTTGTTGGGATGAAAAGTGCGAGGCAGCCTTTGTACAGCTAAAGCAATACTTAGCATCTCCGCCCATCCTGTCAAAACCCGTACCAGGAGAGCCTTTGTTCCTGTATATCGCAGTGTCTACATGGGCGGTAAGTGGAGTTCTAGTTCGTGAAGATATGGGCAAACAAAAACCCATTTTCTATGTGAGTAAAAGCTTTACCGATCCAGAGACTCGGTATCCTGTGATCGAGAAGCTAGCTCTTGCTGTAGTAATGTCAGCCCGTAAGCTTCGCCCTTATTTCCAATCACATTCGATCATCGTGATGACCAGCCAACCCTTGCGAACCATTTTGCATAGTCCGAGTCAATCAGGCCGCTTGGTGAAATGGGCAATCGAGCTAAGTGAGTACGATATTGAATATCGTATAAAGACAAGCGCGAAGTCTCAAGTTCTTGCAAATTTCCTGATAGAACTTACAACAGGGAATGTGGAAAATTTTACTATGGAAGCTAAATGGGCACTTTATGTAGACGGTTCCTCGTCGAAACAAGGATCCGGGATTGGGATTCGCTTAATCTCTCCAACCGGAGAAGCCCTCGAGCAATCTTTTAGGTTGGTATTTAACGCATCGAATAACGAAGCCGAGTACGAGGCACTCATTGCTGGTATGAGGTTGGCACTTGGAATAGGAGTCCAAAAACTCTATGCATATACCGACTCACAATTGGTCGCGAACCAATTTAGCGGGGAGTATGAAGCCAAAGACGAACGTATGGAGGCATACCTGCACATTGTTCAGCAACTAGCAAGACAATTCGTCTATTTTGAAATTACCCGAATTCCGAGAGGCGAGAATACTTCGGCTGATGCCTTAGCTACTTTGGCGTCTACGTCAAACCCGCTAGTTCGACGAGTTATACCTGTCGAGAGTATCGAGGAACCAAGTATAAAGCATGTTTTAGGGATACTTGCTGTCACCACACGAGCAATGAAAAGAAAGGCAAATTTTTCCGAAGATGTGGAGGTTAGCATACCTCCAGAAAAGAGAAAAGTTAGAAAGGCGAGTCTGCGTAATAAGGAACTGGACGGTCATATTGATTCTTCTCAAAGTAGCATCTCGCATGACGAATTATCCAAGTTGAATTCTAATCCAATTGACGAAGATAACAAGGCCGCCGATCCGCAAAAGGGTGACAAGATCGTCATACCCGACAATCCGCATGAACTAAGCCCTGAGGAGGACCTTACCGGGTTAAGTTCCGTACCGGCAATAGAAAATAACAAGAAAAATCTGAATAACAAGACTGATAACCCGTCTCAAGAAGAGTCGTCTTCAGAATCAAGAAATCAGTTGAAGGATATAACCTTGGAAAGCAATGCGCGGGAAAAGGTAGACGACGACGAGGAAACAGACGAGTTAGAACCAGAATCAGAACCAATCATTCTTGGAAAACCGGTTAGCTCGGAAAAAGAGGACATCGCGCATCTGGATGTTGACGACATACCTGATTGGCGAATCCCGATTATGGAGTATATTTTAACTGGGCAAGCTCCCGAAAACAAATGGGAAGCAAGAAAACTAAAAGTAATTAGTGCGAGATTTTGTGTCATCCAAGACTCTCTATATAAACGTAGCGTATCAGGACCTTATCTAACTTGTGTAGTTGGGGATGATATTGATACGGTTATAAGAGAAGTTCATGAAGGACTATGTGGAAGTCATTCCGCAGGACGGGCCCTCGCGTTCAAGGTAAAACGACAAGGATATTTCTGGCCGTCCTTGGTGGCGGATTGCGAGAAATATTCACAAAAGTGTGAACGATGTCAAAGGCATGCTCCACTAATCCACCAACCTTCTGAAAAGCTATCATCGATCTCGGCTCCATATCCATCCATGAGGTGGTCCATGGATGTCGTGGGACCTCTCCACCCCTCTACCGGAAACGTGAAATATTTGTTGGTCTTAACTGATTATTTTTCTAAATGGATAGAAGCAGGGGCTTACAAGAATGTGACAGCAACGGTTGTCCAAAGATTCGTATGGCGAAATATCGTGTGTCGTCATGGTTTGCCATACGGGATAGTGGCTGATAATGGATCTCAGTTTATCTCAAAAAAGTTTGAAGGATTTTGCGAGACTTGGAAAATTCGTCTTAGCAAGTCGACGCCCCGTTATCCTCAAGGAAACGGACACGCAGAAGCTGCAAACAAATCAGTTCTCAATAAGTTAAAAAAGAGATTGGGGGCACATAAAGGAGGATGGGCTGACGAGTTACAGGGAGTGTTGTGGGCATGTCGTACAACTCCGGGATAGGGGACTAAGGAGACGCCTTTTTCGCTCGTTTACGGGATGGAAGCTGTGGTGTCGGCTGAAGCAGCGGTGCCCAGCCTAAGACGCAACGCCTGTCCTCAAAATGAGACGGAAAATGATAGAATGCTCCAAGATAACTTGGATGTGATCAACGAACGACGTGATCAAGCACTGATCCGAATGCAGAATTATCAGCATGCAACAGCGCGTTATTACAACTCCAAGATAAAACAAAGGAGGTTCACCATAGGAGAACTGGTCTTGCGACGAGTCCACCAAAACACGGCGGAGTACGGAGCTGGTAAACTTGGTGCGAATTGGGAAGGTCCGTATCGTGTCACTAAAGTCATCCGACATGGAGTTTACGGTTTGGAAACCATGGAAAAAGTGCCAATTCCGCGATCATGGAACGCGATGCATTTAAAAAAAATATTACTTCTAAAAAAAAATCGAACTACGTTTAGACTTGATCCCAACATGGGTACGTAGGCAGCTCGCAATGTGGGTTCAATCACCAAAAAAAAAATATAATAAATATTTACAAAATTTTTTTTAGAGTTATGAAACCAGTTCCGGGTCCCTCTAATGCAACATTTTTACCGAGTCCATCTCGTAATGCGCTATGAGCTCTGAACTTGAATAGATTTTTAAGTTCACCTTCACAAGCTACGAGTTTTTACCGAGCCCATCTCGAAAAGCGCAAGGAGCTCTGAGCTCGGTGTATTCACTGAGATCAACTCGCAAAAATGAAAAGCTACGAGCTTCACCGAGTTCATCTCGAAAAGATATGGATTGCACTGAGCTTGGTGTATTCACTGAGTTCATCTCGCAAATAGAAAACATAACACGTTAACCTCGAAACTCGCAGTCGTAACAATAATTCTCCACACAAAAAAAAACTTTTTTGTTTGAAGAATTGGGGGGATAACGACATAAGACAAAAAGGATTAATGGAGCAAGATAAAGACAAAAAGGCATGTTGATATTATAAACTCGTACACCGAGTGATTAATATAGGAAAATGCCGAAAAGAGATGTGGGGAACATAACACCCACCAAGTCTTAACAAACGGAAATCTTAAAACATCAAAAGATAAAGATAAAGGTGGGAAACATAGCATCCACCAAGTTTTATTTTAGAGCTGGGGAACATAACACCCGCCAAGTCTTAACAAAAAGAAGTCTTAAAGCATAAAAGAGGTTGGAGACATAGCATCCAACAAGTCTTAAAATGATAAAAGATAAAGATAAAGGTGGGAAACATAGCATCCACCAAGTTTTATTTAAGAAATGACGGATCAAGCACCCTCGCCGTCCAGTGGAGACTCAACGCGCATCTCGCCTAGAAGGGTACCTGCATTAGTGCCGAACTCGTAAATGGGTGCAACGGGTTCCGAGGTGGTGACAACCTCAGGTGAGAGGTCGGAGGCAAGATGCGCCATATGAGACAGGTCGAGTGGAGGAACTCTTACCTCAGCCTCGTTAAGTTCCTTGGCATACTTAGCCTACAAAAGTGAAATCAACAATTAGGACCACGGGTATAAAAAAAAAAGTTTCTATACCATAAGCAGAGTATATAAAGTTTTTAACCTTATCCAGGGCGACCGTTTCTAGTTCCGCGTTGTAGTCCGTGATTTCACCTTTGATTATATCTTCGAGCATCTCGAAATTTGCACTCGTCTCGGAAGCCTTAACCAGAGGCTCACGAACCGCATCCTTAGCTTTTAGATGCGCTTTCACCAGCTCAATAGCTCCTTTGAGCTTCGCAGCCACATCCTTCCTCGCATCGCGCACAGCACCTTGCATATCCGATTCCCGAGTCTCATTAAGTACCTTGATCTTGTCCTCTAATTTAGCAAGTTGAGCATTAGCCTCTTTCTCCTTCTCAATCATTGATTCATTGGCGGTCCTAGCGAAATTGAGTTTCTCCAAGTACTCATTTCGCTCGTTTGACGTTACCTCGAGTTTACGCTCTAACGTCTGAACTCGAATTTGGCGCTCATCACTAAGACGAATCGCTTCGGTTTCCACGGCTCTCGCATCGCGTAAACTCGCTAGCTCGGAGTTAAGAGAAGCAATGGTGTCTTGAGCCTCCTTTAGTTCGATTGAGCAGTTTGAGGCCCTGAGACGTTCTTGGTACGAGGAGACGGTCTCGTTGAAAGCTGCAAGAAGCTGTCAGGAGTACCTCAATTTCTTTGACCCACCGCGGGATCGAGAAGTACTGTCAGGAGTTTTCCTCTTGCCGTTATTGACAGGAAGAGAACGCCGACTAGTACTACTGTCACCAGACCGACGTGGAACAATTGAGTCCGACACCCGAGTGCGGAGACTTCCAGCAGCTCGGGCAAGTCCAGAAGAAACCACCGGTAAATCCGAGACTACACCATCTCGGGCTAAGGCTGGAGAGTTAGCTCTTTCGGGTGACTTCGAAGTCACCGAGATGACAGGGTTATTCTCCTCCACAGCAGCAGCGACTTCCGAGGTCCTTCCAAGAGCTGGAACCGTAGATTTTCTCTGTGCCTCGTTGGCTTTGCGTTGCGCGCGGTAGCTCATCAACATCTTTCTTTCTTTCCAGGATGGATAATCTGTAAAAAAAAATGATCTCGATAATGCATCTTATCTCGCAACATGGAAATCAGGAGAGATTCGATATAAAAGAAAGCGACATCCGACATAAAAATATATACCTCGCAACGTGGATACTAGAAGTATTATTGCTAACACCAATAAGCAAGCTAATGTATAGAACACTAACCTTGGAAGTTCGGGTTATACGGTCCGAATGCTCGAAGCCGTGTTGCGGATTCGGTGATTCGAGTTCGAGTGAATGAAGGCCAAGACGTGTCCCCTTGACGTAGGAAATCCAAATAACAATTGATCTCGTTTGTATCCGGAGCTTTCGGTAAAGGCACTGAAAAGAAACCACAATCAACGAGGAAAAATTAGTACTCATCCCGCAATGTGAGCAAGGCAAAGACAAACAAACAAACACAATTCAAAAACCATGTATACGCTAAAAATACAAAATTCCTAGTTGTACTAATCTTGGAAGACCAACTCGTGTTGACCAAGGAAGATAGAATCCCACATGAAAATTGATTAACGGAGAAGAAAAAGTATCGTTTGTTCCATTGTTCATCCTTAGGAGGACGATCGGTTAAGACGCGACGTTCTTCTTTTATAGCGACGAAGAAATTGCCTCTTCGCCCACCACTCGATCGGATCATGCAAACTCGGGCCAATATAGGAATGTCAAGCGGCAACCCAATTTCTTCGGCTAGAGTTTGCATTACGATGACTTCCCGGATAAAATTCGGACATAGTTGAGGGAGAGCAACTCCGAGTTCATGGGCTACATGAAGGAGGATTTCGAGGATCGGAAAACTAAGCCCGCATTCTTTGAAGTACACTTCATATCCGCAACAAAACCCGGGTCTAACTAGTTCTGGAGATTCGCCGGATGCGGGAAGAATTAACTCAATCTCGTTTGAAATACCGCATTTCGCGCGAAGAGAAACTAAGTCTTCATCTTTCATACGACTAGGCGGATGTGGCCCGAAGAACTCCAAGGCGGAACTCGCCATCTCGGGAAACAATTTGGGAACTTACGAGAACAAGTACCCACACAGAATCAAGGAACCAGGAAGTGGGACAACAAAAAAAAAAAAAAAAGGAGAATCCGAATCTGATTTGGTGAAATCAAATCAAAGACTCAAACAAAAAGAAAACATGGATCTAAGACCCAATCACCCAAAAATAATAAAAAAAAACTCAAGAACACTCAAGAACACTCAAGAATACTCAAGAACACCTAAGAAAATCAAGCTAGAATTAGTGCTAGATCTATGAGAAGCATGTAGCAAACAAGGAAATGGAGAATACGTATGCCCATATTGGATCAAAGTCATTCTACAAGTTCATAATCCATCAAGAACAAGCACCAACAACAACAAAAAAAAAGAGAGAAAGCAAAAAAAAAATATATATATATGAGAAGAGAGAGTCACGGCCAAAAGAGAAGAAGAAGAGAGAAAAAAAAGTACCTTGGGAGAAGAGAGTGTGGTTGGAGAAAAATAATGAGACATGACTTTTCATCACTCATTTATACACTCTTCCTTGAAAAATATCTCTTTGGAGACCGTGCAACGCAAGTTTTTCGAAAATTCGAAATAAGGAAAGAGCGGTTTCGATTGCAAAAAAAAAAAAAAAAAAAAAAAAAAAATAATAATAATAAAAAAAAAAAAAAAAAATATCCGCTGAGATCTCGCATTGCGGAATGGAGTCCAAAAATATCGAAGTTTTCCAAAAATGAAAATTATTGACGCAAGTCTGAATCCCCGATGTTAAGGAGCGATATTATAAATTTATATCGCATCTTGCTGGTTACCATGTCAACAACTTCATAATATCTACTTTCCTAAAAAAGAAAGAACGTCGCATCACGCGATCATAGGCTAAATTTAAGTCTTCCAAGTTCCGTTTAAGAAAAGTACTCGCTTGAAAGACTTGGGGGGCAAACTGTTGGCATCGGATCTCGCATGAAGGAAATCTGACCCGGGAACCCGGATCACGGCCTACCGGAAAATCATGATACGACCGTGGAACATGCTCAATTTGCATTAACTCGGATATAGCACGGTTTGGTTAAGTAAACCGTGGAAATGGGCCTAAAACTTGGTGAAAGTGGGCTCTTCTGCAGAATAGCGAAGTCCACAGGATGTGAGGTCCACGAGTTGCGAGGTCCACTAGTTGCGAGGTCCACGAGATAGTTGTCAAATTTAAACATTGTAACGTCTTGTAACGTCTAAGTCAAAGAGAGTGATTAGTGTTGAAGAAGATGATGAATGTATAGCGAGATTCTCGCAACTGGTAAGGAATATGTAAACACAACGTGTCTAGAGAGAGTGGGATTCTGAACTCTCTAGCACAGATTACGCAATAAAACGTTTTCTTTTTACTTAGTCATTTTTACGTTACTTTTTATCTCGCAACTAGCGTTCCGACCATATAATTACTTTTCCGGTGAACGAATCTCATCTAGCGACCTTGCTCCGATAGTAATCTCGTTCCCGATTCTTTATATTTTGGTGTGATCCGAATCGATCCAGATTCAGGACTCACAATATGTATTTCATGTGTCCGGAATGTTGAAAACATAAAATCAACCCTTATAATCACTTTCCACTTGTTTACTAAACCACACTATCCACTTGATTTCACTTATATACCAAACTGTTTAAAACGCGTCATGTCATCTATCTTAAGGGGTTTTAGTGAGGTACATTAAACCAATCCGATGCTAATTCTTTCCTTAAGACGATGATATATCGGTTTATAGTAGTTTCTTTAGATTTGGTATCAAACTGGTAAACCTAAAAATTAAGTAAAACAAAAACCCAAACCAAAAAAGTTATCGAACTAATTGGATCTCCGAAAAAAAAAAAATCAAACTAAATCTAAGAAAGTTTCAATTTTACAAAAATCACAAACCATACAAAAAAGGAACTAAAAACTTCTTAAATTAAACCGAACCGAAATGCCACACCGGTCAAAGCCGTGTAATTGATGACGTCATCCGCATAAGCACACGGAATCTGTAAATATAAGTTTAATGGACGTAGGAAAATCTCCCGAACAGAAGGCCGACTAAAAGGGATTTTTTCTTCTTCTTCTTCTTCTTCTTCTTCTTCTTTCTTTCTTTCTCTGATCTAACCACAAAACCTTGACCTCGTTGAATAAATTCGCTTCAGAGAGTGATTGATTCAAAGCTTCGGTCTTTGTCCGAAATCCGAATTACGCTAGGATTCTCTCCAAGGATAGCTCAAGTCCCTAATTTTAGGGGTTTGCCATTCCTCGCCGGGATTCGACGGCGACGTTGGTGGAATTTTAGGGTTTTCGGGTTATGAATTGTCGATTCATGGCTTGGGATTAGATTCAAAGGTGATAATTTTTCGAAATTGTTCATCAATTCTTCAGATTTAGGGTTTTTGGAATCTGAATTTCATTCACATTTTGTTGTTTCCAAAATTATCTGCGATTTTTCGATGTTTCATGACAGTTTAGAAGTAATCTGCTTCAGTGTTACTTATATGATTGCATAAGAGCGTGATGTTACTGGATTGCTTATTAGGGGTTTTGTGGTTGCAGGATTGAGTTGCTTTTAGAGTGAAGCAAGTAGAGAGAAAAGGCACGATGCTAGGTTCGGGTAACAATTTGAGTAGAGGCACCATTGGATTGTCATCTGATTCCCCAAATTTGCCTCAAGGTTTAATATTGGAACCGATTAGATTAGGCAATCAGAACTATACTCGCTCAGGGGAGCTTAGAAGAGTTCTCGGCGTTCCTAGTAGGGCTTCATCGGAAGAGAATTCGTTTGGGATGTCTCATCCGAAACCTTCTCCTCCTGTAGCAACAGAGGAGCTCAAACATTTCAAAGAAAGTGTGCAAGATGCTTCCCGAGAGGCCGGGTATGGATTTCACAATACAGTCCACTGTCTACTAGAATGAGAATTTGTTTGCTTGTCTTTCTACGTTAGGATTTGCTATAACCTTTTATTGCTTGTAGGGATCGAGCAAAGAAATTAAGTGAATCCATATCTAAACTGGAAAAATATACGGAGACATTAGGTTCAAAGAAACGACGGCGAAGTGATATACCAGCTGGTGAGAGAATGGACGCAGCAAACTTTGAGAAAGTCAGAAACCAGGCTCCTAGAACACAAGAGATCATGGCTCAAAGATCTGAGGAAAGAAAAAAGATGCTTGGATTGAACAAGCGTGCTCGTACGCCATCAGCAGATGTGCGGGTTTGTATCTAAATCTCCCTTTTGATATGTAGGATGCTTGTAAATTTATAGGGTATTTTTATTTCCAGAATTGCTCAATTAGTTTATACAAAGATATTAAAAATGTGTTCCAGAAGATTTTCTCAAATATCACTGTCGTTTAATGTTTTCCACCTGTTATTCTTTTCAGGGTGACGGTAGAGTTTCTACTTTTGCAAGGCAGCAGGTTATAGAAAAGGACTCTGATTCACCTCCTAGTCTTTCTGGAGAACCAGTCCGAATAGAGGAAAAAATACGAAGATTGCCTGTTGGGGGCGAAGGATGGGAGACAAGAATGAAAAGGAAACGATCTGTTGCTACTCTAGGCAACCGAGTTATGAATACTGATCAACGCGTCATGCAGCAAAAGCCGGCATCTGACTCTAAGTTGCGCTCTTGTGACACCCAAAATTTCAGGTATGCTTTGAAGACATAATATTTAGTAAACCTCGTACATATCCTCATACATAACTTTCCCTCCCGAAGGAAACATGATGTGCTCTATGTGTTGCAGATCCAAATCTTCTATCGGAGTGAGTGGAATTAACAGACTTGATACTTCATTTGAGCCAGACAGTCCAAGTATGGGTGCATTATCCAGGAACGAGTTGGAGGCTGTTACCCTTGCAAAGGACCGGTCGATGCTTGCTGAGCAGAGGCTTATGGCCAAGGGAAACAATAAGTGAGCAAATACCTCAAGCTCATGCTTCTTTTTTTGCAGACTTGGCTTAAATTATAAAATTTATGCACGTGACTGATTAATGCATAACTGTACCTATCTAGGAGAAACTTACTGGATGATAGCCCCACAAACAGCTCCACTGCAATATTGAAAGCAAAGGTTTCCAGGGCACCAAGAACAGCAGCGGTTATGGGTGTTGATTCTTCACCCAAAGTTGAGCCCCCTTCCGGAGTATTACAAGGTTAGGGGAAGTCTTAAGTGTTGTCTAAATAAATGATCTGTAATGTTTCAGGGAAATAATCTAATGCTTCAACTGCCAGCAGGTTCATCTGCACATGCAATGGCTCAATGGGGTGGCCAGAGACTGCCTAAGAATTCTCGGACAAGGAGAACAAATGTAGTTTCACCTCTCATAAAGCATGAAAGCAAGATCTCAGCTCAAGGTTTTGCAACATCTGATTTTAGTCCTAGAGCATCCCCTGGAACCACGGTGTCACTCTCAGGCGTTGATACTAGCCCATTAAAAATGAAAAGGGAGCTAAAAAATGCTTCATCACCATATGGGTTATCTGAAAGTGAGGACTCGGGAGCTGGAGACAGCAAAACAAGAGAGCGTGCTCTTGCGAGTAGTGATTTGTTCACGACTCCTAAAACAGGGTCGTTGTTAATTCCTGTAAGGAAGAATAAGATTCAAACTAGTCATAAAGGGGGTGGCGCATGGAAGCAAGGAAAGAGCGAAAGTGTTTCATCTTTGACAACTCCTGGCTTTCATCCTATCATGGTTAAGTCGGAGAATCTACCGGTAGAGAAGCCTCTTCACAATGTCAAGATTGCTTCAGATAAGAACAGAAGGTGATTGATTCCTAATTCAGTTCTTTTTCTTGTCCTTTCTACCTTGAAAGTATTATATTATATATAAATCTTATCGTAAACAAGACTAATTGTTTTCCATTCTATCTGTCTGGACAGCAAATATGGGCGTCCACCAGCGAAAAAGGTTAAAGATCGCAAGCCTTCTACTCGTCTTGCCTCTAATGCAAATACACCTTCAGATATTACAGGTAGTTCTTTTTTTCTTGGCATTTCGAGCTCCATTCTTTTACCATATTCAAGGTTATTGGACTGTATTATCGAACTATTTGCTGACACAATTAGCTCTTGCTCAGTTATTTTCATTTTTAACAAAGGGAAGTATTTAATTTCTATGGTAGAAATAGAATAATGGTGATAGTTGGATGTAATCTCTGCATATAAGCTGTATGATACCCTAAAGAGCATTTCGTACTTCGGCTTTTCAGGTGAATCTGATGATGATCGTGAAGATATTTTTGCAGCAGCTAATTCAGCACGGAAGGCAGCAAGTAATAATCCTTCCATATGTCTTGTATTTCAAGTTTTATTGCCATAATTTTTTCTAACTGCAAAACTTTGTGTCTGCAGATCTTGCTTGTTCTGGTAAGTTTTGGAAGAAAATGGACCACGTATTTGCTGCCATCAATGCAGACGACATGCAAAACATGAAGGATCAGGTAAATATCAAGATGCTATTAATATATCATTCATGACTTTTTCTAGGATGCCAACTCTCAATTTTGTGAACTTGTTAATTAAAAAAAAAACAGCTGAATTTTGCGGAAGAACTCGATGGATCTTTATCAGAGGCAATCTTAGATGGTTATAACATCATGGTAAGTACACTCTGCAGCAATGTTTAGTTTTATACTCTTTTTAATCTGATTGTAGCATAGATGAAAGAGACTCCTTTCTATTATAGGGTGTCAAATTGCCAAAAGCACCACAACGCCCTTGTCAAGTATCTGTTGACTATTCAGGTCAAGCCTTATCATGTATATCTGATCTCTCATTTCAGAGATTGGACATGAGAAAGTTGAATGAGAGCACTCCGTTGTATAAAAGGGTACTCTCTGCTTTAATTGAGGAAGACGATGGAGAAGAAGTTGTACAATTCAATGGAGGGAAGAATTTGTCTCTTCATTACGCTAGTGATGACTCTCATTGTGGTTCATGTACTTATATCGACACCGAGTTCAGAGAGAGAGACAGAATGGATTTTGAAGTAGAGTCGAGCGTTGATTTTCAGACCCCGAAGAGTTGTTTGTTTGACAGATTTTCCAGTGATAGAAGTGTGGTGTCTAACTCTTTCAGAAATGGTAGTATGTCTATATCTGTCCATAGCAATGAACAGTGGATTGGGGATGACGATCTTCCACATTCAGATGCCGCACTTGGTGGTGAGACATATTCAAATGGTCTGGGCCCTAGGGAAGTGAACATACCCAACTTCATAGCTTCTGACACTCAGTATCTGAATATGTCTTTGGATGAGAGACTTCTTGTGGAACTCCAGAGCATTGGTGTGTTTCCTGAGGCAATGGTAGGTTTTGTGTCCATTCATATTATATGTCGTCAAGAATTTGATTTGATGGAAAGAATGTGTGACTTGAGCTTCTTACCAATTTCCATGCTTTGTTTTTTAATCACAGCCTGATTTGGCTGAGGAAACTATGAGCACAGATGTTATGGAGCTGAAGGAAGGCATTTATGAACAGGTGAATGCAAAACGAATATTTCATGCTTAGTTATATCGTTACAGGGATTTTTTTTGTGCCATTCCCTATTGGAGTTCATCTTTAACCCCGTAGGAACCATTCTCATGTTCTATCTTTGGCTAATTATAGATCCGAAACAAGAATAAAAAGTTGGAGAAGCTTAATGCTAACATCCAGAAGGGGAAAGATGTGGAAAAAAGGTTGGCTTTGGCTGTTTCAGATTCATGATCTTTCTAAGTACATCCCTTTTTGTTGGCTAAGATTTCATGTTGACATGCAGGAAAATTGAGAATCTTGCTATGGACCAGCTTGTGGAGACGGCTCACAGGAAAAGAATGGTAATAAATTAGTGATTGCTGCACTTTTATCAAACTAAGTTTGGATGAATGATAGTAACATGAGATATAGATGAGGTTCTGTTATTGATGTTACTCTGAAAACAGGCATGCCGTGGAACTAAAGCACTGAAAGTCCATAAAGTCACAAGACAAGTGGCTCTGGGATTCATCAGGCGGACAGTTGCTAGGTGTCGGAAATTCGAAGAAACTGGGCTTAGCTGTTTCGCTGATCCCGCTCTTCAAGATATCTTGTTTACTTCTCCCAGCAACGACGCAAAATCATCAGAAAATGGCGGCTCTGGGACAGCCAGTAACACCCTCAATGAACCTTCTAATCATCAGACTGAGGCCAAGGGATCAGGTATGCAGAATCTGAAACTTTAGATGTTGATTCCATGATTTGATTGTCGGAAAACCTGAGCTCTGTGGGTCTTGTAGGTGCAGTGTCTAGTACAAAGAGGAGAGAAGCATTGATAGACGATGTTATCGGATGTGCTTCATCCAAGGTCACAACAAGCATAGACAGCGCGGTTCTCAGTGGAGGAGGTACTCGGGGTAAAAGGAGCGAGAGAGATGACGGTTTCAGGAACAAGAACAAACCAAAACCGAAAGAAAAGAACAACACGAACGAAAACCAATCAAGATCAACAACAACGACTCACCCAACAGGTCCAGCAAGCAGAGGCACCTCGACCAGAGGAGGTTCTTCTGGAGATGGAGCAGTTGACGAGGAAGGTCCAATCGATTTCTCTAAACTAGCGTTCCATGATCTCGAGGAAATAGATGAGCAAGCAGATATCGGAAACTGGTTCGAGGGTCTTCAGGATATTGATACAGCAGGACTTGATGAGGTTCCTATGGATGATCTCTCTTTCATGTTTGGGTAAAAGAAGGATAAATATTTGACCGGAGAAATTGGCCTGACGCATACACACCAACCACAAAGTGATTAATTTTCTGTTTATCGATTCTCTTATGGGTTTTGTTACCTAACTGTTTTTTGTATATAAAGATTTGTAGTGAATAGTGATTGTCTGCCTTTAAAGGCTGAGTATTGAACTTTGATTTATCAAATATATATATTATGTATCTTCATTACAAAAGTAATTCTTTGTATTCATTTCATAGTTCTCCTTGGACCAACATTTGATTTGAGTAAAACAGATGACGCAAACAACATGAATTGATTGTTGACTTTCTTTGTCCCTCATTCTCAAAACAGCTAATTAAATTATAAATGGGCCCTAGGCCCAAGTCTCAAGATTGAATTAATCAATACGGGCCTGGGATTAGGGTTTCTTCCCCTATCTTAATATTTAACCTAGCTTGCTCTCGCCGTTCTCTCTCTCTCTGTGCTTCCGATCTTCCACAGGTATTCTTCTTCGACTCTTATCCTCGCTTCTTTTCTTCGTCAATCTGAGTTTTTTTCTTATCGATTCTCATATCTTTCGTTTCAGGAGGCAAAGAGTATTTGAAGTAGCGACAAAAATGAGGTTTGTATCCTCAAATTTGACGTAAATCTCTGTGTTTATAGAATATCATAGCTCTGGAATCAATTGATTGGTGTTGAGTTTAGATACGTGTAATAATACTTATGCCTTGAAAATGTCTTAAACGGATTCGTCATGTGAAAATGTTCTTATTGCGTTTCATTGTTTTTGTTTTGTGAATCACTGGGGGGGAATATTATGTTAGGTTGTCGATTCCTTAGTAGTTCTATATCATTTTTGGATAAACATAGCATTGAAATTGCAATTTTGTTGTTGTTTGTGGTGCAGTAAGCTCCAGAGTGAAGCCGTGAGAGAGGCAATAGCCGCCATTATCACTAACTCTAAGGAAACCAAGCCACGCAAGTTCACCGAGACCATCGAGCTCCAGATTGGTCTTAAGAACTATGACCCACAAAAGGACAAGAGATTTAGCGGTGCTGTGAAGTTGCCTCACATTCCAAGGCCAAAGATGAAGATTTGCATGCTCGGTGACGCCCAGCACGTCGAAGAGGTAATACCGATTACATGTCCTCTTTGAAAATGTTATAGTTAGTAGTAGTAGTGTATATGTATTGACTTGGGATTGGTTTACTTAGGCTGAGAAAATTGGACTAGACTCTATGGATGTTGAAGCTCTTAAGAAGTTGAACAAGAACAAGAAACTTGTTAAGAAGCTGGCCAAGAAGTTCCATGCTTTCCTTGCTTCTGAATCTGTCATTAAGCAGATTCCCCGTCTTCTTGGACCTGGTCTTAACAAAGCCGGCAAGTCTAAGCAAACCTAATCTTTCCATGTAAAGCTATATATGTGCTGATCCCATTATGATTGACTCTTTGAATAATAACAATACAGGAAAGTTCCCAACTCTTGTGAGCC
Source organism: Draba incana (assembly GCA_963576765.1). Classification (NCBI taxonomy): domain Eukaryota; kingdom Viridiplantae; phylum Streptophyta; class Magnoliopsida; order Brassicales; family Brassicaceae; genus Draba; species Draba incana. The sequence goes on along the minus strand of OY755203.1, from coordinate 11,374,712 downwards.
ACCAAGAGTCTTTGGAATCAAAAGTGAATGAGACTAAGGCAACTGTGAAGTTCCAGCTGAAGAAGGTTCTCTGTATGGGAGTTGCTGTTGGAAACCTTGACATGGAAGAGAAACAGATCTTTCAGAATGTGCAGATGAGTGTTAACTTCCTTGTCTCGCTCTTGAAGAAGAACTGGCAAAACGTTAGTATCTAGTACCACCTTCTTGAAATCATTCTGTTTGATCTTTCCTTCGATCTGTATCTAACTGTGACCTTTTCCTTGTTTTGTTCACAGGTGAGGTGTTTGTACTTGAAGAGCACAATGGGACCACCAAACAGAGTTTTCTGAGATTTTTGTCTCAAAGTTTCTCTATCAGACAGGCATATCAAAAGACTGAGGAAGTTTAATTTTCGTTTCTGTCTTGAACCTTGTTCTTTTTCTTTTGTTGATTCCAGTTGGTAGGATCAAGATTTTTGTCTTAAGACAATTTTGTTTCTGTTATTGCTATGACTATTAGTGGTTTCTTTCGCTATTTACAGATTCAAATTTTGCTATTTCTTTGCCAATATCAGTTATGTTTTTATTGACTGCTTAGTGTGACCTAACACTTCGCTAGCCAACCAAATCTGATTCTTGAAAATCCATGCTTGACGGGTATGCAACGAAATTATGTTATTCTATTTGTATTTTCTCCGGTCCATTAGTTTAAAGTTTATATTTTGCTTGTTTTTCTTCAAATTTTGGTGCACATATATGTAATCATACACCGCTTTGTACAGAGATGAAATTTCACTAATGTTTAGGGTAAACGGAAACCCAAACTTATTATTACAAACATGATACAAAGCAACTGATTAAAACTAGAAGAATACAATAAACAACATTTTCTTTTATCACACAAACAGACCTTACTATCTCACTAAACCAAAAACCTTAGTTTGCTATTCGTTTGTCTTGGTTCACTTTAATGCGTCTTAGATTCACATAAACAACAAAACATATGAATACACGTGTCTTTAAGTCTTCACAAGCCATACTTCAAATCATGGGATTCCAATGATTGGTATGAAGGGAAAGAAGCTAGCAGGTGGGAATCCAAAACCTCCTGCTCCCGGAAAATTGAAAGTCTTCGAATCTATGACCATTTCTCCGGCGTTATTTACGGTTGGTTTGGGGCATGAAAGAGAGAAGGAAAGTGGGTTTGAGGTAGTAAAAACTTTGGAATCACGTTTGGACTTAACCAATTCAGAGACCAAATTGTGTTTGTGAGCATAGAGTTGATCAGGACCTCCCAAAATCTTTGCAAGACAATTCATGGAGCCTTTATCGTTAGCGGTTGGAAGGGTTGACCGGAAAGATCCATCTGAAGCCGCCATGGCGGTCACCGGTTTCTTCTCTCCGTCGCACTTTAGGAGAACTTGAATGCCTGAAAAATATATTACAGTCAACACAATGATACACGTTGAACAAATGTTGATTCGGAAATTCTTTCAACACCAAGTTTTTTCCTATAGGAGGAACAAATGTTAAGCTGAAAAATAATCAAAATGAGGGAATATTATTTTCTTAAGTTTCAAAAACAATATATATATATATATATATTATTTTCTTCAAACGTAAATGAAAATAAGCTCAATTATGTAAAACCAAATATACTAATTTAGTTAAAATGATGCTTGAATATAAATGAAAAAGTTGATTATTTAAAACCAAATATGCTAATTTAGTCGAAACGATTATTGGTAACATTTGGTACATTTGTATATGTATTAGGTTATGTATAATAAGTCCTTTGTATTACATAATTAATTAGAAGAGCAGGTCAAGAAACTTAAAAAATATTAACCCTCCCTTATTTTAACCAAAAGTTACATTAAAATGTGATTATTGGTGTAATTGATTTTGCAAAATGAAAATTTAAGCGTAGAATTCGATGAGATGCACTAACATCAAAGTGATCAATTAGTTAAAAGAGTAGACCTGAAAAGTCGAAATCACGGTCACAGTCAAGGCATGAGACCTTGCCGCGGACAAGCGAAGAAGCTGAGAGCTCAAAGTTGGAGAAGACGGCCAAACAAAAAAGGAAGAATGCTGCAACAACCGCTTGATTAGCCATTGATGAATCTCAAATTAAAGCAAATATCAGTTTATAGATTTGATGGCTTTAGATATCTTGTTGTTTGAGTGAAATATGGGAAGTGTATGTGAGCTTTATATAAAATGAGCCAATTGTTATTAAAGGGACCAAGATCTTGGTGGTTGGCTTTTTCACACAGGTATTGTACTTTTGCACTTGCTTCTGTATTAACGGCTCTTTAATTCATCCACCTTCATTTTTGCTGCAAACTTATATGCAACCTAACAATGTTGTTAATTAAAATTCCAATTACTTATATACGAACACCACGTGTCTACACCACTATTGTTAATCTCATTACATAAATCACCACCATTTGGCGCTTAAGTGAATACATTATATGTTCATTAATATCCCAATTTTTTTTTTAATCTTTTTCGTCAACAATGTGGATTTGAATCCTGGTGGTAAGGCAATAACAACACTAACGCTGGACTACATCATTTAGTCATATTCCAGTCCTTAGAAATGTCAATTAGGATTTCTTGTTTTTTGTCCTTAAATTATAAGTATAGTGGCTGATTCCAACATAACCATTCAGGTGTTTGGGTTCCAACTATCACTCATGTGAGAGTTCAAGTGGTCCAAAAGCAATAGACCATACAGAAATTATATAATTAAGAACATTGATCGTAAAGGAGCTGTGAAAAAGGCTTCTATATAAGTTGTTTTTTCTCTCTGAATTATGTAGAGTCGTCTTAAACAAATTAAAATGGATCGGATCTTGTTATTTTTATTCGTACGGAGGACCAATCAAGAATTTTGTGAGAAACAGCCGTTTTACTTGGATAACATTCTGATCTTGCATGCATCATAAGATCAGTTGATATTTTGGATTGACAGACCAATTATGTTGTCGATGATCACTTAATCCGATCGAACATAATGTAATTTATGGAATTTTGAGGATCGACCGATTAACAACCATTTGATTAAATAACAAAAATAAAATCATTTAATCGTTCCAAATCAAAAAGGTTTGTGTCATAGATCATTTAAACATGTTTATATCATACTTAAAACATTCAATAGCTGGTCAATTCATACAACTGAACTGACGTATTATTAAAAGTTATACATTTCTTTCTAATCCATCACTCAACTATTTAAACTGCATTATATATTTATGCGCTATTATTAAGTATTAATTATAGTTTGACCATCTTCACTCGCTAGAGTTCAAAGATACTAAAATTGGAAAGCCTAGTGGGAGTTTATTTCTCCTTACAGTCGTTTTAATAAGCCGTGAAGGTTTGTTCAACAACATCAGTGGTTGCATCATCTGTATCCAATAAATTATTTCCCACTTGACCACGAATTTTTTGTCATACGCATAAGTCATAACTTTTTTTTTTTTTTTGTATCCGATAACGTATATCATGCAAATGCATGAAAATTTATGCTACAAGGCTTAAGGATGATCGATCACCAATAATTAATTAGGCTTCACTCCGACTAAACTCTGTTTATCAATTATATAGGAGAAAATATAAATAGAGTAATTCCAAAATACTTGGACAGATCGAAGAACAGAAGAGATATATAAGCAAATTGAAACGAACATCATATGAGGAAATGTGGTCATAATTTTCGTAATTTCTTCCAAAAAAAAATTTGTTACTCACATAATGAACCCTTAAGAACAACTCGATCAGATGCCACAACAATAGAAAATAATTCAAACACGCAAGCGAAATATTTTTTTTTTAAATGAAAATGTTGAACGTAGAATAAAAAAAATGTCTCGAAGTTTTATTCAACTAATTCCGCAAAGCAATGGATTGTTGCAAGAGCGGCACGATTTTCTGACCTCCCTTTTGGCCTTACTGTTAGCTCCAACAGATCCCAAATTTACCATGGCCTGACCAAACCTCAACAAGAAATTGTTACCGTTGGCTAAATCCGTCACAATCTTACTCGTTCTCCCATCGATTGCGAGTTGTTGATCGATGAGAAGGATTCCTCGGTGAGAATTTATCTGTTTGTAGAAAGATACATCCATAGTATTCGAACTCGAGAAATCTTGATCTAGATTAATGATGCCATCAGTAGAAGAATTTTTAGGACATTTGATTCTTAACTCTTGGACCAATTTCGGATCCATGTTTTTATCAGGTTGTTGCGTATTCTGAAAATTATACAGCCGGTCCATAATGAATGAACAATGTGTCACTCCAATCGTATGTCCACCTATGAATTTATAAAGAAAGAAAAAAATAACATTTTACATTTATATGGTAGTAGTTTAGTAGTTTGAACTATTGTCGCTGCGGGTATATCATAAACTGGATTCAAATTCGGTAGAATGCATGTGTGACTTGTAAACGGCGAAAACAAATATTTGATTTAAATTTAACATGTTAATTGTTTACTGTCCATACCAAGAAGTAGAACCATATCGGTAAGGCCAAGGTTCTTTTTAGCAAATTTCTTAGCGGTATCAGAGACGGTCATCTGAGGAGATGGCAAATCAACGTTGGAAGCCAAAGAGACCATACCATCAAGTCGTCCTGTTGGTATCTCATATTTTGTTATTCGTCCGCTTGCCTTGAAATCAAAATTTCAAATATTGTTTTGCAATCGGTTAGGAAAAACATAACATATAAATTAAATGGAGGGTGTATATTTAAGAATGGAGTTGAGTGTGTTTACAAGAGTAACAAGATCTCTAGTCGCAAGAGCTATGATATCAGCACAAGAGACGACATTGGGACATTCTTTTTCGAGCGCAATTTTCACATCATCGATCAGTTCATATCCTCTCACACTTAGATTTGGCGACGCCTTTTTCTCGCTGCTAGGACCATCTAGAAGAAGTGACGCATCACATCCCTACATACAATTTTTGTTTTTTACATCTAATTAAGATCATCTATCGTTGTTTCTTTCAAGAACATTTTTAAACATTTGAAGTATAAGAAGAGTTGTTAGTTAATCAACTTACGTTGTCGCTAAAACAATCGTGGAAATAAAGGCGGATAATTGCGGGTGCGATGGATGAATCCTTGTTGAATCCCTCTTCAACAACTTTAAATACAATGTCTTCGACTTTTGGGCAAGTATTTTCGTAGAATTTTTGTTCTAGCTGGCCATAACAACAATGGCCGAAGCTAAGCAGAGCAAGAACGAGAATCAATACTGAAATGGTTGAGATCTTCACCGCCATTTTTGATAAAATTTTAATATGAACTATGATAGCAAAATATGTCACAACTTTTATAGTGTTCGAGTTTATTACAAATTGGGTGGCAAGCACGATTCTCCAACGTGCGTTCATGATACAATATATTATTCTAATTCTCTCATACGATCACATTTTGATTCTATAGATAGTATTGTTTGTTTGTGTCGGTGTGGACTCTGTGGTGGTTGTTGGCTTCATTTTATAATTGTCTTTAAGTTCGTCAAAATTATACTAATTGATTCAAATAAATCATGTAGCTAATCCTTCATCAAATATATGTTCTAAAGATTTTATAACTAAAATTACAGGAGAGAATCTCCCCCTTCAAAAAAAAATTAATATCTTTGCCTCAAATTTGTTTCTCAAGTATGTGTACTAGTACTACCGAAGTCACATGTTGTTTGTGGATAAATCATAAATCTTAATTCTATGAGCTTGAAGTCTTTTTTTCTTAATTATTGGTCTAAAGGTTTATCACCAAATTGTTCTTGGATTAAAAGACGAAATTGTTCTTGCAATTTAGAAAGTGTGTTCAAAAAAAGAAAAAAAAAATTAGAAAGTGTTGTTTCTTATAGTTAGATTTTGTATGTAACACACATATATCACATGAAAAAGTATTCTGGAGATAAAACTTTTCTTAAAGCTCTCAGGCACCTTTGTCGAGACTAGGTATTAACCGGTGAGTACAGAGTAAAGAGTCAACTTTACCCACTGGTTTTTACTGCATTTGGTAAAATTTTCAAAATAACCTTTTCATCTTATCCCTTCAACCACCTTTCTTTACTCCAATTAGAATTTTCTTCTTGGTTCTTGGGTCCCGTGAGCTGAGCTCGAGCTCTGAGCTCCGACGAAGACTCCTCCGATGGTCGGATTCCCATCGGTGAACGTAACCAGGCGTATGGAGTATCTCTGAATACCATCAATCAGCCTAAATGGGTGGTTCCAAAGGATTTTCTGGTGGAAAAGGAATGCTCGGATCTGAAATATGGAAAGGAATTTTGGTAATTACTGCTTTATGCAGAGGTGATACTAGCTTTACTCTGTTCTAGAGCGTTCTCCTTTTCATCTTACTCTGGTAATAGAGATTTCCAGCAACTTCTCCAACAAAAGTTTACTACCGGCGCTAAACAAGTTCAGCTCCAATTATTTCAACAAACAAGCTCGTCTGAGGCCAACAATGCCGAATCGATACTCACGAAAGGAAAAAGGAAAGTGGATTCCCCAGTCTACAAGGCCACAGAGAAGGTCTCCTCTGAGAATCCCGGTGAGTGATAACTCAGCTCACATAGAAGCAAATAAGCTCTCTATAATTGGTCGAGTCACAAATCCCCATAATACAACATCCTAGAGCAGTGATTGAGTATCTACCAATCCTATGGAATCTGGAAAGTCGAGTTATAGGAAGAGAACTAGGTCCAGAAACTTTCCAGTTTAAATTTGAGTCAGAAGAAGAACTTGAGTTGGTACTACGGAAATGGCCTTATCACTTCAAGAAGTGGATGCTCATTCTCCAGTTATGGGAACCAGTGGTTTCTTCCACTTTCCCTTCTCAGATTACTTTCTGGTTAAAATCTGTGGAATTTCACTTCAATACTTGTCTGTTGAAGCCATAGAAGCTATTGGCAAAGACCTGGGACAAGTTTCAAACGACAACAAAATTAGAGTGGAATTGAACGGGCTGGAGCCATTGGTAATGAAGATGGAAATCTTATTACCGAATGAGGAGACTACAACGGTGGAATTTGAATATGAAAAACTTGAAAAGCATTGCTTCTCTTGTATTTCCTTGTCTCATGATGAGAAAGATTGTCACATAACTAGAACTGGAGCAAGGGATCTAAGTCAGTTGGGTATCAACCAAAGAAGGGTATTGAATCGTATGGAAGCGGATAAGAGGAGACAAAATGAAAGGAGGCCCTCTGATTCCCGTGACTTTACCTCTCATAGAAGAGAATTTGAACCCAGAAGAATATATAGAGAGACACATTCAAGGAGTTCTTTCGACAAACCATACCAAAGATACCAATCCTCTACAACCATTAGAGGACATGAACATAATAATGTCTTGAGGAAGAATCAAGACAGGAGATACATAGAGGATGTAGGGAGACAAGGTGCTTATTACAGACAAGTATCTAACACCCCAGTGCACAGTTCACACTTAGTCACTCCTAGCAGGATTAAACCAAAAGAACTTGGCTTTTCGGAAGAAGAATACCGGCCAGCTTTGGCTCCCAGAAGAGATACCTCACACTCGCAATCAAGGGATAACCATACTCCTTCCCCAAATCCTCAAAGAGAGGTTATGTCCCCAAGAGGCTTAGAAAGAATCGAAGAAGATAAAAGTACACCGAGATCAAGAAGACCTGCTTTAAAAAGATTATCTCTTTCTAGAACACTTGTCCTAATGCGCCTTGGAGGAGAGGTAAATCCAAAGGACGCATTCAAGGCAGGGTACTCCCAGAGAATAGAGGTGTTATTTCAAACTTGGTAACACATGGGATACTATTGGAGGAAAATAAAATCCTTGTGGCTGCACGAATCACTCAACCTCAACCCCCAAAGATAGAAACAGTTCAAATAACCATCCCTCAGAATGCTAAGTATGTAGGAAAGAATAAAAAAGCTACAAAGGGAGCAAGTCGTAAAACGATTGCTTCCAGCCCTTTACAGGGTGTTAGCTCCAGGAAGATGAATGCATTGAGGCCAAGAAATGCTCCTAAGAAGAAAGTGGGTGCAAAGAGAGTAGGACCTAGTAATGTTTTACCCGATAATAGGGACTTGGACAGATTGTCAAACAGAGGGGTACAAGATCCAGAGGCACCGAGAAGAGGGTCAAGGGGGGATTTTCAGGATCCACCTCACAATCTTCCTTAGTCTTTGTGAGTTGGAACTCTCAAGGTATGTGAGGAGACCTTACAGTTCCAAGGATCCGGGAACTACGACGAGATATCAACCCAGATTTGTTTTTCCTTATGGAGACAAAAAACGAAGATGATGTATAGTGCTAGAAGAGTTTATTGAGACTGATCTTAACAACCATTTCACAGTTCCTCCTATTGGACGAAGTGGGGGACTCGCACTGGTGTGGAACAACAATGTACAAGTTCAGATTCTGGATTCATCGCCAAATCACATTGATACAAGAATTACAAACAAGAACAAATCCAGCTACACCACCTTCATATACGGACCCCCTCAAACAGAAAACCGTCAAGCGTTTTGGAATCTGATAACAACTTTTGGAAGCAACAGAGATGAGCTATGGCTAATAACCGGAGATTTAAATGAGATAGAAAACAACTCAAAGAAACGAGGTGGACCAGAGAGAAGTGAGGGTTCTTTTATACGTTTTCGAAGTTTCTTATCTCAGAATGGTCTCTGGGAAGTTAAATTCTCTGGAATTTCCTTATCATGGAGAGGCTATAGGAACACTCATTTCATTAGAGCAAGGTTGGATCGTACTTTAGCTAATGGCTCTTGGATGGAAGCTTATCATAAGGGTAGGAGTCTATATCTAAGATTTGAGGGTTCAGATCATAGACCGCTATTTACTTTCTTTGGAAAACAAAAGAAAAGGAGAAGAGGAGTGTTTCGATTCGATAGAACTTTATGTGACAAAGATGATTTCAGGAAGCTGATAGAGAATTTATGGAAGTCCTCAAAGTCTGAATCAGTGAGTCAGAAAATTGACAGGTGCAGAACAAAGATCATCAAATGGTCAAAACAGAAGAAGAAGAAGAACAATGCAAAAGAGATTAAAAAAACTCAAGAGAATCTAGAAAAGGCTTTGTCATCAGACTCGCCAAATGAAGAACTTGTTCAAACCCTTACTCAGCTACTTGAGAAATTCTACAAAGAGGAAGAATTATTTTGGAGACAAAAGAGTCGAATACAGTAGCTGCAAGGAGGTGATAGAAACTCAGGTTTCTTTCACGCTATAGTTCAAGGATGAAGAGCGATTAACAATCTCTCGGTGATAGAGGATGAAGAAGGACATTCCGTATTTGAGGAAGAGGAGATTGCAAATTCCTTTGCATTGTTTTATCAGAATCTCTTTGAATCTAATGGCAATAGAGATTTTCAGGTGGTACAGGAGGTAATAAACAAGCGTATAACTGAAGCAACAAATGCGTCTCTAGTTGAAATTCCAGGAGAAAATGAGATACACCAAGCAGTCTTAGCAATTCACTCCGATAAAGCCCCAGGACTAGACGGTTTCTCGGCGGCTTTTTACCAAGCGTTTTGGGATATCATAGGCTCCGATGTAGCGAAAGAAATTAGATTGTTTTTCGAAACTAGTTCTCTCAACAGGAGATTTAATGAGATATATGTTTGCTTGATACCAAAAGGAATTGGATCAAAGAAAGTCTCGGAGTTTCGACCTATAGCGCTATGCTCTACGCACTACATGATTATTGCCAAGATCCTTACAAAGAGGATCCAGCCGCTGCTCTCATCCATAATATCACAGTCACAAACAACTTTTGTCCCAAAACGATCTATTTCGGATAATGTGTTAATTACACACGAGGTTCTTCACTTCTCAAAGACCTGCGAGGCTACGAAACATTGTTCAATGGTGGTGAAAATGGATATGTCTAAAGCATATGACCGTATAGAATGGGGATTTCTCCGGGAAGTTTTAAGAAGAATGGGTTTTCACGATACTTGGATCGGATAGATAATGGAGTGTGTGTGCTCGGTTTTATATGCTTTTCTCATCAATGGTTTCCCTCATGGCAAAGTCATACCAACACGAGATCTACGACAAGGCGATCCCCTTTCTCCTTATCTCTTTATACTTTGCACGGAAGTATTATCCGGGATGTGTACAAAGGCTCAACTAAGCGGTTTATTACCGGGAGTTAAAGTGGCAAGGAAATGTCCACCGATAAATCACTTGTTATTCGCCGATGACACGGTGTTCTTCACAAAGACAAGTAATAATTGTTGTAAGAAGCTTGTGGATATTCTTCACCAATATGAGCGTGCATCTGGATAGGTTATTAACTTGAGAAAATCTTCCATTACATTCTCTAAGAAGGCGCCGGATGATCTTAAGGCCCGAGTCAAGAGAATGCTCCATATTAACACCAAGGGAGGAATGGGAAAGTACCTAGGTTTGCCCAAGCACTTTGGAAGAAAGAAGAAAGACGTGTTTACGGGAATCGTAGATAGAATCAATCAACGTGCTCTAAGTTGGTCAAATCGGTTCCTTTCTACGGCGGGAAAGCAGATTCTGCTTAAATCGGTATTAATATCCTTACCGACTTACTCTATGTCCTGTTTTAAACTCCCGGGATCACTTTGCAAAAGAATCCAATCCTCGTTTACTCGGTTTTGGTGGGATGAAAAATCGGGAGTAAGAAAGGTTAGTTGGGTGGCGTGGGGTAAACTAACACTTCCGTTCTCGGCGGGAGGCCTTAGTTTCAGAGAGATTGCGATTTTTAATGAGGCTTTACTTGCAAAGATAAGCTGGAGAATGATGGAGTACACTGAATCTCTACTGGTAGTCATGTATAAAGGGAAATACTACCAAAATTTGACTTTTCTGGAGTGCACAGATTCGTCTAACTCATCCCATGGATGGACTGGAGTTCTTGCAGGAAGGGGTGTTATAAAACAAGGAATGGGTTGGTTGATAGGTGATGGAAAAGAGATACGCGTGTGGCATGATTCTTGGCTCTCGGTCTCAACCCCATTGAGACCGTATGGACCACCATCTCAAGAAGCAATCAACTTAAAAGTGGCATATTTGATCACTGATTTCCCAAAGATATGGGACCTTGAAGCTATACGTATCTACTTACCTCACTATGAGGATATTATTACAAGACTTGAGCTTAGTACATTTCCAATGAAGGATTCTTTAGTTTGGTTACCTGTCCAATCAGGAAGTTTCTCTACGAAATCTGGATACGCAATGACAAAGTTGAATGTGACGCAAAATGTGGATGAAGATTTCAAATGGAAAGATTGTGTATGGAAAGTTAAAACTGAGCCAAAAGTTAAGAGTTTTCTTTGGAAATTAAAGAGTCGGGCTCTAGCGGTGGGACACAATTTGGTGGTGTGGGGAATTGTAGATTTCCCGAAATACAAACACTGTGGGGAATGGGAAGATGAAATTCATATTACCTTGCTTTGTCCTTTTGCAGCAAAGGTGTGGGATTTGGCTCCGGTGACGCACAAACTCAATCTGGTGCAAGTTAATACTGTCTCTCAACTTCTCATCTCTGCTCAACAACAACGTAATCTCCCACCAGTGAGCTTAACAATTGCACCTCTCTACCCTTGGCTTGTTTGGAATTTATGGAAAGCAAGAAACGAATTTTTGTTTGAAAACCGTATAATCAAAGCGGAGGAGGTGATTCTTAAAGCGGTAAAAGAAGCAAGATCATGGCAAGATGCACAAGGAAAGGTAGACAAACCAAAGCTCTTTAAACCGGTTAAGAGCGTTCAACCGGTACCGTCACAAGATACTCACTGTTTTGTTGATGCCTCTTGGGCTAAAGACACACTTGATTGTGGCCTAAGATGGTGTTTTAAGGACAGGAACCTAGTTGTACTCACTGAAGAATCGACGAACCGGAGAAATGTGGCTTCGGCGATCATCGGCGAGGCTCTAGCACTCAAAGCTGCCGTAATTTCAGCTATAAACAAAGGGTATCGAGTTCTTAATTGCTACTCGGACTCTCTCTCGCTTATCACACTAATCAATTTGAACGGTGTGTCAAACGAGTTGAAGTCAATTCTTCATGACATTCGGTGTTTAAAGAATGATTTCACTTCTATCTCCTTTACATTTATTTCACGATCGGACAATGTTATAGCCGATGCTCTAGCAAAATGTGGTCGATTATCGTTGTACTCGTCCTCCTAGTTGGAGTTTAAATTTCTAATGCAAATCGGTTTGATCAAAAAAAAATCACATGAAAAAGTAAAAGGTACTTGTATGCATAAGACGAGTTTATCTTTAAAACTCAATAAAATCCTTGTTCCTTGTTTTACAATATCTATAGAAGTGTTTCTTTAATCCTGGCTCAAAGTAAAGGCTCTGTATCAAACATTATGGATTGCATATACGTGGATACTACTACTTCATAAGTTCATATACGCACATAACATGCCTGGTCTCGCATATTAGAAAGACGTGCGAAAATCATTTGGGCCTGAATTGTTTAAAGTTTAAACGCAGCGGTACGGCTCTCTCTACTTGTTTAAAGTTTAAATCCAACGATATATGACTGCGAGAGATTGCGGAAGCATGTTGCGATTTTTTGCACGATTGACGTTATCGAGCGGTTTATACGATTGGCGAATCAGTTGGAAAAGAATGTGTTTTGCATAATATTTATAGCTGGTTGACTAACATTCGCTTAAACAATAATTAACAATATAAACGAACTATATATTTACAAAAACCATTAAAATCTATATATTATTATAAAATATCAAAATTACTATTTTAATATATTTAGTAATGGACAACCATGTGTATGATACTTACGTTTATGTTTATATAATTTTAATTGGAAAATTGTTGTGACGTTTAGTTGTATGCCACCTGCATCAGCGTCTGAAAACATGCAACCAAACGTTGTGATTGATGTTCTTTTGGCAGCTGCAGCATCTTGTCGCGGGTTTTCAAACACAACTCTAAAAAATTTTAGCGTTTGAAAATTCTCGACGCTAAACTCATTATCTAACCGGAACGTTTGGCCGCAAGATCTTACGATAAGCAAATGAACAACATTTAGCCGCAACCTCTTCCGGCAGGCAAACGACTACACTTTTTTTTTTTGGAGAGAGTAATGTTAGATTTTAAAAAATTAAATTTATTAAATTTATATATATTAGTGATTGAGAGAAGACTTCATAAATATAAAATTGTAATGGATTAATGAATATTAACTAAAAATATCAAAGTTATTCATCTACTATGTAATTCTTATATTTAAATCTTGAGTTTTAAAGATTTTTTAAGTGGAAGCCCTTTGGCCCAATGGTCAAGGGTTTAAAAACTTCTACACCTGGTATGGGGTTCGAATCCCAATTAATACAGTTTATTGCAGATTAATAGAAAAAACGCTTCTCGGAGGTTCTAGAGTGCAGAGAGACCATGTCCATCATTGGAGATGTCGTACATGCTAAGCCGATCATCGGGAAGAGTCTGTCCATCATGGAAGATGTCGTACATGCATATCCGTTTGTCGAGGAGAGCTTGTCCATCATGAAGATGTCGCACATGGAGAGTTGCATCAGAGGAGATGTCGTACATGGAGAGCTGCATCATGGAGGCGAATGTGGAAGCTATTCACCTTAATCGCATAGACAAGAAATATCATCATAATAGAACTAGGTCAAATAGATCAAATTAGTCTAGTGATGATTGTAATTTCTATGATAATTCAGACGTTTAAAAAAAAAGTTTTTTTAAAAAAAAATTGATAAAAATTATCTATCAGCAATTGTCCACAATCACATATATTCAAATGAAGCGGTTTTTTGATTTTGAAAGGTTTAGAGCGACACGAAACGGTAGAAAGTATTCTCTATAATTGTTATCAAACGACAACAACCGTTATTACCTCTACACACTGCGTTTGCGGATGGTAACGAGAGAACTAATCAACCCCTTAAACAAAACATATTTTCTCAAATGAAATCCACATTTTTGTGACAAACATTATCATGGTTTATTGTTTTAATAAATTGGTATAAATACTTAATGTCTACTAATCTCAGAAAATTTATGATATTTATTTGAATATAACTAATGAGCACTAAGATTTAAATATGTTTTTGCTTTCCAAGATGTTTCTTGTAACGAGTACATGTACAAACTCGTTTTGTGGCAGGACAAAAATCAAAGATTTTTAAAATATATATTCTCTCTGTTCATAAATATTACTTCCTCTGTTTTAGGAGATTTAAAAATAAATATTCTCTCCGTTCATAAATGACAAATAATTTGAAACCGAGCGAATATATGTTTTAGCCTTTAGGAGCTTTTTTTTGTTCATAAATATAGGATGTTTTAATTTACCAATGTGAAATTAAATGAATATTTATTGTTTTTGACTTTTTGATTTCTGCAAATTATTTTCTATTGGTTAAATGTTGTAGGTAGATAAAAATTGATGTTTAATTTCAAAAAAAAGAAAAATTTAATGATTTTTTAATGGGAGGATTGGTTTAATATTCCAAAATAATTATAGAATTTGAAAACTAACCTTTGTTATGAAAACTTTGAAAAATAATATTTTTATTGAATACAAAGACAAAAATCTTCTTATATTTGAACATTTAATTTTTTTTAAAACATTTTACAAAATTAATAATAATTTTGTTATTTAAGATATATCATGATCATCACTAAAATTATATTTTGATATTAAGAATTATAGATTACCGAATCTTTTAGTTTCACGATTATAGATTTTATTTTGATTAGAATTTTAGCCTCAACTCTCACAAACGAACGTAATATAGTGTATGATCTCAAGCACTCAATTTGACTAAACTTATAGATTTGACGGGTAAACATTCAAAAATGAACGTACAATATTGTATGATTTAAAACACTCTAATATTGGAGCATGCATAAACTCTAATATGAGAGCATAAAAAGTAGATTACATAAAAAAGTAAGAGAATTTTCATGATATGTCACTCTTGACATGCTACTTTATAGTTATGTCATCGTTTAAAAATCTTTGCAAGAATGCCACCTTTTTATTTTTATTTTTTTGGGTTAACTATTTTATATTTATGGTATAACATATACATTTTAATGTAATATGTTTAAGTATAGAAAATGTTATTTGTAAAGTTTTTGACCGAGAGATTAGTTTTCAAATCTATTATATTATTAGAGAGGTAATTATGCACCAGAATGAAAGTTGAGTTTTTTATTACATAGTATTTTAATGTTGTCTTTAAGTAATTGTTTCTTTACGGATAATAGTCTATGATATATTTTGGTTTCGTATTTTAATATTGTTGATATCTATAATTAATACAAAGTTTAGATGATACTGAATCTATTTTCCGTTATTATCTATCCTTCTATTTGTTTCTCATATATACCTCCTTTCAATGATTTATTTTAAATGAGATTTAGTTTAGGATTTTCTTGACTAATTTATTTATTTAGCGATATACTCAACAATGTTTACTAGATATTGTAGATATCTATGCATAAATATTGAATTTGATGATATTTAATCACTTTTCGTCTTTTATCTATCTCTCTAACGTTTCCTATATATACACCTTCTTCTGGTTTAGGTATCACACAAATCGGTCTCTTTCTGGTTTACGTTTGCGTCTATGTTGCTCTTCTTATATGTTCATGTTGTGCTCTCTCTTCTGATATCTAAGAGTAATTTGTATTGGTTAGTTTGTGTTTTGGTCTTTTTTAATCCATATTAATCCTAACAGTTTTTTTCAGTTTCATCTCTTTTTTCACTTGGCTAACGTGAATACTCTTTACTTCTACCCGATGTCTTGTATTTGTGATCAATTAATATATATTTGTTTAATGTGTAATGTCTCAGATGCAAAAATTCTCTGAATGTTTTCCGTTAACTTTTTTCTATCGAGTATTCCTTCTTCTTATGTTTTGTACATGTGTCCGATTTTCATTGCTCCATATTTAACCCTAACAAAAATTTTGTAGCTAACGTTTATGTATTTCATAATGTATGGAAATTTGGAGAGATTATGTATCGCCACCTCACCGTTCATCTCGCTCTCCTTCTCATCGTGATTTTGTATCCCTACCTCTGAAACTTTGGTGGTGGATACGAGGAGCCTAACTCGAGTTTTTGTTTGTGTGCCAGATTCGATGATCATGTTACATGTTGTAGATGCAATTATTTATTTTTTAGATTTTGTTTTTCTCCACTCTCGAAGAAAACTAGCAGATGCTTTTTTTTTTGGTCAAAAAACTAGCAGATGCTCTTTTCAAATTCTCCATGGGCAGGTTTGGCGAGAAATCCACCATCAAAATAATCTTCTTCTTTATATTTTTTTATTTTTTTTAGTAATCTTCTTCTTTGTTCTTATTCCTAATTTTTTTGAACCTTTATTCGTTTGTTAAATAAGAACTTTGTTTGCAATTTTCAGGTTGAAGTAATTCCTTTTATGAGGCCACAAAACCTTTGAAGAAAGGTAATAACTTAAGTTTCTTGTGGGTTAAATTTCTTTTATTTTCAAGTACTTAACTTTGAACCTTAAGCAAATCAATCTATATGTTCTCTGTATTAACACTACAAGAAAACATGGGGTTTACGACTACATTTGGCGACTATAAATGTAGTCGCCAAATTTGGCGACTAATTAATTACCGATAAACCACTATACTACGACCGCACAAATTTGGTCGTAAATTAGTCGCTATAATGCTACTAAATATAGTAGTCGTAATAGTAGTCGCTAATTAAATTAATCATAATTAAAATTGTGAAAAAAAACAAATTAAATTTTGGCAACACATAATAATTAATTTGATTGTTTTATATTTTTTATATACATGTTAAAAGTTTCTTAAGTTTTAGTTTCATTGTAATACCAAATTTATACATTGTATTCCAAATCCAAAATTAATCATCAATTATAATTATACTATATCTCATCAATAAACATTACTTAACAATTGTATACCCTAAACCCAAAAAAAATCTAAATTGTAGGATATTTGGAGGGAACCAAAACAATTCCCAAATTTGTTTTAGTGGGAAACCAAAATATTTAGGTTTCCCTCTCATTCAATTCACTAAAAAAATAAAAATTTGGCCCAAATCCAAATACATAGCCCACACACGATTAACACTTTTAAAAAAACTCATATTTCTCCTCTTGCAGAAACCCTAGTCTCCTTCACCGTTTCTTCTTCTTCAACGATTCTCCTGGACTGTTTCCGTTTCTTCTCCCTCACCGCTTCCCATTCATTGTAGTGACTTAAATATTTAACATTGTTTAATATGTAAAAAGGGTTAAAATATAAAGAAAAGATGATTTTAAATATAAATAAAATAAAATGTTTAGTGTTTAGAATTAAAATTTAGGAGAAAAAAAAATTATGATAATTAATTTAGAGTTTAGGGCATAAGGTTTATGGTTTAGAGTATAGAGTATAGGGTGTATAAGGGAATACCCTATATTTTAAACCCTAAACCTATACCCTTAACTTGAAAATTTTTATAATGAAACAATTAGATTTTTTCTAATAAAAACAATGGAATTAAGGTCCAATAAAAAAAAATGCAAGAAGTCATTGTTTCATAAACTATATAAAAGAAAGAAACTTACAAGCTAAAATAAAAATAATATAATGAGTTTTGGTTAATGTTTGATTTAGGGATTGGGGTTTAGGGTATCATAATACATAAATAACTTTGATATAAGGTTTTGGGTTATTATGGATACATGAGTGTTTGATTAGAGGGTTTAGGATATCATAAAAGATAAATAACTTTGATACAGGGTTTTGAGTTTGTTATGGATATGTGTGTTTGATTAGAGGGTTTAGGATATCATAAAACATAAATAGCTTTTGATTTAGGATCCTTTGGTTTGTAATGGATAGATGAATGTTTGATTTAAGGTTTAGGGTTGGGATTTCTGTTTTAGATTACATGATTTTAGAATTAAATTTGCTAATAATATTACCTATCTAAATAAAAATCTCAAATCTGTATGATAAAAAAGAAATTCCTCTCAACAAAATATCAAAGTTAAAAGAGGTAGATGCCACGCTGGCAATCCTCATGACTCATGGCTAACCAATAAAAAAAAAAGGTGGTCAAAACCTAAAAAATTGACTAGAGAATATGAGTTAAAAGTGGTGGCTGTCGATTCAGGATAAATTAGTGTTTGATTTATAATTAAAAGTTTAGGATGTTTTTGATTCCCAAATCTTTGTTCAAATGTTTTTTAAAATTGGAATTCAATAGATTATCACTAGTTTAGTCTAAATAATCAAATTTTCTATAACATATATACCATAAACACTAATTTGAAGGCATATGACTCAAATATTTTGTTTAAAATGCTTAGAGTTTAGGGTTTCATTTGTGACTTCAACAAAGTGTAACAAATTAGTAGCAAATGTGTGACTACTTTGCCACTTAAATTTGTGGATTTCAAAATTTTTAAAGATTTTCACCCAAAAATTTTCCCTCTAAACCCCAAATTATTTTCCCTCCAACACCTAAAATCTTTAAAATTTCCCACTAAGCCCAAAATCTATTTTCCCTCTAACCTAAAATATTTGTGTCGGAAATGTTATTTTCCCCCAAACTCAAAAAAACACGTTCTCTCTCAACATCGAGACTTAGGCGATTCTTCACTTTTCTCCTTCAATCTTTTTCAATCTTCTTTTCTTTCACTCACTGGTCTCTCTCTTTCATCTAATTGAAAACCCTAATCCCTCTTTCATCTCTCTTTCTCTCAATCACTCAAATCTTTTACTGAAAACCTAAAATCCTAATCTCTCTTTCACTCAGTCCCTTACATCGAAGCTCAGATCTGATGACGATGAAAGTAATTTCAACAAGAGGACGCGGCCGTTCTAGTAGGTATATATGTGGTCGGTGGTTCTAGACCAAACCGCGTTGGGGGTTATGGAGGTAACACAGCCTCCTCCTCCACAGAATCCACAAACTCGAGAAAGCTCTCAGCGACCAGTTGACTGAAGGAGAACGATACTTCGGATTCGAGAATTTTGGTAACACTTGTTACTGCAACAGCGTTTTGCAGGTCCAATTTCTCTCTTCTCTCTTTATCCCTTTTGGTTTTAGTTCTTGTGGATTCCTCAATCTCGTGTGTGATTCGGTTTTCCCTTTGATGATTTCTTCTGGGTTTTGTTGTATTAGTGATGTTTATCCAAAAAATGGAAGATTTCTTCTGGGTTTGATTTGGGGTCATGATTGGCTCTTTGGAATTAGAGTTTGTAGTATACTCAAAAAGGGTTTGAGTTTTTCAGGAACTATAAGGTTTGTACTAGTGTAATTGCAATTATGTATGTGCTATGTATGTGAATGAGAGTTATCTTTGACTAGAGAAAGGCTTTTGCTGGATTAGGTTTTATGTGTTGAATCATTTGCCCTTGTGTGCAGGCTCTTTACTTTTGTGTTCCCTTTCATGAACAATTGCTCGAATACTATACCAGTAATAAAAGTGTCACCGATGCTGAAGAAAATCTTATGACATGCCTCGCAGACTTATTCTCGGAGTTATTTAGATATTTTGATTTCCTTTCTTCTTTTTGTTAGTTTGATTGTACTGACATTGTTCTTTCAATTTCAGTTGTTTGTTCTGTCTTTGAGACCATGGGATTCAAATGTTCTTTAAGAAAAGGCATAGCTAATTTGCTTCAAGGAGTAAGACTTGATTCATTAGAACATAATCATATCTCCCGTTTTGTTTCATGTCTCGTACTTAAATAAGCACTACTTTTATAGGTGACATAAATGAAAGACCAAGTGAGTAGTGGGCACGACCTGATGAGCCTTATAGATTCACATGAGTGAGAGATGGGAAAGGAAAGCATTTACATAGCCATTCCTTTGTTTACTACTTCAATTTCAGACAAGTAAGTGAACATAGTTACACATATATGACAAAAAGATCTTTGTCTACATTACAGATTCATGACCTTAAGACGGTTTATGGAGCTGGAATCATTGATAGAGATACTTTCATTTGGGGTGAGGATATGGACAAATGGGCGCCAATTCACATGATTTACGGTTTAGAACCTGCAAACGACTAAGGTATTATTAATCAAAGTCCCTTAACGTAACACCATTGATCGAAAATTGAATTTGATTCTTCTCTCAAAGCATATGATCCTTTTGAATTTTAGGCAAGAGTTGACTAAAGTAATACCAGGGTTAAGTCCATGGGAACTGATACGTATAGAGCAAGCAATGGATAAGATCAGCTACAACGGAAAGTGGTACCGTGAGCCACTTGGAGTGTCTAAGAGTGTAGAGAATTTACATATGTAAATGCAAGAGTTGTATTATTTTAGTTTTGTACTTTGAATTGTAATATATGATTTTTGTATCATGGTTTCATATAATATAATAAAATATGACATTTTTCTTTTTAATATTTTAATTTTTTGAAAACAATAATCCTAGTAAATTGTAATTTAAATACAATCAATCACAATAAAATTGCTAATACAAATTAAAATGCTAATAATAATCGCCAAACAGTCGTAAAATAGTCGTAACGTAGTCGTAAAGTAGTCGCTAATTTTTACGACTATACTACGACTCCAACAAAATCACCTGTGTTCATACGAATTAATCGTAAATTTGTCGTAAAATAGTCGTAAAATCAAGCTTCTATGTTACGACTACGTTACGACTACATAAAATAGTCGTAAATATAGTCGTAAATTAGCGACTATATTTACGACTACTGTAATCAGCGACTATGGATTTACAACTACACTAAGTAGTCGTAAAATAGTCGTAAATCGTGATTTAGCGACTATATTGCGACTAATATTGCAGTCGCAAAATCCATGTTTTCTTGTAGTGTAAGAGAGAAATCAATATTTTAATAGAATTTGGTCATGTGGGAGTAGGAACGAGAAGCAAACTTTAAGATGGTACAAATGTGCTCATTTGTTAGAGATAATCTCCATATTAACGTTGCAAATCAGTTAATTGGGACGCAAGTAATTCAACCATCGTTTAAGCTGATCATTGAGCATTATGACATAGGAAAGTATTTTAGCGGTTCACAGTTTGATAGTCCGATAAAGATGAAAGCCAATGAAAGTTACATGGGCCCTACATGGCAGTCAAGCATATATGTGCACAACCATTACTTGAGACACAACTAACTCGGCGTAGTTCAACACATAAATGAGCTCTATAGATTGTATTTATGAGCCTACTTGGCTCAAGAAAGAGAGACACAGAACATGGAACACACGTACATATCTTGATGACAACTTTCAGAACAAACACATTTTAATCAATTCAATTATGACTGTAGTCAATACCTACTGATATGTAGATATAAAGATTAATTATTTTGTAGATTACGAAAGATATAGCTTCTTCGGTTGCTCAAGATTGATAGAGAAGCTATAACTGATTTTTTTGTATATATATATATATGATGCAGGACGGTGGTACTCTGTTTCCGGTTTTAGAGTTCTTCTATTTTCCTTTTTTCTTTCTTTTACATATTTGATGATCTTGGTGTTTTATTTCCATATTTTAAAAGGTTTAGGTTAAACTTTAGGGTTGATTCGTAGCCAAGTTATGCTTTAGCTTTCATTATAAATAATTATCCTCTTGGTTTGTAAGAGGCACGTTTTATTGAATTTATATCAAAGAAGCTTTTTGCTCTTTTTTCTCTTGTCATCGGCTAGAACTTTGTTCTCAACGATCTCAAGACGTGCTTTCGTTTGGGTATTCTAAGACTAAACAATCGAACGCACAAATCACTAACCTCTCCTACATTAATATGTAGAAAAGTTGAAATAATGTCGTGATTTCACATATTACGAGTTATATAATTCTTTTTCATTTGTGGATAGTTCGATTTGTTTGTAGTGAAATTTTATTTTATTTGTATAATAGATATATGCATTTACTTCCCTTCATTTGCATTTAAGCGTCACGATAAAGACTTTCTCTTAACAACATACATATACAACGACGATGATCGTGAATATCTGTACCCTTTAATTTTAGGATACGATGAATTTAGCTAGCACAAAAACAACGAATGGGTTATAGTAAATTATAGAAAAACTCTTACGCTCTCCTTCCATTGCTTGCTGGATATTACTAAGAATCCTAATCTTATAAGTAGACGAAGGTTATAGAAGTGTTCAAGAAAACCAAGAAGATGGTAGTTATTTAGTTTAGTTTCGTTGA
Source organism: Draba incana (assembly GCA_963576765.1). Lineage (NCBI taxonomy): Eukaryota > Viridiplantae > Streptophyta > Magnoliopsida > Brassicales > Brassicaceae > Draba > Draba incana. Next base: position 11,352,491 of record OY755203.1, on the reverse strand, counting down.
TATTGCTAAGCCGATCGTTTTTTTAATTATATTTTTATCTTCGAAGAAGAAAGTTGTTAAGTTTATATAGTTCTGTTAGTTTAATTGCTTTGGATACATAATTTATAAGAATCCTCTCATCGGTTGTTTGTCTTTTAAAAAGGCCGCAGATAAAGAAACAAATAAGAAACAAAAGGGATATACTGATAGAGAGAGAGAGGATGGGTCATGACAAACGTTCGAAGCCAAGACCTTGAGGTTTCAAATGTATAGTGTTCTTACCACAAGGACATGGTCACGTTGGCCAAAAGTGATTATTCTGACCCCTCCATAGTTTAGGGATTTACCCTGAATTATCAACAAAAAAAAAGGGAATATTTTCTTATTTTTAGTATATCATGAAAAAGTTGTGTTTTTTAGTTTTAAATATATCCAGAAAAAAAAATACTTTGATCTCCAAAGTTGTATATACGATAAAATAAAAAAACTTCAATAGAATTGTGAATGTTATCTACTAGTGTAGCCGCAAAACGCGAACAGAGTGAATGTCAAACCCCCGAATGCAAAATCACTCTACGCCTTTTTCTTCTTCATATTCAAAATCATTCTCCGTCTTTCACCATTTTATTTCAACCCATAATCGTGCAAGTATTCAAATACTTCATAATTTTTAAAGACATTAATGCCCGCACCAGGTGCGGGCAACCCAGCTAGTACATAAATGTTTTAGAGATTATTGTTATAAATTTCCTCTTTCTTAATTAGAGTATAAAAACCTTAAACATCTTATATTTACGAACTTATATTTATGAACGAGGGAGTATATTATTATGGTAGGTAACTTGAAATGATTTTGGGACTATGTATAATTTTACAAAAACATAACGTTTTGTCAAATGGAGTGACGGTTTTACCGATTCAATGGTGGATAGAGGCAATAAGAAAAAAATGACTGATAGTGGTAAACTGATTATGGTTAATGATTAACAACAAAGGAGTTGAATCATCATTTCGCAAGTTTTCAACTTTTTTTTTGTTGTGTTGTTTTTTTTCCATCCTATTTTTCCATTCTTACATTTTAATTCTTCTGCTTTTTTCTTGTTTTCCCTGCAATTCCGCTAATTTTTCAGTGTTAACGAGTCAGACCCAATATTATAGCAACCGAGTTCGCTAATAAAAGTTAATTAGTCCATTAAATTAGGGTTTTTCAACTAACAGTTTCCTGTTAATTCCCACTAAATCAACCCTCAGCTCTCTAATCATTTCTTCAAATCCAAATTTCTTCATTACATCAAAAACCCTTTTTCTCTTTCCTTGCACAATTTGATCCCAAAAAGCAAAAAAAAAAAAAAATCTGACAATTTCTTCTTTTTGTTTCTGGTGTGAATCTGGAACCGCCATGACTGAAGTTCTTCACTTTCCTTCATCTCCAAGTGCTTCTCCTTCTTCGTCTTCACCATCTTCTGACCATCGTCGGAGAAACCCAGTTCCTGGATTCGCGCAAGATGTTGACTTTCATGACCCAATCGAAGAACCATTGCAAGATTCGAGACGGAGCAACGAAGATGACCACGGGGAAGATCAGATTTCGTTATTGGCTCTTCTAGTCGCCGTTTTCAGAAGATCTCTGATTTCCTGCAAGAGTAATAATCGGAGAGAGCTTTGTAACGTGGAGATCGGATGGCCTACCAATGTCCGACACGTGGCGCATGTCACCTTCGATCGATTCAATGGCTTCTTGGGTTTAGCTGTTGAATTCGAACCTGAGGTTCCTAGAAGAGCTCCAAGCGCTAGGTACATTGTTCAATCTTTCCCCTTTTTGGATTCTTGCAATTAGAATTAAGGAATCTTGTAGAGGAGTTTCATAGGCTTGTAACTTTGTAGAATTTAGTATCTAAAGATTGTGTCTTTGGTTATAGAATGGATAAAGAATGCTTCTGAATTTTTAAGGCTTCAATTTGACTATGATTGTCTCTGGTTTGTTATCTTATCTCTTACCTCTGTTGCTATCTTATTACGTTAGTGCAACAGTCTTCGGTGTATCAACAGAATCAATGCAATTATCATATGATTCAAGAGGCAATTGTGTACCAACCATACTCTTGCTTATGCAAAACTGTTTATACGGTCAAGGAGGCTTGCAGGTACATTGCTTCATCGAGTTTCCTTCGAAGTTAATATCTTTTAAGGTTTCGGTGTAGTCACCGCTTTCGTTTTCTTGTTCAGGTGGAAGGAATCTTTAGACTCACTGCTGAGAATAGTGAGGAAGAGGCGGTTAGGGAGCAACTAAACCGAGGATTTACGCCTGAGCGTGTCGATGTTCACTGTTTGGCAGGGCTTATCAAGGTATGTAATGTATGGCTCAAGCACCTTTTCATTCACAATAAATCGTTTTTGTTCTGATGTCGGTTTCAGGCATGGTTTAGAGAACTCCCGACAAGCGTTCTTGATTCGTTGTCGCCTGAGCAAGTGATGCAGTGCCAAACTGAGGAGGAATATGTCGAACTCGTTAGGCTTCTTCCACCTACAGAATCTTCTCTGCTTGATTGGGCTATAAATCTAATGGCTGATGTTGTACAGCATGAGCATCTTAACAAGATGAATTCACGTAACATCGCAATGGTATTCGCGCCTAATATGACACAGGTGAGTCTACAACAACAGATTTTATTATTAATGCTTTACGCATACTGATTGAGAAATACTGTTATTGTAGATGGATGATCCATTGACTGCGCTGATGTATGCGGTTCAAGTGATGAATTTCCTGAAGACGCTAATCGAAAAAACTCTAAGGGAAAGGCAAGATTCGGTTGTTGAGGAGGCTCATGTATTCCCTTTAGAACCTTCTGATGAGAGCGGTAACCAAAGCCCTTCACAGTCTTTAGCATTTAACACCATTGAGCAGAGTGAAGAGACGCAATCAGAAAATGCAGAAAATCAGAGTTCAAGCAGTGAGATATCGGATGAGCTAACCCTAGAGAGTAATGCTTGTGAACAGAGAGAATCAGATTACGGAAAATGCAGGACCGAGAGATTGAGTGGCTCGGGTCTACAGGTGCTGACTCTTACTCCTCCGGCTCAGTGGCCTGTGGGGAGAACAAAAGGATTGACTAACTTGAGCCGTGTAGGTTCGAGGGTAGAGCGCACTGAAGCTTGGTGATGAAGAAAGACTTGAAGAGAGACTTGAATTGTTCTTCAAATGTTGGTTTAATTTTGTTTTGTATCTGTTAATGTTGTTATGTTTGTTTCACTGTTTCAATTTTTTTGGGTCAATGTTCTAAATTGGCCTTTTCTGTACCAATGGTTTAACCAAATTATAAACCGTATTGAACCCGTGTCTCTCAGGCCTCAAAGCATATTCTTCGATTTCTTCCTATCTAGCGACTAGCGTTAGTATTGTTCGTAAGAATTGCCTTTGTGGAACCAAATCAGGATTTATAACTTTATTTTTTTCTTTGATATACACTAGTCACAAGATTGAAATATTGATATGGGTAGTGCACAAAGGAAAAGTTGAGATAATTGGAAAGATAGGATTTAAAAAAATTGGTTCTTCAAAAAACCAAGGGACCATTGAAACCCCCAACACAAAAGTGCATGACAAAAGCATATTGTAGAGGGGAATATGTGTAAACAGTTGAATTCAACATTATTGTATAGTCATGTAACTTTTTCTAGTGGGTCAAAAATAGAGTTGCACGTCATTTGCTTGCAAACCTATTATACTCGTATTGAGAATTGAGATACGCCTTTTCCAAATAATCTAAATTATACATACTTTATAAGAAATTCAAAAGACAGCTACAGAAAGAAAAAAAATCGGTTTTCCTACTAAAAATGTATTTATAATATAGAATACTAATTAGAAAATTGTTGATCAATTGTTGCATTAGTTTGCATTCATATATATAGCCATCGCTTTGGCTTGACGCTGTCGATTTCTAATCTTTATATTATTGGTTGACCATAAAATGAAGAAGAAGATAACATCTGTTTAAAAATCATGCACTCTATTGGAATCACACTACAAGAAAACATCTGTGTTTCTGACGGAAAAATCCGTCAGAAATCCGTCAGAAATCACCTGATTCTGACGGATTTCTGACGGATTTCTTCCGTCAGTTCTATCTCGTCAGTATTTCCATTCCGTCAGAATTCCGTCAGGACACACTGACGGATTTCTGACGGAAATCGGATCAACGGAATCCGTCAGAAAACCGTCAGAATTCCGTCAGGACACACTGACGGAATTCTGACGGATTTTGCATTATTTAAAAAAAAAAATTTATTTTAAAAGCCGTCAGAATTCCGTCAGGACAAACTGACGGAATTCTGACGGATTTTGCATTATTTAAAAAAAAAATTTATTTTAAAGCCGTCAGAATTCCGTCAGGACACACTGACGAATTTCGCATTATTTTTAAAAAAAAATTATTTAATTTATAAAATAAATTAGGAAGAAAAAATTATATTAAAAAAAAAATTTATAATTAAATAGAAATTGTTTAAAAAGAAATTAAAAGTTTTACATTAAATTTAAATTACATTTTAAATTTAAAATCATTGACGACGGAAGAAGGCGTCCATCCTCTCCTCCATCTGACGGATTCGTGCGTCCGCCTCCGCCTTCTCTCTCAGACGCCGTGCCTCCACCTCCTCCATATCCTTCTTGCGCCGTTCCTCCGCCTCCTCAATCTGGCTCTGCAGACGTGCCTCCGCCTCCGCCTTCTCTCTGTCGTACCGTTCCTCCAAAGAGATAACCCGTTCGGTCAGTGCGGCGTTTTGTGCTACCAAGCTGCTACCACCGTGATAGCGATACGACGAAACGGATGAGCAACTGTCTTCGGGGAGGCCGTAGACACGACCTCTGCTCTTAGGGGTTACCTAACAAAAAAAAATTTTAAATTGAAAACGTATTAGTATCTGATCAGATCCATGATTTATGATTTTTATTCTTTTTTTTTGGTGAATTGATTTATGATTTTTATTCTTGATCATGCTTTGTTTGTTGGTGATATTTCTCACGTGGGTTTTTCGTTCATTATTTTGATTTATTTGAAACTAATAATTGTTATTGGCTTTTAGCATGAAAGATTTGGGATACAATGCTGATAATGACTTGACCATATAAAATTTTAATTTAATTTGAATAACTACAGTGTTGACCATTTAAACCAAAAAGAAATGATTATTCATGTTTATTTTTGTAAATAAAAATAAAAGTAAATCTACATTCGATTTTTGTTTTTTTTTTTTTTTTTTAACTTTTGATGCATTCTAATTTATTGAATGGTTTCCAAATGAAATTCCGACGATGTCTTTAGAAGAATTTGTAAGTAGCAAGAAAGATGTACAACAAGAATCATAATAATGAATATATAATCAACGAAAATGGAATTATCTCAAATTTCCACGTAGGAGATTCTTTTGGTCTAGTGATATTCATATTTGTATATGGTTTTAAAACTTACATCATATATATATATATATATATATATATATATACTCTTATTATACATATACGTATTTCGGTTATTCGGTATTATAGAAACTAGGAGACATCAAGGCTCCCATTCTATGAATTTGGGTATCCCATCACTCGTTATAACGATTGAAACCATATTTTGGACGTTAATAAAAATTCGTGTAAAAATATTCGCAAAAACTTTATCGTCTACGTGATATATAATAAAGATAAGAGATCAATGAGGTATCGAGTCAGATGTTATTGGTCATTGACCAAGTGGAAAAGGTGAAGTCGTGATCTTTCTTGTTGGGTGGATAGATTCGGACAGGGCTCCACGGACCACCGTTATGTGGATGTTCGTCACACATCACATATACATATATAATTATTATTTTCAAATGAAATAAGATATTTAATAGAGATATATGAAGTCTAAATGGTAAAAGCTGATTCTAACAAATTAATAGAATCTTGAAAATAAATCTGATAACGGTTTATGTTAGATTTTTAATCTAGTGGAATAAATAAATAATTATTGGATGGAATATTTAAAAGTAACAGGTTTAATTTGTTTTATAATCTAAAAAAAAGTTATATCAAAAATCTAATCAAAAATCTGTTAGATCTAGCGCTTTTCGTTAATCTTTTAGGTATAATTTTTCTCTTTGAAAACAAAAATATATGAAAAATCTTGATAACAACAGCATGCATTTAATTTTCAAAAAAAAAAAAAAAAACAACCGCATGCACGCATGCATGCCTTATTCTGAAACGGGTTTAGCGACACCGACCGTTCCACATTTACAGACTTACCTACTACAGTACTACCACAACTATTTATGAAAGTAGGTGTACGTATTTGTTTCACTGTTGACAGATACTATTATACTAGTATTATTGATATTCATTTAATAGGGATCCTCAGAAAATGCGGTTATGTTGTATACTTGTGATTTATGATGATTAATGATTAGTCCCAAAAGACCGAGTTATCAAAGAATATCAAGAAATCAGACTGTGGTTGAGGATCACGAGGCTCCCACGGACCAACCAATCACATCGACTTAACTACATCTCAGAATCTCTCTCGTGGTTTGCTACTAATTGGAAGATGAATGATTTTTATTTTTGTTGTCCAAGGAAAATAAAATGTTGTAATCTCTAAAAACCTTCCACGTTGCTACGATTTACACTTCACCAAAATTTTCTCTTTTTTTTCTCTATCAAAAGTCAAAACCTTAATAACAACAACAGCATTGAAGCATAAGAGATCCTTAGTTTAAAATAATTTTGTTTTAGTCATTTGTTATTTTATATAAAAATATGCGATCTTTTAAGGAAATATCAAATCCCCAAAGTTTGAAAGAAAAATGAATGGTGGTATGATTCCACAATATAAATAATATTTAATTAGTCCACAGAAAAATATTTGGCCGTGTCCAAATAATTATAGCCACCAAGATTGGCACCACTTGACCGCTCCTCTTTATTCCATTCTCCTCATGCTTTTCGTTTTTCTTTATATTTAAAATATTAATTCATTAGCGGTGTAGTATAATATAACATTTACAGTTACAATATAATAAGAGCATCAATATAGTTAAGATGATGAGGTATATATGAATTTTATATTATTTAGAGTATTTCATAGGGAAATGTATATTTACTTAAATTAATTTGGTATTTTTTTGGGTGATTATAGGTGGTAAATATAGAGGAGTTCTAATAAAAAAATGATTTTTTTCTTTTAGTAAAGATTATTTTTTTCCAAATTGAAAACATAGTAGATTTAATAAAATGTGAAATTTCAAACATACATGAAACAAAAACATTTAAAACATAGAAATCGAAATCCAAAACGGGAAAGAACGCTCAGTTGTTATTTTGATATTGTCCAAATCTTTGCCATATATGCTCCACCAAATCCGCTTTCAATCGTTGATGCTTTTCTTTATCACGAAGTCGAGTTCAAACGCCCAGGATATCATCATTATTTGTAGGCATAGTTGTAGAAAACATGTAATCTACATGTGAACTTACATTTCCTTCTCCGACTTCGATTTCCGATACATCAAACTAAATCCGTACATCTCGTTCGTCTTCTACTATCATATTGTGGAGTATGATCGATGCTTTCATAATGTTGCCAATTTTTTCCTTATCCCAAAATAGTGCCGTGTTTTTGACAATGGCAAACCGAGCCACCAAGACTCCGAAAGCACGCTCTACAACTTTTCGTACAGCTTCTTGACGTTGAGCAAATAAAGATGCTTTTGGACCTTGTGGAAGTGGAATAGATTGGATAAAAGTAGCCCATTTTGGATAAATTCCATCAGTGAGATAGTAAGCCAAATCATAGTTCCTTCCGTTCACTTCGAAATTCACTTGCGGAGCTTCGCCATTTGTTAAATCGTTAAAAACTGGTGAGCGGTGAAGGACATTAATATCGTTTAAGGTACTTGCAGATCCAAAATACGCTTGCCATATCCAAAGATCGTATGAAGCTACAACCTCTAAAACGATTGAAGGTTTTCTTGATCCACGTGCAAATTGTCATTTCCAAGCGGTGAGACAATTCTTCCACTCCCAATGCATACAATCGATACATCCCACCATCCCGGGAAATCCGCGTTCGTCTCCACTAACAAGAAGTCGTTGAAGATCCTCTTCTGTGGGTCTCCTTAGGTACTCATTTCCGAATAAATAAATTATTCCTTCAACGAAATGTTCCAAACATTTACGAGCTGTAGATTCAACAATTCGGAGGTATTATTCAACTTGATCGGCTGCACTACCATATGCCATGAGACGAATTGCTGCGGTACATTTTTGAAGACCGGAGAGACCATACCTTCCAGTAGCATCTTTCTTCCGTCGAAAGTATCGAACCTTATTGGAGAGTTGATCAACAATATGCATGAACAAGTGCTTGTTCATCCTAAACCGTCGTCGGAATAAATGAGGTGGGTACGTTGCATCTTCTTTGAAATAATCATTCCATAAACGCTCGTGTACGTCTTCGCGATGTCTTTCAATAGGTGCTCGTTTTTTCTTGAACTGGTTGGCCTCCGACGATCACCATTATCAGAGAAGAGTTTCTCAAACTTTTGCTCGAATTTATTGTCAAAAATTTCTTCAAAATTTTCCCGGACGATTCATCGCATGATTCAAAGAGATTTGTGGAAGAGGATGCCATATTTGTTTGCAATTGTGTTTGAATTTTAGTTCAATGAGTTACATAAAAGATAGAAGAAGAAGCAGAAACAGAAGCAACTGATATACAAATGAGAACACAATTAGAACAGAAGCAATTGAGATACAAAAGCTGAGAAGAGGAGAAGAAGAAGAAAAACAGAAGCAATTGAGATACAAATGAGAACAGATGATAGAACAATATATAGGACAAATAATTCAGACTTTGTACATGGGAACACAAATTAATATATAATTTCAAGCATACATGTCGACCATAAAACTACAAAACATGTGAACAAATAATTGAGACCATAGCATGTTCACACAAATAATTCAGACACAAAACAACAAAGACATGTGAAAAAGTACAAGTACAAGTAAAGGACACCAGCATCCATGTGATCATCACAGATTCTTCCTCTTATTTGTTCTTCCTATCATCAACGTAAATGAAGACAATTAGTCATTTGGCAGTAAATAAACTTATCTATAGACCAAAAAACAAAACAATAAAGAACAAGGATTTACTTAACTTGATTAGGACAACATCTTTAATATAATCCAAATCCAATTGCTTGCAATGATAAGAAGATATTGTCAGTAATCAAAAAATCAAACTGTAATGAAATCATTAATGAATTATATGAAATCAGTAGACAATTGAACTGAATGCACATAACACTTGAACTGAATGCACATAACAATTGAAATGAATGCACAAATGCACATAACAACCGTAATGCATTATATGAAATCAATAGACAATTGAACTTAAACAACTTGAACCAAATACTTTAAACAACTTGAACCAAATTCAGAACCGAATACATGAAGCAACTTGAACCAAATACAGAAGCAATTACATGAACCAAATACAGAACCAAATACACAACCAAGTACAGAAGCAATTACATGAAGCAAATACAGAAGCAAATACATAACCAAATGAAAATAACAACATAACACAACCATCAATCAGAAGGAAATAGCAGCAAAACACATAACAACTCAATTAGCCAAGAAATCAGACATAATCTTGTTCATTACAGCCAACTCAATTTCTGTGTGTGGTTCTTTTTTCCCTAGCAATCTATCTAGTAGCTTTTTGTCACACAGTTTATTTTTCATTGCTAGACCCTTCTCCTTAATAGCCCACATCTGTTGATATTCTTCTAGATCATTGGAATCTTGTTCCTCAATGGTTTTTCTTTTCCCTTTTGCTTTGGAAGCCTTCACACCAGGTGGTCTTCCCAATGGTTCATCATCGTCAACGTCAACAGGCTGAGAACCTTGACCCTTTTTTCTTTCTAAACTGCTTTGACTTTTGGTAGCATTTGATTAGGGATGTTGTCATGGGTAATTTTACCCTACCCGACCCGAACCCGAAGTAAACCCGCCCAGAAAATACCCTAAGCTGGAAAAACCCAAAAAAACCTTGTACCAATAGAGTAACCCGATTAATACCCTGTAATTTAAGGGTTACCTATCGGGTACCCGAATTCTATTTTCTGTTTTTGCCTAATTTTCTTTGTTGTTGCTTACATAATCAATCATTAATAGTGATTTTAATTCAATTTTTTTGAATAAAGTATGTTCTTTATGAAGCTACCATTTCACTCTTTTTAATTCAACATGTATAATAAATTGATAAAAAAATGCCACCATTTCACTCTTTTTCATTATAACAAAAGGTAACATAACATAAAAAAACACATCAAAGAAGAACAGATTCAATATCCATTAGTCCCTTACTAAGAAAGAGAATACTACAATCCATAAACTAAGCTAGAAGGAGGTACACCAAAGTCACAATCTCAAATTCCCGAACTACTCGTTGTAGCATTATGTTTTTCATCATCCAAGAAATCTTCAATATCACCTAGAAGACAAAAAAACAAAAGAGCCATAGAGAGTTAAGGATTTACAAACTTAATTATCAAACATAAGAAAATACATGATCAAAAGTGAGAATATACCTTCGAATTCGGCGAAAACTCTTAACCAATTCCATGTGCAAAGTAGAGCATGGACATTTGTTTGTAAGAGACGGTTTCTGTAAGGACTAATCACTCAACCTCCGATGCTAAACGCTGATTCCGATGCCATTGTAGTGATAGGAATGCTAAGCAAATCACATGCGAGATAAGCTAAGTCATCATAGCGTTGTCCTTCGCCTTTCCAATAGGTTAAAACATCTATGTCGGTAAAAGACTTTGACTCTTTCCTAGACTCGTCTAAATAAAGATCCAAATTTGTCTTTGTATTATCTAAACCAGGCGGGATGCCCTTCTCAAGCTCATACAAATCCTATATTATAATTTATAAACAAACATCAAATTAGATAAACACAAAATATAAAACAAGTGATAGCAACTGTAACCAGAGATTCCACCATTCTAAAATTTTATTCCAAGTAGCACACAACACAAGAACCTAGCAGGAGAGTAAATTGTATCCTATTTTCAATGTTTAACCTAGCAAGAGAGTAAATTGTATCCAATGTTCAATGTTTAACAATAGACTATAACTCTCTAAACCACTCTTAATTCCATAGTAGCAAACAAGAACATAGTAAGAGCAAATTCTACTTATATAACTCTATGTTCAATGATTAAGAACCAAAACCAAAATACTTACATAATTAAGATCATCCTCTAGTGGTGATTCAGTAAGAAGCTCATGTGGAGTTGGTGTGGCTGAAAAGCTAGCAAACGCCTTTCGAAACTTCAAAGCCCTAGCAAGCATCTCATAAGTTGAATTCCATCTTGTAGATATATCCAAAGATAATCATGGTCCACTATTAATTCCTAAACTTTGAACACATGCTGCAAATGATTCTATCCTTGATCCAGAGGCTTTGACATACTTAACACTTTCTCGAATATTTTCCAAAAGACTAGTGGCTAGTTCTAAACCTTTTTTCACAATGAGATTCAAGATGTGTGCACAACATCTAACGTGAAAAAATTTTCCATCACAAAGCAAGTCATTACCACTAATGATTTGAAGACGATGCTTGAGAATCTTTTGCATACTGTCATTATAATTAGCATTATCCAAAGTGATTAAGAAAACCTTCTTCTCTAAACCCCACTCTTTTAAGCAACTAAGAATCATATTAGCTACTTTTTCACCAGTGTGTGGATGTTTTAACTCACAGAAAGCTAATATCTTGTTGTTCAATCTGAAGTTATCATCAACATAATGTGCAGTCAAACAAAAATAGCCCATCATAGTGGTAGATGTTGACCACATATCTGATGTAAATGATACTCGGCCCTTGTATTCAGCAAATACTTTCTTCAGTTTTTCTTTCTCTTCTTCATATCTTTTAACTACATCAGATGCAGCTGTTTGCCTACATATATGTTGACAGTTTGGATTCAAGTACTTATCCCTAGCCCTAACATTTTCATATTCAACATATCTAAAAGGTTGGTCATGATAGATAATAATCTCACTAATCATACCTCTATCTATTTTGGGATCATATGGTTGTTCATCACTCATTCCAGAAGGCCTATTCGAGCATATCTCTAAATGGCGTAGCTTAGCAGTTGTTCCTTAACTAGATTTGAAAACTAACTTCTTATTACAATGCATACAACGACTCCTGTTTTTCCCATCTGCCTCTACTCCTACTGGGATAAACTCATTCCAAACAATAGACTTTTTCGCCATTTAGAAGTACTTACTGCTTGAGTCGCTTGACCAGATTGGGTTTCGCTGTGTGTGGCCGCTTGAGTTTCTGTTTCATTAATCTCCTGATCCATCATTCGATTCTCTTTCTCTTCCTTAGCATTAAGAGTTTCCATTAATTGAATTGTTTGTGAATCTGGATCCATTCTGCAAAAACAATCACACAAATCCATCAAAACCCATTAAAAAAATCACACAAAACCATCAAAACCCATCAAAAACAATCACAAAAACCCATCAAAACGTATCAAAAACTAATGATTTTGGTTTAAGCAATACCCATAAATTATGGGACATATGGAAGAAACTAGCACACACAGCAGAGTCAAGTTATAACAGTAGAATCAGTCCACAAAGAAGCACCTTATGCTACCAGAGAGAAGTTACTACAAAAACACGAGCAAGAAAACACTACGGTGCCAAAAAAAACAGGCAAAATGAAATCAATTTCTCAATGCCACAATAATCCTTTTCACATAAACCATTAGCAATCAGTGAACTCATCAGCTAGAAATAGGTCAACAAAAGTAATTCCGAATTCAATACTCATCGAAAACAACAGAATTCACTTGCATACGAAAAAGGATGATGAATGCCGCGTACCGCAAAGATAAAGAGTTCTCCAATAAGGTCAACAACAACTTGAACAACCTTTTTCTTGTCCAAGGGACGAATCTCTTCATCAAAAAACAATCACACAAACCCATCAGAACCTATCAAAAACTAATGATTTTGGTTTGAGTAATACCCATAATATGCAAGTAAGATCCATGAAATTACGACCCAAATGTTAAACAAAATAGAAGAAAAGATTCACCTTTTAGATAAACGAAAATCTAAACTGGAGAAACCAGATCCCTCAATTCAATAACACACACGAGAGACAACCTAGAAAGAAGATATTGAATTTGAGAATCTAAATAGATTTGAGAACTCAAGAACAGAGATTGGAGTTGCAATGATTTTACACTCCGAAGAAGAAGAAACCCGACATGTTCACTGATCAAATTGAAAACTTAAGTTTTAAAAAAGAGGAAAGGTGAAACATCGTCATTTTGCAATAAGTTTCAGCTTAAAAAAAACCATCGGGTACCCAAAACTCGATATAGTAAACCCGATAGGGTAATTAAAAAAATATAATATGCCCGTTTTAAACCTGCGAGTTTTTCCAACATAAAAAGCAAGTTTCGGGTTTTAAATTTCTACCCGGGTTTAGGGTACCCTATGGGTTTTTACCCATCATTAACATCTCTACATTTGATGCACACCCTTTATGGTCATGCCGTAGCTCTAGCCAAACATGTTCAAGAGTAAACTTGTACTTATGATCACTGAAGAAGAGTTCAAGGGCAAGTTTCTTATAGTCTTTCTCTTCCCAGCCACTTTTGATGGTAGAATATGCAGCCTCATAACAACCTACAAACTTGCAGACTTGTTCATTGATTTTTTGCCACCTCTGTTTACAGTAAGTGTGGTTTCTAGGTGGGTTACCAGCAAGGTCAGGATTCTTAGCTACACTAGAGTTAAAGTAAGCAGCTATTTGACTCCAAAAGGCAGCAGCTCTCTGCTCATTTCCTATAACAGGGTCTTTGCTGGTATTAAGCCAAGAACTAATGAGCACAACATCTTCTTTGGGACTCCAATTCTTTCTTTCTTTACGGCCCTCTTATGTTGTTTTACCTAGGATTGGATCATCAGTACATTCAGTCATAAAGACAGGCATTTCTGATGATCCAAGGTCTATGGTTTGTGAGAACCCATCATACGGATTGGGTTCAAGGCTAGAGTTTCCTTGTTGACTATTTAAAAGGTTAATAAACCCCAAAGTCTGCCTAAATGGGTGAGTTGGCTCCATTATCTTGTTGAAGAGGTTCTGACTGTGGGTTTTAAAAGGAGAAGGAACACTAAGTGAAAGGTTATTACTGTGGGTTTTAAAAAGCATAGAGAATGGTTTTAAGGATTATGGTGAAGTGTAAATATATAAGGAGAGGTTGAGTTTGGTTATGGTTGTAGTTTTTATTACCATTAATGAGACTTAAGTGTTTTTTACATTTATCATACGTTTTTATTAGCCATCAATCAGATACAAGTATATGTCTAATCTACTTCTCTTTTTCGTGTTTAATGAACAAATAAAAATGGTACAGAACAAATTCTCAGTTTTGTTTTACTCATCAATGATCAATTTTGTATCTAACCTAACACAAACAAGGATTGATCACAAAGCAATAATCACTAATAAAACGAAGTACACAGAGCAGACCTCTAATCAGTACAGCTACAACTCACATTAAGCATTTATGTAGACAAGAAAGTTTTGCATTTAAATCTACACCTAACCAATTTTTTTGCAATAAACATAAACAACTCATAAAAAATTCAGACAACATGTAATAACCAATTGACAATACTTTTACAAAACAAATTCAAATTACAAGCACCAAAACAATTTAGAATTCATACACATCATTATACAAATTACTGTGGATTTAATTCAAAACACATCGAATAAAATTCTTAAACAACTCACAATTCAGAATGCATATCATCATAATACTATTCTAGTGGATTCAATTCAGAACATCATCAAACAATTCTTAAACAACTCAAAGTTTGATTCAGGACACTAGATATTACAATTCAGAACACATGATAATGCAATTAAAATTTCAATCAATACTAACCTTGGTTCGTATATGAAAATTTCTGAGATTCCTCCATGCAATTAGGAATCAACCTTTTCCTGAAGAGTTTCATCAATTTCCTGCGGAAAGCATGAGAAAATTCAAAGATTAGCTCAAATACAAAACACTACTCACAACTGTAAACACAACCGAATCTACCCAGTGGTGTTCATAAAAATTTACATAAACTGAAGCCCAAAAGTACAGGAACCAATGTTAATTGGAACCAATCAACCCTAATTTCTATTCCATTTTCAAATCCCCAAATTTTTCTTTCCAAGCCCTAATTTTGAGATGAAATTATCAAACAGATCGAGAGAGAGAGAAAGAGAGGTCGCAATTGTTTTTTTCCCCTCTTTTGTTCAATATTTCGTCCAATCAGAGCAAGACACATGTCTATATTTACGGTAAATAGAGAGCCCAATTTTAGAACCGTAAATATGATAATGGGCCTTTATTTATTTATTTTTTGGGTTAAATCACTAAAATCAATCTCTCTTTACCCTTATTTTCTCTGTATAATGATGCTCTAAGGTCATGAAAATGTGATTTCAATGTATTTAGAACTATTCAAGAGAACCAATATGAATGTGACATCTAATACTGGTTTGTATTAGGGTCCACGTTTTGTTTGTTAGTTGTTGATAAGTCTGTCATGCCATATTATTTGCAATCTAATTAATTTAATAATTTTTGTAGCTTTACGAATTGATTTTAATATTCACATAATTTCCATGATACCTTTGTGTTAATGCATGCAAAAAAAAAAATGTAAAATGTTAATCAACATGACCGGTCTAGGCTACTTAGACTAGTATATATAGTAATTATCTCACTTCAAAACTGATTTTGTTGGTCAGCCGCAACTAATATTGTTATTTATCGTAGTCATAGAATCATCTAGAACATTACCATCATCATTCGTCACCATTGCCAAATTAAATTTGAATGGACAGCAAAAACTACTACAAATTTAACCACTAATTCCACTTCCATTTGAAACTTTGAATATATCAATTTATTCTACTAATTTCCCCTCAAGAATATAAATTCGAGTATTAGACAATACCATCTTCTCCTATATGCCCATCTCGTGTCTTCTTTCTCTCTCTCTCCTTACCTCAAACCAAAAAAACCAAAGAAGAGAACATTTTCAATCTTTTTTTTTTCTCCATCAATGGCTGCCTATGGAAGCTTTCACAGAATATTCGAGAACCCAAGACAAGACAATAAGACTTCAAAGTCGCTTCTTGATGCTCTCTCCTCTTCTTCACCTTGGAACCCAATCAAAGGGCTCCATGTCACCCACCACGACGAAACGCCGCCGTTTACGGAGATATTCGGCGAGCTCCATTTCCATTCTTCTCACGAAAAGACCTTAGCCGAGAATAGCAGTCTCCAGCTTTGTACGGAAGGTCTAGGGTCAGAGAGCTACTACGACTTGGAAGATGGAAAAGTCAACGTCAACCGTAACGGTAACGGTAACGGTAACGGGGAAGAAGACAATGATGAGACTGAAGTGAAGGGTAAAAATAACGGAATCAACGGTGAAGAGGAGTGGGGACAGCGGAGGAAGGAACCGAGAGAGTATCCTCCAGCGATGACGAGGATGAGTTTCAAGGCATATAGAGAAGAAGGGAGGTTTGTGTTGGAAGAAGTTAAGATTCCGAGGAGAGAGTTTCTTCGAGCCACCCGCGAAAACGGTCGACTCAGATTGAAGATGGTTCAACCTGAGGACGACCAGGATGAAGAAAAAGAAGAAGAGGAAAAAGATAAACCGGTTTGATTGGTAATCCGCAATTATATTTTTGCGATATTTCGCAAGATAAACGATTAATATAACTGTACAACCTATGTGTTATGCGGGTTTTGTAGCTTAATTAAGATTTTTCGCTTGATCTTTTCGCAGTTCCTTCTTACAGAGTTTGTCATTTACAAGTATTCTACTATTCTACAAATGTTTACCAATGTTGGCAATGAAATTTTGTTTGAGGAGATTAGATTTGGTTTTTGCATTAAAGATTTTGAGAAATCCTCTATACAGTATAAGCAAAAAACAAAGAGGAAAAGCATGTTTATGTTATTATGTAATGCATAGAGGGTAATTTAAAAACTTGCTAATTAGATATAGACAAAGAAGTATTTGGTTGTCGATGGGAACCGTGACAAACATTCATGTAAGAGTCTATGATCATAACACAGGCCAGTGAAGGGCCTGAATTTTGCTAAAGCCCAACTGCTAAACGTATTAAACCCCGTACGGAGGCGAGTAGCATTGACGTGCATGTCTTCAAAAGCCTAGTTACTATTTCGTTTTTACACTTTCACGTAATTTGAAAATATGTTAAAATTTTCATTATGTCTAAGTTTCACCGACCCGAAAGGACAAGAAAGTCCCACATCCTTGCAGTTAAATCAACGCTCGTCAATGGTTTCCGATTTAATTAATATCTATCTTTATTTTACTTGGACAATATCTACGAGTAATTTACATAGCTATATCTATCTACAACAAGACTACATCTCTACCCCACGCGCACACCCACGACTTCGACATCTGAAACGACAAAAATTTTGGTCCTCCGTTCACACACAAAGCGATTGAATTTTAAAATATACTGTATAAAAGTTTATATATAATCAATTTTCAAAGTTTTTTAACTGTTTAAATTTAAACTAATTGATAGATTTATGAACTCTATCGGGGTGATTACTAATATTCATATCGAATAGCAAACCTCTATCGAATTAGTTGAACTCCAATTTATTGTGTAATTTTTTAAAAGTTCATGAAATTTTAAGATTGACTACAATGTTGTTCAAAGTGATTTAAAATCTTAATGGAATTCGAAGGGACTCTACTAGGATGAGTAGGGGACTAGGGGGAATGCCACGGACCAAAGGCTTATACTATGTTTACGTAATTAGTATCAATTTTTTTGAGGTTTGTATTCTTTATTCAGAAATTTATTTATTTTAAAAACATCTAGATAAATAGTATTTTCCTCAGTTTCAATTTCTCTTGTTCTTGCTTTCATTCATCGCGATTGTTCTTCTTTTTGTTCATTCGTGAATATTGACTCTACTTCCACAAGAGGTCTGCTAGAAGAAGATTTGTAGTCCCATAATATTGAGAAAACTATGCACAAATACAAGATCTTGTAACTCCTAGATATTTTATGTGGAGATTCTCTCAACCTCTTGGAGTAGCTACCATAACTTTGCAAACCAACAAATGCATTGAATTAGTGTCGTCCAAAAGCCTTAGAAAACATGTCATGCAAAACAATAGGTCGAGAAATGCTTGGCTGAAATTATATTGTCAAGGATTTCATCGCCAACTGACATTCCACACTGATGAATTTCGTACTTTTGTGAAACACCAAATCACATTAATAAGCACCACGTCCAAAATATTAAAATCAGTTCCTCTAGCTACTTTACTTAGGCATGTTTACTTCGGGGCAAGAAACCCGTGCCGTTCCAATTTTCCGTCTCATTCTCATTTCTTTCAAATAATGCCTAAAGCCATTGGAAGGGATGAACTAAAAAAAAAGTATGGGAAGGTAAACAAAGAGCACATTTCCATCGGTAAGTTTCTTCACCAAAAAATCTGACACATATAATTTTTAATATAGTTAAAACTAAAAAAATTCTAATATAGCTAAAACCAATCAAAAATATATACATGACAAAAGAGTATTTTAAAATTTTGTAGGAATCTCTCAAACGAGAGACTCTCTGTAATATCCCATCCCAGGCTTCTTAAGATTAATGAGTCATAACCCGGTTTGTTAAGAGTTTGAGGCCCAACTCTAATCTAACCTATGTATTTAAGCCTAAACCTAAACCCTAATTGTGTTTTGCACACATATAACCTAAGTGAAAGAGAAGGGGGCCGACGGGTTAGTGATGGGAGAGAACAAAGGCGGCGGCATGAAGAGAAACAGAGGAGAGAAGCCGAAGGAGAAGAAGAAGAACGGATTCATGAAAAGGGAGAACGTGTTGTGGTGGGGAGAATCGAAAGTGATCATGGAGACGACGTGGAAAGGAAGAAACGGGGTAACCGGGATTCGCACGTGGCCGTCGATACCACGAGCGGCGGCGGAGGCTCGCCTCGGAGGGTATGGAGACGTGACGGCGGAGGAGATGCGCCGGAAGCTACGGCCGCCGGGAGCAAGGATGATGCATGCCAACATGGATGCCTCAAGGATGCCAAGAGAGGAAGGCTTGGTCGATGTCCCGATCAAGTGGGATACGGCAAAGCCTAGGCGAGGCCTCGGAAGGGGATTGAGCCGGGGAGGGAGATCACGGCAAGGACGAGGTCGTGGCAAAGTAGAAGCCGTGACGGAGAATGCGAGTCATGCGGGATGGTTGAGCTCCGACTCGTCAAGCTCCGGTACGTCATCCGAGAGGATTTTGGCATGGAGTACCGATACGGATCGGCGGCGACGGCGGGTCGACGATGACTACTGGATGGCAGCAGAGGAACTTGAGGTTCCAGAGGTGGCTTCGGTCACATGGTAACCTCGAAACCCTAGTATCCGATTTGGGTTAATCGGGTGGATCCGGTTTAGGTTAACCAGGTGGCTCCGGTTCGAGTCAGGTGGATCCGAGTCGGGTCATGTGAACCGGTTTGGTTAACCGGGTTGAACCGGTTTAGCTAACCGGGTCGGATTGGACCGGTTTAGTTAACCAGGCCGTGCAGATCGGTTTGTTTATCTTGTTTGGTTTGACTCGGTTCAGCTGGTCTACTTCCTTTTATAAGTATAAGCAATTGTATCGAAGTCTTAGATAGTTATTCTTGTGTGGTTTCAATGCGATGCAAGCTGAGCCAGAAGTAGGACCAACTAGGGCGGATCATTCCATTCCAAGAGCTGGATTAAAAAGATGAGGAACATGACTTGTAATCCCTATGGTACTTATATGCTATCTTGAATACAAGTAATTTAGACTGGTGCTAGAATACGGAATGATACTGTTAGAACCTGATTCCTAGTTTGCTTGCTTGATAATGTAGAAATGATAGAATGAATGGTTATCGTGATATTGGTTGTCGGGTTAATGGTTGGAATAGACTGTAACCTGTGATATATATATGAGGCGTATATATAAAGAGGTGAGGACCTCGACTCATGAGTATATAACCCGCATGATGGGGTTAGGGTTGTCCTGGATGTGGATACCCTTGAGGTGAGGACCTCAGTGTGATGACTGTAACGAACCTTGTGCAAATGATAAGACTAGTCGTGTGGTATTATTTCTTAAGATAGCCTAGGGCTTTGCTGGTTATATTCTTGCTTGTGTATAAGTTCTTGATGTATTGTGTGGCGTTAGCCTACCCTCACTGAGTAATTCTACCCCGAATTACTCACCCCTCTCTTCCTTATTGTGCTTTATGAGTCGGGTCGGCCAGGTCAGAATAGACGGTGCGGAGAAATACCCGGGATAGGGATATTACACTCCCTCATTTTTCTCTCTCTCCTCATTCAATCTTTTTAGTAACATTTTAATCATGAGAGAATAGTTTTGAGTTAAGAGCATATCCATTGACTAGGATGGACAATTCGGTTTATATTCGGGTTTGGTTTGGTTCGGTTTGGTTCGTTTGAGTTAGATTAAATTCTAACCAAACTCAACCGAAGTTAGTTTGGTTCGGTTTGTGTTTGGTTCAGTTTGTATTTGGTTCAGTTTAGTTTGGTTTGGGCTAAGTTTGGTTTTGTTATACATTGGTTCGGTTATAATTCGGTTAACCAAATTCATAAAAGAAAATATGACCAATAAAATTATGATTTTAGTTATTGAGAGTAAACACCTAAGTACCAAATCATGGAAAATTAAAACAAACTATAAATCTCAAACATATAAATAGTTTTTATTGGAAAAAGAAACAAAATCATAATTGAATCTATATTTATAGAAACTATAAGGTACAATTAAGTATTAAGAAAAATACATTGGGTTATGGTTTAGTTCGGTTTTTAACCGAATCGATCCGAACCGTTTGGGTTGAGAAAAAAGTCAACTAAATGGTTTGTATGTAAACTTTAGATCGGTTTGGGTTGATTTGGGTTTGGCTAGGTCAGTTTGGTTCGGTTTGGTTAAAATGTCCACTCCTACATTGTACTCTCTAAAAAGCGTATCTACACAATTTAATAATAATAATTTTAATAGTAAGACAAATAGTATATTAGTATATAATTAAATAAAACATTTAAACCAATAAGACTAGACAAATAGTATATTAGTTTTTGATACTCATCTCTCAAATATCTTGTTTGAGATACAGTTCTTACTCTCTTTCATCATTTTTCAATTTTTTTAATACTCATCACTTTAGACTAGGGATGGAAATGTTTTAAGGATGCTCTAAACTATAATTAATAGTATATGTAAATTATTTAAAAATTATGTAATTTTTTCGCCAATTTTCCGAATTCGAACTACTCGCTCCAAAGTAGATCCTTACATAAATTAGTAAGAGTTTAAAAAATGATTTTAGCTACACGAAATAGAAGATTAATCCTGCTCCGTTTAGAGAATTCCTTTCTGTATTTTGTAGGATGCTCAATGTTTCAGGCTTGTAGGAGGTAAAAACATTTGGGGGGCCATTATACATGGGTAGGTCAGCGTTATACGCATGTATACTGGCCACCTCTGATTGGTTTACTTTGTATCCTAGTGCTTTTGTTCAAGCTTTACCTTGGCATTGTTCAGGCCATAAAGTACTTCTTCTTTATACAGATGCAGATAGTTGGAAAGGTCGTAAGCTATTCAGGTATGATATAGATGGAAGCACAAGGAGGGATTTCATGAAGATGTAAAGAAGTTATGGATAGAGCAGTGTCAAGATGTGCCTAATAACCATTTCAGTGAAGCTTTGGAGATGTGTCATAAAGGTTTATCAAAATGGAGAAGAAAGCGTGCTTTAAATTCTCAGAAACTTATTGCTGATCTTAAGAGAGCCATTCATCAGGCTTATGAGGTAAATACCATTGATTACAATGTTAGGAAATCTTAAGATTCAGCTTGTTAAAGCATATAAGTTAGAAGAGGAATATTGGCGTGCAAAGAGTAGACTTTTATGGCTAAAGGCTGGAGATAGAAATACGAAATACTTTCATGCAAAGACGATGCAGAGAAGGGATTATAACAAAATCACGACTCTTGTGTCACACTCAGGAAGGAATAACAAAGATAGTTAAGGATTATTTCTCTCATCTGTTTTCTTCTCAAGCTGCTGGAAACATAGACTTTTTCCTGCAACATATCCGGCTTAAAGTAACAGAGGATATGAATCGGATGCTAACTAGACAGGTTACTAAATATGAAGTTTTTAATGCGCTATAACATATGAATGTAGATAAAGCTCCAGGTCTTGATGAACTTACAACTGGTTTCTACAAGGATCATTGGTCTATAGTCAAAACAAAGGTGATTAGCTACATTCAACACTTTTTTGATAGCGGGGAATTAGATGTTAATTTAAATCATACTCATATTTGTTTAATTCCCAAGATTGAATCACCTGTTGAGGTTAGAGACTTTAGACCCATCAGTTTGAGTAATGTAGCGTATAAGATCCTTTCTAAGGTGTTAGCAGAACGGTTAAAGTCTATCCTCCATTTGATCATTTCAGAAAATCAAAGTGTTTTTATTCCAGGCAGGCTTATCACGGATAATGTCCTTATTGTGCATGAGATGATGCATTCTATACATACTAGAAGGATTAAGGACTCATATATGGCACTAAAATTGGACATTAGTAAAGGTTTTGACAGGATACAGTGGAATTATATAGAGGCCATAATGCGAAAGTTGGGCTTTGATGATAAATGGTATGGATGGATCATGAAATGCATTACTTCTGTATCTTACTCTGTGCTTATTAATGGAGTCCCAACGGACAAGATCTATTTAAGTAGAGGTATACGACAAGGTGATCCTATCTCACCATATTTATATCTTTTGTGCAAAAGGGGTTGTCTTCAATGATCATCATACGGCAAAAAGGGGTGCATTAACTGGTTTTCAGGTTAGTCCAGGAGCTCCAAAAATTACCAATATGCTTTTTGCTGATGATTCTTTACTGTTTTATAAGGCAAATAGTCAAAAATATCATGTTCTTCTGGATATCCTGAGAAAATATAAGCAAGTTGTTGGACAAGAAGTCAACTTCTCTAAATCTGCCATTATATTTAACAAAGGTACTGATCCAAACTTAAAGCTTCAAATTCAAGAAGTAACTGGGGTTAGGAAGATTAGAGGTTTTGAAAAGTACCTAGGTCTCCCTAAGTATATAGGCAGAGAGGTGATACATTTTCTTATTTAGTCTAGAGGGTAGTTAGAAAGATGGTACTCAAAATTGTTATCTCCGGCAGGGAAAGAAGTTCTAATCAAAGCAGCAGTAACACCTCTTCCTACTTATAGTATGTCATGTTTTTTGCTTCCTCAGACTCTTATTAAAAGGATTATGGCAATAAATAGACGGTTTTGGTGGTCTTCTCATCAAGATACGTCTAAGATTAATTGGGTCTCATGGGAGAAGATTACGGAGCACAAGGAACAAGGTGGTTTGGGATAAGAGATATGAAAGATTTTAATATTGCTTTGTTGGCTAAGCAGAGTTGGAGAATATTGCAACAACCAAACTCTCTGTTGGCTAGAGTATATAAATCAAAGTATTTTCCCAAAGCAACTTTGCTGGAGGCTACGCAAAAATGGGTCTCAAGTTATGCTTGGAGAAGCATACTTCAAAGCAACAAGTTGCTTAAACAGGGGATTCGATGGATTGTGGGAAATGGAGAAAGAGTTAAAGTCTGGTCTGATCTTTGGTTACTAGGTACCCAACCTATTCCAGCCACGAGCCACGCAAATATTATAGATCCTTAGCTTAAAGTGAAAGACCTTTTTGTTCAAGGGATAACTAATTGGGATGAATCAAGGCTTGGTGTGTTATTCAATCCTTTAGACATTCCCCTCATTAAGAAGCTAAGACCGTCTCTCATTGGAGCTCAAGATAGAGTTACTTGGCTTTCTACTAAGCATAGACAATATGCTGTCAAATCTGGTTATTTGTTAATGAGAAGTTTAAAAGGCTAATCCTCCTCTACGCCTAAAGGTATTTATAAATCTTTATGGAAACAAAACTTGCTTCTAAAAATTAAGCATTTTTGGTGGAGAGTAATACATGATGCATTACCTGTGGGTTCTAAACTTAGAAGGAGGAAGGTGATTCAGGATGGCACTTGTCAAATGTGTGGTGAAAAGGAGGAAACAATTAGTCATATGTTGTTTACATGCAGAATTAGCAAGGAAATATGGGATTTAGGCCCTGTTCAATGTCCGGATTTCACAAAATTGAATTCGGCAAATGATATTCAGAATTGCTACTCTTCCTTTGCCGAGCAAAATCAGGTTTCCTCAGATCAATTTCTTTTGTTTCATTATATAGGGTGGAGAATTTGGAAACAAATGAATGATCTTGTTTTTAATGCAAAAAGGAGACCAATTCCGGATATAATCCAAAGAATCCTTCAAGATTTCAAGTTGTGGCAAAAAGCAAATGACCAGAGCTCTCACGTTACACAAAACTACCAAGAAAATGAGAGGTCAGCAACTCCTCAGTTTTTACAACAAGTTTTCCAAAATGTGAATTCTTTATGTTGTTTTGTTGATGTTTCTTGGATCTCTACATCACAAGTCGCTGGAATTGGATGGGCTCTATATGATGGAAATCAAAATGTCACATTGATAGGATCAGGCACAATTCCATCCACGTGGTCCTCTAAGGAAGCAGAAATAGAAGCTTTGAGAATTGCAGTAGTAGAGCTTCGAAGACTTGGCTATTCAAATGTTACTTTATGTGGCGATTTGCAAGATATATATAGGCTTCTTCAGAAGGCGGTCACAAGCTTTACTATGGAGGACATTCACATCCTTTTACCATCCAAATTCAAGACATTCTCTCCATAGCTTTAGAGTGTGGTTTTTGTTTCAAGCATGTCTTTAGGAATGCAAACACATTGACTGACAGATTAGCTAAGTCTGCAAGATCAACTTCTCAAAGTTATGTTGTTCAATGGATGTTGTAATTTGGCTTGTTAATGAATAGATTTTGACGACAAAAAAAAAAAACCTACTCCAAAAAATGCTATTTGTAAAATTAGCAAGCCGAATTGAAAGATATGAAGAAGAAAGAAAACACCAAACGAAAAGAGATTGAAATTTGACGTCAAGACGAGCCTTGACTCATTCAATGAGCGTACGTGTCTTGTGGAAAGCTACAACTAAACAGTAAACACTTTACAAAAAAGTAATCCACATACACATACACAAAAAGATCCTTATCATTCCCAAGATCCATATATACTAAAATGGAAATTTAAAGAAAAAGAAAAAAAATCTAAAACGCGTTTGAACTTTTCTCATTTCACTCGGAGAAACCAATCTCTACTTCAACAACTTATTTAATGCCAATGAGTCCACAAACTCTAAACTTAAAAAGCAAATCAATTTTGCAATAATAACTTACATTCAAGAAGAGGTTTCTTGTAAGCAAAAACAAAGAAACAGAAGAGGTTTCTTTGTTTTTTTTTTTGGTAACATACTATCATATTATCATATATATAAATGTCGGAGGAGCTTACAATTGGGTTTCGCTTCTATCCCACGGAAGACGAACTAATTGAGTTTTACCTACGAAACCAGCTTGAAGGAAGGATCGATGACTCAATGCACCGTGTTATACCCGTTTTAGACGTGTTTGAGGTCGAGCCTAGTAATCTTCCAAGTACGTTAACGTTAACCTCCATTTTTTCGCCTCAATATCGTTATCTTACGTCGTATTTAAGTCTTAAGCGTATAATAGCTTAAGTATGGTTTTATAGTACGTAGACATGTCCATTTTGTTGTTGTATATACCTCAAATATAGATTTTGTTTCGGGTTATTCCATTTTCTTGTATTCCTAAACTAAAACCAACTCTAATGTAGATTGATTTATGATTTTTGTTCGATTTGGATTAGGTTTCTAATTATACACATATGTTTTGAATAAAAAATAATTTATTCAATTAGAACAATCCTATATTATATGAATTAAACAACGAATATGTACGGTAACTATATTACGTACAAATCCTAGACTTGGTGTATAATGAAATTACAAATCCTATCTTTTGTGGTTCTTTTTTTATGTAGATGTTGCAGGAGAAAGATGTCGAGGAGATGCTGAGCAATGGTTCTTCTTTGTGCCAAGACAAGAACGTGAAGCAAGAGGAGGTAGACCGAGCAGAACCACTGGTTCAGGATATTGGAAAGCGACTGGATCACCTGGTCCAGTGTATTCCAAAGATAACCGAATGATTGGAGTCAAGAAAACTATGGTTTTCTACATTGGTAAAGCACCTACGGGAAGAAAAACAAAATGGAAGATGAATGAGTACAAATCCGTCGATGAAACTGTCAACTTCTCCACAATCCCTAAGGTTGCATATTTTATTTAAAAAAAATCTTAAAAGATTGATGTTCAAAAGATTTTAATGGATTTTTTTTTCTTTTTCTTGAAAATGTAGTTGAGACATGAATACAGTATATGTCGTGTCTACGTAACATCAGGAAGCTCGAGAGCTTTTGATAGACGTCCTATAGGAAATATTCAGACAGAGAGATTAATGCTTACAAGTGATGTTGGAGCAGCTCAAACGTCATCGTTTCGTGTAGAAAGCTCACCGGAAACTTCGATTCCAGGAGGAGAAGATGTTGATCTCTTTCTAGATACAGAGATGGTTGATGGTTTATCAGAACAGTTATGGGAATGGGAACGGCTGAACTGGCCTTGAATCAAGATTCATAACTAAGCAAATGAAAGTTACCGATAGTTGGATTTATGTACCAGAAAGATTCTTTTTTGCTTTTTATTTTTCCATGTAACGTGAGAGTTTGAGCGAGAATAAATGACAAAAGGTGACATTAATTGGAAGATGTTTTGACTAGTTTCCTTTGGTTTCGTTTTGCGAGAATATATGGGAGTAATCGAGCATGTGTGATATGGTAATAACAAACTCTAAAGTCAAAACTTTTGAATTGAGCTCAAAGCGGAATAATCAAGAAAGATGAAAGAAAGTAAGACAAAACCAACCGGGAAGCAAATTACCAAAAGACAGATAACTAGTAAGTTTTGATAAGAAGAAAGAAGAAAAATGACCTAGTTTGTTTTGTGAACGTTATATAAAACGTAAAGAGACAAAACGAAAAAGATTGTTTTGTAATATAGCGAAAGAGACATATATCACATATGCTTAGTTGCATACACCTATAAAGGTTAAAGTGGACGAAGACTAAAAGGTTTTTGGTCGTCGATAGCTTGTCGTTGCCCAATACACTATACATAGTTACATAGTGCTTTAACAAAATAAAAAATACACTATACATTAATACATAGTGGTTTATTAACACAAATGCAAGTTTGTTTCTCTAAGCTTTGGAGGTTTCATCATTTCTACAATTTAATATACTTAAATGATTTCATATGACAAGGACATGAGCCACGAAAAAAAGTCCAATCCGAGTAACATATGGTGAACAATCCACGAAGCTCACAATTTGTTGCCACCCTCTCAAATTGTAGAAAACTCTTAAGAGCATCATTATCGGAGAAACTCTTATTCAGTTTCTTATTTAAAGTATTTTATTAATTTTTATTTACTTTCATTAATTCTTTAAATATTTAATTATTAAAAAAATGATGAACCAATAATGCCACTACTCACCTAAAACCTGTTTCTTCAGCTTCATTATTAAGAGACACTAGATTAGCATCCGTGTTGTGCACGAGTTTAATTGTTACCACTAACATAATTCTAAAATTGTTTGATTATATTTTTCAAATCTGCTGGAGGAGGAGGAGGAGTTTTGATTGACTATTTATAAGGTTTAAAGCACATTATAAGGTTTTTAAAGCAGATTATATGTTTTTTAAAAACTCTTAGAAACCTTTAAAAAAAACCTTATAAACTATTTAATTAATATTATAAGGTCTGAAAACCTTTTTTAAAACAGATGATAATGTTTTTAAAGCAGATTATAAGAGTTTTTAAAACTTTAAAGACCTTTAAAAAAACCTTATAATCTGTTTAGAAAATATTATAACGACGTGAAAACCTTTATTAAAACAGATAATAAGGTTTTTAAATGATATTATAAGGTTTTTAAAGCTGATTATAAGGTTTTTAAAACAGGTTATAAGGTTTTTAAATGATATGATAAGGTTTTTAAAACCCTAGAAACTTTTGAAAACCTTATAATTTGTTTAAAAACATTATAACGACGTGAAAAACCTTTTTAAAAACACATGATAAGGCTTTTAAAACAGACTGTAAGAGTTTTTAAAGCAGATTTTAAGATTTTTTTAACCCTAAACACCTTTAAAAAACCTTATAATCTATTTTGAAAACATTATAACGACGTGAAAACCTTTATTAAAACAGATGATAAGGTTTTTAAAGCAGGTTATAAGAGTTTTTAAAGCAGATTATAACTTTATAATCTGTTTTAAAAACTCTTATAACCTGCTTTAAAAACCAACCCAATTTTTTTTTTATCAAACTTAAGAACAAAATCAACCGAAACAAAACAAAACCCAGATTTTAGATGAAATCAACCTAAATCGAATCAAAAACTAAGATTTGTAACCCAAATTGAATCAAAAACGGAGATTTGTGGCACAAATCGAATCAAAACTCAAGTGGATTAGAAAGAATAAAAAACTAGATTTATAAAAAAATGATGAAATCTAGATTCGAATATGAGAGAGAGAGAGAGAGATCTTCTTTTTCTTATTTTTCATCATCACCTCCATTTTAGAAAGAAATAAAGAGAGAGAAGGAAAAAAAAAAACGTGAGAGAAATTTTTTTTTAATGATTTTTTTTTTTTGTAAAATGCGACATGTGTTACAAAAGTGGTTGTCACCCATAGATAAAATTCTCCCTATATTTATATACTAATTATATTTTGTTCAAATTTTAACCTTTTCATCGGCTAATAATAGTTCATTAGGTTCATCATATAGATTTGGCTGTTTTCATAGATTTAATACGTTTTTTAAACAAACACGCCATTTCTTTTGGTTAAGATTTAAATCAACAATGAAAACTTAAAAGAGTTTTTTATTTATTTTAAGTTGAATAATGTTTTTATATTAAATGCATTTTAAAATGTACTTTTAGAGATAATTATACATGCTCATATACGTCAAAAGAAAACTTAAAAGGATTTCTTTTACTTTTGTTGAATTATATATTCATTTTTTATTTAAGTTTTATTGGTGAGATTAAATATTAATGTTTTTGAAATAATTATTTCTAGCAAGTTTAGGTATAGTCAATTGTCTTTGGTAATAAGATTTAAATTCATGAAAATAGGTAATATTTTCAAATAAATGATATGGTAATTAGTATCAAAAAAATAAATAAAAAATGCTAAGAAAAATTGTAGGAGTGAAAAATAAGAAAAATGTAGCCTCCAATATTTTTCCATTAATATATATATAATTTGGTTAAAACACGGATTACAAACACTCATGCAATAGTTCATACTGAATGGAGAAAGTAAGAAAAACA
Source organism: Draba incana (assembly GCA_963576765.1). Taxonomy (NCBI): domain Eukaryota; kingdom Viridiplantae; phylum Streptophyta; class Magnoliopsida; order Brassicales; family Brassicaceae; genus Draba; species Draba incana. Next base: position 11,322,843 of record OY755203.1, on the reverse strand, counting down.
ATCCCCAAATTATATATAAACCTTATATGCCCAATAATATCTCAGTCGAAATAGAACTTTAAAAATATTATTATGGAAGAAAGATCAATGTATGCATATATATATATATATATATATGCATAAGATTGAAACCTCTTGGATAGCAATTAAAATGTCAATCTAATAATTGAAATGTATTGAAAATGAAGGTGAACTTTATTTTTCCTTTAACATGTTTTCGGTTCATTCCTTGTGTAACAGTACAACAACAAAATTGGCATATAGTGACATTGTTACGTAGTACTATATTACAAAAAGATAATATAAACGCTTGTAAGAAAACTAATAACGAAAATATAATATTTTGTATAAAGAGACAAAGAGTTTAAAAAAAAATTAACCTAAAAACATGGAAAATAATAGATGGCTTATAGCTTGTATTGTATCGCATACAATTTAAAATTGACAAATTACATTTCGTTAAACTAAGAAAATAGAAAAAAAAAATAGTAATCATACAATAACGAAAACCTATGAAATTAAACTGCAATAAAGAAAATATATATTTCATTATCAGTGACATTTGTTTTTGCAATAAAAATATCATAGACATGTCTTTTAAATATAGTACGTCATCTATTTATAGAGATGGATCGAATTTAGTCGTAACTAGGTTTAGCCGCACTAAATCTTAACAAAGAATAGTGATTTACTTGCAAATCACGATTTATATCTATATTAGATGATTTCCAAGATTAGATTAATTTCTTATTTATTGTAAATTCATAATAATCCTTTAAGAAAGTTTGTTTTGATTCCTAAATATCTTAATTGTAAATTTGTATATCTTCAATTGGAAAATTTTGAGTGCAAAATTATAGCATAATCGTGGAAGCCCTCTTGGTCTAGTGGTTTGACTAAAGGGTTCATTAATGCTTCTACATCTACAGGTATGGAGTTTGAGTCCCGGAAAATACAAATTAATGGAGGCAATATTTACAGGAGATTTTCAGCGTGGAGCAAAGAAAGCCGTTTGGAGTAGTCCCGCATGTTTAGGCTTAATTGTCCATTGTGTAATCGTCCGTGAAATAGTTTTCATAATTTGTAGTAATTCATAAATCTAGACGATTAAAAAACAAAATTATAGCATAATGAATTGTCAATTTATGATAAATGTAAAATTTATGATAAACTTATTACTTTTAATTATATTCTTTCTTTTATTTACAACAATATTAGAATGTTCATTTAATAATTTTATCTCAACTCTTGAAAAGAACCTCCGTTGTGGATGGTCTTATACTCCAAAATTAAAACCATGTACACATAATATATACTATATCGATCTTTTGTGATTTAGCACCGTATATATGGATTTTGTTAGTAAAGACATTTGTTGCCACTCTCTCAAATTGTAGAAACTATTTTTGTTGTTATACCCTGCCAGACTCTTCGTGAAGATCTATGCTCAAGGAACACACTTCGTAGGTTTTGGACTCGTAAACGATCGGATTTAAATGGTTGCAGCGGATATGAAGATGAACGGACAAGAAATGGATTGAAATGTACTTCTAAGAGAGATGAAAATCTCTTAGCCTACGAGCTCAAACTTAACTTAGATATTAGGCACTAAGGCAAGAACAAGTTAAGAAGATATTACACACTTCTCGGATCAAAGAGATTTTTGATTAAAAAGTTTGATGATTTTATTCATGAAAATGGGATCCTTTAAATAGGCTCAAGGAAGCTTTGGACAACCCCTAGACTTCCTCGACTACACAGAAAATTAGAAACAATAAATAAAGAGCTTGAAAGAAAAAAATAACAAAACTTAAATGAATTTGACTAGAAGTTTGAAAGACAAAATAAGATAGTGGACTCGGCGATTTATTCTTTCAACGGACGCGGGGAAACGTCGAGTCGCGGTAGCATTGCCGACGATGAGGCTTGCGGATAAGTGCGCAGACATGCCTCGCTAAAAACCTCACTTGGAAAACTTGGGACAAAACCAAGGCGATGGAAAAAGAGTACAAACCACACACCTCTCATCATCGATCCTTAAGCCACTTGGATCGCAACCAATGTAGTTAGACAAATGCTTGGCTCAACATTGCTTTCAATGCACCATAAGAGAGAGTGTTGACGGTTTGGTTAAGTTGTTTGGTTTTTGACCTTGTCATGGGTCCAACCAGTAAATGTAAGGACTTAGAGTCCATAGGATCGTGCTCGGCTACGAGCTGCTCCTCGGCTACAAGTTGCTCCTTGACTATGAGATGCTCCTCGGCTACAACGGTCCATGCGGTTTCCGAGCTCCTTGTTCGAGCTAGTCATGATCTCATCATACACCGAAATTAAAGGCCATCTACATATAATATGTAATATATCGATCTTTTGTGATTGAACACCGCATATCCGGATTTTGTTAGTAAAGAGTTTTATATATTTAACCTCAGATCGAATATCATTGCACAGGGGCGGATGTACTTTATAACTAGGGGGCACGTGCCCCCAGTGAATTGATAGATTTTAATTAATTTAGCTTGGTGGTTTGCTAATTTTATGATAAATTTGTTATATTATGTCATTATGTACCCAGTGTTTCGAGATCAAATTGCTTCTATCCCCCCCCCCCCCCCCCCCCAATGGTTCCACATCCTACGTGTTTTCGTTTGCTTAATTTCCCTCATATGTTTTTGTCATACTTCCTAATTTGTTTTTGTGATACTTTTTTATTGTTAAATTAGAGAACACTTGAATTAGAAAATGCTTAAAGTGTGTGGGCTTTACTATGGCCCAATGACAATCTTTGGTTCTTGTTAATTATTATGATTTTCTGTTAGCCCTCCTACTATCCTTTTACTATTAAATGGGAAGTACGTTAAGTGAAAAAGCTTAGTTATTATAATTTTATTGGCTTAAAAATATGACATGAATGATGATGTGGAATGATAAAATGGCTTAAAATGGTTAGATTAATAATTTATTGTTTTTGTAAATTATTAAATAAATAAGGAGAATTTCAAACATGAAAATGATGAGAATTTTACTATTTTGTGCATTTGGAATAAAAATGAGATTTGCTATTTGGAGGAGTCGTAACTCGCACAATTGAATTTGTAAGGGTTTGTCGAGGAAATGCGAGACTTTCGAGTTGATCAGTATGCAGAAAAATGCTGACACTTGCGTTTGCTGTTAAGAAAGCTTTTATTAATATTGATCTCTGAAAAAGTTCAGATCCCCTTTCTAGGTGAATACAATGAGCTATTTATAGTTTTTTAGACTAGGGCTACTAATATATTTGGGTCAAGCCCATTAAGCATTTAAATGACTTTTGGCCCATATCATTATTAAACCCATTTTAATTATAGATTTAATAATATTATGGACTTATCTTGAATTGAACTTCAAAAGCCCGTTTATGATTTCTTCATGTCTTTTTGCAGAATTGTTCTCGTCGTTACATCGATCTTTTAGGGGTGAAATCCGACCCCTACAGTTAGCCCCCCAACTTGGTAGTATTGAGCTAGATGATGCCAAGGTATAAGGTGTCAAAGTTTGAGATCGATGCGATGGACCACGAAGCAGCCAGGCGTTGACGTCTTATCAGTGATTTCTGGAAGTTTTAGTAATTCCATGTTTAGTTGATGCTATCGTGTTTTCCTGGACCTGCTTGCTATGTTAAAAATGAGGTTAATAGACTGAAAAAACTATTGGGCTAATTTAATTGGACTTTAAAGCCCATTAGGAGAGTCTCTCGAAATTTTCCTGGAAAACCCTAGGGATTTTAGAAACTCCTCCTGGTATAAATAAGCCTCTTCCTCGGTCTAAATTTTTTTACCGAGTAAATTTTTTTACCGAGTAACTTTTTTTGCAGCAAAGAGATAAAAATTTAATTTTTTTTTGTCCTGTAGTGAAAATTAAGGGTTCTGCAGGTTTTTTTTTTTTGTCTTTTGGTGGAATTAGGGTTTTGTGGTATCATCTCTCCCATTTCCGGCGCCGATCTGCCGACGCGACCTCACCGACCTATTCTTGGCTCGCCTTTATCGTCAGTGGACCTGACGTCGAGATCCACGATGATTGATTTGCGCGGGAGCTACCATCGCCGTCGTCACGAACAGATTGCGAGCCTCCATCGTCGCCGAGCTATAGACCGTGAGCCTCCATTGTCGTCATCGTGTTTGGGAATCGCCACCTTCTTTGTTGTGCGCAGCCGCTCAATCGGAGGAGGAAGCTTCACAATTCGCCGTGAATCGCCGTCGTTGCATCGGGAGGATTAATTGGGCTTTGCCAGGTGCTCCGGCGCCTTTGTTGCTGCCGCTCGTGGGGGAGATTAATGGAGGGGATGACATCAGATGGATCTTCAGCGTAGGTGGCTCGCGGGGCTTTGACATTGGATGGAGCTTTGATGGTGGCGTCTGCTCCGATCTGCTCAAGAGGAGGAGCTCCGGCTCTGGCTTTGGCTCTGCTAAACAGAGGCGCCTGCTCCATCTGCTTGTTGGAGGAACTCCGGCGGCGGATCTGCTTGACAAAGGTGACTCGCGGTGGCGCAGCGGTGATAACGGAGCGCCGGTACAACAGAGTCACGATCGTCTCGTTCAACAGGCGGTCAACTCTGGTTCGGTTATCTGGTACAGAAATCCGGTTAGGTCAAATTTTAGTCAACAAGTCAACATTCGGATTTGGTCAACGAAAGTCAACAAAATTAACTGGTCAACAGAAATAAACTGGTCAACCAGTCAACTGGTTAACGTTTTCTGGTTTGAAGTCTCGAATTTTGACTCGAACTCCGGGCTTTTATCGCAGTAACGACGTAATTCGATGCAAATGTCTTCTAGTGACGAAGGCGGTTTAGTGGATACAATCCCCCATGATGCCTTAGTAGTTTTTGACGATGCTGATACGGGAACTTTGCAGGTTGCTAAAAGAGACCAAACGCGCAGAGGACCAAAATCTTCTTGATCAATTTCGAAGTCCCTAGCTGATGTTCTCGCATTTTGCAATGCTTCTATAAACATTGAGATTGCCTTTCATTTCCGAGAAGATCGGGCTGAGCATCCTCCAGAGGGTTTCTTCACGGCGTATAAAGCCCGATTCCTCGCGCAATTGTCGAATTCCTCTAGAAGAACCACCTTGCCGTTTCACATATAACGCCTTGGGGAATGCGCTGCTTAGTTGGACTCATGATTCACAGCTATAAGCACGGTAGCGAGCTTCGATTGAACCACTTGATGAGCCTTTTGATTATCAAGAAGGTTGGTCATAAATATATACTTCATTATTACATTGACGGTAAAGCTGGTCTTCATGTCATCAAAGACTTTCCTCCTCTAGAACGCTCCTAGGCGAAAAATTCTTCTTTGTGCGAATAAATAGCGATTCAGTCGGAGATGATAGCTCTAGCCTTCGGAGGAGATGGGGTCACTGCGGTAGCTGACTTAGACGCATTTTTCCTCATTTTTTGTTTTATACTTAGCGATGTTCTCAATTTTGTTTGTAAGTTAGTCAAATTCTTACTCTTTTGTTCTGGCTTATTGTTTTGCAGTTCACAGCAGAGCTAACAAGTTTTCGATAGATTTATTTGATCTTCGCGCCGATTTCATTGCTGGGAAGTGCAGTTGGACGAAAGGCTTCACTTTGCGCCGCGTTCGAGAGGCCACTGTTCGTCGTTTTAGGGCGGACTTGCTAACTTCTTCGCTGGAAATATCAAGTAACGAGAAGAAATTGTCTGCGCGTGAGAAGAGAGCTCCTTAGGCTAGAGGTGACACCAGTGCGAGAGTGCTGCAATGCTGCAACGAGCTGGAACGTCGTCATCAGTCCCTAGAGATGGTGCAACTCCTGCTCATGCGCCTAAGTCGCGTAGTCCTGAGCTCGAGCGAGATGTCACCACTGATCATCGCCGGGAGTCATCGCCAAGGCGCCGTGAAGACGCTAGGGGAAAAGAAAATGCTACAGAGTCGAGTCGCAAGCGTCCTCGAGAGTATAGTGACAATAACTCAAGGAATTGGTTTAACGATAAAGGCCTGGCGGCGTCTCATCTGTCAAATATTGTCCTTCCAGAAACTCAGTTTCCTCCTCCGAGAGACATGTCGAAGAAAGAAGCCGACTCGAACATGGCTCTTGATTGCATGAAGGTACGAGTTTCTGACCAAGTTTACATCATTCCCTACTTTGCTTTTGATTTACTAACTTGTTTCTCCTTGGCAGTTCTTTGCCTCAGTCAACGAGCTCGCAGTCAATTATGACGTGAGTGCCCTCTCGCAGGCTTGTCAGCTGACCAATACTCTAAAATCTTGTGGCAACCACGAGAACTGAAGTGTGATGCTGACGCTCGGGTTGTTGTTTTGGAAGCTACTGCGAAAGAGACTAAGGATAAGCGCCGCCAGATAGATGGCACGTTTACAAAATTGAAAGCTAAGAGGAAACACTTGCAATAGAATGTCTCCGATCGGACTGCTCATTTAGACACTGAAACCCAACTTCAGGATGTAAATGTTCCGAAAGTAGTTGATCGGGCCAAATGTGAGCTGACAGCAGAGTACGAGTCAAGGATGGGGCGAGCGAGAGAGAGGCTTATGGTGCTCAATGACAAACCTTGGACTGATATCATAGATCTTACCCAAGTTCAGAGCAACATTGAGTTTTTTGGGGCTGCTTCAGCGAGGAGTTTGTTGAACTTAGAAAACAGGAGGAAGGTTTATCGCAGGCATATGATATTTTTGAAAACCATTTGCGCGAACTTGAGCAGATCCTTAAGACTCCAAGATCTTGTGGAAGGGCTCCTATTGCAGCGGATCTTTTTCGCGAGGTGATTCATCCGGCTTTGAGTTCCTCGATTTCGTCTGGTGATGAGGATTCGTCAGATTCTGAGACTGAGGTTTAATCTGGTCAGGTTGAGGAGACTGTTCTCTGAGCTTGAGGCGATACTGCCTTAGTTTATTTTTGGTTTTTGGCTTTCAGTGTTTTTCTTCAGTTTAGGTGGTGTTCGCCCTTTTCACACTTTGCTTTGATTTGTTCAGAACCTTGATTTATTCATCATGATATGATTTGCAGTTTTACTTCTCGCCACAGTTTGTAGAAATGTTGTTTTTAACTTAGCCGTGCGAGCGATAAGTATTTTTCTATGTTAAAGCCAATGTTCTAGACTGTTGTAATTTATGTGAACACTTGGGTTTACGGGCGTATTTTCTACTAACGCTTCCGTTCCACTTAAGCGAACATTTTCTAGTGAGCTAACCAACGTTTTGTAAGTTGGGTTTCTGAAATGATCATTTGGGTTTACGGACACGCTTTCCTCTAACGCATCCACTCCTATAATGAACATTATGTATTTGTATAGCGCGCTGTGGGATCCTACTAAGGATGTAAAAGTCAGATCTGAAGTTTGCGAAGTAGACCGTCGTTGTGGCCAGCAGTGAGGTGTTATATCTGTTTCTGATAAGAGTTACGATATCCACGGAGGATGTAAACAAAGATTGTTTGCGAAGATGTCTGTTTCTGTTAAGATTGTATTATAAGCAAAATTGTTTAGCTAAGTTTGCTTTATTTGATGGATTTTTTTTGGAGAGAAAAAACTCAGTGAGAGAGATGGGAGTATACGAGTATACGTACCTTACTCCCCCCCCCCCCCTTTTTTAAGGAGGAGGGGCAGTTGAACCCATCCAAAGATGAGCTGCCTACGTACCTTTTGCAGGGATCAAGCCGCCTCGTCGTTCAAGTGAAATACCTAGTGATAGTATTTCTTCAGGTGAGCTACGTTCCAGGATCTAAGAATGGGAGTGCCCTCCATGGTAGCGATTTTGTAGACGCCTGGTCTAACTACCTAAGTGACTCTGTAATGTTCTTCCCTGGTTGCGCTGAGTTTACCAGCATTGTGCTATGCCGTGTTCTGGAAGACTTCTCGCAGGACTAAGTCTCCTTCGTAAAAACGTCGGATGCGCACCTTAGAAATGTAGTACTTGGCCGCTGAGTGCTGGTAGTTGGTAATCCGAGTCAATGCTTGGTCGTTGCACTCGTAGACTAGGTCCAGCTCGTCGAGTAAGAGGAGATGGTTGACTTATTCTTCTTGCGTTAGTAGCCTACGTCGCATTCCTGGAAATTATACTTCGACCAAAATAACGCACTCTGTTCCGTAAATAAAGGCGAATGAGGTTTCTCCGGTAACTTCTATCGGTGTAGTGCGGTAAGACCAGATGACACCATCTAGCTCGTCGGCCTAGCACCCCTTCTTCTTGTCGAGGCATTTCTTGAGACTGGAAATCAATGTTTTGTTGGTTGATTCTGCCAGGTCATTACCCTGTCGACGCCGCGGAGTAGACTTGTTAAGGCGTATCTTCCATTTTTCACAGAATCCTTCAAAACGTCCTGATATAAACTGAGATTCGTTGTCTGTGATGACCTTGTAAGGAATACCATGTCTGCAGATGATATTTTTCCATACAAAGTGCTCCACTTGAGCGTCTTTAATAGAGATGAAAGCTTCAACCCACTTTGGGAAGTAGTCTGTGAGCACAAGCAGCCATCATCGTTGTCTTGAAGGGTGCAGAGGGCCAACAATATCCATACCCCATCTCATTAATAGATAAAGTATAGTTGTCAAACGGGCTAGCCCGCACCCAGACGAGCCACCCGCGGCGGATTTCTTTCTCTTTGCGGATCAATGCGAGCCGGTCCGCTAGGACCGCGGTTTCAAATTATATGTCCAAGTCCGCCGTTACCATCTAACAGAATGTACCTCGCAGCTCGAACTCTCAGCTTGCGAACCGCCTATTTATCAGTGGGTTTTGTGCCATCTTCAACACATCTGCAAATGTTCTTGAGCCAACGACTATCAAAACCATATTCCGATGCAGGTGAATCTTCCGCCATTGCAGTTGCTTCGTTTGCCTCAGAAGGATTAGCGTTGGCATCGACTTTGTCTGACAGGGAGTGGGAATCTTCGTCCATGGCAACCACCTCATGGTCGAATTGAGGCAAAATCAAAGGACTGCTGGGTCCAGCTTTGCAGGGATTGACATGGTTATTTTATATGTCTACCTCGTAATCCGGTTCTCATTATCTGTCAAATAGAGGATTGATTCTTGTGCCCTTGCTCATCAGAGTATTTTCTGTTGCTTCCCAAACCTCTGTGTCATCGACAGTTTCCTTAGAAGTCATTGCAATGACTTTTTCCTTAGCCTTCTTGGCTGCCTGAGATCGAGTCAAGACGTTAACTGTTTCTGGAATTGGATTACTTGGATGTTCAATAAACTCTACTGGGATGATACGCATCAAATCAGGGCTGGAGGTTGAGGCGAGAACTGCGAGGGCATCTGCGAGAGTGTTCTCTTCTGGGAATCCGAGTAAGTGTGAATTCTTTAAACTGCGAGGCCAACTCCTGGACAACTTTAAGGTATGCTTCCATGCGCTCGTCCTTTATAACATATCCTTTGCTGTATTGGTTTGCAACTAACTGGGAGTCACAAAATGAGTGAATGTGACCGAGTTTAAGTATGTGGGCAAGTCTCATGCCTGCTATAAGGGCCTCGTACTCTGTTGAGTTGTTAGATGCGCGAAAGCCTAGGCAGAATGACTGCTCTAGTATCTCGCCAGTTTGTGTTGTCAAGCGAATCCCGACTTCTGGGCCAATTTTAGATGACAACCCATCAACATGAAGTTCCCAGACTAGGCTTAGATTCTTTTTTGTGATTGCCTCCTTTGAAAGTTCGATCAAAAACTTGACTAAAACCTGTGATTTTGCGCATGTTCGCCCACGATATTCAATATCGTACTCGCTCAATTCGATTGCCCACTTAGCCAATCATCCAGACTGACTTGGGTTGTGCAAGACGGAGGGAAGGTGCTGAAGACCACGATTGAATTATATTGAAAATATGGACTCAGTTATCTTGCAGACATGACGACTGACAAGGCTAGCTTCTCCATTTGCGGATACCTTGTCTCGGCGTCGGTTAGAGATTTGCAGGCATAAAAGATTGGCTTCTGGTTGCCTCTCTCTTCGCGAATTATCGCTCCACTGACTGCAGTATCTGAAACTGCGGTGTAGTGAAACAAAGGTTCTCCTTCTAATGGCTTTGCGAGCACTGTTGGACTTGCTAAGTAACCTTTCAGCTGTTTGAATGCCTCATCACACTTCTTTGTCCATTCAAAATTTTTGTTCCCGTGAAGTGTATTGTAGAAGGGTAAGCACTTATCTGTGGATCGCGAAATGAACCGATTTAACGCAGCTACTCATCCAGTAAGCCGTTGTACTTCTTTTTGAGTTTTTGGTGGTGTCATCTGGATAAGGGCGTCGATCTGTTTTGGGTTTGCTTTAATGCCTCGTTGAGTCACTAAGTAGGCTATGAATTCACTATATGTGACTGCAAATCTGCACTTCGTTGGATTCAGCTTCTTGTTGTGCAGATTCAGTTGCTTGAAACAGTCTTCCAAGTGTGCTACGTGATCCTTTTCTTCTAGCGACTTGACAAGCATGTTGTCTATGTAAACTTCCATGGTGTTCCCGAGTTGATCTGCGAACATCTTGTTTACAAGTCTTTGGTACGTTGCTCCAACATTTTTAAGGCTAAAAGGCATCACCTTGTAGCAGAAGATTCCACGATCTGCGATGAATGCTGTCTTTTCTCGGTCTTCTGGGTTCATCATGATATGATTATACCCGGAGAAAGCGTCCTTAAATTTCAGCAGCTTGTTACCTGCTGTAGCATCCACCAATCGGTCTATGTAAGGAAGTGAAAAGCTGTCTTTCGGACAAGCTTTGTTGAGGTCTGTAAAGTCTACGCATACTTTTCACTTCCCATTCTTCTTCTTTACAACGACGGGTTTAGCTAGCCAATCATGATACCTCACCTCGGTGATTGATCCAACTCATAGGAGCCTCTCTACCTCGTCATTTGCTGCCTTTGCTCTCTCTAACCCGAGTTTGCGTCTCTTCTGCTTTACAAGTTTAAAAATTGGGTCAACATTCAACTCATGGTAAGTCACGTTGATATCGATTCCTGGCATATCTTCTGCTGTCCAAGCAAAAGTGTTGATGTTCTTCTTCAGAAATATGACAAGGTCGTCCTCGATCTTTTTGTCAATCTTAGCGCTAATTTCTACGCTTCTTTCTGGGTAATCATCGTCTATGCAGACTCAGATAACGGGATCGCAGGTGGGTTGGGTTTCTTCTTGGCGATCCTCGTTGAGCTGTAGTTGCTACACGAGTTTAGAGAGTTCTTTAACCAGCTCTCGGTCTGTCTTCATCTTCTTATGATATGTCTTGGCTCTAGGTTCTGTTACCGGATTACAGAGCTTGTGCTCGACGAGGAAACAGTTCCAGGACTCTCTCTAACATCCCCAAATAGTCTCCACCCTGCTTAGGGTTGAGAATTTGAGGCATAGGTGATAGATAGATGGCACAGCGCACATTGAGTTGATCCAGGGAGTGCCTAAGATCGCGTTGTAGATCGCAGGGTGATCGGTAACTAAAAATTCTATAATTTTTGTAATTCCACCAACTTCGACGGGAAGTTTTATGGTTCCCATTATTAAATTCATTTCAGAGAAACCAGTAACAGGCCTCGGTCCTCCTTCTAGAGTAGAGAGGTCAACATCTATCCTCAAGAGCGTTTCGCGAAAAATGACGTCGAACGAGCTTCCTGTATCGATGAGGATGCGCGACATGTTGCAGTAGTTTACAACGAGCTTGAGTACCAGGGGGTCGTTATGGGGGCGGTCAATACCCGCTGTCTCTGCTTCTTCGAAAGAGATTACATCGTTTGGTAACTTAGACGGCTTGGATTGATTCTTGCTGACTTTAGCTCTCTGTTGGTAGGCTTTGATAGAAGCTATAGTATCCGAGCAATAGCGAGATCCTCCCATGATCATTAGTACATCTCGACGAGCTCTGCCTCCTGCTCGCTTGTCATTTTTCCTTCTTGGTGCAGGTTGCTCGGCTTGCACAGGTTGCTGCTCGTTGGCTTCCATCTAAAAATCCTTGATTTCGATGTTGCCTTTAAGCTTCCCAGCGGCTAGTGCGGCAGCAAGTTTAGAACCGAGAACGCGGTATTTCGCCGTTAGGTGCCCAAAGGATTTGTAATGTTTGCAGTATGCCTCTTCGTCGAAGCTGCTCTATTCTCTTGTCCACATGTCTGACCAGCTACCGCGGCCTCGACCACGGCTGCAACCTTGGCCTCGTCCCCCACTGTAATCTTGGGATTCCACTTGGTAATTATGAGCGCCCTTGGATTTGTGATGCACAAATCCTGATCCCTGGTTACTCTTCTTAGCTTGCGGCTGAACCTGAGTAGGTGGAAGGTGAAGCGTAGACTTTGTTTTCCCTTGAGCTTGGGCAAAAATACTCTTTTCGTCTTCAATTTTCACGAAGTCAGTTGCTCGATGCAAAGCGTCTTGAATTGTCACAGGTTTGTTCAGGATCATCTCTCTCCAAAACTCAGAGTCGTGCCGTAATGACTTCTTGAGCGCCTCGAGCGCATTTTTGTTACTTATACCTTTCACTTTATAAAGCAATGTCTTGAAGCGCTCCATGAAGCTTCTTAAAGTTTCATTTTGACCTTGCTGCAGATTCCAGAGATCCGCGTCCGATATTTCAGGCTCAATGAAGATGGCGTAGTGCTTTAGGAATGTTGCAGACAGCTGCTTGAAGTTATCAACGGAGTTCCTCTCCAGCTTTGAAAACCATTGAAGAGCTGCGCCCTTAAGATGCTCCACAAAGAGAAGACAGCGCTTAACATCTTCTTCATCTTCCTTAAAGTTTGGTCGTCCTAGCGCAATCATGAATGCCGTTAAGTATTTTGATAGATCCGTCTTGCCTTCGTAGAAAGGCACTTTGAGTCATCCTGGATCGGAAAAATTGACTCGCCTGATGCGATTCGTGAAAGGGGTGTTCTGGACCTCCTCGAGTACCCGATCGAGCTAGGGTGCCTTGCTGACTGCTTTGTGTAGCTCAGATCGAACATTCCTCATATCAGTGGTTGCTCGTTCTATGTTTGTCATTTCAGCCAACTCAGCCTTCTGAGCTAGAAAAGCTTTGTGGCGCTCTTCCTTGAGCTCGGACCGCTCTGACCAGGTTAGGTCATCTTTTTCGTCTTTGAAGCCTCGCTCTTGTTCTGCATTTGTGTTGCTTCGCTCAGTGTTTGTTATCGCTCTTCTGGTGGCGACGTTCTCTAGATTGCGTGCAGCTCTTGGATTCTGCAGGCGATTCTAGGTTGGTCATCGTAGTTACTGCGATGTTTGGTTTTGAAGTTTCAGCTTGAGCAGTTGCGCCTTGCTTGCTGCGCGGAGTTGGCTGAGGAGGTGGCAGACTTTGCCCTCTTGGTGCTCTCACTGGAGTTTTGAAATCCAAGGATGTTGGAATTACTCGCGCCACGGGTCGTCTGAACATACCCGCTCTTCTGTCGCGAACCCGATCCACTGTTGCGAGGACGCGTAGTTTCTGATTGATCTTCTCCTGCTGTTCCGTCTTCTTGAGCAGCATTTCTAGCAACGTCTTCATGCCGGTCAGGAACTCAGGTGTTACTGTTGCAGCCACTGTTGGTGGAGTATCTGGAACAATCATCGTGTTGTTTGTTGTTTCCTCAGTTCCAGTGTTTTCGCCTCCTCATCCGCTGCTGGTGTTATGGTGATGTTCAACATGCCCGTTTATGATTTCTTCAGGCCTTTTTGTAGAATCGTTCTCGTCGTTACATCGATCTTTTAGGGGTGAAATCCGACCCCTACACTATTTTTATTCTGTATACGTTTGCACAATCATTAAAATGTTTTTAATATTTTTATGTTTTTTTGTGAGAACCAATTTAATTTGTTTTCAACAGATAAGATTTTAAGATTTGATGTATTTGGAATAAACACAAGATTTTCCTATAAGCTCATTATGTTACAATTTTTAAAAAAAAATCTATTAAAAACATCACAAAATTACTTTGAACATTTGTTTTTGTGTTTTTAGGAACTAATTAGGATATCTGATATATCTATTAAATAAAATCACACAATAAATTTTTTGTTAACGTAATATCTAATAAAATCATAAAATATTAAATAAAATCACAAAATAATACTCATTCTATTAATTATTATATGTATGTTGATCTACACAATAATTTATAGAACAAAAATTTTCTCATCTATTATCAAAATGTCGATCACACCAAAACAAAATTCTTCATTCATACTTTTTGACAATACTTTATAAATATTGTGAAAATATAATAATAATTTGTGTCATTAGAATAATTCATGGAGGTAATCTTCATATGACTATAAATTATTAATTTCTACCTTATTATTGAATTGAAGTAAACTTACTCCAAAAAAAACTTACTATGACTACAAATTATATAGCACTTTTGAATTGTTGAAAACAACTTCTGGTAATCAAACTTGAAGATGTACCAAATTATTATTTGAGAATAAAGATTGATGTCCCTATCATGTGTCTCCCAACATTTATCCCTACATTTATCCAAAAGAAGGGTTATGTAGTGGTATAAGTTTATTATTATTCAGCTAGAGTACTATGTGACTTAAGGTAGAATCATAACAAAAAATAATAAACAAAACAACAAAGTTTTAATCTTTAGTCTTTAGGATGTTTGTCATTTCATCATAAAAAAAAAAGTTCTTTTCATAATGCATTTTCAATGATTTGGATTAAAAATCATAATTACCGACAAAGAAAGAAAAATACATAAGAAAATAATGAATATTGTCTATAGGAAAATATTTCAAAACCTTACGAAAAATGTTCATAATAAAACTACTGGTTGAAAAATGATTTGAATTTTTTATAATAAATCTAAAACAATGAACGTATCTTTTATAATATTGTTGTTTAGCTAAAAATATGATTAGAATATATTTGTTTTTTTATTATATTATTTGTTATTAAATAATATAATACATAAATATATGATGGTGCCCCCACTAAAATATAATCCGCCCATGTCATTGCATGTATATGTTACCACATGTTAATGTATAATCGACTTACTTAATTATTTAACACTGCATTTCTATTATTATTGTATTACAAATTATGAGAACTGGTACATCGACGATTCTACAACGAACAAGTTTTCTGTCTTGATCCACATCAAGACAATTATATCTTGCTCCGCGCTGAAAACCTCCTGCAAACTTGTCTCCATTAATCTGCAACAATTGGATAATAAATCGCGTCTTCTAGGATTTGAAATTCAGATCTCTTGGTGTAGAAGCGTTAATGAACTTTAGGCCGACCCTTGGGCCAATGGACTTCCACAACTTAATTATTTAAAGGCGAGATATAAAAGATTTCATTTCTAATGACTTATACGATTCGATTTTTACAATCCAATCGGATTGTGAAATGATGTTAATTGAAACAAAAATAGTGGAATGATGTTATTCATTAAATTGGCAAAATTAGTTGTTTAATGTTAGAAAACAATATGTTAAAAATATAACAATAAATAAAGGGTCCAAACGTTTGCTCCCGACATATATCACCTTCTTCGTATTTTTAAAACTCTGCTCAGATCGCAGCAAAAGTCGCCGTCGAACTTCTCGCCGGAGCGCCTGATCCACCACACTACCTGACGTCGAATCCTCCGATCGAATATTTTCCGATGGCGATTATTTATGCGGTTGTGGCAAGGGGTACGGTGGTTTTAGCGGAATTCAGCGCCGTTACGGGAAATTCAGGCGCCGTAGTACGGCGGATCCTCGAGAAGCTTTCCCCGGAGAGCTCCGATGAAAGACTTTGTTTCTCTCAAGACCGTTATATCTTCCATATTCTCAGATCTGATGGTCTTACCTTTCTCTGTATGGCCAACGATACTTTTGGAAGTAAGCTTTTTTTTCTCCGAATCGTAATCTCTATCATGTTTAGTAACGACGAAATTGGAAGATTTTTTTTGGAGATTTATGGCTGTTTAGTGGATTTAAGGTCTGAATTCGAGGTTTTATCTTTGGCTGCTGAAATTGAAGTATTTGTAATTGATTCTTCCATGGCTTTGAAATTTGTAATTTTGATTTTGAATTTTTAGGGAGGATTCCATTTTCGTATTTGGAAGATATTCATATGAGATTCATGAAAAACTATGGAAAAGTGGCACATTATGCTCCAGCTTATGCAATGAATGATGAATTCTCAAGGGTTTTGCATCAGCAGATGGAGTTCTTCTCTAGTAATACTAGTGTAGATACTCTCAATCGTGTTAGAGGAGAAGTCAGTGAGGTAAATTGTTTCTTGATATCATTACCAAACTGTATCCATTGAAAAAAAGGTAGAGTCTTTTGCGTAATGATCGCGTCTTCTTGGCTCACAGATTCGATCGGTTATGGTAGAGAATATTGAGAAAATAATGGAGAGAGGTGATAGGATTGAGCTTCTTGTCGATAAAACAGCAACAATGCAAGATAGTTCGTTTCACTTCAGGAAACAATCTAAGCGCCTCCGCCGAGCTCTTTGGATGAAAAACGCTAAGCTCTTGTAAGAATCTCTCTCACTTCTAGACTCTCCTAATTTCTTTGGTCTTGCTGATGACCTATCTAGTATCTACAACATATTTCTTCAACTCGAGATACATAATATCTGTGTATCAAGTGGCTCAAAGTTGTAAGTTTTCAATTTGATTTCCAAAATCAGCTTAATTGGAAAGAGTTACTATCTTGGACACTGCCTTAAATTCTATCTCCGAATACACAAGTTCCGGTTTGACGCTTTCGTATTTAGGTATCATTAGAATGAATTTCTATTGAACAAATCTGCTATTATTGTTTGTGTTTGACAGGGCATTGTTGACGTGCTTGATAGTTCTCGTGCTGTACATACTAATCGCATCTTTCTGTGGAGGCATCACTCTACCGTCCTGCAGATCTTGATCTCTTGGACCTTTATCAAAGGTAATGAAACTTACAAACTTTTCCGGGGTCCTATAACGCGAAGCAGATCGCTGTTTCTTTGTAAATCACTAGTCGCATCCTTCAAGTTCGGTTTTTGTTTCATCATGGAAATGACAGTGAGCTTTTGAGGTTAAAATGTCATGGTCCTCCTCGGTTATGTAACTCTTGTAAATGTCAAAATGATATACTTGGTATTGTAGATTTAGTCACTTTGAGTGAGTTTGTTCTTTGTATTTTCAAAACTTTATCAGCTTTGTCTTTATGATGATTGTTTCTGCAGTATTCGTTTTTCAAATGACTTTGATTTTCTTGTTTGGTTGAATAGCATTTCTAATTTGTAATATGTGCTCGTGTCATCCTTCGTCTCTGTTTTCATGTATTGTTACGATTTTATGCATGTACTAGCCAAAAATTGCCACAAATATAGTCCTTTTTTTTGCTACAAGTTTTGCGAATTCGGCACGTTTTCTATAAGAATCATTAGAGAAGATCATTAGAATTATGATTACGCCAGTCTTGTTTTGTTAACATCAGTGATAAGTGATTAGCGTTTTGCAGTTGCTTACGATCAGTAACATCGATCAAATCGTATTACAATTTGGTTTGGCGATAGATTTTAATGATTTGACATAAGACAAATGATTACAAACTTTAAACGCTATTGAGCGATTTTGATTTAGTGATATGTTTGCTGAAATGCGTCAATGGTTAGGAAACAAACAAGATTTGGTTTCTTAAATCTGCCTTTGCAAGCTTATTGTTGAATAGAGATTACAAAACGAATATTATTTTGCCATACAAAACGAGACTGAGCTATTAGCCAATCCAAATCAATCAAATTGTTAGATTCACTTAATTGAATCTTCTGTAGTAACGAGCTTAAGCTAAACACTGTACTAGTCATAACCAAATTCAACGAGAAAGGTAAAAAAAAGCCAACGTAAACAAGAAATGTAAACACTTGATTACATACTGATACTGGTAACTGAATATATATATATATATATTTTTATATCCAAAAGTTGAGAAGTGACTGAATGAAAAAAACAAGTATCATTGAATTCCCTTAGCTGTATTTGTAGTAGGGTGATACACATCGATGAGAACAAATGTATCCAGCGTATGGATCACAAAGCTTTAGAATGAAAGGAGCTCTGCATCTTGATTTACATTTTGCGCATAACGGGAGAGAATTGTTGTTGTTAGGAACCACTTCAACTTTAATAGTATTGTACATGATGATCCGTCTTGGCATGAAACGCGAAAAGTCTCCAAGAACACATTCGATATGTGCAGTGACCAAGTGTAGAACCATTTCCTTGGATTTGTTTCCGCCTCACAAATATCACACCAATATTTCCCGCTTGCCTTTTCGCCATAGCAGAGTGTAAGAGGATGATCGTCGCAACTATGCATCACAATTTTTGGTAAATCGGCTCAAAGTAATTCCAGGTCAAAGTCACAAGTATCACAACAAAGCGCAAAACCATTTATCATTGTATTACATGCATCACAATAACGATCTTTCCTCATTTCGTAGTATAAAGGATGTATTTGACCTTCTTGGATGAATGGTTCATAACGCGATCCACAACGTACATCAAGAACACACCAATCAAAAATGTACCTGAAACCAGTAGATTTGATTCCACAAGTGCTACACACAAAATAATCGCGATAGTCCAAATCTTCACCATCTAGTGTACGTGGTTTGGTCCACAATGTAAATGGTTTGGTGTGGAACACAATTCGCTTCTTTTTCGGAAGATTGGCGCATTTTTCATGGAGGATGAAACAACATTCTTCACAGTTGTAGAACGGATCAGAATCGATAGGAAGGACGCATGCTTCACAACGCAAGCTTTCATCCCAATCGATACTGTCTTTCTCGAATCTTAGATTATGTTCTTCATGGCTGAAATGTTTTATCAAGTTATCACCAACCACCTCGAACGGTGCAATATCTTCTTCATCGTCAGGTGTCTCTTCTTCGAACTCTATCCCATCCCATACATCTTCTCTTGTTGCACATAGTGAATGAACAACATAGTTAGGGCAACGAGGACACGAATATGCCCCGTTGTATTGACTTATATCTTTGCGAAAAACTCCACATTTCGAGTACCCAACGCCGAGATGATGAGTAAGAGAAATGCGATGATCATGACGGTTGATGTTTATAACACGTGGTAAGTCGATACAAGTTCGATGGACAACAAAACCGCATTGAATACACATGTAAGGACTTCGATCCCCATGCATCCCACAAGCATTACAGACAAATGAGATGTGTCTTGATAGGAGAAGATGCCGATGCTCGTGGGTCTTCTGGTGTTCGATAGTAAGAGGTGGTGGGTTTTTTGCACAAAATAAGCATATGCTGAAATCGCATATCGAACAACGATAAAGCATATTCCCTCTTGGTCCTTCTCCACACAGAAGGCATGACTTCTCAGCATCACTTGTAAGTGAGTCGTACGCGAGTAACTTGAGATTATGTTGAGGATGAGAAGGATGATTTACCTCTTGGGAGAGATTAACACATCCAACGTGAATGTGAAGATCACATTCAAGACATCTATAAGAATAATATCCACCATCATCACTGATCTTGCAAAATTCGCAATGACCTTGTTCTTCTTTTAGGACAAGTGGATGATCATGGGACTTTGGAAGTTCAATCTTAAAAGGTGATGGTTTTATCCCACATTTGAGATCCACTACGAAGTTACATTGCGAACAACCATAACCATAAGCAAAAATCCATCTTTTGCATAAACTACATAGTTCCTCGCATGGATAGGGACCGAGCTTAAGTTGATGTTGAGGATGATTAGGATGGTTGATGATCTCTGGTGAAGCTTCGGCGCATTCTTTGTGGAAGACGGTACCAGTGCAGTCTGGCTCGATGCAACGGTAGCCTCCATAGATGGGTCCTTTTACATGACAACCTTTGCAATAGTCTTTGACAAAACGAGCTGAGATTGTTAAAGGATGGTCGTGAGTTGGTAGTTTTACGAGTGATGGATTCATATTTGTGGGTTTTGATCTTTTGTGTGATTTGGATGCGGTTTATTTTTCTAGATGGGCGTCTTTGTAGAATTTAATATAACGCTTCAAGTGTGAGCACGTTGAAGATTCCTATGTCATTATATGATTCACTAGATTTAGCGTGGGTTTTTTTATTAAAGAGTTTAATATGTATTTGAGCTTCTTGATTTTTAAATTAGCTTGACGTTGACACACATGATTACAAATATATATATCATGGTAAGAAAGTGAAACATATCTGTAAAGAATTAAGTTATTAGTTGGATATATATAGTACTAATGTTTAGATATAGTTGTGGTATATTCTTGAACTCAGTCATTTAGTAGACTTTTCGTAACAAATGAATTAAGAAAATTGATTTTTAGACATTTTAGCTTCACATTTGGAAAAAAAATAATCTCTATGGTCCAATTCGATTATTGGTAGTTGAAGCAAAAAAAAAAAAAAAAAATCAAAACCTTAAAATAAAACGGAGACATGATGTTGGCTTCTCTTCATCTCTTGATAAAACCGATAACTCCATCACCATTCACCACCGCCGCGCTAGAGCCCACCTCCTTCATCAATGTTACTGTCTCTACGTCACTGTCTAATCATCATCTTCTCTCCTCCACTTTGAGGGAGAGAAGAAGACAAATAGTATGGTAACCGAATCTAAAGCCACGGCTATATCCACATGTAATACTGTAAAACCTCTATAAATTAATTATGTAGGAACTTAAAAAATTTATTAATTTAGAAAGATATTAATTAATCGATAAATTAATAATTATCAATTTATAGAGATACTTTTTCAATTTCTAATCTTAACAAAATTATTTTATTTTAAAATGGAAATTTTCTCTAAAGTTCATATTCTAATAAATAATATTTTACTTAAATTTTCAAAATGTTTTGTTGTTTACGTATTTTATATCAATTTGTTTTTTACTAAATAGTATTTTCTCTTGTATGTACGAAATTTTAGTTGTTTCAATACTCTTCTTAGGTTTTTGATTAAACATTCTTCATGTTTAATATTCTATCATTGTTTCAACACCATAATTTGCAATGGTTTCCCAACTAAGATTTATTACGCAATCAATAATGACAGATTAGATGCCCAAAGAGTTATGTGAGTACAAAAGAGATCAAATGTCATGCATTCAAAAAGATTTGCAAACGTAGTTTAAAGAAAATTTTTATCTAAAAATTAGTCAAGAGGTACAATCTCAAACACACTTGAGAAGACAACACAATAAATTGTTGATGCTATAAGGTTTATGCAATAAAAAATAATTAGAGTTATGTATTACCAACTTTAAGAAAAAAACTAACAATATTGGAGTCATGTATTATACCTATGATTTATAATTATTAATTTATGATATTTTTGGGACCATATTTTACATAGGATTTTCAGAAATAATTTTTATCTTATTATTTTATCGTATTTTGCTAATTTTTACATTGGCCCGACTCGGGACAGGGAAATTTTATTAATTTATAGTGATTATTAATTTATCGAGTATTAATTTATAGAGGTTTTATTGTATCCAAATATCTCCAATCTATAATTTGCCACATTTAACTAATTTTGTGGTTTTTCAAATACGTTTTTCGAAAAGAACTTTTCAAGCGAGTTAAAATTCAAAAATATTAGAAGACCCAATTTAGTTCTTCATATTTGTGAAGTTTCTACGTAGATTGATACTTGAATTTTACTATTTCATTGTGGGTTAGTTTCTTATAAAATTTACGCCTTCCACCGTACGTATAAAGAATGTAAAGACATTTAAACAAAAAGTTTCGAATGATTATTATGTAAATTATTACGGTCCAACAAATGTAAAAGAATCGTAAGTGCATGGTCTGATTGCTTTTTATATGACTCATTTTATGTATTTCTTCCGAGTTCTGAATGTGCTCTCATTATCTTTTTTTCTTTGGCATATTAAGTATATGGCTAAATTATTAAAACTTTCTAAGACAAACCCTTGGTAACTTTGCGTAGTATAGAATCAGAGAATTTACCCTTCTTCTTGTGATAAACTATCTTGTGGATGCGGATGTCGTGTTCGTAACGTTTTGAGATCGAACATTCGCTGCGGTTTCTGGATATGTCTCAATAATCCAGTTATTTCAAAAAATAAGATAGACTATCTTTACATGTAGTAGTTGTATTTACAACTTGGCGTTTTAAAGACAATTTTCCTTTCACATAGCATAGAAATAGGTGATACTAATCTATCTGATTTCTATGAAGATGTACAAACATGGGTTTTACACTACACTTTAGATCACAATTCCATTGAGTGTACCAATGGCTACTCTTCCCTTCTAATTTTTGATTAACACCCTTCTTATACCTGCAAACAAACCCACACTACTGGCCTTTCCCGTCGATCTCTTCACTTCAGCTCTTAAAAATTCCCGGTTGCAGAATCTCACAAATTCAAACCGGAGCTGCCTCTTTGTTTTTTCTTAGATTTCATGCCTTCTCCGTAGTAATCTCACTCTCCACAACTCGTTGTATTGTTGTCGTTGTTCGTCTTCCTTCCCAACGGGTTTAAACAGCCATTAATGGAGTCAAGATCATACACATGTTTTGAATATAAGATCATTATCAATTTCAACAAAAAGAAACAAAAAGAATTATTAAGGTTAATATAGTTCATTTAAAAGTAGCACAAAATAAAATAATAAAAGTGATATAAATCAAAGAAAGGAAGAACATGAACTTACTGGGAGAACATACATACTAACATGAAACAAAGAACATACTAACACAAAACGGATAAAAAAGAGAAAAGTATTAGAATGTTCAGAAACTGATCGATGAATAATTAAACCTATATAATTAAACCTATATAATTTTTCTAGACTATCAGTTTATAACTTAATTAAAAGAAATTATCACCAATGAAATCATCACGATCATGCGTTGCTGCAAGAAGAAGAAATAAACCAAATTAAAATATTGTAACTAAACTCATGAGAAATAAACCAATAAAGCTCATATACACATGAATATATAACAAAGTATCTAAAAACGGATCTGTCATATGCATACAAAACAAAACCCTTGATCTTGATGATGGCTTGATAAAAAAAAGCATTGTGAATGAACCCTAAAACTCATTATATATAAGAAAATCATAGATACGGGGATGAAGTGTTTATATATGTAAGTAAACAACTTAAATTAAATATGAATTAAAATTTTAATTAATGAGATGTTTAATAACTTATAATTTATTCGATACCTTTGAAAAGTGGATTGCTGCTTCTTCAAGTAAGATAAATTATTATATATATTTTCATTAATATATATTTTCGCTCTCATGTATGAATGTCCCACTATAAACGCCATTCCTGCCTCACGCGCCTCTATCAACTCGTTTAACTCTTCCTCGGCTGATCAGTCGATCCTTGCACTTTGCGGTAACACAAACCGTACCCTTTTTTATTCTCGGCGAAAGAACTTGTGGCTCTACTGCCACTACGATTACCTCTGAAGAAGATGATGCTTCATGTTTGTTAAGACCATGTCTTCGTATATTTGAATGCCTTCGAGATTGGAGGAGGAAGCTGCGACGATAGTTAGCCTCTCGCCTTTCCTACGTACACCAAATTAAAGTAATGAATCCATCTTTCCACGAACCTGTCAAACAAAACACAACAAAGAAACCATTAGAAAAATATTGAATAATGAAGACACAATAAACATAAAATGAGAACATCGAAATTTTATAATCCGTTCGACAGTAAAGTATCAAACGTACAAAAATTATAGAGATCCCGAAAGTAGTTTAGAATGGATAAAACATGACTATATATAAGAAAATATATTAGGGCTAGAAATTTTAGTCGGCTAAATTAACCTAATATCTAAATATAATATTTCTTTATTGTCATAAGATAATTATGGAAGATTTACATAATAACTTTTGATTTTAAAAAACTTTTAAAAAATTAAATATGGATTGGGAAAAAGTTAACTTGTGATGTGGACCAATCAAATCGGGTTTCTAAAATTCTAGGTTATGAATTTTAGTCGGCTAAATTAACCTAATATCTAAATATAATATTTCTTTATTGTCATAATATAATTATGGAAGATTTACATAATAACTTTTGATTTTAAAAAACTTAAAAAAAAAAAATATGGATTGGGAAAATGTTAACTTGTGATGTGGACCAATGGAATCGCGTTTCTAAAATCCTAGGTGTCCGCCTTTAGAGCGCTATAGCATCAACTTTTATATAGTATAGATGTCCCCGGTAATCCTCTTAAATAATTTGTTAGATAGTCCTTAAATAAATGTGTTCCGCGATATTATTATTTTACTTTTATTTTTATCGAATTCAGCTACCCCCTCCGTTTCATTATATAAGATTTTTTTTTTATTTCGCAAGAATTAAGAAAACAATAAATACAAACAAAATCTCATTTAATAATTAATTAAAATTATAACTCAACCAATCATATATAAGACTACGGAATTTAGAAGGACAAAAGTATCAAATCACATTAAAATCTGCATAGAAACTAGTAAAACATCCTATAAAATGAAACTAATAAAATTCTCTTAAAAATCCTATATAATGAAACGGAGGGAGTATTTAGTTGTTAGTTCGTCATAGAGCTGCCTGATGGGCCAACCCAACCTATTTGACCCAACCCGCTATGGGTTTTTTTTTTTTTTTGCCCACGGTGAGCCGGCCCATTAGACATGCGGGTCAATACCTATAGACCTAAATCCAACCCACTAAATATCATGGGTTTTTTGGGTGGCCCATGAGTTTTAATATTTACTGTAAAATAAAAAATAAAAATTGGTTTGTTTAAAGAAAAAACACCAACAAATTCTAATAAATTCCAAGAAACATAGAAAAAGTAAAATTGGACATTATAAATTCATAATGTATAACTGAAAACCAAAAAACCAAATGAAAAAACTGAAATAAGAAATAATACTAAAAAGGATAGAAGTCCATAATTTGAAAAAACTTCTAGTTTCCTTGACACGAATCAAGGTCATTCTTGCCTACGTTCTTCGGGAGGTGTGGTAGGTTTTTTTTCAGGTTCACCATTATCCTCTACATAGATCAAACAAATAGTATAAATAATAAACAAAATTTAGTATATGATTTTGCAAGTTTGGAAAATAAATAAATCTTTACCTTCATAAGCTTCAAATCCGCGCAACCAGTTTCGACTGCATATTAATACTTTTGTTAAACTATTATTATATTTTAGATATACATTAGCTTATATAATAAGATATATATATATATATATATATATATAAAAACTTAAAACTATATATAAATATATAATGTATATAAAAATTAGTGGATAACCCATTAACCTGTGATTTTTTATGGGTTTTACCCGCAAAACCCGTTACCCGTCATTGGTCAATCCATGAGATCCATTTTTTGTTTGGGTTTACATTATTGAACTTATACCCATCCCATGGTGGGATGGGTTGGGTCGGATCCATGGATTTTGATCCACTCTAACAACTCTAGTTCTTCATTTCTCCATATTTTTTTTATATATATTTTGAGCTGTATTCAACGGCTAACGTGTTAACAGCTGAGATATATTTATTGTATTTATCATCAATTTCATATTCTTACCGTGAATCTCGAGTCTTGAGATCTCTAGCAATTTTTTAATACAAGTCTACTCTGCTAGTACATGATAAGCTTAAATAAATGATTTTTTAAAATGATGCATTATTGGTTACTGAGTTGTTGAGCCAAATATATCGATATTAAATTTCAAAGAGATGTGAAGTGATTGCAAGAATCCAACACGGTTTTAAAAGAAGATAGGAAGGGAAAACTTGCTTTTTGTGCAAAGCAGACAATGAGAATTGAGGAAAAAGAAGATTTTGAGAATCGAATTCTACATAATGGGGCTTAGAAACGGCCCATTGGATCAACACGCGTAATCTTTGCAAATAAAGACATCTATTTTTTGATAAACTCGTATTTATCCCTTATTTGCCAAATTTTGCAATAACACACTCTTCAAGGAGAAAAAGAAAACAGTCTCTTTCTGACCTTTCTCAAACTTCTCAAGCACGACGTTTCTCTCTCTTTCACCGTGAGATCAATCGCCTAATCTCGGCGTGGTCCTTCTTCTAGGGTTTGATTTTGATCGGAAAAATAAAATCAGACCGGCATGAGGCCAATCCTGTTGCCGGATCCACCTAGTTATTCTACCGGCGTACCTGAGATTTTCGAACAAGGCGGAGCCCAAAACGTCGTCAGACGCGCCGTCGTCATTGGAAACGGATTTCCTGGCTCCGAGAATCAGTGTATCGGTCTCGTTCGTGCCCTAGGCTTAGCGGAAAATCACCTACTCTACGTGAGTTTGATCCTTGCTTTAAAGACGTTTTTTAGTCTCGGTTTTACGCAATTCCTGCATTTCTTCGACTATTTCATTGATACTAGACTCGAGATTTCCATTTTACATCAGTTTTTGATGATAGGCGCCTGATTTTGTAGAGAAATTGATGATTGCTTCCGGATAGAAGCTCTTTTGGGGCAATTGGATTAGTTTGTCTTACTGTATTATATTCTATGCTTTTAGCTTGCTAAGTCTAAATAGGAATGGGAATACTTCTTTAGCATGTATTGTGCAGATAAGGTTACTGTAGAAGAAATGATGATGTTCAGAGGAGGAATTATTGGAATTTTGTTGGAAATAACGAGTTGATTGGCTATATAGATTTGCTAATAACTCAAGTTCTAGTCACATAAGTTTACCATGAACCATGAGGTTTAGTTAGCTGAGATTATATGTTGTTTTTATTGTGCAAGCGAGTTACAAGGCCTAAAGGAGGGATAAATGAGTGGCTGCATTGGCTCCCAGTTGGTTTTCACAAGAGGTTGGACTTCATCCTCAGGCATATCTATCTCTACTCGAGATTGATGCTTCGATCCAAACAAAGTAAATACATAGCATCAGAGAATGGTGGCAGTGTAGGCTTGTCTTCTATTCTAGAGGCTGATGTGAAGAAGATTGTGACTATGGCCCGTGAGACCTATGAAAAGTATGTCATCTTTCTGAAAGTTTGGAATTCTTTGTGGCTCTTGTTAATTTGGATATTATTTCGTTTTTACGAGTTGCAAGTGGTTAGCGAAATTGAATTCCATCTAGCTAAGCGGTTTTTTTAATTTCACAGGGATGGCCCGTTGGTAGTGGTTGCATGTGGGAGAGATACAGTTTCTATTGCTAGCTCGATAAGGCGTCTGGCTTCTGAAAACGTCTTCGTTGTTCAGGTTTACTATAAGATATAACCTGGTTGTGATGTTACTTAAGATACTGTAGGCTTAGCTTTAAACTACGATTCGAGATAATTTTGATTTTGTATCTCTAGGGAAGAATTTTGTTGCTGGATTCTCTAAATTCAAGTAAATTTTCTTTGGTCTTCATTTTTGTAGATAGAACATCCTAGATCAAAGTTAAATAGGTTTGACATGGTGATCACACCTCGTCATGACTACTATCCTTTAACCCCCGAAGCGCAAGAGCAGGTTCCTAGATTTCTGCGTTGGTGGATAACTCCACGTGAACCACCTACGGATCATGTAGTAAGTGAAGTGCCATGCCTTTTGTTCGATTGATTCTCTTTTCTGGTATAATAATGTAGATGAATCTTGCTGTGGAGAATTTATTTGTAATTACCATTAATGGGCATGCCTATTTTCAGGTCTTGACTACTGGAGCTCTACACCAGATTGATTATGCCTCACTTCGTAAATCAGCTAGTGCCTGGCATGATGAGTTTGCTGCTCTTCCAAAGCCCTTAGTTGTGGTTAACATTGGCTGGCCTAGAAGTAGGTTCTGTTACTCTTTTAAGTTACTAGACAGCGTTCCTAAATTTCCAGCATATACCACAGGAGTACCTGTTTCTTTGGGTTACTGAAGCTTATACTTTATTGCATGGTTTTCTCGTTTTTCTCAACAGGTAACTGTCGGTATGGAGCAGACCTCGCAAAGCAGCTTACAGATGCCCTTCTTAGTGTCCTTTCTACCTGTGGAAGTGTCAGAATTGCTCTCTCCTACAAAACCCCTGAAAAGGTCTCTTGACACATTTTTCTTTTTTTACTCTAGAGGAGTTTTAGCAGATTTTCTTCTTGATTCTCACCTGGTACTTTACTATGCAAGCAGGTTTCAAGAGTAATTTTCAAAGAACTTGGAGATAATCCAAAAGTCTTCATTTGGAATGGCCAAGGTACCAACAATCCGCAGCAAATATTGCTTCAGCTTTGTGCACAAGTACAGTGCAATCACAAAAGTTTCTAATGGTTGTTTAAAATGTTAATTCAGAACCAAATCCTTACATGGGACATCTAGCCTGGGGTGATGCCTTTGTAGTGACAGCAGATTCAGTCAGTCTTATAAGCGAAGCCTGCAGCACTGGGTATATTATTTGCCTGAAATAACAATTGTACATATTCCATTCTTTCTTTCCACTAGCTTCAACTATAATCTGAGTATTTCTTGTCTGATGCAGGAAACCGGTGTATGTTGTTGGAGCCGATCACTGTAAATGGAAGATTGCAGATTTCCACAAGTCTTTGAGGGAGCGAGGAGTTGTCCGCTCATTTACGGGTTTCGAAGATGTGAGTATATTTACATTGTTGCTATTTTTTCCCCCTTTTTCTTCTCAATGGCAAGGGAACCTGTTCAATAGTATAGGGTTCTCTGGTGATTGTTTTGTGATATCCACCTTGTCTTCATGATCTTCTTTTGATCTGGTTTGGTTTTAATGGTTTTATAGATGTCAGAAAGTTGGAGTTATCCGCCATTGAATGACACAGCAGAGGCAGCTTCGAGAGTACGGTGCGCATTAACCGCACGTGGATGGAGTTTACGTTCTTGAATTCAATACTCTCTTTTGTAAAAAAATATTTTCGGAATCACATTTCTCGAAAGCTGGAGAAGAGAAGCCTAAGAGAATCGGATGTGCAGAAAGAAAGAAAAGGTGACATACCAATTGAAAGGGGTTATTACTTATATATTGCCCCAAATTTTTGCTTATAATGTTTTTAACCAATAGGCCAAACAATGAAAATCTATCCTTTGCTTTAGGAGTGGCCTTTGTGAGAGAAAGAAAATGAAAGGTTGTTTTCTTACGTTTGTATTGTTTTGTCGATGAGATGTGAGTGTGTAGCATGAGCAATGCTTTACTCACGTGTCCACTTCTGTTTCTCTCATGTTCAGTATAAGTCTTTGGTGGAAATGGTACATTGGTAAACTGACATGTGAAATCAAAACTGAGATATTTATAAGTAAAATGAGTATTAAAGATCTACAAATTTACGAGAAAGAGAATAAGGCAACATTAAAGAAAAAACGAGAATACAACGTTGCTTTGAGACGCCGTTTAGGTCTATCTGTCCGTACAACTCACAACACTACCATTGCATCCTCAGTTTCAGGTATAACAAGTCTTACCAGATGAGGGTTTTCTGTTGTTTCCTCTGAGAATATGTACTAAACAATTCATAAATCCGCGGTTCCCTCGTGCTATTGTTTTTTTTTTGGTTCGGGAACTTTGAAGTTAGTAGTCGTCTGGGAAGATGAACTGAAGATCTTGGTTGTCTCTGTACACTTGTACCAGAGCTGCGGCTTTGTATACAAACAAACCAACCATGGCTGGAACTATCTGCAAGGCATAATGTTCAAACTTGTCAAGAAAACAGAAATAAAAATAAGAAGTTTGTCGAAATAAATTACAAATATGGAGATGGAAACTAGATAAGTATCATGCAAACAAGTCATTCTAAGTCAGCAATTTTAGCTTAGAATAGGTACCTGAAAATCGAACAAGTCATTTTGGAAGTACTTGTGAGAGAGTACCCACAAACCATAAATTGCGGCTGGAATCACTAGACGTGGAGAAGAGAGAGCCATGCCGCTGCCCCTGATGGTCCTCTCTACAAAGTTCTCAAGGTCTTCACTTCTAATCCCGATCCTGAATTCGGACAATACAATAAAGCAAGTTAAGAGCAGCGTGAGATGACCGGGCTTATTATCAGACAGTAGCATTTTGATGACTAGCAGTTTTACTTTTTGGTCTTCTTTTTCAGGAAGATATCAGGAACAGCTTCCCGTGAAAAACCATCAGCATATCCGTACAAAAGCTGAAGGTACAAGCAACTGCATTAGAGAAGCAAATTTTGTTAGGACTAGTGAACGAGTGTGTACGTTGCATAACTCAATGTCAAGGTCTATTTCTCTACAACTACTAAAATAGAGAATTAACCTGAAAACAACGCCAACTGCATAACTGACTGCAGCCTGTATCAGATAAATTACAAGTTGGTGTGGTTCTCTTATATACTTTTTAAGGATGCTAAATCATATAATCGATCTTACAAGGAAGAAAATCACCCATGAGAGAGCTTACCTGTGCTGATAAAGCCACTAAGCAATATCCGCTGCACCCGGTTCCAATTACAATTGACAGGTACATCAGTTCACGCTTCAGCTACAAAAGAAAAGACACAATCATTCCAAGTAAGTATTATAATTAACGCATCCAAATTAACCACTGGCATTACACACTGAACAACAATTTTCCACAGGCAAGTGTTTTGGTAAATCATACTGATTTTGACTGGTAGACTAATCAAGAAACATACAGAAAGGAATAATCATACAGCTTCATATTTCAGAAAGTTGAGTTTCTTCCTTCTCTCGCTGTCATCCTGTAATGCCTGCAATAACCGAACCCAAAGCGTTATGAGCAAGTAGGGTTTGTAAACATTTACAACCGAGAAGGGTTTGTAAAACGAAGACAGAGAACAACAACGTTGAAAAGGAGATGACACACCTTAGCTAAAGCTTTCTTATTCATGGGTGCAGAATCACTTTCCCCATCAAACCATTCTTGGGTCGGTATAAGTTTCAAGAAACCGCTTTCATCATTGTCTGCGCCAGTAATCGAACTCTCCTGCATTCATAATAAGACGAGATCAAGAAAAAAGGCAGCTATATCAACCAAAGTAACAATTCCATATGAGAATATTTCCAAATAAAAATTACTTGATCATGTTTACAATACATATCAAAGAAAGATTTTAAGTTGTCAATACAAAAACCACTAATTGGTATGCATAAACTATGATACCTGATTATCTAGTCCAACAGTGGAAGAGGCTCCATTAGGGTTAGTGTCAATAGAATCAAGAATTTCTCTCAACCAAAGCCTATCAGAAACTCTGGAAATGAAATCTCCATTTTCTTCTCTGTCTTTCAGAAACATTTGCAATACATCCTCCTCCACAAGCTCGATCACTACAAAAAAAAAACATGAAATTTTCACAAAGCCATTAAAGCAGGAAGAATCATTGAGAGAGAGCAAGATTACCAGAACGAGACGCGGCATTAAAGGCGGACAATCGTGTGGAATTCCTGTTCAGAGGTTTTCGAAGAATGTACGGCGGAGAAATCCTCGATTGCGGCGGAGGAATAGCGCCGCCGGAGAACCACGCGGCGGTGGGAATCGTGAGAGACTCCATAAGCGACGGTCTCTGGTTGGTTCGAGAAGAAGTAGGAGCAGCAAAACTTATCCGACTTTGATGGTAAGAAACAAGTCCCTCTTTTTATTCGAATATTTCAGTTTCGACCCTTAAATTTGTTTTTATGATTTTTGAGTCCTGAGGTAAAGGATTGTCATAACAAGAACCAAAATTAAAGGTTTTTTACCCCTAACTAGTGAAAATTTGAGAGGTTAATGAAATTCGGAAGGGAAAAAAAGTGAAAAAAAAAAATGAAATTCGGAAGCAACAAAATAAAACAAAAGTTAATGAAATTCGAAAGCAAAAAAAGTGAAAAAAACATATGAGGTGATTTCGGAAATAAGAAAGAGTATAAGAACCATTGTTGCAATAACGAGGAGTATAACCTGTACAAAGGAGAGGTTTTGCTAATTTGCAGAAGAACCCAAGGAGGCGTTTGGTAACTGAGAGAGAGAGCTCAAACTTTTCCGCCGCCGTCTTCGTCGGAGAAATCAACAAAAACCCAGAAATCGTCTCCTTCGACTTCAGAACAAACAGTTAACGGAGATGGAGAAAGTGAAGATTGAAGAAATCCAGTCCACCGCTAAGAAACAGCGGATTGCTACTCACACCCATATCAAAGGCCTTGGCCTCGAGGTTCGTTCTTCCTCTTCTCCTCCACGGAATATCTCTCTTTGACTCTAGAAGAAAGATTGTAGTGTTATGCTCGTTTGGGTTTAGGGTTTAGTGTTCCAGGCTTATTAGGGTTTTTTTAAAGCTAATTGCTTCATGTGTAGTCTCTGATACCGTAAAATAATGCATCTATTATGATATATTGTACTCAAAGGATGCTCTTAGACCCTGAAGCCTACTCTTTTAATTTACTGAATAGTAACTTTTTGAAGCATTTAGTGTGATGTTTTTGTACAAGCGTTGCTAATTGTGTGTTTTCTTTTTCTAGCCAACCGGAATTCCTATACAATTGGCGGCTGGATTTGTCGGTCAGCTCGAGGCTAGAGAGGCAGCTGGTCTTGTAGTTGACATGATTAAGCAGAAGAAAATGGCGGGCAAGGCTCTTTTGCTTGCTGGACCTCCTGGAACTGGGAAAACAGCTTTGGCTCTTGGAATATCCCAAGAGCTTGGAAGTAAGGTAATCGCTAGATTTTCTTCGTTTTGCGTCTTCTCCATTAGATATATCCACATGGCTTCATCAGATATCTTTATACATGATATTTCCATTGATTATTGTTTTCAGGTTCCCTTTTGTCCAATGGTTGGATCTGAGGTTTACTCATCAGAGGTTAAGAAAACAGAGGTTCTCATGGAGAATTTTAGGCGCGCCATTGGGCTACGTATCAAGGAAACCAAAGAAGTCTACGAAGGAGAGGTATGTTGCTATTTGAGGTTTCTTTTGCTGCGTGTTAGTATGTGTTTTTGTCGTTAGATTGTTAACATGTGTTCCATTTCCAGGTTATAGAGCTGTCTCCAGAAGAAACCGAAAGTACCACCGGAGGTTATGGTAAAAGCATCAGTCATGTTATCATTGGACTCAAGACAGTCAAAGGAACCAAACAACTGAAGTTGGATCCTACTATTTATGATGCCTTGATTAAGGAAAAGGTTAGTTGTTCCACTTCTTTGCACCTGGTAATGGTATTGTTTTGATCTCTTTGTAGTGAAGTTGCTGGTTACTTTGTCAATATGATCTGCTTCTTTACTTATATATACGGTTTCACGTTCAGGTAGCTGTAGGAGATGTGATATACATTGAAGCAAACAGTGGAGCTGTCAAGAGGGTAGGTAGAAGCGATGCTTTTGCCACTGAATTTGATCTGGAAGCAGAAGAATATGTTCCCCTTCCGAAAGGAGAGGTTCACAAAAAGAAAGAGATAGTGCAGGTATACACAATCTATGACCTTTGCTTATCTCAAGAACTCTTTCTTCTGTGTAGCAGAAATTATCGTAATGATGTCAACTATTACATATCTTAAGCCGTCTAAAATCTTCTTCATTATCGGTAGGATGTGACGCTCCAAGATCTGGATGCAGCAAATGCTCGACCTCAAGGTGGGCAGGATATACTTTCTTTGATGGGTCAAATGATGAAACCCCGGAAGACTGAGATCACTGATAAGCTGCGGCAAGAAATTAACAAGGTGATCTTCACTAAAACTTGATGATTTTTTGTATAGATTTTGCTGAAGTTATAATATCATATGGTGAATGATTAGTGCAGGTCGTGAACCGTTATATAGATGAAGGTGTTGCAGAGCTTGTTCCTGGAGTTCTATTTATCGATGAGGTAGTTTACTAATAAGTTTTTTTATTACACCATGTTGATCTTGCTCAGAAGCAGTGAAAATAACCTTCTTTTTTTATTGACAAAACTTCAGGTTCATATGCTTGATATGGAGTGTTTTTCCTACTTAAACCGTGCTCTTGAGAGCTCGTTATCTCCAATAGTGATATTTGCAACAAATAGAGGTGTTTGCAACGTGAGGTAAGGAGAAGCGCTAGATCTCAGTGAATATAATCAAATTTTCTTCTTTGGTAATCATGTGAGTTTCGGTTTACTTAGCATCGTGGTTCACTTTATTTGCAGAGGGACTGATATGCCAAGTCCCCATGGAGTCCCTATTGATTTGTTGGATCGGTTAGTCATTATCCGGACGCAAATCTATAATCCTTCTGAAATGATACAGGTTCGTAATTGTTTTCCCTTCTCCATCCTTTAATTTTCGGTTATCGATTAGTTAACCACGTTCTAATAGATGAAATCGTTGTTATGCGACCAGATTATAGCCATTCGTGCGCAAGTGGAAGAGCTAACCGTTGATGAAGAATGCTTGGTCCTACTTGGAGACATTGGGCAAAGAACATCCCTAAGGTTTTAATACTAAACTGTCATTATTCCTTTTTTTTTTTTTTGCAAGATTTATTTACATTCTCTAAACCTTTTTCCGTGCTTTCACGTTTCAGGCATGCGGTTCAGCTATTGTCTCCTGCGAGCATCGTGGCGAAAATGAATGGACGCGATAATATTTGCAAGGTACTTGCTTGTGAAACGTATAACCATATAAAAGGAAGTAAAAAAATGAATCTTTTATGCTAATTTTTTTGGTGTTTCGACTTTTGATAGGCTGATTTGGAGGAGGTGACTTCACTCTACCTGGATGCCAAATCTTCAGCGAAGCTTTTGCATGAGCAACAAGAGAAATACATCTCATGAGGACACTAATCGAATGTTTTATTGAAAGATTTTCGTATTTTTTTCTCCGGTTTATTCTCTTAACTATTATTTTGTAATGACATGGGAGGAAAACTTAAATTTAATGGGATTATATTTTGTCAGTTTAAGGCTTTAAGATGTGGTTGTTGTATTACCAAATTCTGAATCTAAATCCATTTTACTTGAAAATTTTGAAATTACAAATGGAAAATTTTAGGAGAGGGTGTTCCTAATTCCTACCATAATAGCGGGTCAATTTTATAAACAAAAGAAAACTGAGGGGTTTCCCTGTAAAAAAGCAGAGACAATCTCTCTCACCTGAGAACGAGGTAGAAAACCAGAAGGCTAGGGTTTTGCGAGACGAAGATGGCGACTAATATGTTGACCGTTGAACAAATTCTCAAAGAGAAGAAGACCCATGACTTCGATTCCGTCAAAGAACTTAACCTTGGCCACAGAGCTCTCACCGACGTGAGTTTTAGTTTCTATAAACTCTCTTCTCCTTGAGAAACTGAACCCTAATTGTGTAAAATTTGATTCTTTAGGTGTCTTGTTTGAGTAAATTCAAAAATTTGGAGAAGCTCGACCTTCGTTTCAACAATCTCACTGATCTTCAGGTTAAATAATAATCTCTGAGTGAAAAAGCTCAATTTTTTTTTTTTTTTCAATCAACCAAATTGATTGATAAGCCTCAAGTTTCTTTGGTTTTAGGGATTGAAGTTTTGTGTGAATTTGAAATGGCTTTCGGTTGTGGAAAATAAATTGCAGAGCTTGAATGGTATTGAAGGATTAACTAAGCTTACTGTAAGTTCTATTGCTAATAAAGATGAAGTTGTTAAGGATTAAGCTTTTGTTTTGATGGCAAAACAAGTAAATGTATAGCTGTTTGATTAGATTGTGTGGTTTCGTTTGCAATTTAGGTGCTAAATGCTGGAAATAATAAGCTCAAATCCATGAATGAGATCTCTTCTCATGTCAATTTGCGTGCATTGATTTTAAACGGTGTGTTCTACAACACAAATCAAAACGGTCATGAACGTGTCGTTGCATCCGCCAGGATTACGTTTTTATTGTTTTCTTGTGCAGATAATGAAATCTCTTCCATTTGCAAGCTAGATGCAATGAAAGACTTGAACAGTCTCGGTATGATCTTACATCAGATCAACCTGTTATTCGTCAAATGTCTAACCCAATTTCATCTACTTAAGTTTTGTTGTTTGGTTTATGGGATTGATGCAGTTCTTTCTAGGAATCCGATAAGTGAAATCGGTGACTCGCTTTCCAAGTTGAAGAACCTCTCAAAAGTAAGCTCGAGCTTTTTCTACCGTCTTGGAATCAAAACTATTAAAGTGATCATTGCCTAATCCTCGGTTTTAGATTTCTTTGTCTGACTGCAGAATAAAAGCTATTGGTTCTTCACTCAAGTCATGCT
This sequence comes from Draba incana, assembly GCA_963576765.1. Lineage (NCBI taxonomy): Eukaryota > Viridiplantae > Streptophyta > Magnoliopsida > Brassicales > Brassicaceae > Draba > Draba incana. The sequence continues at coordinate 11,286,756 of OY755203.1, read as the reverse complement.
CTGATTTGAAAGAGCTACGACTCGCCAACAATCAAATTAAGGTGACCTTTCTTTCTTCCATACATATATATACAATCTACAAATCACACCGACATGTTCTAACAACGATCCTTTGTTTATATTGATAATGACAATCTCGTTTACGCTTAAATGTCCAGACTCTCCCTGCAGAACTTGCTCTCAACAAGAGACTACTGAATTTGGATGTGGGAAACAATACAATCATGAGTCTCTCTGGTTTAGAGGTATAATGTAAACATACAAGTGAAAAGCAGACTTTTCGCCTTATTTAGCTCGAGGCAAGTATTTGCGTTGATCTAATACTAAACCGCTCCAAATGTTAGGTTTTGGGTAAACTATCTTGCTTGCGAAACCTGAATATTCGAGGAAACCCGATCTCTGATAACGAGAAGTCAGCTAAGAAGGTAAAACTACTACTTCTCCATTGAGATTATTACGCGGGAATAAGAATGAGAATAAATGTGTTTAACTTTGCAGGTGAGAAAGTTGCTTCTCCCGTCAGTGAATGTATTCAACGCTAAGCCCTTAGATAAAAGCTCAAAAAGGGTAAAGCATGCTCGATTTGATAGTGATGATGAAACCGGTGATGCTTATCACAACAAATCAGAAGAAGACGATCGAAAAAGCAAGAAGAGCTCTAAGAGAAACAAATCAGAAGAAGAAGTGGCCAACAATGATGAGCACAAGAGCAAGAAGAAGAAGAAATCTAAGAGCAACCCCGATGTAGATCAAGTTCAAACAGAAAAGAAGGAAGAAGATAAGCAGAAGAAACCCCTGAGTAATAACGATGATGATGATGATGATGCTAAGAAGAGAAAGGAAAGGGCTACACCAAAAGACGAACTTGATGCTATCGACGATGCTGAAACCTCGTTCGCAGAAATCTTTGATCGGGATAATGTGTCAAAGGGATTTGGAGATGATAGTGAGAAGAAGAGAAGCAGCGTGCAAGAGACGGGTTTGGTGAGAGTGATAGAAACTCAAGCTAACCGGAAGAAGCAGAAGAAAGCAGGAAAGAACCAAAGCAAGAGTGCAGTGAATGAGCTTCTCAAGGAAGTTGAAATCGGGTTGGGAGGAGAGTCAAAGTGGGAGTAATACCGGAAAACTGAAACCCGGCGGTGTAACAGGGAGAGTAGTGTGTTCACGTTTTAATAGAGAAGTTTTGTGTTGAACATCCAACGGCTAGGGAGAAGTATTTTGATATAGGTTGGTTTAAGACCTTTTGATAAAGAGGGAAAAAACACAAATATTTTGTGATTTTGATTTTTATTGTTAAATGTTTTGCAATGTTGAGAAGCTTTAATTTGGAAGAATTTTTAAATGTTCTCAATGCACTTGATTATTAACATCTTCATTACAACTTTCATTTTTTTTTGAAATTTTGTTACTTTTTAAGTTTTAATGCAACAATTTGTTTTTGCTGGATTCATCTGAGAATTAACACAAAATGGCCCCATTGGAAAATAAGAGGCTATAGAATAGGTTCCACCGGGACTTGGACTCGTGTTACTAGATTCAGAGTCCAATGTCCTGGCCACTAGACTAGACTAGACCATGGGACCATTTTGGCCATGTTAATAACAATCTACACAATGTGTATTTAGGGTTCTAGTGGATACCAAAGTAAAATGAAAGAATAAGATTTAACTTTTTGCTGGAAGAAATCATTAAATCTTCAGATTAACATTAAATGTTTATGGTTGTGGTGAATGTTTTTCAAGAGTTGTTAAATGTTAGTATTATTTTGAATAATTGAAAATGTGTAGTATGCCATGATTGTCAATTTCTCCATGTGAATTGCGAGTAGTAGTCAAAGGACTCAAAAAAGGAAAGGATAAAGAGAGGAACGGAGTCGGACCCACTTTAATCAGAGCCGTTAATCTATGTATTATTTTCTTGCATAATCGTGGGGCCCTCCTAGCCTTACAAATGTAAAAAAATATTTTATTTGTAAAATATATGGTGACGGTTTAAATTTATATACAAATACATCTAAATATATTTTTGATATTATTCAGTTCAAATAAGAGATGGTATGTCACATTTGTTACTATACGAAATGAAATCTATACTATTTATTTTGCAGTTCAAAGATGAAATCTATACGAAATGATCCGACGAATAAGTGTATATGTTTATTTTTTTGTTACTATCTAAACTCTTTTTTACGTAATTTATTTCATATCGTTCTATTACCATTCAAAACCTAAATAAGTAGCTATATAAATTTTTTAATTTGAACAAATAGAGTAAATGGATCTGGAGAAAGGATTTGATTTGACTGACAGAGTAGGCATCTCTTGGGATGTTCCATAAGTATTTATTATTATTGTACTCATGCATGTGCCTGTCATTCATATGCCAAACACAAAAATACGAATTTTTTTTTTTTTTCATTTTTCATGTAAATTATTAGAAAAATCATTTCTCTTGCATTGGTTTTTAGTTTGTGGATTTTGATGTATTAAGAAAATTTAGTTATGATTTAATCAAAGAACAAATGAATTACAATTGATGTTTGATTCGACACTTTGGCAAGTCCTAATGTCCTAAAAGACTACATTAAAAAAAAGCACTAATTTGGATTTAAACAATTCCATAAGACCTTTTTGTAAGTCATTGTTGCAATAATGAGTTATAGAATTATTTTTTAAAAAATTATAAATTTTTCGAAATTGGAAACATCGGTTCATGTATACAATGAACCCTGCAAAATAAATTCACATTGCCAGCAATTAAACAAAGCAAACAAACAAAACCCCACACTCCTTCGTCTTCCTCCACATTTCTCTCACTCTCTCTCCTCCCAAGAAATAACACAATTTTCCAGATTCAAAGTTTCTCTTTTTCAACGTCATCAAAGAATCTTAGCAACCATCTCTTCTTCTTTTTTATACTACTCCATAGAAAAGCAAAAGAAGAAAGAAAACAAACATCAATCTTATAAACTTTCTCTTTTTGTTATTATCTTCTTTCACTCACTTTAAAGAGATTCAAAACAATAAAATCTTCCAGAAACTACTTCTCATTAAAAAAAAAAAAAAGAGGAACAATTCAAATTCAAATTTCAATTCCTTCAAGATTTGATATAATTTTTTTTTTTTTCCTTATTTTTATTACAAAACCATGGAACGGAAGAGAGGTTGCAAGATTAGGAAGAGAGGTTGTTCTTCCTCCTCTTCTTCTTCTCTTGCTCGTCAAAACCGCTTCAAACGCGCTATCTTCGCCGGTAAAAGAGCCACACAAGACGACTGCGGCGGTTCTGGAACTCCGGTTAAGTCGATCTCCGCCGCAAAAACTCCCGTACTTTTACCTTTTTCGCCGGAAAATCTTCTCGTAGATCAGTTTCAGAAAAACTCCTTGTCTGCGAGAAAGCTAGCCGCGAATCTCTGGGAGATCAGCGACGGTGGAGACACTCCGGTAAACTCCGATATAGATTGTGTGAGAGGCAAGAAACCGTCAAGAAACAGAACGAAGAAAACAGAGGATTTCCCGCCAAAATCAGAGGTTAGGGTTTGCTTCTATATTTCAAATTCCTCTTTTTTTATATATCGAATTCGATGTCTTGATCAAACAAATTTTCACAGCGAATCGATCTCCGCGAAGAAATAGTCCATAAAAATTCAAAAATCCCTCGGAAACAACAACTAATCGAATACAAAAACTCGGTACGATTTTCTTCTTACTAATACCTTTCTTGCGAGAAAAGAAACTTTGAGTACTTGAACCCTAAAACAACATATGTTACAGGTGAAAACTCGATTCAAGAACATAAGCAACGGTTTAACAACGTCGAAAGAACTCACAAAGGTTTTAAAACGAATCAACGAGCTCGACGATGATCACAAAAGAGCAAGCAACCGATTAATCTCTGCTCTATTATGCGAATTAGACAAAGCAAGATCTTCTCTAAAGCATCTAGTGAGTGAGTTTGAAACAGAGGAAGATGAGAAACAGATTTTGATAAAGAAGCTTCAAGAAGACGCGGTTATCGAAAGAAAACTCCGAAAACGAACGGAGAAAATGAACAGAAGATTAGCGAAAGAGCTCGAGGAGGCGAAAGAAGAGATGGAAAGAGAGAAGAGAGCTAAAGATGTTCTCGAGGAAGTTTGCGATGAATTAGCGAAAGGAATCGGTGATGATAAGAAAGAAATGGAGAAAGAAAGAGAGATGATGCATATAGCTGATGTTTTGAGAGAAGAGAGAGTTCAAATGAAGCTAACCGAGGCGAAATTCGAGTTCCAGGAGAAACATCTCGCCATGGAGAAGGTGAGGAATGAACTCCGGCGAGTTTTGGATGGTCAAGAGGGAAATGAGTCTTCGGTGATTGGTCGGATATTGGAGATAATTGATGGAGATGGTTCTGATGATGAGGATGATGATGATGAGGAGGAGGAGAGTGATCTTAAGTCTATTGAGTTGAATATGGAGAGTGGAAGTAAATGGGGTTATGTTGATAGCCGGAAATATCACCGGACGGGAACTAGATTTGTCGGTTCCGGCGATGATGATGATTATGATGATCTAGTGGAGAAGAGATCAGTGATTGTTGATAATGGTGAGAGAGATGAATCTTTGAAGAATTTGAGAAATTACATTGTTTCGAATGTGAATTTTATCGGTCCTTCTTCGTCATCGGGGCAATGGAATCATCGGAATTTACCTAGCTCGGAGTTTGTGTAATCACCGGAGCTACCTCCGGCGAGGAAAAGATGGATCATTTTTTCTTTTTAAGTATATAATATATTTCTTTATTCTATTTCTAATTTATTCCATTTAATTTCGGAAACAAAATCAATTCGCCAAGAAACCTTTTGCAAATTTTTGAAGTGATGTTTTTGTTTACTTCGTGTAATTATTTTTAGTATATATATATATTTGCTATATGAGATTGATCTTGCATCAAAATCCAAACTTATTACCAAGCTTTATAAACCGATTATTATTTTCCCTTAAAAAATTTACATAAAATTCAAACCATGACATAAATGTAGTAACTCAATCGTATTAGTGGAAAGTGTGTGTGGTTAATGGAAAACAAGATTGAGTTTTGATGTTGATAACTAATCACATTGCAACTTAGGAGTGGGTTATATGGGGATAGCATCAATCAAAAGTAAATTATGTTTGGATTGAATTGTGGGTGACAGTAGTTGTGCGAGCTGGAATTATTGCACAATAGAATTTGTGAAGATTCTTCGAATTAGAGCTTTTTTAGGGTTTCAAACACTTAGAGAAGATTGCGAATTAATTAGGGTTCTTATTCATCAAGATCAGAGCTAAGTTTTGTCTTATTATCACTTAGCTATCTCCCCCCCCCCTCAAATGAGGGAATACAATTCGGTTGAGGCAAACAGTGATGGGCCTTTAACGGGCCTTCGTCTTCTGGGCTTTGACCGCTGGGCCGATCTGGTGAATACGACGTCGTTTTAGGCTTATCGATTCTTCTAGGGGAGATTTTAACCCCTACAGTTAGCCCCCCAGTTCAACAGTTTTATAAATAGAAGTGTTGAAGTAAGGGTGTCCGAGTGAGGAATCGATTTCCGTTTGGACGGTTTACGTGCTGACGATGATGCTGCCGAGGGCAGATGACATGATTTGTACCCAATTTTGGCGAGTTGACCAAGTGTGACGTTATGAGCGAGTCGATTTCGATCCTCCGAAGTCGCGAGTCGATCGATCTCGTAATACGCGAGCTGCTTTTGAAGATGCGAGTTGACGAGGCGATCAGTAGATGAAGTTGCGAGCTGATCGTGCTCGTGATCTGCGAGTTGTTGGTGACGCGAGGTGATTCGAGAGATTAACCGCGAGATGGCAAAATGAAGTTTCCAACTTCGGCGAACTGGCCGATACGATGCTAGGCGGCGAGACGAAGACGTATAAGTGTGTGAACAAGCCTCGGTAAAAACCTTGTCTAGAAAACCCGGTGGAAAAAACCAGACCAAGGGGAAAAGAGCACAAGACACATACTCGCTCAAGTCGCCATTATCGCCGAGTCCCAAATTCGGCGAGTTGATCGTTACTAGTTATCTGCGAGTCGACTTCGAATTTGAGAAGTGGCGAGATGATTTGGTGAAGACGAAGTCGCGAGTTGATTTGATGAAGTCGCAAGTTGCTTTGATGAAGTCGCGAAGTCGCGAGTTGTTTGATGAAGACGAAGTTGCGAGTTGGTCTGATGAAGTCGCGAGTTGTTTGATGAAGACGAAGGCGCGAGTTGGTCTGATGAAGTCGCGAGTTGCTTTGACGAAGGCGAAGTTGCGAGTTGATTTGATGAAGACGAAGTCGCGAGTTGATTTGATGAAGACGAAGTCGCGAGTTGGTCTGATGAAGTCGCGAGTTGCTTTGACGAAGGCGAAGTTGCGAGTTGATTTGATGAAGACGAAGTCGCGAGTTGATTTGATGAAGACGAAGTCGCGAGTTGATTTGGAGAAGATGATTTTGATGCAGAGATCGATTTGAACAGGTTTCAAGGGTGCGATTTGATCAATTCCACCGCCACTGTCATGGTAATTGCTGAGGATCGAAGTCTTTAAGAAAGTGAAAACTTGAAGTCGCGAATTAAGTTAGAGGATCAGATCGCGAGGTCGCGTTTTCGAGTCAATACGAAGTTGAGGCATCGCAAGTCGGTTTGGTTCCTTGTGAAACTGTGACACCTGAAGCCCAGATTCTCGGCCCAAATTAAAATGAGGCCCACCTCGAAACTTGAATCGTCACAAATGCCTTTATAAGGAGCGATGCTCCTCAGAGACTTCCCATAACTCTCATTTCTCCGAAAACAGGTTTGCTCTCTCTCTCTCTTCTCTCGTTTTTCTTTCAAGTTTTTGTTAAGTTTTTTGTCGTCCCATCACTTCGCCGCCGCCGTGTTCTTCATCGCCGCCGTCATGTTTTTGAGGAGATTCGAACATTCTTTCTTTAAAATTCTACGAAAATAATGTCTTCAACAAATTCGATCAAGTTTTCGAGATCTGCCAAGCCCGCCGAGAAGGAAAAACTGATCTGGGCGTATTCCGCTAACAACGAATCGATCGTTGATGCGAGTTCGAGCTGTGGTCGGTTTCGTGGATACGAGAACGCGAGTACGTCTGATCGCGAGGAGACGAGTGCATCTTATCGAGAGGATCGAGTTGGTGTTCATTCTCCTCTTGCCGAACTATTTTCTTATCCCTCCCCTGTCTTAAGACAAAGTCGCGAGACGAGGGAGATTGCTTCACCGGTGCGAGTTCCACGACCTGATTTCCAAGAGGGAGTTGGGACTTCGCGCCCTTCGCAAATTGGCGAGGCTTCTGCTATTAATGAGCAGAGGCTAGTCGTGGAAATTCCATATCTCCGCGATGAGTCGCTTAGCCCTGCCGAGCCGCCTCCTCGAGTAAAGATCGAAGAATGTGCTTGGGAGTACAATCCTCTCGTAGAAGCAGAGAGATTGCAAGCCTGGATCGGATCCGGACTGGCCGAAGTCGTTAAGAAAAAGAAGTCGAGGCGAAAGGAGCGTCCGCCTCCAGGCTCTTCATGGTGCGACGAGGAGTCGCTGGATATCCTTCGCGCAGAATGCGGAATCTCCGACGCGGTCGAGATGATCGTGCCGACTGTCGAGCAACGAGAAGACGACCCGCCAGTCGGCACGTTTACTGCGTACGAATGCTGGTTTAGGGGCTGCTATCTCACGTTCCCCATTCCTGCGTTGATTCTGCGGTACATGTGGGTTCATAGAATCGCGCTCGCGCAGATCAATACCAGAGGAGTTTGTCAATTGGTCGGGCTTCTGACTCGAGCTGCCGAATGTGGCGAACCCATTGGGGTTCGTCATCTTCATAATTTTCTTGAGTTCCGCAAGCATGCCAACCCGAGCGGCAAGAGGTTGTATAATCTGGTAAGTCGCTCTTTGTACAAAGTTTTGGATGACTTTCCAAACAAAGACCACAATTGGCACAAATATTTTTTCTTTGTGTCGATGTCAAGTGCGTCTGTTGAAGAAGAACACCCGGCGGTGGCGAAGTGGGGAACACTTGGTAAATTTTCTTGATGTTTATCGCGCGAGCCGTCTCCTTATGCTTTGTCTTAACTTTCTGCTCAATTATTTTTACAGCTCCCAGACCGCTACTTACCCCAGTTCCCGGAATTGATGATCTGTTCAACAAGTTAAAGGCTCGGAAGTGTCTTTGGGAGCATCATTTTCATCTTCAGAGAGTCATTCGAGCTCGCGAGTTCGCTCTAGTCGACAAAGAATATTTTCCTAATTGAAGCGAGTCCGACGACTTCGATATCATGCCAGAAAGGCCAACTTTCCGTGATATCGCCAAGAAGAAGGCTGAGAAGAAGGCCAAGAGAAAAGCCGAGCCGAAACCAGTTGCTCCTGCTGCTGAGACGTCAGAGCGGAGCGTAGCCAAAGAAGATATCCTTACCGCGAAGGATGACGAAGCGGTGGCTGCAGGTATGAGTGGTACATTGGTTGTTATTCCTTCACAGCCAATTACCGTTACGGACGAGCTTGCCGAGTTTGAGCACCAGCTGACTCGCAAAAGAAAACACACTGCCTCCGAGAAAGGCAAGGGAAAAACCGGCGATAAAAAGACTCGTCGCGAGCTGCCGACTCTGCCTCGAGGCGAGGCCGTTCCTCCAGGTCCGCGATCTGGAAAGTCTGTCGAGCTGTACGACGATCCTTTAGCCGCAGCTGCCTTAATGGCTAAGGTTACATATCCGGGTGATAACATGCCGATCCCGAAAATGCTGGTAAAGAGCGAGCTTTACAAGGAATTTGCATCTCGCCAGGCTAAGGTAAATTCTCATTATTCTCTGTTCCGTCTCGCTTCATTTCTCATATTTCCAACTCTTCCGCAGGCTATCGCTCACTGCAACAGGATGGTCATAGCGTATGATCAAGAGGCGAGGGCTAGGAAGGCCTTTATTAATGAGGCGAGGAAGAAGGAAGAAGTCGAGAAGAAGCGGCTCGCAGAGGAAATGAGCGAACTCGCTGCTGAGCGAGACGCCTATAAGAAGAGCAATGACGATCTGGGCGTTCATCTTCATAGAGTTGGTTCCGAGAAGAAGAAAGCCGAGGAGAAAGCTGCCGAGCTGGAGGCAGAATTGCTTGCTCTGAAAGCGAGTAGCGAGAGGGATCTCGAAACGGCAGCTTCATCCGCGAGGCGATCCGCAGCTGCAGAAGTTCAAGCCAAACTGGACCGCGCTAACGAGCTTTTTTGTCGAATGATGAAAAAGCCGATAAGGAAGATGGTCCTTCTCTCGCAAGCGGACTCCAACCTACAGCTCCTTGACGCCCTGGAGAATGCTGAAGAGCCTTTCGACCCTATCGCTGAACGCGCTCTTCTAGTCGAGAACAAGGCAACGCTGGGTTCTGCCTACGATGTCTTCGACGAGATGTCCGACGAGTTGCGGAAGATTCTAGGTATGAACTATGTCGCCCCCATTAATGTAGCGGATATCGTTGTTTCTCCGCGAGTCGAAGTTAGCGCTAAGTCTGTTGGTATCAATGTAACTTCTGGCTCTAACGACGGCTCCTTGGGTATGCGGCTGCGAAGCGCGAGCGAGGAGTTGAGCGACAGCGAGTCAGGCGAGATGGACAAGACTGTTGATCCCGATCAAACTATGGCAACCAAACTTCAGCGCGAGCCGACTCCACTAGAAAAGGATCCCAAGACTGGCGATGTTGCGAGTTCGGTTGTACCTTCGCACCGGCTGGCGGTGAAATGGCAATGGAAGGTGTTGAGTTGGAGGGTTCGGCTGGCGCTGATGCTCAGATCGAGGATAAAGGTGTCGAAGAGGGCGAGTTGGTCGCCTAATCTAAACTTTTGTAATAGATTTTTAGGATTTTTCTTTTTGTTTTTGCTAAGGTTTAGGACTTGTTTTTTGTTTCGATGCCTGGACGGCTTTATCCAACCTGTGACATTTTATCTGCCTGGTTGGTCGAACCCAAATATAAAGAATTCGGATTTCTTGCGACATGCTTTATTGTTTTTAGATTCGCCGTTTTTGGCGAGACCTGTTGTGATTATTCGTTGTTTTTTCAAAGAGCCTATTGGCGAGGATTCGATTTTGTTGTCGACGAACGCAGCGACGATGTGTTGTTGAAGATAATGACGGACCGCTCTTATCGGCGAGGCGGTTTTAGGAAGCTAAACGGCGATGCGGTTTTAAGACGCTTAGAGGCGATGCGGTTATAAGACGCTTGGAGGCGATGCGGTTTTAAGACGCTTAGTCGGATGCGGTTTTAAGACGCTTAAGGGCGACGCGGTTTTAAGATGCTTAAGGGTGAAACACTAAAAGTGTTGCCGCAAAATTTGCCATGTTTGGTGAGGCCTGTTATAGCTTGTCAGCTAGGCCTGTTATAGTTTGTTTACTTGAAGCAAATTTCAGAGTATAGATATTCCCAGGAATATCTTACCCGATAATAATCTTTGACCAGATTATGTTTGCCAAGTTCGACCAGTGTTAAGTATAACTGGGTTCGCGAGATGAACATCCTGGTTTACGGTCGTATTCCACTGAATACATCCGCTCCAGTGATGATCTCTAAATTTATATAGCGCGCTTTATCCACTTTGGAAGTATGGGTTAACTTCGCGATGAAGTGTTTTAGATCGTCATTATGGTCAGTAATGACGACGAGTCGCGTGTAGACAATTAAGTCGTTTGCGAATTGATCGACTCGCGTGTAGACAGTTAAGTCGTTTAGCGAGCTGATCGAGTTATAACAACTTTCGCGTTTAGACATTTAAGTCGTTTGCGAATTGATCGAGTCGCGTGTAGACAGTTAAGTCATTTTGCGAGCTGATCGAGTTGTAACAACTATCGCTATTAAACATTTAAGTCGTTTGCGAATTGATCGAGTCGCGTGTAGTCAGTTAAGTCGTTTGGCGAGCTGATCGAGTTGTAACAACTGTCGTGTTTAGACATTTAAGTCGTTTGCGAATTGATCGAGTCGCGTGTAGACTGTTAAGTCGTTTGGCGAGCTGATCGAGTTGTAATAACTGTTGCGTTTAGACATTTAAGTCGTTTGCGAATTGATCGACTCGCGTGTAGACAGTTAAGTCGTTTTGCGAGCTGATCGAGTTGTAACAACTGTCGCGTTTAGACATATAACTCTTTAGCGAATTGATCAAGTTTTGACAACTCCCGCGCTTAGACATTTAAGTCGTTTGCGAATTGATCGAGTTGTAACAACCTTAGTTTGTAACGCCGTGACTGGGAGTATGAATATACGGACCCACTCCCCCCATTTTTTCGAATAGGGGGGCAACTGAACTCGTTCGAAAACGAGCTGCCTACGTACCCTGTGAAGGGATCAAGTCGCGCCGTAGTTCAAGTCAAATGACTTAGTATTGTTTAGCAGTAGTACATTTTTAGATGTCGCGCATTCCAGGAACGCGGGATCATCTCGCCTTTCATGTTAGCGATTTTGTAGACGCCTGGACGGACTACCTTCGTGATCTGGTAAGGTCCTTCCCAGTGAGCGCCGAGCTTGCCGGCATTTATCTCGGCCGTATTCTGAAAAACCCCGCGAAGGACGAGGTCTCCTTCGTGGAAACGCATGACTCGCACTTTAGAGTTGTAATACTTGGCCGCGGCAATTTGATATTCGGTCATTTTTATAAGAGCTCGGTTGCGCCTTTCGTTGATGAGGTCGAGTTCATCGAGCATGAGGAGATGATTGAGACCTTCCTGTTCGGGAAGCAATCGTCGACAAACTCCTGGGAAATGGACCTCGGGAGGAATTACACATTCTGTTCCGTAGACGAGGACGAAAGGTGTCTCGCCCCTAGCGGGACGAGGTGTGGTTCGATAAGACCATAAAACGTCTTCGAGTTCATCTGCCCAACGGCCCTTCTTAGCATCGAGTCGAGTCTTAAGCCCGTGAATAACTGTTTCGTTTGAGGCCTCCGCCTGACCGTTGCCTTGTGGGCAGCGAGGTGTCGACTTGCTGACTCTTATCTTCCATTTATCGGAGAAAAGTTCGAATTGCTTGGAGATGAACTGTGAACCGTTGTCAGTCACTATCTCGTAGGGCACGCCGTGTCGACAAATGATTTTCTTCCAGACGAAGTTTTCGACATGCTTGTCCTTGATCGATCCGAATGCCTCCGCCTCTATCCACTTCTGCCGAGATGGGTGGAGCGGTCCGACGATGTCCATTGCCCACCTCATGAAGGGATAAGGCGAGGTGACCGAGCTCAAAAAATTCGTAGGTAGATGGATGAAGGGACCATGGCGTTGACATTTCTCGCATTTTGCCGCGAACAGCTCGCAGTCTTTTATCATTGTTGTCCAGAAATATCCATGTCGTTTAATTCGAATGACGAGTGAGCGACCTCCCGAATGGTTTCCGCAGGATCCGCTATGGACTTCGCGCATTATCTTGCGAGCTACTTCACCCTCGACGCAGACGAGGAGTGGTATGGACAGTCGCCACTTGAAGACTTCCCCGTGGAACAGAATGAAACGCGATGATTGCGCCTTTGGCTTGCGAGCCGCCCATTTCTCTTCAGGCACTTTGCCGTCTGCAAGATATCCGCGAATGTCAGCCATCCACTTAGTATCACAACCATAAACTGTAGTCTCCTCGTCAATGGGAATGTTGGCGATTTCGTGCGCTGGTGGCGGCTCCTCGCTATTCGGGTAAGCGTCCTCTGGCAGTTCATCGAGCTGTTCGGGGAGAAGACCATGGTTAAAGTTCATATTGCCAGGGTCTAGCCTGTTGTTTCCTGTCATTACATATGTTGTTTCGTCTGCCCCAACTACGTCGGGCTCGTCGAGATCACTCGGATCTGTCGAGGGGCGAGTGGGCGAGCTGTTGTTAGGATCCGCCCTTTGCTTTGTGGCCTGAGATCTCGTCAGTACGTTGACCTCCCTGGTGAGTTCGATACTTGGCTTTTCGATGAACTAAACCCGGACGATTCTTTGAAGATCTTTGTCGGGCTGCGCCGATGAGCCGACTGAAGCGAGGGCATCTGCTTGCGAGTTATCTGCCCTTGGAATTCTTGTTAAGGTAAAGAACTCGAAATTTGCCATCAACGTCTTGACGAGTGCGAGGTATGCCTCCATGCGTTCGTTTTTTGTTGCGTATTCGCCGTTGAACTGATTCACGACGAGTTGCGAGTCGCAAAAGGCTTCTATCCTTGTCATATTAAGAGCTTTAGCTAATCGAAGACCCGCGAGCAAAGCCTCATATTCTGCCTCATTGTTCGATGCTCTGAAGCCAAGGCGGAATGACTGTTCCAGAGATTCTCTGTCTGGCGACGACAATCGAATGCCTACTCCCGATCCATGCTTAGATGACGAGCCGTCGACATGGAACTGCCAGATTTGGGATGAGTCCTTATTATCGCTCTCTGACGAAGCCGTCGCCTCCGGTAGTTCGATTAGAAAATAGGCCAACACTTGTGCCTTGACTGTCGTCCTACTTCGATACTCGATATCGAACTCGCTTAATTCGATTGCCCAATTTGCGAGTCACCCAGACTGAGTAGGGCTGTGGAGAACATCTCGTAGCGGAAAGGTACTGAGAAGTACGATCGAATGCGATTGGAAATAAGGTCGGAGTTTGCGAGCCGATGTAATAACCGCGAGTGGTAATTTCTCGGTTAGGGGATATCTTATTTCTGCATCGGTTAAGGATTTACTGACGTAGAAAACTGGCTTCTGCTCTGTGCCGTCTTCGCGAATTGGAATCCCACTAACTGCCGAGGCGAAGACCGTAATGTAAAGGTAGAGCGGTTCGCCAGTTACGGGTTTGGTCAAAACAAGCGGAGTCGCGAGATATTGCTTCAATCTCTGGAAGGCTTCTTCACATTTTTCTGTCCACTCGAAGGCCTGTCGAGCCGGCCCCTTCTTATCCTTAAGCGTTTCGTAGAAAGGCGAGCATTTGTCAGTAGAGCGCGAGATGAATCTGTTCAATGCTGCGACTCTTCCTGTCAATCGTTGTACTTCCCTTTTTGTTTTAGGCGAGGCCATCTGGATTAGCGCATGGATTTGCTTCGGGTTTACTTCGATCCCGCGACGAGTAACCATATAGCCGAGGAACTCGCCTGATGTTACGCCGAAACGACACTTAGCCGGATTCAGCTTCATGTTATACTTGTTTAGTAGCGCAAAGCATTCTGCGAGGTGGCCGACATGGTCTTTTTCTTCGAGCGATTTGACGAGCATATCGTCTATGTAGACCTCCATTGTCTTGCCGAGGAATCCTTCCAACATCCTGTTCACCAATCGCTGATAAGTAGCCCTAGCGTTCTTAAGGCCGAATGGCATGACCTTGTAGCAATAGATCCCGCGATCTGTAATGAAAGATGTTTTATCGCGATCGCCGGGATGCATAAAAATTTGATTGTAGCCAGAGAACACGTCCATAAATGATAGCAGCTTGTTCCCATATGTCGACTCGACGAGGCGGTCGATATGAGGAAGAGGGAAACTGTCTTTTGGGCATGCCTTGTTTAAATCCGTGAAGTTGTGACTGATGATGCCGATATCGATCCCGGGCATATCCTCTGCGGCCCATGCGAAAGTGCTAACGTTCCTCTTAAGGAAGCTGACGAGTTCGAGCCTGACGATTTCATCAAGCGTTGCGCCAATCTCCACGTACTTATCCGGGAACTCGTCGTCAATGCAAACCGATATGACAGGTTCGCATGTCAGACCCGCACCTTTCTCTTCGGCGGCTTCCGCGATCTGTAGTTGCTACAAAACATGCGAAATTTCCTTGACGGGCTCCCTGTCCGTTTTTTCGCGGCTCGCTCGGAATGGGCACTGTCGCCTGATTTCTTAGTTTGTGCGCGGTCATGAAGCAAGACTGCGACACCGACTGACTCCCTCTGATTGTTTTAATCCCGATTTTTGTTGGAAACTTAAGGCAGAGATGGTACGTCGAGGCGACGGCGCACATCGAATTGAGCCAAGGGGTTCCCATTATCACCTTGTAAATAGCCGGGTTGTCTGATACCGCGAACTTCACTATTTTTGTTACTTCTTCTGCACATACTAGAAGTTTGATCGTTCTGAGTGTCATTGTCGTCTCGCCATTGAATCCGGTCAAAGGTTTGGGATAGAATTTGACTTGAGCGAGGTCAATTTCCATACGCTTAAGAGCATCAATGAAAATGATGTCGACTGTGCTTCCAGTATCGATCAAAACGCGACCTGTGTCCCATCCTGCGACGGCGAGTCGGATGACAAGCGGGTCGTCGTGAGGTTTGTCGATATCATCGATCTCATTTTCTTCGAACTGGATGACATCGTTTGGGAACTTGGACGGCATGGGTTTGTTCGCTCCTACCTCAGCTCGTCTTTGATAGGCATTGATTGACGATATTGTATTTGAACAATAGCGCGAGCTGCCCATGATCATGTTGCAGACTTTTTGTTTCAAGCCGCTTCGGCCATCACTATTGTTTTGCCGGCCGAGGTGGACCTCGTCGTTATTCCGCCTGTCCCGTTTATTATTCTTGCTATTGTCCGCAGACGGACTGTCTCCTTCTCTTGCATCGTCGAACTGCTCGAGCTGGAAATCGTTAACACTTATATTTCCTCTGAGATCTCTGGCGGCTAGCTTCGCTGCGAGTCGCATACCGAGCACTCGGCAGTTAGCCGTTGAATGTCCGACCATTTTGTGCAAGTCGCAATATGCGGATTCGTCGTAAGGCGAGTTCCTAATCCACATATTGTCGTTATTACGACCCGGAGTGCCATTTCCGCGACCTCGCCCCCTTCCTCGACCGAAGCCGGGCGAGTCCACCTGGTAGTTATGGGCACCCTTAAAACCTCCCTCGTGCTGCACGAAGTTGCCTGGCTTCTTCTTTGTCGCAGTTGGGGCTTCTCGCGGATTGGGAACTTTGGCCTTCTCGTACTTCTGGCCCAACGCTCTGGTTTCATCCTCGCTTTTTGCGAAGCCGTTGGCGTGATGAAGCGCATCCTGAATAGACGAGAGCTCGTTGATCGTCATCTCCTTTCGAAAATCCGAGTCGTACCACAGGGCTTTTCGAAGCGCGCTCAGTGCGGACTGGTCGTCAATCCCCTTCACCTGAGTAAGCATCGCTTTAAAGCGTTCGATGAAAACTCCCAAGGGTTTGCTAGCCGCTTGGGGAATGGTGTAGAGATCAGCCTCGGACGTCCTGCGCTTGATTAAGTTCGCGTACTGCTTTAGGAACGCTTCTGAGAGCTGCGCGAAGCTGTCGATTGAATTCTTCTTCATTCCCGTGAACCAATAGAGAGATGCCCCCTTGAGGTGCTCCACGAAGAGGAGGCAGCAACCAACGTCGATTTTGTCGAGTCGGAAATTGGCTTGCTCCATAGCGATTGAGAAAGCTCTAATGTGTTCCGTGGGGTCGCCCTTTCCATCATAAATTGGAAGCTTGAGCTTCCCTGGATCGGATAGACGCGCCTTCGTTATTCGCGCGGTGAAAGAAGTAGTGCGAGCTTCTTCGAAGACGCGGTCGATTTCTGGCGCCTTGCTGGTGGCGCGATGGACCTGTGACCTCATGTCCTGAAGATCGCGAGCTGTCTACTGCATGATGACTTTCAGCTCGTCCATCTCCCTTTACTGTGAAGCGATAGCTCCGCGATTGGTCGGGGCTTCGGCCTACTCCATCCATCGCGCATTCTCTGCGATTTCGCCCTCATTCCGACTTTGGACGCGACTGGTCGGCAGACTGGGTCGAGTGGTTCCGAATTCGCGTCTTTCAAGATCGTCTGCGACTGCAACTAGACCTCCAGTTGCATCTGCGACGAGGACGGCCCCGTCTCTTAGAGGCGTATGATCTTCGCGAGCCCCGCGAGCTGAAGGCCAGGCCGCTGGAGAGAAGTTAAGAGCGATCAGGGTGATGCGACGTATAGCATCGTGAGGTAGGCCTTGGGACTGACGAGCTGTCGACAACGCTTTGATCTCGGCGGTAAGGTTGCTGTTGATGGTTTCCTGGTTCTGCGATTGCTTGAGCAACTGCTCGAGCATTGCTTTGAGCTGATCGAAAGCGGCCGGTGTTGCCGGGTCGGCCGAGTTGGTATTGGCGGTCTCTTGGTTTCCTGTAGGGACAGATCTGCCCGCTTCCGCCTCCAATGCGGACTGGCTGCTTGCGTTTACTTGCCCACTCTCGGCGAGCTCCCTTGGATCTGAACCACCTTCGGTTGCTGGAGATTGCGGGTTTGTTATTGACATCTTGGCGAATTCGTCTAAGCGTTTGTTTCGTGTATGAAGCTAGTGTTGCGAGTAACACCCCCTCCTTCTAGCGCCAAATTGTGTGAGCTGGAATTATTGCACAATATAATTTTTGAAGATTCTTCGAATTAGAGCTTCTTTAGGGTTTCAAACACTTAGAGAAGATTGCGAATTAATTAGGGTTGTTATTCATCAAGATCAGAGCTAAGTTTTGTCTTATTATCACTTAGCTATCCCCCCCCCCCCCCCTCAAATGAGGGGGGTACATGCTTATTTATAGAAATACAATTCGGTTGAGGCAAACAATGATGGGCCTTCGTCTTCTGGGTTTTGACCGCTGGGCCGATCTGGCGAATACGACATCGTTTTAGGATTATCGATTCTTCTAGGGTAGATTTTAACCCCTACAGTAGTCTACAACTTATTTGAGTTTGAAGATATCTATTTATTTTTTTGTATTATTGATGATGTACACATGGAAACGTCGATTTGTGTATTTATTTATTATTTGTACTTATTGATGATGTACAGATGGAAACGTCGATTTGTGTTAATTAATTCATAATGATTACAACAATTAGTATTAGAACAACGAGCAATAATGAGGTATTATTGATGCTAGAAGGGATTATTAGTAGTATGAGATTTTGAATCAAAAATGAAACAAATTGTGTTCTCTATTATTGTGTTGGACGCCGGACAACGTCGCTCCATCTTCCCATGTGACTTTGTCTCAGCTATCCCTTACGTTTCACCCTATTGATTTTTTTTGGAAATTAGCATCAATATTAGTTTTTTAATCTTTAATTAAATATCTAACATGACTTAAATCAAAATTTAGCATCTACTAATTTACCTACTTAAAATTCCGATTATACTCATTTATTAATATGTATATTTATATAGTTAACTATTATTGGGTATTGTCTATTCATATATTATAGTGAACTATCCTTTACATTTTTTTTAATATAGTGAACTATGTAAATTTACATAGTTGATTACAAATATTTATTGTGCATTTGTCTCTTTCCTCGCCAAGGAATTAGTGTTTGTATAAGTATAGTGAACTATTATAGTAAATTAATATGTATATTTAGTAGACTATCATTGGGTATTGTCAAATTTTATAGTGAACTATCCTTTATATGTATATTTGTTATAGTGAACTATGTAAATATGTTATGTGATAGTGAACTATCAATTACATGTATTTTTGATATAGTGAACTATGTAAATTTGTATAGTTGACTATAATGTATAGTGTTTTATAATTAAGGGCATTTTTGTCCAAGTAGATCAACAATTTGTTACTCACCTAATTTATATTATTTGCATGTTATTCACCTAATTAAATATCTGAAACATAATATTCACCTAATTAACCTTTTTTTCTTTTTCAAAAAATATGAACCAAAACTTTGCAAATGTTTAATAATATGACAAAAAAACGAAAACATGCTATTCAATTTTCCATGAACTCGAGAGAAATACGATTATGAAAATCTTGAAATTAAAAAAAAACCTAGACCGTGGCTTTATGAGTAGAAGTTTTCTTGTTGGTTCCCATTGAACATATCGACGCAGAAGTTCAAATTTCAATGATATAAGTAAATCGAAAGGATTTAGATCATTTCCAATGTAAATTTCTATTTTTTCCTCTAAAATAAAGAAAATTATAGCATTCTCATATTTTCACTCCAATGTACTCTTCTATTTTAGAGAATCTCTATTTTTTTCCCTATAATAGAGATATTTTGAATAAGACAAAAAAAATCTCTATTTCTATCTCCAATTATAGAGAAAAATGTAGAAATCTCTATTTTAGAGATGAAAATAAAGGTAGGTAGGAAAGAAAATAAGGGATTGCTATTTCTATTTCTATTTTTAGGGGAAGAAATAAAGATGGATTGGAGATGCTCTTGGTAATGGTAGCAAAGTCTTATACTCAATCTACAAAGCATTATTATTTTATGGGGAAAAAGGCCAAATGCTAAAAACATTCGGCTACAAGATTTTGTCAGTGTGATCTTATCTAGTTTATATGTAGTTTATCTCTTTGTCTCCTTTTGATTGTATAAACTATGAAAAGTTCAATGAACCTATAAATCACTATTTTTGACATTGATGTTAGTTAATAGTAGCAATTGTCAGTGGCCAGATCGTTATAAACATGGGGAGACATTCGGATTACAATATTTGATTTTATTTGAAGATGGAACGGGCAAAACCAACAATTTACGATTTGGATTTGGGTCTTGACGTTGGTAGTTAAAATATACATAAACTTCTAATAAGTTATAGACAAAGTTTGGGTCTTAGAAATGTTCATTTCTTGACTGGTTCATCTTTCGTCACCTTCGACGTGAAGCTGACCGCTTTTCTCGGATGCTCCCTTATGTTCAAGCTAAACACTTCAGGCCTCGCGTAATGCCCGACCACATCGAAATCAAATTTGGCTCGCGCTATATCCCCAAGATCTGTCCAAAAAAAAAATTATGAGTATTGATTGGTTTGTTTTGGTTCTAAGAATGAAGTATAATAATGATAAACAAGTACCTAGATCAGCTGTGATAAGAGCCTCTCCTTCATAGTTCGGTCCAGCTAGAACAATTCCCAAAGGTGAAATGATAGAGCTACCACCGGCGCAGACAACAGAATCCGGTGTCAAGCTCTCTTCTGAACCGGAAAACAAGTATTCCGGTGGAGGAGGGTAATCTTTCCGGCGACAAAATTGGTTAGCCGACAAAACAAAACATCCACCTTCAAGAGCAATGTGAGTCATAGAAGCTTGCCACGTTTCTCTAGCATCAGCGGTCGGCGCACAATATATCTCAATGCCTACAAAATCACAAGCAACAACACATCGATACTGATTCATATCTATCGATGGAAAGCTAAAGAGAGAGACTAACCTTTCGCATACATTGCGGTTCTTAAAGACGGCATTCTATTTTCCCAACAAATCGCAGCGCCGATTTTCCCAATAGGAGTATCGAATACAGGTATCGTCGATCCGTCTCCGAATCCCCAAATGCAACGTTCGAGAGCCGTAGGCATGAGTTTCCGATGCTTACCCAAAAACTGACCTTCTAAATCAAAGAAAAGAACGCTGCAGTACAACGTATAGCCTTCCTTCTCTATCACACCCATAACCAAGAACACTTTATACTTCTTCGCCATTTCCGCTAATCGTTCCACTTCAGGGCCTAAGATTTTGCATAAGGTGTAATAATCTCAAGTTTCCATATGATAAAATTCCCCAATAATTACAAATCCAAGAAATTATGACTAATCGATAATCGAAACCAATAATTGCAGAGGTTTTAAGCTTTTACCAGGAACATCAATGGCAGAAGCATGGTATTTTCGAAAATCATCTCTTCCTTTAGCAGTTCTAGCACCAATCGACAATTCGAAGCTAGAGCCGCGAGGATAACCGCCGATAAACGCCTCCGGGAACACTACGAGCTGAGAGCCGAGATCCGCCGCCTCGGCCAGTAACCTTTCCGCCTTATCTGATCCCATCGCCATCAAATCAACCAAGTGAATCGGAGTTTTCAGATATCGAAGAGAAAGTTTCACAGTGAGAATCGAGAGAAAAGGGGAAACCTAGAGTGGCGGGAGTGTCGTAGAAGACGGTGGAGGCTTGGACGACGGTTGCTCGGATGATGGGAGCAGAGTCGCCGGCGGACATTTCAACCTCGGCGAAGATTTGATCGACGTTTACCGGAGGATTCGCCGTCACGAGAGACATTTCTTGCTGACTGGACATCGCCCTTGGAACGAGTGATTCGAGTATCTTCTTTGCTTCTGAGTAGTTCTGGTTGGTAGGTGAAAACAAGAATTATGTTTTTTTTAGTAATCAATTTGGTATAATTTTTTTTTGTCATCTAAAAATTTTATTGATAAAAAAACGATAAGAATACAATGCCGGTTCAAAAACCGGATACAAAGACGGCCCAAGGCCGGAGGCAACGCCGGTGCGAAACCGGAAGCTTAGCCGTAGCCAAAAGGCTCACGGAGAGGTTTGAGACAAAACCTCAAACCACGATAAAAAAAACAACTAAAACAACTAAGAAAGGGATCAACTGAAGTAAGAAAAGTATAGAACTCAACCCACAAGCTGACCAAAGAAACAAAAGCACTTCACGAGCCTAACCAAATAAACTATATGAGCCAAACTGTGCAAAACAACATACACATAGAATAGAACCTAAACCTTTCGGCACAACTAGAAGGCTAGAAGACCAAAACATGTTTCTTAAACCAGCATAATTAGCAACCAGCGGAGACTTGGTACAAGGACCAAAGATCCCAAACGATAAAACCAAGCCAAACTCTAAAAATAGAACCCATGGAAACCACTAAAACGCAAGGGGCTAAACAAATCACTTCCTCACAACAAAGAGAATCCTAACTCAAACCAAAGCTAAAATCTAAAAGGATCATAATACTCCACAAAACAGAGCACTACAAACCATGAAACAAAGGCTAAAACTAGAACTACACATCAACTAGCCTATAGAGATCACCAATAGTCCGGAAAGAATGAGGAAAAGCAACCAATCCACAGCCGCTGCAATTGTCACCTTTACCGTAGACCAAATCAGAGATCACCAAAAACTCAAAGACTTAAAGACATAACAAAGAAGACAAACAACCAAGCTTTGACTGGAACAGAGCAGAGAAAATTGGTCCTTTGGTATGATAATCAATTTGGTATACACTCGGGACGAATGTCATTAATGGTTTTTTTTTTTAATTAGCTTAACCTCTAATTATTTTGTAGGCATGATGGAAAACCGATCATTATAGTTTGTAGAATTTAGTCATAGAAAGAAAACTCTATACACATACGAAATAGATAATTGTAAATTTGTAATCACCTTAATCGCATAAGACAAGAGATTGATGAATATCATCATAGTAGAACTAGGCAAATAGATCAAATTAGTCTAGTGATGATTGTACTATCTATAATAATTCCAGACGTTTTAAAAAAAAAAAAAGCTAATTAAAAAAAAAAGTAAAGTGTGATAAAGATAAGAAAAGGAAAAAATTGATAAAGAGAAAAAAATTTATTTGAAACAAAAATAAGGAAATAGAAGTTTGTTACGCCCGTTCATATAATTTCCATTATGGATTTTCTCTTTGTAAATTTCCTTCCACATATAACAAGGAAAAGGAAAATTTTATTTTCTAGTTCTTATAAGAACTGGAAGCATTGCGAGTTGTGACATGTTTCAAAGCTCATCTTTTTTTTGAAATTTGTTTCAAAGCTTACCTTCCGACAATAGTTAAATCAAATCCAAATTGCAAGTAACATGTTCGATAACTCTTCTTCACACCATCTCGTAGGAAAGTTTTTCACGGAGTCAACTCAACCATCTTTAGAAGAGACAGAAAAATCGCTTCGGCAACAATGGAATCTCTCGGGCGACATGGCAATCCAAAAGCAAGGCGACAGCGATACGTTCTTGTTCGAATTTAGAGAAGAGAAAGACAAAAAGAACGCTCTTGGCGAGCATTACAACGTCAATGGGGTTATGTTAGTAATCAAGGATCCAAATGCTTTCGACATGATTGATTTCACTGTGGCTTCCTTCCTTGTCGGAGTTGTGGGTTTGCCATCGTATCTTTCCACAGAAGAATATCTTCATTCAACTCTCAAATTTCAAGTCGGAGAAAACAACCCCTTTTTACTCCATATACAAAACCAACAAAAAGATTTTATCCATTACGGAGTTCGTGTTGATCTCAAGAAGCCACCCAGACCAGGATTCTATGCAAAAGATAACCGGTTCGTGCAGTTCAAATATTATGACTTGGGAGATTTCTGCTACAAGTGGAATGATTGGTCACGTCGAGAGTTGTTGCGATAAGGTTATGTTTCTTAAGGAACGTCCCTTGAATGCCACGTCAACAATGCACGTCTATGGCCCTTGGTTAAGAGTTTCTTCCTTGGAGTTAGAGCGTTACGAGTTGGTCTTGAAGAAATCAACAGAGAAACAGAATGGTGCTCGTGAGTGCGAGAAGACTCTAAGGTATGCTCAATTCTTCATAGAGCTTGAGTTTAACAACGTCTTTGCATGCAACCCTAGATTCGAGTCGGAAACAATATCTACTCACATATTTCGTTTCCCTTGTTCTTACCTCGACACAAAAACTGAATCTACGGATTTTACTACTTCGTGTAGAGGCTGAATGTTATATATTATTAAGAGGAGATGTACATGTATTTATACAGATTCTAAAGAGAGATTAGGGTATAACTAATGACACTTAAGCCCTTATACAATTATACACATAGTATCCCTTATACGCCCCCTCAAGATGGAGGGAATCTTGTGACTCCAATCTTGGAACACGCATTCTGAAATTGTGGTCGAGGTAGTGGTTTTGTAAGAGCATCCGCAAGTTGATCCCGTGTAGACACATGAGAGACACGTAAGAGACCAGCTTGAATTTGATTTCGCACAAAATGATAGTCTAGAGCAAGATGTTGCATACGTGTATGAAAAACTAGATTCGCACACAAATACGTCGTCGCACCTATGTTATCACAAAAGATCACCAGAGCAGCGGAAAGAGGAATACCAAGTTCCATGAGCAGAGAACAGAGCCACCGCACCTCAGATGACGTGTTAGCAATAGACCGATACTCCGCTTCTGTGGAAGACCGAGCAACGCCGCATTGCTTTTTAGATATCCATGAGATGGGATTACGATCAAGGTAAATAACATAGGCATTTGTGGACATATAGTCATCAACATCACCCGCCCAATCGACATCTGAATATGCGTGGAGACTTAGAGGCGAGGAGGCATGAAGAAAGATACCATGGGTTAGTGTACCAACAAGATACCGGAGGACACGTTTCGCGGCTTGCCAATGTTCCGTAGTAGGCTTATGCATAAATTGGGATAGACAATTCACAGCATAAGAGATGTCGGGCCGTGTAAACGCGAGATACTGGAGGCTGCCCACCACATACCGATATGAAGATGGATCTTGAAGAGGATCTCCGCTGTTGAGAATGAGTTTAGGGGAGACTTGTAGTGGTGTCGCAACAGGTTTAACATCCAAAATTTGGTGCTTTGTAAGAAGATCAACAACATATTTTCGTTGCATGAGATGAAGACCAGCAAAAGATCGTGTGGCTTCAATACCGAGGAAGTAAGTGAGATCAGTCGGATCTTTGATAGAAAACCGATCAGCAAAGGCTTGAAGAACCGCAATGATAATCGTAGAATCATTCCCTGTAACAAGGATATCATCAACGTAAACTAAGACATAGGTAATGGTTTTCCCTTGTTGTTTTATGAAGAGCAAAGTATCAGCAAGAGAATGAACGAAGCCTGTGTCGAGAAGATGTTGTTTAAGCACCATATACCATGCACGAGGAGCTTGTTTGAGACCGTAGATTGGTTTCCGTAAGAGACAAACATGAACAGGCCAATCTCGGTCAATGAAGCCTTGCGGTTGAGACATATAGACCTCTTTTTCAAGTTCTCCTTGGAGAAACGCATTGTTAACGTCGAGCTGCTTGATCGGCCAAGAACAAGTGACATCAATATCCAAAACAAGTTGAATAGTTATAGACTTGATAACCGGGCTAAAGGTCTCTGCATAATCAAGTCCATACTGTTGATGAAAGCCCTTCGCCGGTTGTGGTGGTGAGCAGTGGGCTCAATTAAAGAGTTGGCTAGCTGGGCCGGGGAATTAGGCCCATTATGAGAGGGAGCAGTGGGCTCAGACATTGGAGAGGAGAGAGAAGAAGAAGAAGAAGAAGAAGAAGAAGAAGAAGAAGAAGAAGAGTGAGGAGAAGATACCTGCGACGGCGACGGAGGAGCTGATGGGGCCGTAGACGGTAGCTGGTGAAGGTCTGAGCTAGGAGGTTCATTATTAGGCAGAGGAACGGTGGTAGGAGACACAATCGGAGTCACAATCGGAGCAAAATAAACTTTTTGTGGTTCCGTTGATTGCGATTTCACGAGCCCAGAGAAGGGAAATTGATTTTCCTCAAATTGTACATGTCGCGATGTGTAAACACGTATAGTGGGTATATGTAAGCAGTGATATGCACTCTGTGTCAAAGAGTACCCAAGGAAGACACACGGTTGTGAACGGCTCTCAAGTTTGTGTCGTGTGTATGGCTTCAACCAAGGAAAACAGAGACAACCAAAAACTTTGAGCTTCTCGTAATATGGTGTCACCTAGAAAAGCTTGAAGAACGGTGACTGATTCGAGAGAATTGGCGTTGGGAGATGATATACGTGGTATTTTACCACTTTTACTATCTATTTTTTATTTATTTTCTATACTATATAATAAGCTTTTCAATCGAAAGAGGTAGTTTTCTCGTATATTTGGTTTTTAAGAGGCGTTTAGGTACAATCATCAAAAGGAAAGCATAATGGAGCAAAATGAGTATTATTAATCCCACAACAACTTTCCAAGGCCAGAGGAACCTATCTTTGTCCTCCCATGCCAAGATTTCACGATTCTCCAAGTTGGATAGATTCTATATCCCCAAAAGATCACCTCGGACGCTCGACCAAATCGACTTGGACGGAAATTAAAATTTACATGGAGATATACCTTTGAGTTAGCTTTCCAGAACATTTGGAACCATAGAATTTGGAGTTGAAGTGTGCAAGTTATTCAAGTTTTACTAAAGGTATGTCATTCTGCCTAGAAGAAGAATCAAGTCCAAGATGGGCCTAAGCACCAAACCAACCCATGGGCCGGCTCATTTACTTGAATCCACGAACAAGTAGATGATTTTGACCCAGACGCCGGACCAAATCACGTGACCGGTGTGACCGATCGGTGCCGTGACCACTTCTGCGCACTTATCGACAAAAAGATGTTTTTGCCCAAGATGAAACCCTAGAAGTTTTCCGACCTAGAGACTCCTCCAACACCTATATATACTTGCTTTTAGCCTCTTGAGAGAAGGAGAGCAGCCCTAGGCACATACAAATCACTAATAAACATGTATTTTTGTTATTCTCTTTAGATCTTCATCTTTATCTTTTGTAAAAGAGCGATGAAGGCCATGGTGTTCTTCTCAAGCCTTTTGCTAAGAGATCTACCTATGCCGAGCACTTATCTATCACGAATCTACTATTTTATCAACTTCTCTAGATGCTCCATGTTTCATAACATGTAGAGTTGTTGTATACTTGATAATAAAGTTATTTAAATTCTTTTGCTTGCATCTTTTACATCTTTATTGAATTGCTTCTAGATTAGTTTTCTGTCTTTATTCGTGCTTTAATGCTTGATCTAGCTTAGATACCTAGAGATTGATCATAGGCCGGTATCGATTCCAAAAGCTTTGATATTGACCGGACCAAGTATTCGATGGGCCAAGCGTCCTAACAACCTAATCAGTTAGTTAGGGAGTTTGGATAACAATTAGATCCCGATTTTAATGTGTGAATCCACCTTGTAATAACCATGCAAAAGCTGAGTCTATTAAGGTTGGTTTCATAGGATTCGGAACCACGAAAGTGGAATGGATCTACTGCAGTGATCTAACTTCATGAATACTAGTTGCATATCTTTAAAATCTGGTGTAGAACATGTTGCATAAGTTCTTTAGATTTATTTTATCTTGTATGTTTTGATTTATCTATCCCTTTACTTTATTTGCATTTACAAAAAACCTAAAACTAAATATAAAATCGCTTAGCTTATTCTGCATCATATAGATTTATAGCGTAACACTTAGTCTCATGTGAATCGATCCCTAAGTACTACAATTGTCAACTGTGCACTTGCAGATTAGGGTTTATAAATTTAAAATCTAGATGCGCAATTAAAACCCGCGCCATCAAGTTTTTGGCGCCGTTGCCGGGGAATTTGTTCGCTTACCTATAGATTTTTGATAAAGAATAAGCCTAAGTCTTGTTTTTCCATTTTATTTTTCCTTTTTTTTTCTTTTCTTTTTGCTAATTTCGTTTTTTGAAGTGTGTTTCAGGGATTTATCAATGGAACATCACACCAAAAACCCTAGGAGAATGGCGACAAGAAGGAGTTCTAATGGAGATTACATCCCCATGCCCCATGAATTCCATCAACAACCGTTTCCTTACAACAATTGGTACAATTCACAATCGTATCAACAACAACCCCCTTGGGAGACTCACGGACATGCCTCTCACCACCATGCGCCGCCGAATCAACCTCCACCACCCCACAGCCGCCCTTGTTCAAATCAACAAGAAGACAAGCTTGAAGCCTTGTGCCGGCTCGCGGATGATATCCACAATATCGTTCGAGATACCGAAGCTAGGGTTGAAACCATCAACTCGTCCCTTGAAGAGAAGCTCACCACCTTTACCAACAAGATCCAAGACTTGGAGACACGCTTGATCCACCTTGAAGAAGTTCAAAAACAACATGCCTTAGACCTTCAAAGCAACGCTAGAAAAATCCATAGTTTCGAGCAGAGCTTTAATGGTCTTTGGGAGAGATTTGAAGGAGAAATCAAGAGCATTAATGACCACGTTGAGGAGATCACTACTGGCCTAGGCGTCATAGAAATCAAAGCCCACAAGGCCACGAAAGCTTTGGACAAAGCCAAAGATGATCACCGAGACTTGTATTCTACAAGCCTTGTTTTGTCGGAAGGACAAAAGCAACATACTCAAGCTATCAAAGACCTTCAAGACTCACTTGATAAGAAGTTCAAACACCTCATGTGGAAGTACTCTTCCCTTAAGAAGAAAGAAGATGAAACGTCCAAGACACTTGAGAAGATAAGTGACCGATTGGAACCCTTGGAGGAACCAAGCCGTTTGGAAACAAACGAAGAAGAGCCGACCCCCTTGGCCCATTGCTGCACCTTAACACCACTTGAAGAAGACTCTTCCATCTCTGATCAAAGAGGAAGAAGAAGCTCCAAGACCTTTCCTAATGGCCAAACCCTACAACCAAAGATTTACGGCGAGAATTTCAACAAAACCGCCAAAGAAAAAGACACGTTTGAGTGAAAGATACGGCCTAAGACCACGTTGGATCAGTGATGAGATGATAGAGGTATTCAACTCTCTAGTTAGAGAACTCCCTCCCACCCTCTCCATTGAAGACGCTTGGAAAATCGAGCCATCGCTTAAACTATGCTTTAGAGAAAGCGAGGAAGACGAAGCTATGATTGAGGATTTATTCAACAAGGTTAGGAATCCCCATCGGTACCTAAGGATCCTTCCTAAGACTCTTGATCCAGGTTCTTTCAATATCCCTTGCTCTATTAAAGATTATATCTTCGAGACCGCTCTTATCGATTCGGGAGCCGGAGTCAACGTTCTGTCGGAATCTCTTGTGAGAATGATGAAGATAACCAACCTTCGTCCTTCAAACAAGAGAATTTCACTTGCTAATGGTGCTTTCACACGCTCATTGGGTGAAGCATTCAACTGCCCAGTGAGAATCGGTGATTGCATTGTGCCGACCGACGTTGAAGTGGCTAACATGAACAATTGTTCAACACTTTTCATCCTTGGAAGACAATTCTTGGCTACTGCTGGAGCTATCTTGGATTACCCCTTACAATGGTTATCCTTTCCAAAGATAGATAGAAACATCTTCTATTACGCAGCACCACCTGGCTTTCGAGCTAAAGTTACAAGATACATTCCTCTGGAGAAAAGAGAAATTGCAGTTCAGTACCCGTTCCATTTACATGATGAAGACCACGACCAAGGGAGGAGTTCAAACTCCAAAGGCAACCTCAAGCTTTTGGAAGACAATTCCCAAGTCTAAAAACCCCAAGGAGTCGAGCTAATTGACTTTAAACAAGCGCTTTATGGGAGGCAACCCATATATCGAGTCTTTTCTTTTGATTTTAATCTTGTTTTTCTTTTGGTTTTTCATATTTCAAACATTGTTATGCATTAATCTATCTATTTATGAATTTTTCAGATTTCAAAAACTTATAAAAATGCATTTTTGGAGAAGAAAACCGAAGTTTTAAAACTTCTAAAAAAAAAAAAAAAAAGAAGAAGAAGTGTGTCGGGTCCCAGACACCGGACCACGACACCGGTCACGCGGTTCCGACCAGTGCCCGAGTGCCTTTGGTCCGGGCGTATCGCGGATCGACACGCGGGTCGATCGTCCCACGGTCCCAGACCCCGGACAAGGACCCCGGACACGGGAATCCGACCAGGGCCAAGGCCGCTCGTCCCGCGCACGTCCCGATCCGTCCGACCGTCCGGTGTCCGAGAGGAACACGTCCCGCGGGTCAAACATCTGAGGCTCCCAGACCCCGGACAGAGACCCTGGACACGGGAATCTGAACAGTGCCGAGCCTTGGATGCTGCGTCCCCGTCCCGCGGATCCACTCGTCACGTGCCAGTTCCCCGTCCCGCGGTACGATCTGCCTCGGAGCAGTCCTCGACCCGCAGCACATGCAGCCTCGTCCCGCAGCACGTGCCCCAGCTCCAGCCTCGTCCCGCGGATCCACCACGCCCTGGACGCTTGCACCGACCCACGTACGCGTCCAGTGCCATGCGTCCCCATCCCGCATCCCATCCAATATGCACCACCATCCCGCGTCCCTGACCCGAGTCTCTCACGGACCCGCGTCCCACCATCCCGCACTACCACCCGACGGACCAGTCTGACCTGACCATGCCACGAGCCACGAACCACGGTTCGAACCGGCTCGAACCACGAGGTAAGTTTTCTAAATTATTCTTTTTAAATTATTTAAAATGGTTTTTAAATATAAATGAACTATTTTCATACAAAAAATGTTTTTAAATAGTGATTTTCTTAAATTAAATTTATTTGATTTTTTTTTTTTTTTGAATTTCACATTGCACTTTTAAAATTTGGTTTGATAAACAGTTTGATTTTAAATAATTTACACATCTCACAATTATCTTTTCATTACTTAATTTCCTTAGAACGAACTTTGATAATTTTGTTTGTTACTTCGGTATTCTGGAACCTAGGTCCAAGTTTATTTAACGAGAAATTTCAAGTGTTTTGCGAGGATATTTGGCTCTTAACAGGTTCAAATTCGGAGATTCTTCAAAGAATAAGATCCTATCTACAAGAGATGTGAACAAAGAAAGAAGAAAACACGGAAGCCTTATCAACAAAATTGTGAATCCTCTACTTCACCGTTTGAAGAAAGAATTTTGCTACTTCTTCCAGCAGCTGTTCAACTACCAATATCTAAGAATTTCCAAAGTAACTCGGAAAAGGGTTCCACGATGCAAACCAAGGTTTGTGGTGGCATTGCGATCACTGTTGGAATGCACTAACTCAGTTATGGCGGAATGCATTGGTGAGGGAAATTGAGAAGCACTATTTCTTGGCCTAGAGAAATTTTTGGGGAGTTTCAAGATCCCTCTTCAAACACCATCCACGCCGATTCAACTTTGGGAGATTTGAGATTTCCTTTATCCGGTAACTTCGTTCTATTCTCCATTTCATATTTCTTTTTTTTTTTTTTTTTTTTCCAATACTTCACCCTTAATTTGATTTGATTTACACCGGGACGGTGTAAGTTAAGTTTGGGGGGATTGTTGCTACTAACGCGTTTGTTCGTGTTGGATATTTATGTTTTTCAAAAAGTTTTCAAAACCGTTTTATTGAGTCAAAATCAGTTGGGAATAATGAAACCTTTCTAGGATCGGCGCGTTTCGATTTCAAAACCAAGTGACCATTATTGCAGGGTTTGTTCCGGACAATTGATTCAGACACCTAGTGACCGAATGGAGTCCAGGGAGATTACTACTTGCATTATCTTGATGGATAAGATTTTGACTCTCAATATGGTTTAGTAATATGATTTTTGATTATTTCTTATTAAGGATATTCGATCAAGGAACGAATCACATTCATGACATCTTCTCTTCTTTTTACCACTCTCTTGTTGTCATGGATGGTCAGCTCACTTTTAGTTGGTACCCTACCTAAGCCCTTAACCTAAACCTTTCTTTCAGACCTTATGCACTTCTGTCTACTTGAGCATTATGCAGATATGTGTAAAACCGTCGGAGAGAGTAGGGTCGACGCAATTTTCCAATCACTTGAAGATGCGAAGACCAACACTAGAAGAAAGGAGGATACCAACGAAATCCCTAAAAGTTTGAGAGATCCGGCCGATCCTTGGATGCTTAATCATGGTAACAATTTCATGCCTTATCTGACTCATAATCATTATGAAACCATTTTCCCCCAATCTAAAAAAAAAAAAAAATGTGTTTTGGGAAAGGAAAATGGTTTTCAAAAGAGTCAAAGGCCAAAGAATACCCAAGGAGAAGCCACAGCACAAAGGAGAAATGAGTAGAAGAGTTTTACAGTGATTCCCGACGAAAGATCTAAGTCTGGGGGAGAAAAAGGCGAACAACAAGGTGATTGGAAAATTGTGGACTTCAATAGATCCATTCTCTCTTGCGATTTTGCATAATGTCGCGCAACCGGAGATTTTGGTAACCCTAAACAATTTTACCCTCACCACTATATTTAGCCTCCCCTAAACACCTAGCCCGTGTCCTTGTAAATATCCTTGATCGGAGATTTTTGAGAATCTAAGAGAGTAAAAGAGTCGATTGATTTGAAGTTGAGATTTTGCAGGGACAGTAATTTAGGACACACTTTCGGTATCACGACGGAAGGTGATGAAAAGAGTCCATGAACTCACCTAGTCTTTACGTGGATTACAAGTTTAAGAGATCGAGACAAGATCCAAAGAATATGTGAGTTCCCGTGTTTTCAAAATCCTCGTCCTTACTAACCTTTTGTTTGCTTGAGGACAAGCAAAGGGTAAGTCTATGGGAGTTGATATACGTGGTATTTTACCACTTTTACTATCCGTTTTTATTTATTTTCTATACTATATAATAAGCTTTTCAATCGAAAGAGGTAGTTTTCTCGTATATTTGGTTTTTAAGAGGCGTTTAGGTACAATCATCAAAAGGGAAGCATAATGGAGCAAAATGAGTATTATTAATCCCAAAACAACTTTTCAAGGCCATAGGAACCTATGTTTGTCCTCCCATGCCAAGATTTCACGATTCTCCAAGTTGGACAGATTCTATATTCCCAAAAGATCACCTCGGACGCTCAACCAAATCGACTTAGACGGAGATGAAACTTTACATGGGGATATCCCTTTGAGTTATATTTCCAGAACATTTGAAACCAAAGCATTTGGAGTTGAAATATGCAAGTTATTCAAGTTTTACTGAAGGTGTGTCATTCTGCCTAGAAGAAGAATCAAGTCCAAGATGGGCCTAAGAACCAAACCAACCCATGGGCCGGCTCATTTACTTGAATCCACGCACAAGGAGATGATTTTGAGCCAGACCGCGGACCAAATCACATGACCGGTGTGACCGATCGGTGTCGTGGCCACTTCTGCGCACTTATCGACAAAAAGACGTTTTTGCCAAAGACGAAACCCTAGAAGTTTGCCGACCTAGAGAATCCTCCAACACCTATATATACTTGCTTTTAGCCTCTTGAGAGAAGTAGAGCAGCCCTAGGCACCTACAAATCACTAATAAACATGTATTTTCGTTATTCTCTTTAGATCTTCATCTTTATCCTTTGTAAAAGAGCGATGAAGGCCATGGTGTTCTTCTCAAGCCTTATGCTGAGAGATCTACCTATGTCGAGCACTTATCTATCACGAATCTACTGTTTTATCAACTTCTCTAGCTGCTCCATGTTTCATAACATGTAGAGTTGTTGTATACTTGATAATAAAGTTATTTAAATTCTTTTGCTTGCATCTTTTACATCTTTATTGAATTGCTTCTAGATTAGTTTTCTGTCTTTATTCGTGCTTTAATTCTTGATCTAGCTTAGCTACCTAGAGATCGATCATAGGCCGGTATCGATTCCAAAAGCTTTGATATCGACCGAACCAAGTATTCGATGGGCCAAGCGTCCTAACAACCTAATCAGTTAGTTAGGGAGTTTGGTGAACAATTAGATCCCGATTTTAATGCGTGAATCCACCTTGTAATAACCATGTGAAAGCTAAGTCTATTAGGGTTGGTTTCATAGGATTTGGAACCACGAAAGTGGAATGGATCTACCGCAATGATCTAAGTTCATGAACACTAGTTGCATATCTTTAAAATCCGGTGTAGAACATGTTGCATAAGTTCTTTAGATTTATTTTATCTTGTATGTTTTGATTTATCTATCCCTTTACTTTATTTGCATTTACAAAAACCCCAAAACCAAATATAAAATCGCTTAGCTTATTCTGCATCATATAGATTTATAGCGTAACACTTAGTCTCCTGTGGATCGACCCCTAAGTACTACAATTGTCAACTGTACACTTGCAGATTAGGGTTTATAAATTTAAAACCTAGATGCGCAATTAAAACCCGCGCCATCAGGAGACGATTAATCAAATAAATTGCCGTGTTGAAAGCGTATGGCCAATACTCTAGGGGAATTGATGCTTTTGACAAGAGAGTAAGTCCAGTTTCAACATGTCGATTTTTTTGCTATGATATTCCATTGTGTTCCGGTGTGTGCGGCGGGGAAGTTAAATGTGAAATCCCATTTGTTGCAAGGAAATCACGAAGAACCATGAATTCACCACCGTTGTCGAAAAATAACGTCCCGATTTTGTGTTGAAATCGGTTTTCGACCAAGCCTTTGAAGGCAATAAAGGTGAGTTTAACATCGGACTTGTGTTTAAGAGGATAGAGCCATGTGTAACGGGTATAGTGATCGACAAGAACAAGGTAGTATTTATAGTTGTCAAGAGAGAGTATAGGAGAAGTCCAAACATCAGAGAAAATGTATTCAAGAGGTTGTTTAGACACAATAGAGGTTTTAGAAAATGGAAGTTTATGGCTTTTATTAATGTGACAATCGGAACATGATAAAGGGGATTGAGAAGAATCAGAAACAGGAAGGGTAAAAGCAGAAACAAGAGAGTTTTAAACAGTAAATGATGGATGTCTGAGTCGCGAATGCCAAGTAGAATGAGATGCACGTGAGCGAGTTAAAGTAGACAGTCCAACAGGTTGTGACGGAGACACCGACCACTCATAAAGCTCATTCTTAGTTCTGCCTTGGAGTAATGGGACCCCCGTGCTGAGATCCTTCACCTGAAAAAAAGCCGAGAAAAATTCAACCGAGACTTGATTAGTATTACATAGACGATAAACAGAGATGAGATTTATGTGTATGCACATAAAACTTTATGTAACATAACATCACGATTTGAAGAGGGAAGAATTTTTGATCCCGTGTGTGAAATGGCAAGACTTGAACCGTCAGCGACAATAACATCATCGCCACCATTATATGGCTGATGATGGGACATATTATGTAAATCTGAGGTCATATGGTGAGTAGCACCACTGTCAAGAAGCCATTGACTCAGATCGTAGGAATTCCCGACAGCAAGGTTTGCACGAGGTTGCCAAGGACGGAACGGGCTACTTTGAGGTGAGGTAATTGGCATTTGCATCTACTAGAAATGGGGGCACCGTTTGGCGCTATGTCCCTGAACATTGCACAGTTGACACTTCCCTAAATACGGATGCGAAGGACGAGTGTCGAACCTTGAATTAGACTGCCATGTAGACTCATTGTCGTTGTGGCGTTGTTATTGTTGTTGTTGCGGTTGTTATTGTAGGAGCCAGAGTTATTGTTGACACGACGCTGCATATTATTGGCTGTGAGAGGGAAAGGAGAAACAACATCAACAACCGCAGCGAGAAGTTTTGCTTCATGGTTGAGAAGGCGTTCGTGGACTTCGGTGATAGACAGAGGAGTATCCTTGCCCTCGATTTGATCGACGACCGTCTTATACTCATCAGGAAGGCCTTGTAGGATAAGCTCAATTTGGTCTTCATGGTCCATTGCTTTGCCGAGAATGGCCATTGGTCAAAGCGAGTGATGAAACTTTGTACGTATTCATCAATCAACTTGTTACCCTTGGTCCATTGCTTGAGTTGATTTTTGAGTGTTCGAATGTGTCCCCGGCTGGGGTTAGCGTAGGTAGACGCCAAAGTGTTCCAGATCTGAGAAGTAGTTTTGGCGCGAGAAACAAGCGGCTGGAGAGGCGTGGAGATTGCGCCGAGAAGAGCACCGTAGAGAAGTCTGTCTTGGCGAGTCCACATGCATGGTAAAACTCGGGTTGACATTTGTGACACCATTGGTAACAACAGTGCTGGCTGATACATCCGCGGATTCGTCAAGGTGATGGGCAAGAGCGTGACCATCAAGTAACGCATGAACTTGGAGGCTCCACATCAGGTAATTGGTGGATGTCAATTTTGAGACATTTGAGAGATTAACAGTAAGGAGAGTGGTGTTATTGATGGTTTCAACGATTGGAGTAGAGGAGGTATTAGCAGAGGTAGTCATGGCGGCTGAGATTTGTGTTTGAAAGAAAAATAAAATTTTAGGTTTTAGGAACGTATCTGCTTTGATACCATGTAGAGGCTGAATGTTATATATTATTAAGAGGAGATGTACATGTATTTATACAGATTCTAAAGAGAGGTTAGGGTATAACTAATGACACTTAAGCCCTTATACAATTATACACATAGTATCTCTTATACTTCGAAGGCTTACGAGGTTATACGGAAGGAGATCTACGAGAATACGCCTTTCTTCGGTCTTGCCGAGGTTGGAGTCAACCCTGACCTTATCGGAACCGTTGTGGAGGATTTCAAGTTCATCAAGGAGAATGAGTTTTGTTGTGTTGATAAGTGGTTGACTCTTAAGCTTAAATTCAACAAAATATATAAGTTAACTCATGTCGATAACGAGACAAGGATCGCGGTTAATAGGGACAAAAAGTGTGAGGGATTGATCGAGTGTAAGATCTCAGATTTGATCAAGAAGAGAGTGGCGAAGAACGAAGATTTGCTTTCTATGTCTTCCTGGGAAAATCAAATCGGAGAAGTGATATCGAAGATAGGTTTAACTCGTTATATGAATGATTTGTCTATAAGAGCGAAAAAGGCGATGATGGAGGCGGTTCGGATGGAGATTTCATCGACTAACGCTCCAAAGCCTGCAGATAGATCTACGGTTTCGGAATTAGAGCGTTTTAAAGTGCTTGGATCCAACATGGATCGACTCGATCAGTGTGTGATTTGCGTTGGAGAGATGTTCCTTGCAGAAGAAGCAACCGTTTTGCCTTGCTTTCATGTCTTCCACAGCCTTTGTGTTGAGAAATGGCTTCAAGTTGGTCACAAGTGTCCGCTTTGTGGTTTCATATTACCTTCACAAAAGTAAACAATTTTTCTTTGTAAATTCTTGGTTATTCACTTCATTATAAACTTTTTTCTTCTAATTATTATACTTTCGCCTTTTTATTTGGTTTATCATAAGAATAAACAATGTTTGAAAATTATATATGGTTGATTGGTAACCTTAAGCGTCATAAGTTTTTCGACGGCTAGCTAT
Organism: Draba incana; assembly: GCA_963576765.1. Lineage (NCBI taxonomy): Eukaryota > Viridiplantae > Streptophyta > Magnoliopsida > Brassicales > Brassicaceae > Draba > Draba incana. The sequence goes on along the minus strand of OY755203.1, from coordinate 11,250,151 downwards.
TACAATATAGTACAAAACAGTAAAAAATAGTTGTAAACTAAAATTGTACAAATAAAGTTGAGTGTAACGTTTTTGATCAAGTTTTCGGTATCGGTTTTGTGATTGGTACAATCTATTCCAAATTTTTAAGTGGTTGGAAGTTTATTAAGACTATTAGGTAAAAAGATCCGCATAATATATGCGGGTTTATTATAAAATTTTGTTATACAAAATATTTTATATCCGGTAGAAAGTCAATTACAATCTCACTCCAAACAATAGCTTTAAAAGTTTTGAACATGAATCTACAATGACCCAAACCTACATGTTAAACCCAATCCTAAAAGGTTTGATAAAGATAATCGTTTAACACAAAATAAGGAAATAGAAGTTTATTACGCTCGTTTCATATAGTTTCCATTATTCATACAGTTACAAAGAAAAAGCTTTGTATTTTCCTTTTCTGTTTCTTATAGAAAGTAAGAAGTATGAAGCAACGTGACATGTTCAAATAAGCTCTGACTTAAAATCAAACCCCTAATGGAAGTAAACATGTTCGATAACTCTTCTTCACACCGTCTCGTCGGAAAATTCTTCACAACATCAACTCCGCCGTCTTTGCCGTCTTTCGCAGAAACAGAACAGTCGCTCCGACGACAATGGAATCTCTCCGGCGACATGATGACTATCCAAAAGCAAGGCGACATCGATACATTCTTGTTCGAATTCAGACAAGAGAATGATAAAGAGAATATTCTTGAAAACATACCATTCAACGTCAATGGTGTTATCTTAGTACTCAAGGATCCAAATACTTCGGACATGATTGATTTCACCGTGGCTACCTTCGATGTCATAGTTATGGGTTTACCATCGTATCTTTACACAGAAGAATACCTCCCTACTTTAAAATCTCATATCGGCGACAACGATTCTGTTAAAGTATCCCCCTACGCCGCAGTTATCCTGTTCATGCTGGAAGTTGATCTCAAGAAGCCACTCAGACCAGGATTCTACGTAGAAGAGAACCGGTTCGTGCAGTTTAAATACGTAGACTTGGGAGATTTCTGCTACAAGTGTGGAATGATTGGTCACGTCCAGAGTTGTTGCGATCAGGTTAGGTTTCATAAGGACCGTGCCTTGAATGCCACGTCAACAACGCACGTCTATGGCCCTTGGTTAAGAGCATCTGCCTGGGAAGTAGATTGTTACGGATTGATCCTGAAGAAATCACCAGGCAAACATAATGAGTTCAAGGAGACTCTCTCGTATGCTCAGTTCTTCATAGAGCTTCAGTTTAACGAGGTATATGCCTGCAACCCTAAATTCGAGTCGGAAACAGAATCCACTCACAGATTTCGTTTCCCTTGTTCTCACCTCTGCACAGAAACAGAATACACGGATTCTACTACTTCGAAGGCGTACGAGGTTATACGGAAAGAGATCTACGAGAATTCGCCTTTCTCTGATGTTGGCAAGTTTAGAGGAAAGCGTGACCTTATCGGAACCGTTGTGGAGCATTTGAAGTTCGTCAAGGAGAAATGGTTTTGTTGTGATGATAAGTGGTTGAGTCTTAATCTTCAAATCAACCGAACATATAAGTGTACTCCTGTTGATTACAAGACAATGCGCGCGATAAACGAGGACAGAAAGTGTGATCGATTAATCGAGAGTATGATCTCGGATTTGATCAAGAAGAGAGTGGCTAAGAATGAAGATTTGCTTTCTTTGCCTTCTTGGGAAAATCAAATCAGAGAAGTGATATCGGAGATGGGTTTAAGTACTCATTATCTGCATGATGTGTCTAGAAGAGCGAATAAGGCAATGAGGGAGGCGATTCAGATGGAGATTTCATCGAGTAGCTGTCCAAAGCCTGCAGATAAGACTACGGTTTCCAAGTTAGAGCGTTTTAAAGTGCTTGGATCCGACATGGATCGATTAGATCCGTGTGTGATTTGCGTTGGAGAGATGTTTCTTGCGGAAGAAGCAACGATTTTGCCTTGTGCTCATGTCTTCCACAGCTCTTGTATCGAAAAATGGCTTCAAGTAGGTCACAAGTGTCCGCTTTGTGGTTTCAAGTTACTCTCACAAAACTGAACAAATTTTCTTTGTAAATTCTTGGTTATTCACTTCATTATTAACTTTTTCGTTTATCAGTATTTTTTTTTCTTCTTTGGAAAACCGATTATTATTTTATAAAAAAGTAAATTCGACCACTGGTTATCCAACTTGGAGATGTATCGCAAAACCAATCCCATATGTCACCGATGTTGCCTACCTGAAGAAACTTCTAACCATGTTCTTTCTGAGTCTCTTCATGTGAAGGCTGTTAAGTTTCTTGGGCATCCAACTCAAAATCAATTGGCAATGAGTGGAGAGGCACAAGTCCTTTATATATTAATTCAGATTTATTCCCACTTCCGATGTGGGACAGTAATCTTCACACTCTCCCTCGAGATTAGTGGCTACAATATCCATGTCTTGGATTAATTTTGGGTAAGATCAATCGGGCCTCTTTCAGACCGGACTGATTTTGGTTCGGGTGGGGGAGCGTGTGTTCAGGCTCTAATACCATGTTAAGTTTCCTGGGCATCCAACTCAAAACCAATTGGCAATGAGTGTGATATATCATGATTTTTATCTTGTTTAAGCCATGATATAAGTCCAATATCTAGAGTCATTGTTGTGTTTTGTAATGGTTTTAGAGTCTTTACAGGTACTTAGACGTTTGGGGCATAAAAGATGTTTACTGGGAGTCTTGGAGCATCACGGAATGAAGTAACAAAGATGCAAGTTCGGAATCGATATTTAGAAGCAGTGTCGAGCGACACCACGAAGAGCATCGCTCGACACGAAGACTTATGAAGCCAAAGAACCCGACTTTGAAGTTGGTGTCGAGCGACACCATCTATAGGTGTCGATCGACACCTTGTTCGAGAAAGCCCAATTCTTAATCGCAGAAGTCCGTTCGAAGCCCGAAACCTCCAGATGTTTACTTTTATGTTTTGGCCGACTTTGTACTTGTATATATACGTATTCCAAGCCATTGTTTAGGCTTACGCTTTATTTTACTTAACTCTTAGAGATATCAAAGAAATAAAAACATGTTTTCATTATTCCATATGTCTGAGTAGTTTTCTTTGTTAGGTTTAGGGTTATTCGAAAGTGTTTGATGAATTGCTAGATCTGATTTCTTGTTAGGATAATATCATTAGAATGTTCTTCATCTTGACTTGTGTTTATTGCTGATTTTAGCCTCGCGAACTGAAATCTGATCTAAGGTTAATTAATAGAAACGACAGTTTGATTGATTACCTGAACTAGTCTTTGATGAACAAAATTCTTTTTCGCAAAAAAATTTGGTTTAGGGTTTTGTGAACAATTGAACTTCAACTTTAATGCTTGATTAAATTTATAGAACTTGCAAAGAAATTTGGTTTGCTAGGATTTAATCATAGATAACTTCTGCAACGAAAGTTGATTAGTTTTATATTCGTGTTCATGTTCAGGAACGGTGCTTTAATATTTCTAACTATCTTATCATACCTGCAATTCTGATTCACTGGAGATTTCCCTGTGCCTAGCGTCTTTCTCTTATTGTTTCACAACCGTTTGTTTTGCTTGCTTTGATTTACTTGCTTTAATACTATTTGCCTAGTTTAATCTGAAATTATTTATCTATTGTGTTTCATTGATTCCCTGTGGATTCGACCCTAAAGTACTACTTCTGATCTCTTAATTTGAGAGAGTAGCTCTAGGTCTAATTTGAGCATATCAAATTTTGGCGCCGTTGCCGGGGAATCATTACCATTAGATTTATACTATTAGGATTTTGTCTAGGTTTTTATTTTTGTTTTTAATTTTCTGCTAGTTTCGTTTGTCTTTATGTTCTGTGTTTCAGGTACATGCGAAATCGCAATACCAGAAGGAACAAAGACAAAGAACTAGTGGGATACAGTCTTTAGGAGCTAGCACGTTTGGAACGTGATAACAAGAGAGCAGTCGGAGAAGCAAAGATGGCTGCTCAAGGACATATCGTACTGAGAACGGGAGAAGATGGAGTTCTGCGTGATCCGGCAGGACTGCCATACAATGAGGAAGGACAGAGGATCGACGACGACGGAGCTGTGATCGTCGAGGAGAACGAAGAGGAACATGCGAATCTGGAACCAGGTGTCGAGCGACACTAGAATCAAATCGCTCGACACGATGAAAACTTGGGTGTCGAGCGAAACCAAGATGGCATCGATCGACACCTCATCCTGAATCCACCGATCTTGATGAGAAACGAGCAGAACGTCGCGCAAAGACAAACCATAGCAGACTACAACCATCCAGAGCAGTTCTATGCTAATCGTGCTGTGATTCGTCCACCTCCTTTTTTCAGAGGAATGACTTCAAGCTGAAGCCTGCATATTTCTCCTTAGTTGCTCAAGACCCGTTCTGCGGTCTTCCTCATGAGAACCCCATGGACCATATAGAGCGATTCGAGGACTTGGCATCTGCTATCAAGGCGAATGGAGTCTCAGAGGACTACCTTTTCTGCAAGCTTTTCCCCTACTCTCTTCAAGGGGAAGCCAAGTATTGGCTAAGGACGCTTCCACCGGGCTCGCTCACAAACTGGATGGACACGAAGAATGCTTTCTTATGCAACTTCTTCGATGATGCAAAATCCGAGGATCTAAGAGCAAAGATTGCTACTTTCAAGCAGGGCGATACTGAGGCATTTAAGACTGCATGGTATAGATTCAAGAGCTATCAGAGAGACTGTCCACACCATGGATTCAGTGAGGTGCAGCTGATTAACATCTTCTACAAAGGGATTGCGCTGCAATATGCTGTGACTTTAGATGCTGTGAGTAGTGGGAACTTCAACACAAACTTGCTAGAGACTGCCTTGAGACTTATAGAGAATCTTGCCAACAGCAACAGTGCTAAAGCCATGGATTTTGAGAGGAGCCAGTCAGGAAAGAATATCAGTGGTACTCAATTTGCTGAGGTTACCAAGAGGCTCGATTCTATGCACGATCTTCTAGCTGGAAAGAAGGCGGTTTAGTTCGCCAAGGAAGTCCAGACGTTCGAGCCAGAAGATGTGAACTATGTCAATAGTTCTGGATTTCAGAAGTACGATAATCAGCAGGGCTATGGTTCAAAGCCATATCAGAGCAACAACTTCAATAGAAGTTATGGTTCTTTGTCCTACCAAAAGCCTCCTGAGCAGGACAATAAGGTGAAGACTATGTTGGAACAACTCCTAGAGGGCCAACAGAAGATGACCGTGAGCTTTAACGGGAAGATAGATGTTGTGTATCAAGACTTGAATGGGAAATTCGAAGCGTTAAGTACTCATGTCAAGAAGCTCGACGTCCAAGTATAAATACATTCACGGTACAATCAATAACATCAAGTCAATATAAAGTATTTTATGGTATCAGAGCCTAAGATCCTAAAGACCTAATTTTTTCTCTAAACATACTTCTAAGCCGCCGCCGTTGGTGCCCTAGCACAACCGCCGCCGCCGCTATCATCTTCTACTCCTTCGCCGCCGCTTTTCAAAGCCGCCGCATCTACCTTCTCTGCAAACTATGACCGAACAAAGCTCCAGCTCCTCGATGATTCAATCCTCCACCTCCACTCCATCTTTACCATCACCATACCTCCTCAATGCATCCGACAACCCAGGAGCTTTGATATCCTCTGTGATTCTCAAAGAAAAAAACTACACCGAGTGGTCAACCGAACTTCGCAATTCTCTTCAAGCAAAGCAAAAACTCGGATTCATTGATGGCTCTATTCCAAAGCCAGATTCGAATCCTGAGTTAGCATCTTGGTTGGCTGCAATCTCAATGATTGTTGGATGGATAAGAACATCCATCGAACCATCCATACGATCCACTGTCTCATTTGTTTCCGACGCCTCTGAACTTTGGGAAAGTCTTTGCAAACGATTCTCTGTTGGCAACGGAGTCCGCAAGCAGCTTCTCCGTGATGAAATTTCAGCTTGTAAGCAAGACGGACGGCCTGTGCTTACTTACTATGGACAATTAACCAAGTTGTGGGAAGAACTCCAGAACTACAAAACCCACCGTGCTTGTAGTTGTGTCGCAGCTCCGGACATCGCTAAAGAACGTGAGGAGGACCGTGTTCATCAATTTATGTTTGGTTTAGATGAGCGTTTTCGAAACATTCGTTCATCTATCACCGATGAAGACCCACTGCCCGATCTCTATCAAGTATACTCACGTGTGGTTCGAGAGGAACAAAACCTGAATTCATCAAGGTCCAAAGAAGTTGTGAAAACAGAGGCAATTGGCTTCTCGGTTCAAACTCCATCTTCAACTCAAGCTGCTGCAGTTTCTTTACCTCGTTTTCGAGATCGTTCTTCTCTACTTTGCACTCATTGCAATCGCAAAGGACATGACGTGAGTGAGTGTTTTGTACTACATGGATACCCGGATTGGTTCTTTGAACAAAATCGCCAAGACACATCTACTCCTTCCTTCGGACGTGGTGGTTTTGCTCGTGGTCGCGGCAACAACAACATCCGTGGCGGTAGACCTCCTCCGATTAGTGGTCGTGGCCGTGGCAGAGCCAGCAACGTTCAAGCTTCGGCGCAACATTCTGGTGGAACGGATCAAATTGCTCAACTGATTTCATTGCTGCAATCTCAACGTCCTGATCAATCTTCCGGTAAAACTAATCTCACTGATGTCATTATTGATACCGGAGCTTCACACCATATGACTGGTGATGAATCTCTTTTGACTAATGTTGAACCTATCATTCCCTCTCCGGTGATATTCCCTGATGGAACCGGTTCTCAAGCAACAAAGCGGGGAACTTTGGTGTTGAATTCCGATTGTGCACTTTCTAATGTGCTCTATGTCCCTGATTTTGATTGCACACTTATCTCTGTCTCTAAACTTCTCAAGCATACTGGTTGCATTGCGGTATTCACAGATACTTTGTGTTTCTTACTGGACCGTTTTACGAGAACTTTGATTGGTGCGGGTGAAGAGCGTGAGGGGGTGTATTACTTTACGGGTGTCTGTGCTGCTCGGGTTAACAAAGCTACGCAGGAGTCTACTTCAGGAGCTTTGTTGCATCGTCGCTTAGGGCATCCTTCTACTGGTGTTTTGCTTTCTTTACCTAAATATGATCGTTCTCATATGGATTTAGAGGCGATTAAGAGTTGTGATATTTGTTTTCGTGCTAAACAAACACGTGATGTTTTTCCTACTAGTATTAATAAAACAACGGAATGTTTTTCTTTAGTTCACTGCGATGTTTGGGGACCATATAGACAACCTTCCACATGTGGCTCGGTTTATTTTCTTACATTGGTAGATGATTTTTTACGCTCAGTTTGGACGTTTCTCATGTTCAAAAAATCACAAGTATCTCAGCTCATAAAGAATTTTTGTGCCATGAGTGAGAGACAGTTTGGGAAACCTGTCAAAGCTTTTCGGAGTGACAATGGCACCGAATTCATGTGCTATCCTGACTACTCATTATTTTCCTTTGTTCAAAATGGTATTGTTCTTCATGTTTTAGTCTACGTCGATGATTTAATCATTGCGGGTAATAGTCTATCAGAAGTGGAGAGATTCAAGAGTTATATGCAATCATGTTTTCACATGAAGGATCTTGGCCGTTTAAAATATTTCTTGGGTATCGAGGTCTCCCGTGGATCGGATGGAATTTGTCTTTCTCAACGAAAGTATGCACTCGACATTATCACTGAAGTAGGTCTTCTGGGTGCACAACCCGTTGGTGTTCCAGTCGAATTGAATCACAAACTGGCTTCTAACACTGGTCCCGAGTTAAAGAATCCTCAACAATATCGTCGCTTGGTCGGAAGACTCATCTACCTCATCATTACAAGACCCGAGTTGAGCTATATTGTCAATCTTTTGTCCCAATTTATGCAAACGCCTCTTGTTGCTCATTGGGAAGCTGCTTTAAGGGTTGTTCGTTATCTCAAAGGCTGTCTTGCGCAAGGTATTCTTCTTCGTTCGGATAGTGATCTTTCTCTCACAGCTTATTGCGACTCGGATTGGGCTTCTTGTCCACTCACTCGTCGTTCTCTCAGTGCGTTCGTCGTGTTTTTGGGCTCCTCTCCTATTGCTTGGAAGACAAAGAAGCAAGACACAGTGTCTAACTTCTATGCTGAAGCCGAGTATAGAAGTATGGCATTTACACTCCGTGAACTCAAATGGCTTAAGGGATTGCTTCACGAGTTTGGGTTTGATCATCCGGCTCCCATCAAGCTCTATTGTGACAGTCAAGCTGCGATTCACATTGCGAAAAATCCAGTCTTCCATGAAAGAACCAAGCACATTGAAAAGGATTGTCATCAGGTTCGCGATGCGGTTCAAGATCGGCTTATTACAACCGAACACATCTCTACCAAAGAACAAGTGGCTGATATTCTCACCAAGGCTTTACCTAAACCATCTTTTGATAAACTTTTGTCCAAGTTTGGTGTTCGAAATTTCTCACCACCAACTTGAGGGGGGGGGGGGGGGGGGGGGGGGGGGGGGGTAATAGGAAAGGATATATGTAAATCCTAGATTTAAGGTTATCATATCATAGAATAGGAAATATCAAAGTGTATAAATACATTCACGGTACAATCAATAACATCAAGTCAATAAAAGTATTTTAGGTTATTTCCAAGTGGGCCGAAACAACCACTAGGAGACCCGCTCTTGCACAATCAGTAAGCAGGTGAAAGCCCAGAAAACATGATTGAGGGATATTTCCGATGATTCTATGACACTAAAGACATAAAGAGGGCAAAGTGAGAGAAAAGAGAGAGTTAGACCACAGAGAGTTTAATGGAGTCAAAGAAGAGAAAGTCGGAAATCTCAAAATGTCAGACACTATGTGGATCACCTTTGTTCGGCTTGGAGTCACGCTTCCTTTTCTCTTATTTTCCGACTCTTCTTCTTTAGACTTTCTCCGACTCTTAGTGGTTTTTTTCCTCCCATTATCATGTCCTCTATTCTGAATTAAGCGTGAGAGAGTTATCGAAAAACACTATCCCCAATAGTGTTTTTCGAGGCCTTCATGGAACGCGCGAGTCCCCCAATGATTGTTAAAAAGGACTAAAATCCTCCCAAACACTTACAATTCAAGACAAGAAAAAAGGTTTGATAAAGATAATCCGTTACCGTTTATTATTATTAAAAAAAACACACAAAATAAGGAAGTATAGTTTCCATTATTCATACTAGGAAACAAACCCGCGCGTTCCGCGCTGTAAAATAAAATTTATTGGATAAAATAATTTAAAAAATGCAATTGTTATTGTTTAGCAAATCATAAAATTGAACATATGACAATAATAATGAATAATGTTTCATAATCTTATCACCACCCAAAATATTATTTGACTTTAATTTGTCTTTTAGTGAAACATATTAGTGTGATCAGTTTCATATTTTACTTCTTGATTTGTGTTATTCTTCATTGTAGTAATATGAGATTTTAGTCTTTAAACCTCTTAAGCATCCAAATGGCCAAGATAATGTACATACCTAAATCTGCAAAGAAAAAAGAAAATCATGATAATCCTTTTTCACTTTAGACTAACGTTGATTTTGTTATATGATAAATAAGAGGGAGACATAGTCATCACTACCTTAAGAATTCTTCTTTGTTGTTTATATCTTTGAAACACAAATGAAACGCAATTTGGGGGTGTTGGTGTGAATCCTTTATTTGATAGTGATAATGTGGGAGACGATTCTTAAATGTAAGTTGTCGAAAAAATCGGAGAATTCGGTGATCAAATTCTTGTGTTTAAATTTTTAATTTATCTCTAACGTCTAAGATAAAATCATTATTTAATTCTCAAACCATTAAAGTGTTTTAATCCACAACTACAAATTTTAGAAAAACCCAAAAGCAACAAGAAAATACAAATAGATTTTACTTTCATATCTATTTATTCTTTTGTAGTCGCTAAAATTATATATAAAAATAAACATTTGATTGATGTGTAATATAATACTCTTAGATGAATAAAATTACAAATTAGTAAAGTTAAACAAGACCATACATCTTGCTCAAAACAATAATTATACATTTACGTTAGCATAAATGGCCATCATGTCAGAAGCTAGAAATTGAGAGCGTAAAGAGTCAACAGATAAATCAAGAGGCATTTAGGATTGATTCAGAAAAAAAAATTGAGTTCTTTGATCCCAAAAAAAGTCTTGCCGTAGTGTAGACTTTCTTAATCTTTGAAGGATGTTCTCTTCTCCTTTGTTTTTGCTACTACCTCATGATCATTATCTAAATCCCTATAACACATCATTAGTACCAAGTTAATATGTATTGAACTCAATGTAATTACTTTTGTAGAACCACAAGTTTAAATCATAAATAAGTGCCTTGCAATAGAATTTTTTGAGGCGAAGGATCCAAAGATTATCAAGCATCATGCAAGCATAACCTTGGTCCCTTGGTTGTTATGTAATCCTCCTCTAATCTGTAACAAAAAAATCCCATAACTTTTAAACAAAAGATATACAAACAAAACCTCTAGAAATCTTTCCAAATTCATTACACCAATTCTTAAACCAAATTACTTAAACCAATACACCCAGGATGCACAATATCAGAAAACACACAATGCTAAAATGACTTAAATCCCAAGATCTTAGTTTTTTCATCCTTGCCTATTGAAATTTTGTATATTATATATAAACCAAACTCATATCGAATAGGAAAGTGAGGTAAAGCGTGTAGATGTCTTAAGTGTTATTCAATGAAAATCGTCGAATCATCTTTCAGTGGTTCGTAAGAGGCAATGATGGTTTTTTTTGAAAAACCTAAGAAAATGCAAACCAAATGAGAATGATCGAAAACTAAACCCAAACAGAATTCAAATTCGTTAAATTTCAGCAATATTTTTGTGTTTCTAAGGAATGAATAAAACCCAACTGAACAAACAAGCATAATCATAAAAACCACATGGAAGCGGTGCTCTTTGCTTATAGTTTGAGGAACAAACTACATTAAACTCGAGCAAAACAAACGGAGATTATGGAGAGGAAGACAAAGATTACAGTCACTTGTTGAGAGTACCTTGAAAAGATGCATACAAAAAGATAGTTGGTACGAATGTTTAGATAAGGGTTGATTAATTTGAGGAAGGAACAAAGCATAATAAAATCAACAAAAATCAGAAAAACAATTTCCTTCTCGGTTTAGGTTTTATTCTAATAAACAAAAAACAAATAACCACAACTTTTCAGTGTGAAAAATCCCAACTCTTAATTACAACCGTTCAAGAAAAACACAACATACATGTTCGTCATACCTATTGCTAAGCGAGAAACAACTATTAATCATGATCGATATTTTGACCGTCCAATAAATTAAAAGAAGTAATGTCAACCGTTCTATTATCTCTTCTAACAATCATATACACAACACAATAACACACTAGAAAAAGTAAAGAGTCCAATAAGACTTTAACAAGTAAATTGGTGGATGTGTTGCTAGCCATGGATCAGTTTGAGCATGCATCTATGTACCATCTTTTCTTCTTTTTTTTTTTTTAATCGAAGAATTTGAATTCAATATAAATTGAAAACAATTTATAAAGATTATAAAAGTTTTTTAAAAAGAAAATTAAAAAGAAACAATTAGTTTTCTTAAATTTTCAAAAGAACATATACTCCCTCCGTTTCATTATATAAGATTTTTAAGATAAATATTTTTGTTTCATTTTATAAGATGTTTTACTAGTTTCTATGCAGATTTTAATGTGATTTGATACTTTTGTCCTTTTAAATTCTGTAGTCTTATATATATGATTGGTTGAGTTATTTTTTTAGTTAATTATTAAATAAGATTTTGTTTGTATTTATTATTTTCTTAATTCTCGTGAAATAAATCAAAAAATCTTATAAAATGAAACGGAGGGAGTAGATAACATAATAAATAATTAAGTTAAAAAAAACATAATAAATAATTAAAATACATATTAAGAAGATGATAACGACTTATGCAATTGTAAGAAAGAAGTACTAATTGACCCAAATCATCAACGCTTCGAGGGACTGAAAAAGTAAAAAAGTTTTTCCCTATCTAACATGGAAAATGAAGTATTTCTATTTTAAATTCTCCATTTTTTACAAAACGTGAGAAGAACGAAGAACTGTGTCATGATTCAGGTATCATCTTCTGACTCTATAATCATACTTTTGTAAAAGCAAAGTTCTTTAGCTCTTCACACCATTTCCTCGGAAAATATTCCACCACTACTCTAGCGTCTTTCAAAGAAACAAAACTAAGAAACGCTCCGGCAAAAATGAATTCTCTTAATCAACGGTAGGATTGTCCAAAATCAAGGTGACGACGATGTGTTCTTCTTCAGATTCAGACAAGACAATGATAAAAAGAAAACGTCAATGCATAAATAGACAGAGCGATGCATAATAGATAGAAGTATAGACCAACTTAATGAAGTTTTCGAAAACAAACATAACAAATAGACATATAAGATAATTGAAAACAACTTAAATTATTCCGCTAATTAAGATTGTCTACAAACCCGCTCAATGAAAGAACAGTGATACCATGGGCGCCATGACATTTATGATCCAATTCCCCATGGATAGACACGACCGGATCATATGTTCTTCCATTTTTAGCATATGTGATTACTTTTGAGTTTTGATAGAGACAATCGTGGTAAACACAACAATAACCAATAATTAATAAATTGTTTTATGTGCATTAACCGAAAACAAAGAAACAAAAAAATATAGAAACAAAGAGAGATAAATAAAGTTATAGAAAAAGGAAGTAGACTGCAAGAGCAAGATCGAGATGGTAACAACGAATTTACCTTTTCAGTTTACCTTTTCAATCAGGGACTGCATATAGTTGGAAAAAATGATTAATCAAAGAAAATCCATATGGCTAAAGTCGGACTCAGAACGATTTGATGGTGTTATGTTACCTTCGTCTTATATATTAGGTAATGGGTATGTGTGTAACATTGCGTCTCTACGAATATTGTGTATGTACGAACCATTGTGTCTTTTCAATTTTCTTGTTTGAAGAGACGTGAACTAAAGAGATCGAAAACTGATCCATAAGAATCCATTCTCTCACCATCTTTATAAATGAATAAACAAAAAGTGAAGTCAATTGGAAAAGTTCTAAAATGAAAAATTCGTTGAGGAAAACACATGTTCATCCTCTCCTTGGAGAAATCATGGACAAAATTTATGATGTGAAATAACAAAGGCATAAAGGGATGGTTGGAGAACACAAAGAAAGCGGACACAAACATTTGGCTGGAATTTCAATCAACCTAGAAATTGTAGAAGAATAATCTTAATCCTTAATTAGTATAAACCAGAAAAAAATCATAATCTCAAAAGCCTAAATAACAATTGTGTAAGCGAGAATGATGGACAACAAAGGGAATCTACAGTTGAATATGACGATAACGAAGCGGTGTCGAAACACAACGATGAATAAAAACAATGAGAAGGAATCCTGACAGGCATGGAGAGTGGGGTGAAACCCGACTGTAGAAAATTCATGGGTTCATGAGAATAAAATTGAAGAGAAAAAAAATCTAAACCTGTATATAAATCAATGAATCGTTGCGACTGAAAGGGAATTTTGGTTCTAAAGAGGCGTTTATTTGGGAAGAAATAGACGCAGCCATTCGTGGAATGATGATGATTTTTGTTTTTGAACGTCTAATTTATTGATCTTTAAACTGTTACATACTCAAAAGAGCAAGTGTTGTATACAATTCGGAGGATTATTATAAACACAATAAGAATCAAATTGTGAAAGACCAATGTGAGCTAGCTTATCGGCTATGGCATTTGCACGACGTCCGATATGGACTATATGAACACCTGCAAATCGAGAAATCCAAAAATGAATATCATTGATGAGATTGTCAATAGCTATGTTCTTTGTTCGGCCATGTATGAGATCAATAAGTTGTTAAGAATCGCCTTCGAAAATGATGTTTTGATAACCACGGAACCACAATATTTGCATTGCTTGGAGTAAACTAAATCCTTTTGCTTCCGTCGAGGACTTAGCTTGTGGGAGGAAAGAGGAGGCTGCCGTCATAAATTGCAAATGATGATCTCGAACAATCCACCCTGAGCCAATTTTGCGATCCGACATGTTGAAACACGCATCAAAATTACACTTGACCCATCCGTGAGGATGTGGTGACCACATTGGAGATGGAGTTATTTGGTTCTGTGGAGCATGAGTCGGTGGTTTTGATGTTGCATCAGTCCATTCTTGTGCCTCAGAATGAGCTCGATTAACGATACCTTGGGGCTCCCATTTCCGACCTTTAAAGATCATGTCGTTTCGAGCTTTCCAAAGGCTCCAAAGTAGCCAAAAGCGTGAGGTAAGTTGACAGGATTTTTGTGTCGATGGTAAGTGGTCTGTGTATAGGATTTTGATGTTTGAATCAATATTATCACATGGACCGGTTTGGGAAAAGGGATATCCAGGGAAGAGATTCCATGTATTCAAGGCATGGGGGCAAGTGAAAAGGATGTGATTTGGGGTTTCAATATCCTGCAAACATCGTTGGCAAAGAGGGTCTACAGGAATACCTTTATCGCAAAGGTGAGATACTGTTGCTAGAGCTTGAGATAATGCACGCCAAACAAACATTTTGATTTTAGGGACTAAAGGTAAAGACCAAACCTTGGTTTTTATGTCTGGGCAACCCTGAGGTGGTGTGATTGGTTCAACCCGTCCTTGAGAGGCAAGCCAATAACCTGATTTTACTGTGTAAATGCCATCTTTAGTATAGTGCCACACTAATTTGTCTCGACGAGGATGCTTCGGTATATAGACTTGACAAATTTCGCGTCGATCGTCGGCTTGAACATTTCGCATTTTATCTAGATCCCATTGCTTATGTGACCAAAAATCTTTAACCATAGTAGTTGCATTTGGTGCCAATGAAGATGCCGGTCGTGGAGGGTGTGATGGGATTCAGTTGTCGTTAAATGCGTCAATGTTACCTTCACCAAGTTGCCATATCATCCCTTTTGCCAATAAATCTCGACCATGTAAGAGAGAAGTCCAACCATATGATGGTTTAGTTCCCGGTCGTGCATTCAATAGGTTACCATCAGGGAAATATCTACTTTGGAGAACACGGTAAAGTAGAGATGTTGGGGATTGCATTATGCGCCATGCTTGCTTCCCAAGAAGTGCTAAATTGAAATCAGTGAGGTCTCGAAAACCAAGACCCCCTTGTTTCTTTGGTATTGATAAACGCTGCCAACTCACCCAAGAGATTTTCCGTTTTCCATTATTTGTGCCCCACCAGAAGGTTGAAAGAAGGCTATTGATCTCGTCACAGATTGTCCTTGGTATCTTGAAACAGTTCATTGTGTA
The DNA here is from genome assembly GCA_963576765.1 of Draba incana. NCBI lineage: Eukaryota > Viridiplantae > Streptophyta > Magnoliopsida > Brassicales > Brassicaceae > Draba > Draba incana. The sequence continues at coordinate 11,234,749 of OY755203.1, read as the reverse complement.
CACCGGCATTGCTAACGCAAAAGATTTGAGAAGGATTTCCTTACCAGCAGCGGAAAGGAAGTGGTTGTTCCAACCTTTTGTTCGGTCTCGGACCTTATCGGTGATGTATTTGAACATTTCTGTTTTTTTGCGTCCAAATTTCTCCGGAAGCCCCAAATATTTCCCACATCCTCCAATGTCCATAATTTGCAAAATTTGATGAACACGTATTTTGTTTTGTTGAAAAACTTTTGACCCAAAAGAGATTGAAGATTTTTGATGGTTGACAAGTTGGCCAGAAATAGCACCATATTCACGTAATATAGATGCTAGAGCACTACTATCTTTAGCGTTTGCCTTACAAAAGAAAAGCGAGTCATCCGCAAAGAATAAATGGTTGATTCTCGGACCACCATTACTTATAGATATTCCTTGTATCTTGTTCTGTTGTTGTGCAATATCGAGTTTTTGGGAGAGCATTTCAGCACATATGAGGAACAGATACGGGGACAGGGGATCACCTTGGCAGAGACCGCGATGTGGTGTAATATGGCCATAAGGTGACCCATTTATCAAAACCGAGTAAGAAACTGACCGTATGCAAGACATGATCCATTCAACCCATTTGTCACAAAAACCCAATGATTGCATAGATGCATGTAGAAAGTTCCACTCGACTCTATCATAAGCTTTACTAATGTCCATTTTCACAGCCATATAAATTTTAGCTTGGCGAGAGCGGACTTGGAGGGAATGTATGAGCTCATGGGCAATGAGTATGTTGTCGCTGATATTTCTACCAGGGACAAAAGCAGATTGATTAGCAGATATTACTTCCGGGAGGATAGGTTGCATCCGATGGACAAGAACTTTAGAGATAATTTTATACGATACGTTGCATAGGCTTATCGGCCGGAAATCTTTCATTGTTTCTTGTCGCTCATCTACCTTTTTAGGTATTAGAACGATATTTGTGTGATTCATTGGGTGCTTCATAACTCCAGTAGAAAAGAATTCTTTTACTTCTCGAATGATTGATTCGCCAATGATATGCCAATAATGTTGAACAAAAGCACCATTTATCCCGTCCGGACCCTGGGCACGATCCGGGCCAATGGAAAATGCTGCATTTTTTATCTCATCATTTGTGATCTCGTTGGTTAGAACATGATTCATCTCTGGAGTTACTCATTGACTAATGTTCTCAAAATACGAAAGATGTGTTGGTTGTTGATCGCTTGTGAATGTATAGGAAAAATAATCTGTTGCTGTTTGAGCAATTTCTTCCTCTGTATGGAGCTCCATACCGAGATCATTTTTAATTGAAATGATTCGATTATGAGCTTTCCGAGTTTTGGCGCACCCATGAAAATATTTCGTATTACGATCTCCTTCCTTTAGCCAAAAAATTCGACTTTTTGTTTCCAAAATTTTTCTTCTTCCAAGTACGTTTTGATGAGCTTCTTTTTGATGGTAGATAAACGAGTAATATCAGGCGGAACTCGTTTAAATTCAGTTTCGAGTTGATTTTTGAGTAACACAATCTGTTCTCCGGAATGATTACGGTTCGCTCGTTTCCATCTAGATAACCGACGTCGACATTGAACAATATTGGAAAGGAGACACGATCCCGGATTTAAGTCCCAACCTTGTTTAATAACTTCTTCAACGCGATAATCAGCTATCAGTCTGTTATCAAAACGGAATTGACCATGTCTAATAGATGTTCGTTTTTCGATAGACAAAATCAATGGGCGATGGTCGGAAGCAATGGGTTCAAGAAAAGTGATTTCGGAGGCTGGAAACATAGCGAGCCAAGCCGAGTTAGCCATTGCTCGATCAAGGCAACATTGGATCGTCTCTGTGATTCTTGTACCAATATGTGTTGTCATGCGTTGACCCGACCAAGAGAAACAATTTCCTTTATGTTTAATATCAGACATATCGCAATTGGAGATAATATCTCTGAAATTATTGAAATCAATTTCATCACGAATAGGACCTCCTAATTTCTCGTGATTGCCTCTTATTTCATTAAAATCGCCAAGCATTATCCATGGAACATTTCTATCTAAGGCGATATCAGAAAGACGAGACCAAAGGTGATGACGAAATTGTTGTGTTGGATGACCATAAACACAAGACAAATAGAAAGATAGGTTATTATTATTGATAAAACAATCTACAAGTCTTGCATCATGGGATATAACTCAAACAGAATAAGAGCGTCGACCCAAGATAGCTAACCCACCACTAAGACCTTGCGGTGGTACAATACAAATACAAAGAAATCCTAATTCAACAGCCACTTTATTTATGTAACTAGACTGTTGCTTTGTTTCTACTAAAAACACTAAATCAAGGTTATGCCTGCCACACATTTCCTTGAGTCGTTGCACTGCTACAGGCTTCCCTAAGCCTTGGCAATTCCAGGATCCGACTCTCATTGAGATGGTGGCGGTACCGGGCCCGCCGCGCCTCCGAAGTCGTGGTTGTAAGAGCATTCACCAAGCGAAACATCTGTGTTTAACCTTTTCCTCTTGGCAAAATGGTAACGGTTGAATTCAACAGAGAGTTGATCATCAAAAGGTGATGGAGCAATACCTTTTCCTTTGTCCATCGGATCAGTTGGAAGGGGAGTAATCTCAGTTGATACGTTCATCGTAGAGGATTCTCCAACATAGGAATTGTAAACAGCAGTGAGTAAATCCGGGGAGATTTTATGACCATTTACCGAAATGAAATCAGCAACAGAGGAATCATGGTCTCTTGGTTGGTCCAAGAGAAGTTGTGGGGGAGAAGCCTCGATTGCCGTACTTGGATGATATTGCCGTTGGTAGTTGGTTTGGTTTGCAGGGCTCGCAACAACAAGTTTATCTCCTGGTTCATCAGAACCAATGTCGTCTCTAGGAGGATTGACATTGTGTTCCTGTTCTTGTTCCGAACATTCATCAACATCGTGACACAAGGATAGACAACGAAAACAGTAATTCCTTAGTTTCTCATATCGAAACGTGATTGGCACACCAGATTGAGATCCAAAGCGGTAACGACGATGAAACACCAACGGTTGAGAGAGTGGCCAATTGATACGAACACGAGAGTAGTCTCTTGTTGACGCCGCTTCAAGATTGAAGTCTGTTTCAGCAATATCTCCTAGTGTACTCGCGATGTAGTCAACAACGGAGTAAGTATTGAAGCGGATTGGGATATCTCTAATCTGAATCCAAAATTGGACTTGATTAGGATATGAATCTGGCAGATCATCATCATACTGACCCATAGCAATCATCCATTCATTAAAACTCCAGGGACCGCGACGGATGACGAGATTCATGGCTTCACGAGATGATGATTTGAGATCTTTAGGTATAACTAAATCTTATTAGCCATTAGGTTCTTTCTAAGGAAAGTCTAGATCGTTGAATTGACTTTTTTTTCTAACAAAAAAAATGATGATGTCAGCAAACACAAAAAAAATGGTTTGCTATTACAGATAGATAGTTTCCATAATTGAAGTTCGTCCAATTCTAACAAAGAAAAGGCTTTTTATTTTGTTTTTCTGTTTCTTATAAAAAGTAAGAAGTAAGAAGCAGCGTGACATCAACCCTTCCTCACATCTGACTCTAAATCAAACCCCTAATGGAAGTAAACGTGTTCGATAACTCTTCTTCGCACCGTCTCGTCGGAAAATTTTTCACGACATCAACTCCACCGTCTTTCGTAGAAACAGAAAATTCGCTCCGACAACAATGGATTCTCTCCGGCGACATGATGACTATCCAAAAGCAAGTAGGAAACGAAACGATCTTATTCGAATTCAGACATGAGAATGATAAAAAGAAAGTTCTTGAAAACAGACCATTCAACGTCAATGGAGTTATCTTAGTTATCAAGGATCCAAATTCTTCCGACATGATTGATTTCACTGTTGCTTCCTTCAATGTCGTAGTTGCGGGTTTACCATCGTATCATTACACCGAAAACTTTCTCCCGAGTCTCAAATCTCTAGTCGGCACCAAAAATAATCCCTGTTTAGTCGGATTACCAGATCAACAAAAAGATTTGATCTCTTTTGGAGTGGAAGTTGATCTCAAGAAGCCACTCAAACCAGGATTCGCCATAGAAGCAAACCGGTTTGTGGAGTTCAAATACGTCAACTTGGGTGATTTCTGCTACAAGTGTGGAATGGTTGGTCATGTCGAGAGATATTGCGATTTAAGGTTTCAGGTACGTCCCTTGAATGCCACGTCAACAACGCACGTCTATGGCCCTTGGCTAAGAGCGTCTTCCTGGACAAACTGTTACATATTGACTCTGATGAAATCACCCAGTGATGCTCGGGAGTGCGAGAAGACTCTCACGTATGCTCAATTCTTCATAGAGCTTGAGTTTAACAATGTCTTTGCATGCGACTCTAAATTCGCGTTGGAAACAATATCCACACACAGATTTCGTTTCCCCTCTCTTTACCTAGACACGGAAATAGAGCCAACAGATTTTACTAGTACTACTACTTCGAAGGCCTGCGTGGTTATAGTGAGGGAGATTTTAGAAAATACGCCTTTCCCTCAGTTGTCGAACGCGAACTGGCGTAACATTAAGGGCGGGCTTGTGGAGGAGCTGAAACGCGTCAAGGAGGAATACTTTTGTTGTGATGATAAGTGGTTGACTCTTAAGCTTCAAATCAACAAAATAACTAAGTTAACACCGGTTGATTACGAGACATGGCTCGCGGGTGATGGGGACAGAAAGAGTGAGGGATTGATCGAGACTAAGATTTTGGATTTGATCAAGAAGAGAGTGGCGAAGAACGAAGATTTGATTTCTTTGCCTTACTGGGAAAATCAAATCAGACAAGTGTTATCGGAGATGGGTTTAAGTACTCGTTATATGAATGATGTGTCTAGAAGAGCCATAAAGGCGATGATGGAGGCGGTTGGGATGGAGATTTCATCGAGTAGCTGTCCTAAGCCTGCGGATAAGTCTAAGGTTTCCGAGTTAAAGCGTTTCAAAGTGCTTGGACCCGACATGGACTGGCTCGATCCGTGTATGATTTGCGTTGGAGAGATGTTTCTTGCGGAAGAAGCAACTAGTTTACCGTGTTCTCATGTCTTCCACAGCTCTTGTATTGAAAAATGGCTTCAAGTTGGTCACAAGTGTCCGCTTTGTGGTTTCAAGTTACTCTCATAAACGTGAACAAATTTTCTTTGTAATTAAATTCGGTGTTATATTCACTTCATTATAAAAATATTTGTTTTCAAGATAATGTGGTTGATTTCGTTTGTTTGTTTGTTAACGTTTAGTTTTTTTTTAATTAAATAATGAGAAAATCCAGAAGGACTTGTGAGACACCAAACGCAACAAAACATCAAAAAACTTAATAGAAAGGATTGGAAGATGTTACTGTTAAGATACAACTTCTCTAGTAACACAATCTTAGAACCATGATGGACCTCCTCGCGCAAAGTAAGATTGAAATCGTCTATTTTTTATAATACTTTCAACTATCATCCGAGCTAAGGAGATTGACAATCATTAGTTTTGTAGACTCTGCTTAGTCCAAACAGTGCAACACAAACTCATATGTAATTTCGTTTGTAAAGCAAGTGAAGAAGGCTTTTCAGAGCATCTCCATCCATAAAGATCTTAAAAAAAATCTACCTTAATCATTTTAATATTATTTAATTCTTTATTTAAATTTTGATTCATTAAAAATACATTCAACCAATCACAACAAAACATTTAGTAAGACACAAGATCTTAAAGTTCTTGTTTATATCAAAAGTGATAGCAAACAGACTAAAAGGGATCTTACCGATGTTTGTGACGGCGAATCAATCGGCATTTGTAAAAGACAGGTTGTTGATTGAAAACTTGTTACTTGCTACGGAGTTAGTCAAAGATTATCACAAGGACTCAGTTTCCGCGAGGTGTGCGATAAAAAATGATATTTCCAAAGCTTTTGATTCGGTTCAGTGGTCTTTTATCCTCAATGCTTTAAAGGCTATGAACTTCCCTGATCAATTTATTCGGTGGGTTTCAGTATGTATTAGCTCTGCTTCTTTTTCGGTGCAAGTGAATGGAGAATTAGCTGGGTATTTTCAAAGTTCGAGAGGCCTGCGACAAGGTTGCTCCTTGTCCCCGTATTTGTTTGTCATAAGCATGGATGTGTTATCCAAGTTGTTGGACAGAGCCGCGGCTGGAAGACAATTTGGTTATCATCCTAAATGTAAGAACATGGGTCTAACTCATCTTATGGTTCTCACAGATGGTAAAGTGCGGTCGGTGGAAGGTATAGTAACGGTCTTTAATGAGTTTGAAAAAATCTCAGGGCTAAAGATAAGCATGGAGAAATCCACAATGTTTCTTGCGGGGATTTCAGGAAATACTAGAGAAGAGATGGCAACAAAATTTCCTTTTGCGGTGGGAGCACTTCCAGTGAGATATTTGGGGCTTCCTTTGGTCACCAAATGCATGACGGTAGGTGATTACTTCCCGCTAGTAGAACAAGTTCGAAATCGTATTGGTACATGGACATCGCGGTTTCTTTCATACGCAGGCAGATTGTGTCTTATTGGCTCAGTATTATGGAGTATCTCAAACTTTTGGATGGCTGCCTTTAGACTTCCGAGAGAATGTATTCGGGAGATAGATAAAATATGCTCTGCTTTTCTTTGGTCAGGGATGGAGTTGAATCCAACCAAAGAAAGCAAAAAAGAAGGAGGATTGGGGTTGCGTTCGCTCAAGGAAGTAAATGGGGTGTGTTGTTTAAAATTGATATGGAGAATAGTATCGAATCAACCGTCATTATGGGTTCAATGGATCAAAACGAATTTACTAAAGAGGGAATCATTTTGGTCAGTCAAAGAAAGCACAAATAAGGGCTCTTGGATGTGGCACAAACTACTTAAATATCGATCAAAGGCTAAGGATTTTTGTCGGGTGAAATTAAAGAATGGGGAAATCACATACTTTTGGTATGATCGGTGGTCGGATATGGGTTGTTTGATGGATATAGTGCGACCAAGAGGAGCTATAGACACGGGAATCAGGAGTGATGCTATGGTGGCTGAAGCATGGAGTAAACATCGAAGACGAAAACACCGAGTTCAAGTGCTAAATGATATGGAAGATGCTCTCGAAACCCAGCGGCGAAAACGAGTACTAGAACCAAACCAGTATTCGAGTTTCTCCAATTAGGATTTGTGTTATCATTAAATTATGCAAATATGCGATGTGAATAAAAGAATGTTGACTGATCAATTTAATAAATTTTACTATAAGGTATTAAATTAAGATTACGTCATAACATTAAGGGGCTACCTGAAATAAAACCTTCGGTGTGGTGACGTGGCATTCATACGTAAGTTCATTCTGCAATGGCCACGCAACATTTGGGAAAACCCATATGTGTGCATTTGCAGTGTTCCAAGAGGACAAAATTTCCAAAGTTCCAAGTCATAAGAAGAAGACACTCCGTAAGATTCCAAAAACCTAGAAAAACCCTCTCTTCTCTCCGGTGGTGATTTTGTAGATCTTACTACGCGTCTTGCGGCGAGTGTTGTGTACGCGCGCACCTTCATATATGGAAACTGAGGCGGTGGGAGTTTGTGAGGATACGGCGGCGTCGGTGGAAGCTTCAACGGAGTATCCGGGATTCAAGTTCTCTCCGACGGACGTTGAGCTGATTTCGTATTACCTGAAGAGGAAGATTGACGGTTTGGAGAAATCCGTCAAGATTATACCGGATGCTGATATTTACAATCTCGAACCCTGGGATTTACCCGGTTAGGCTTCCATCGATTTCTTCTCTCTGTCTTTCTTCTATTTTCAAATTTTGCTCTTGCTGTTTCGTCTCGGGATTCAAGAAAACATAACTTCCTATTTTTTGGGATTTATCAATAAATTTGTGATTTTTTTTTTTTTTTAATTCTTGTTGTTGTTGAAATTTCCAGGGGAAGGTAAGGCTGTGTCGTTTGAATCCGATTGAGATTTGGGAATACTATGAATTTAGGATTCTTGTATTTCTAGTAGATTTCTCTTTCTAACTCTGTCGCATTTAATAAAAAAAAATTTTAAAAGAAAAAATTGTTAGAAACTTATAGAATTCAATTTGAACTTGTGAATACTGATAGGTACTGGATTAGAGAATCCTGGCCTATGACATATTCTACCTAAATGTTTTCTGTGGTTTTGTTTTTCAGATAAGTCGACAGTGAAATCTGATACCGAGTGGTTCTTCTTCTGCTCCCGTGGCAAAAAGTATCCGCATGGTTCACAGAACAGGAGAGCAACCAAGATGGGATACTGGAAAGCTACAGGGAGAGAACGCGATGTGAAGTCTTCTTCTGAAGTAATCGGAACAAAGAGGACGCTTGTCTTCCATTTGGGTCGTGCACCAAAAGGCGAACGAACAGAATGGATTATGCACGAGTACGGCATGAAAGAAGTTTCACTGGTAAACTCTTTTCTGAGACTTTTTGTTTGTGGAATCCATTTCCAGTTTAGGATTTTGGTCTTTGAGTTGAGTTAGAGTTGATTTGATTACCTTGTGTGAATTATAGGATGATGCTTTGGTTGTTTGCAAGCTTAAGAGGAACAAAGAATTTCATAGCTGTACAAGTCAGAAGCCACCAGAGCCAAATTTTGCAGCCGAGAAGCACATGATCTTCCAAAACGGTGCTACTAGTTCAGGGAGCCCGTCCGTTTTGGACAACATGGTTGATTTTTACCTTGCAGGTGAACCACGGGAGACACTACTCAATGAGATGGCAGAAACATCAGAAAATCTACAGGTTTGATGTCCCCTTCCTTTCGTTTCTTTTATTTGTTTGATTCATTAATATAGTTGTTTCTTGTTTAGGATGATGGTTTCTTGATTGATTTTGTGTTAGGTGCATACGGAAGAAGATTTCTTTGCGGATATCCTAAGGGACGAAATCATCAATCTTGATGAAACAGTGAACAAGGGAACCACACCGAACGAAGTCCCGACGCTTGAATCAGCAGCAAATGCGATAAGGGTACTTCCTTTACCAAACATAATAGACAGAGAAATGGTTTCACTGTTGGAAGAAAGACCATCACAGAAGGAGAAAGGCACAGAGATCACGGAATCATTGTCGAGCTGCTTCGTGGGTCTATACTCAATCAAAACTGTGAACCGGGGACGATGGAATGTTATTATATGTGTAGTGGCAATGATTGTAATGTTGTTTTATATATTTTAAGGCTATATATATGGAAGTAAACTAAGAACCTTTCTTCTTGTTTCTGGGCATTGCTTCTTTTCTCAATGTATGGGGTGTTTTTTTTGTGTGTAAGCGGTTAATGTTGTACTTGGTTTAGGTGAATTACTAACAAACCGGTAATTAAATACCCGGTTTAGTCAAATCTTTATAATATCCGCTAACAAGCTCTGACAAGACGACACATGTGAACTTTTTTCTTTACAAATCTTTATTTTTTTAAAAAGTTTAAAATGTTTTTTCTAGGTTTCGAACTCAACAAACTTTGATAATTTAAGTGTAAAAGAGTCATTAGACTACTAAAGACACTTGTACATATTACAAAAAGAAAGATATATAATCCATTACTAAAATTCTTTCTAAAAGTCATTCACAAAAGAAAGAAATATTTTGAAATGTCAATTACTTTTTTTTTTGTTATGTGGAATCTATTTAATTAAATAAATTTATATAACACTAATAACGATCAAACCCAATGTTTCTGAAATGGACTGCTTAATAATAATTTTGGAATCAAATTGATTTTCCCATTAGTTGTGAATCAATTCTAATTCAACCAAATTTAAAAACATGCAACGCAACCTTCCAAAGTTAATCTTCCAATTTATTTTTATATGTTCATGCAATATAAATAAGAAAAGTCACTAATTTAATTTCAAGTCAATTACAAAGAATTGATTATTTTTGTCAAACATAAATAATAAGATAAAACATATTGTTTTTCTTTACATCATATAGTTTCATATTATGATTTTTTTTAAATATAACTTGTGAGAATATTTCTTAAATATCACTTATATTTTATGTAGATAGTTTTTTCCACGCGTTGGGTGAACTTTTTCTAGTTGGATATATGACAGGGTTGGGGGTAATTTTGTAAAATCAATATCTTCTTCTAGTTCCGTACTCCTTTCACCGTCTCTTCGTGACGGTTCCGCCATTAAACCTCTCCTTTGAATTTCTTTCTCTCTTCTGTACGAGAAGAACCAAGCGCAGAGAAACGATTTCATCGAGAGATCTCGATCAGTTTCCGCCGGAGAAAAAATCCCTAGGGGGAGACGAGGATTCGATGATGCAGGTTGCTTTCACTGTTCAAAATCGATCTGTAATCGTTTCGGTAAATCTTCCTTTGATGCTTTCAACTTCAGTGAGGAGATTCATTTCCCCGTATTCCTAGGTTTTGATTGGTGTTATTGCCTTTTCCTTAGTAAGATGAAATCTAGGTTTGGAATTTCATGATTATTAGTAAGTAATTCACACTGATTATCTTCTTCTACTTTTGGGTTTGTCAAGAAATTTTGAATTGGTGGGTGAATTTTATGGATTAGGTGTGTTGTTGGATATGTGAAATGGATGATTTGATTGTGAATTTGGGACAGGTATTGTAAGATTTAGAAAGGAAAATGTCGAGGCCGATCTTGCTCGTATTTCTTCTGGTGATACTCATAGTCACTTCACAGTTTGAATGGAGGCAACCACTTGTTGAGCTTGATGCAGCTCCTACTTTGGCTCAGAAACAGCAGCAAATTGCAAAGAAGGAAGAAGCTGTCAAAGAGAAGGTACTGATTCAGTGATTCTAAACTCTTTTCATGCAAATTTGTGTGTTCACCTGAAATGGTTTTGAGATTATCACTTAGGTTGGATAGAGTCAGTTACTTTATAATGTTCTGATGTTAAAGTTTCATATATATATATATATATATATATATATATATATATGCATCACATAGTCTTTTTGGTTTATGTTAGTCTTTCTGGCTTTGAAGTGCTTATGGTTTCATGGGACTCTGCGGACAATTTTACGTTTTTTTCGGGATTGGAATTCATTTCTTTATCTCTATTATTTGTGAGAATGCGTCTCGAATCCATCAGTGGCTTATCAGAATTCTTAATGTACCATTGAAGTATTGGTTTGAGGCATGTACTGGATTTTCAATTAGTTGAGTTTAATGGAGAAATTTAGTATAGGAAACTTTTTGCCTTTAAACCCTTAGGTTCCATTTGGATATGTGAATAATTTCACGTTTCTGCTTAGTTCTGAACCTTACTATACGCACATCTTGCTCTATGATGGAACTGGAGACATGTCGATTCTTACAGACTTTTTCTTATTTTGTTAATCGTTACAGATTATCTTGTCACAAGAGAGACATATCCAGAGGCTAAATGACCTTGTACGGAATCTTCAACTGCAGTTATTGCGGTGCAAAGGGGAGAACGAGACACGAAACACCACTGAAACCTCCCATGTAAACAAAAAATTCATCGAGCTCGGGAGGAAACGCATCGTGGACGACTAATTTCATCCAGTACAACAACTCTAATAAATAACCCAAAATGGTACGTAAAAGCTGTGGGAAACAAAAAAAAAACTTCAAATGTTGTAATTTATTTCTGTTGTGTTATAAACTTGCTGATGATTTGATTAGGAGGATTGCCTTATTAATGAGGAAATGTTGAGATACTTAAGTTCTTAATGAAATTTGAGAATTAGGGTACTTTGTAATATTCTTAGCTGCTTATGCTGTAATACTTATCAAATGCACACGTGAATATCATACTTATTTGCCTAACTTTTTTGGACGGCACTTCTTCTATTTGGCCAAATTCAAAGTATAATCATGCATCAAACCAAAGTTTGACTACACAATCACACGTATATATATTGAAAGTCTAAGATGACATAGGCAAATCTTATGTCATAATGTCATATGAAAAGGCAATTTATTTTGGTTTTTTCCCTTTAGGCTTCATGATATCATCTTCCAGGGCTAAATCTCTTTAGAGCATCTCCATCCATAAAATCCCCCAAAAACTTCTTATGTATTAGGTTTAATATTATTTAATTATTTATTTAAATTTTAATATATTAAAAATACACTCAACCAATTGTAAAAGAGCATTTGACAAGTTTGTCTCTCCTAAACATAAGATTCGTTCTTCCATGTCTTATTTAAGATCTCATCTTCTTTCTCTCTCTCCCCTTTCCATTATTTTAATTTTTTTTAACTTTAAGAATCTTTGTTAAAACACTCTGATAGAAACGGTCTTAGGACATCCGCATTGGTGATACTCGAGTGTTACCAATGCGGATGCCCTTACACACCAACCACACAGTCCACATTTTTTATAAGTCAAACTAAACCAAATCCCAATGAATATTAATTTTCTTTTATTCATTACTATTCTTACATTTTTTATTTCACTTTCTAAAGTCAATAATATTAGCATACGTCTGTTGGCCGTGCATATAACTGACTAAATTCATTTTCACCATCATTATTCAATTTTGAACAACAATGGTTCGATTTTACTTTCAAATTGTTTCTGAAACAATATTATATAATATGTATTTAATTTCTATGAACATTATCATTTTGAACGTTATACTATCGATTCATTTGTGAGGACTTGAAAACAAACAACTATCCACTTCAATTCTCATGCCATGATAAAATCTAATACTATCACCTACCCATTTAACTACAATTGGTTTTTGTCAACACCTATTTTAACTACATTACCATCTTCAAAGTAGGAAACAAATGGTCTACTTCTCTCTCTCAATTTGAATTTGAATTTTTATGATACAAATTTGAAGATTTATTAAGAAGGACAAAGTATCTCGTTTGTATTTATCCAAATACTATTTGGTAATAATTGCAATTTCAAAGCCCAAGTCATATACTCCATCTTTTGCATGATCTTTTCATATCACATTTATTGCTGCAAACACCTCATTTCTTTACAATTATTTTCGTAAGAATATTTATGTTTTGAATGCTAAATCAAACTAATTAATTATTATACACATTCAATGAAACCGTCTCTCATCTATATATAACAACCGCAAATAACATGAAGACGTCAAACTTTTCCTTCTTTAAATCTCAAGAACAATAAAAAGATTAGTCTTCACCAAAGGTTAGCTACATTTTTTTTATAACAAAGATCCATGTTAATTTGTTCTCACTCAGTAACTTATGTTCTTATATGTTGAATTATGGTTATCTTCGTCACTTTTTGATTGATCATGTTTTAAACCATGAATCTTCATTGAATTTTTATTGTATTTCTTATTCTGATGATTCAACAGACTATATCATACTCTCCTTGGAAGGCAAGAAACATGAACCAACAAGAAGTTGCGAGTAATCTTGAACTTGATCTGAAACTAAATATTTCGCCTTCAATGGATTCATCTATGGTCAGTGAGAGCTCATCTTCGTCGTTGTGTTCGGAAGAAGGTGGAGGTGGAAGAGAGGCTAAATCAATGGTAGTCGTTGGTTGCCCTAATTGTATCATGTATATCATTATGTCTTTAGAGAGTAGTAACCCTACATGCCCTAGATGCAACAGTCAAGTTTTGCTTGATTTTCTATCAGGAAACAATAGCAAGAAGAGTATTAATTAAGAAAATTATCCATTGAAAGAATGTTTTTTTTCCTTTTCCTTAATTTGTTACCACATATTAATATGTAGTTTGAATTAATCTATAAGTGTGCTCATTTTATATGTAATATTGGCAATTAGCGATGAATATGATTTTTTTGTTTTTGTTAAATGAAATAATTGAATTCTTTGCAATGGGAGATTACAAATAGACTAAAGATTATGCCGTTAATCGTTCATAAAATTGTTTCTAGGGATGGATGTACATATGACTATTAATGACGGATGTGTTCTCTTCAAAACGATTATATAATTTTCCGTTTCCCTTACTAAATATTTTCTTGACTATTGCGATATTTAAGTTAATAAGTGGATTTTTGGTTGTTGTTGACTTGTTGTAAGTTCAATGTATACGTACGTGACAAGAAAAATGTGGAACAATGACTTTTTATTTTCCTTTTTTGCACTATGTTATCTTAGCGTTAATTGAGGAGTGTATGTGTATATATACACATCATACATCAAATAATAAATAGGTTTGGCTTACTTGTTACCAAAGTTGTTGAACTAACAAATTGAATGTCTAAAAAATCATGAAGAAGAGTTGTTCTTATTATAAATGTGAAAATCTTCACCTAAACTTACTTAAAAAAAATGAATGTTGGTTTTCACATTAATGTCGTTCATTACGTGTGTTTCGTTCCTTTCCCATCTATCAAATGAAACAACACGTCTCGCTTAAATTTATTCACATATTTGTTTTTTCTGAAATTTTTTGATGCATTATATTTAAAGGTAACAAGTAACAAGAGTTTTACAATTGTTAGATGAATCTTACAATTGAAAAAAAAACATATATTTGGGACAAACATATGAGAAATTGCTAGAAAGAAGAAATCCATTTAAGGAATTTTTAAAGGTGTGGGAAGGTGATGAACCAATGTCCTCGCCCTGATGGTCACGAGTGCAGAACCAAATCTTTAGATAGCTTTTTATTGAAGTCTAAGAGAAAGTGTAATACCCTATCCTGAAGCCCAAGAATTAAATAGGCCGAAATCAGCCCGTTAAGAGTTTATGACTCATTTGCCTCAAACCCAAAGAAAGCCCATGAGGAAAAGTCTAAACCTAATGTGCATCTCTCTTTCTCCCTATAGATAGAGACGTTTAGGTTTGGGGAGAGAACAAGATTGTGGCTGCGGAGAAGCTCTGACGGAATCTCTCCATAGCCGCCGCCGGAAATGATGATGCAGTCACCGCCTTATCCGAGAAGCCGCCGTCGTGTCTAGAAAGGATAAAGACAGTTCTGTCCTGTTCTCGTGGAGGAGAGAAACGGACAGGAAGGAGAGATCGGATCAGAGTGAAACTTCACTGGTAAGTGCTCCTTTCTCTTGTCTTGATGTGAGAGAAATCCTTGCGTTAATCGGATATGTATTTTGAGAGATATGGCTGTTTTCCCGAGGCGCATAGATGCAGAATCGGATCTGCGAGTAGTGCACTTTGAGGCCATTTTTTCGTCGAACCAGAAGGCGTCAGGAGACGATCTGCATATCATTGGAAAACCCTGGATGTCAGCTTTCCATAATAGGTCTCCGATCATGAATAAGAGGTAAGCTCCGATCTCAGTTGGCTTGCAAAGTCGGCTGGTCAGTTCTGGTTTTCGGAAACCCTAATCCGGTTTAGGGGAAACCCTAATTGGTTCGGGTTGGTGAACCGGGGTAAACCGGATCCGATTTGGGCCAGGCGGATCCGGTTCGAGTTGGACCGGTTTGGCTAACCGGGTCGGTTTGGACCGGTTTAGCTATCCGGGTCGATTCGGATTGGGTTGGTCAGCCGGTTCGGGTTGGATCGGTTTGTCTAACCGGTCTGTTTTCTTATTTGAGTTTATGTATGTGGTGACGAATTCGTAGATATTGTTCTTTTGTGGTTTCAGCACGGTGCGCGCTGAACCAGAGTTAGGACCAGCTAAGGGAGTTCATTCCATTCCAGGAGCTGGATTAAAGAATTGAGGAACATGAGATGTAATCCCTATGATGCTTATATGCTATCTAGACTACGAGTGGTTTAGACTGGTGCTAGAATACGGAAGGATACTGCTAGAACCTGGTTCCTAGTTGCTTGCTTGATAATGTAGAAATGATAGTATGAATGGTTCATTGTGATATTGATTGTCGAGTTACTGGTTGGAATGGACTGTAACCTGTGAAATATATATATGAGGCGTTCATATAAAGAGGTGGTTGCCTCGAGTATACAACCCGCAAGATGGGGTTAGGGTTAGCGAATACCCTTTTGGAGGTGACGACCTCGGTGGTATTATTGCGTGTAAAACATGTGCTAATGATAGGACTAGTTGTGTGGTATTATTTCTTATGATAGTTCTGGGCTTTACTTGTTTATATTCTGGTTGGTATATATGTGCTTGATGGATTGTGTGGCGTTAGCCCACCCTCACTGAGTAATTCTCCCCTGAATTACTCACCCCTCTCTCTTCTTTTGTCTTACAGGTATAATTGTTGTGCTTTATGAGTCGGGTCGGGTCCGAATGGGTCAGTGCGGACGAATAGGCCGGGTACAAATGGTATCAGAGCAGGTCGCCACTCCAGTTCTGACCTGGAGGGCACATTTTTCAAAAAACTATATATAGTAGATCTATTTTTAAAAGTATACCAAAATCGTTTTCAAATGTTTTGAACGGGCCTGTGGATAAATGAGACCGACCGCACCGACTTAGTATTACCCGATTAAGTGTCCTAGTATAAGTGGGTAGAGATTAGAATAGTGTTGTTATGTGTATGTTCTATTTCTCTCTTTCTTTTCTATCTTGTGTTTGAAGGAGGCTCACTGAGAAGACACATGGAGTTCTAACCTTGTAGCGGAAGAGAAGACGAGGCGGCAGTGATGGCGATCTCCATTAGCAATGTTTTTCAACACCATGGAGGTGGAGATTGAACATATCAAACATGGCGAGGGAGAATCCAAAATGGCGGCGACAGTCCCGATGAGGTGTAAGAAGATTCGATGAAGCTACTTGTTCCAGTGATGGTGAATCCAAAGAAGAAAAAGAAGTCTTCAAGACGTTTTGGAGAAACAACGGCGAGGAGTTTCAAGCGGTTCACAATGAGGTGGACGGAAGTTTTTGGGTGACTTACGACATGATCAACGGAAGTCTTTATATCGATTTTCGCGAGGCATGCATGCGGTGGTGATTACTAGAATTATGGACCAAGCAGTTATTTGAAATCGACTAGGACTAAGAGTGTCTAAGATAGCGTGAACAGTTATCTAGGACGGGTTTTGGTAGAATTGATTCCACGGTAGGGCTAAAGTTTTTGGTTCTTTTTCTCCTTTGCGTATGAGATAACTTGGGAAATGGTCCTCCGTTTTCTATAGTTCGGTTTGGGTTTTTTATTTCTAGGTGGTTTATGGAAAGCGGCCTCCATTTTCTTGCTTGGGGGTTTCGATAACCCGAACTTGGCTTGTAGTTCTAAAAATTTATTTGATAGAGATGGCAATAAAGGAGCTTATTATTGATTGATGATTGTTGGTTGCTCACTATCATTTTGCTTTTAGGTTGTCAGTAATTATTAAAAGAACGCTCACAAATGCAAGGTTGTTAGTAATGGCTTGTTACCGTTTCTGATTGTTAGGTTGAAAACGATGCATTCATACCTTCACATTTCATAAAGGAAACAGTCATACTGCATTAGAGTTGCTTGTAGCGATTACATCAAGTAATCTTGTGTGATGAAAAAGGGTACCTGGTTCCTCGGTCATTAGACCATGTTACCTCGAGTAGCACATTTTGGTCAGCAGACCACGCTACCTAGTGTAGTATCTCGGTGTTTGGAATCTCGGTGTTTGGAGGGGAGTCTTTGGGAAGCCAAAGAGTCATTTAGAGGAAATTCAAAGCTTCAAGGATGGTAACTAGTCGACTGTACTCCTAGTGCTGCTATGTTGTCCCAGTGGGGACCTTCAAAGCAATCAGTGTTATTGGGAGGATTTTCAGAGTCATCAGCGTATGGGAGAATTCCTAGTCATTTCCATCCTGAGCTTTTGAATAAAGGTAGGAATAAAGAAGCCTTGCGTCCTCAAAGAGAAAGGATAGAGATGCTTCTGGGAAGTTCAAAGAGATTCTGACAGACTGGGAGTGCATGGGTCTTTGCCGAAGAAAGGCAAGATTCTGAAGTGCTCGGCATTCAAGTGGGGGAGTCCTAGACCCACAGGTGAGAGTGATTCATAGATGGAGGATCTGAGTCTTCATCCAAGTGCTACTTCGTTGAGTTTCAGAGTTTGGTCAACAGGAGGATCGACAAGCAGCATGATTGGTTGGGGAGCCACTAGGTCTAGTATCGGCGAATGCGAAGTTCAGTCGTCAGGAGAAAGTTGCCAAACAGGAGGATTCTTTCGGAAGTCACTGAGGTTAGTTCCGGCGGATCCGGTGATCCAGTGGTGGTCGTAGCGGCCCAACAGATATCGAGCTGATGAAAGTAATCCATAACACGTATGTTGGAAGACGGTCACTTGTTTCGTGGTGGTGTTAAAATTTGTTGGGAAGTAGTGGAGGTCGCGGTATCAAGAGGATACAAGTAGACTCCTACACTAGCTCGGGAAAGTTGATGATGCTCGATGTTGGAAGACAATACTTTTATGTATAAGCATCAAGTACAGGCGCCAGCAGCTAAGAATGATAGGATGCATATTCATATGTCAGCTGTTCTTCCAGGGTTACTGGGAACTTGTTAGTAGTAACATCTTGGGGGTGGAAGAGTCCATTCGAGTTTCAAAACAACGCAGGGTGGAATGTCGTTGAACATGGATGTTACAACCACCATGATAATCAAGGATGGTCCTCAGGTCAACTTCTTTATTGCCAAGCAAAATGCACAAGGATGCTCAAGAACCTGAGGGTTAAAGTCAGCTCATAGAACCAGGAGTACAAGATCACTGGCTTGAGTGATAAGTCATGCAGAGAGCTGATGATGAATTGAAGGACATGAACTCCAGATGGAGGCAAAGGATGCGTGACAGGGAAGTTACAGTGTACGACTGCTTCAGAAGGAAGTATGCGCCTAAAGGGATGATGGAGGATCATCATGGGGTAGGAAAGAGAGGACGAAGGTAAGCAGAATGATACTGGTGGTGGATCAAGCTGGAGTAAACAGGATGATTCTGTTAAGTGGTTATACGTGGGGTAAGCAGAACAATGGTGATCAGGGATTGAGCTAATCCAGAAGGGCGACGGAGGTTCTAAACCGTGGAAAGACCTGAGTAGTAATATCATGGTTAAATGGCTAGCGACGATCGGCTTTTGTGCAACAGGAGTACAATGGGTCGGAACCATCTTGACCGACTCGGAACAAAAAAGCTGATTTCTTGAGCGAGTAGTGCTCTTGAAATTCTTTATTTTGGGAAAAGTCATGTGGGGACGCGTTACAGTCATGGCATAGTACAGAGAAATGTGTATGTCCTTCCTTGTTATGGCTGCTATGTGCAGCGAAAGTATCAAAAAGACCGCGGGTCAGTTCGACGCACCTGAGGATATTGTTGGTGGTCTAGCGACATTAGAAACAGGTGTGCTCGTGGAAGCATAAAAGAGAGCAGTGTTTGCAGTTACTTCTACCACTACAGTGTTGTAGTAGGCGGGATGTCTCCCCTTCTTGTCGAGTATAAGGGTGATTGCCAAGGAGTATCATGAGCATACTTTTTAGAAGTTAACGGAAATGACCTTTGGAGAAGGTTACTGTTGATGGGGAAAACTCTTAGTAGCTCGGTAATATTCAGCTAGTACCTCGGTATTGGGGTTGAGTATTACCACTTGTTTCAGAAAGTATGGGACCCTTCGGGGAACTATACCGTCGACGGCAATGTTGGCTTGAAAAGCTGTCAAAAGGTTGAGAGGAAACTCAGAGGATGGATAGGGTGATCCATCGAACTTGGTAGTAAGTGGGATACGGTTGCAAATGGCACAACGGCCCGGGAGACTAATGTGAACCTTGTAGAAAGATTCAGTGCCCCATAATTGACTCCGACCATGGAAGCATGGCTAGTGGTGTATTGGGAGATCATGTTCTGTGATTCTCATCTGAGTCTTTTAGGGAAGTGTCATCCAAGTAACGTTGCCAGAAAAGGGTTCTCAGGAGTTAGAATCAACCAGAAGTTGGATACCGGTAAAGGAACATTGGTGATGAGTTCTCAGGATACTGACTTTTTGTGGCCACGCGTAGGCAAGATTCTGAAATATCACGGGAAGCTGTAAGGGGATTAGTTAATTCTTGTACAAGGTTACGGCTAAGCAAGGATGCTTGCTCGTATGTAATGTACGGATGATGAGTGAGAGTCATAATAACAGCGGGTAGGCGGTCGGGAGAACGCGAGAATTCTACCGTAGTAGGATAATTGACGGGAAAGGATATCAATGGGCAAATTATCCCAACTCGCCAACTAGATGATGGATGCGGTAAATGATCGTGGAACCTATCAGAGGAATGATCATAAGTTGAGAAAGTAGCGCAGCGGAAGCGTGGTGACCTGTTAGATAGATATAATGGGTTAAAGGCAGACTGATGTCCAAGGAGTTGTTTTAATAGCGCAATTGACCATTGTTATAAGGGTGAGTTCCTATCTTATTAGTTGGGAAATGCCTAGTAGCGGAAACTAGAGGGGGTTGTGAGAAATGGAAAGTAAGGGGGCTGTGAGAACTGAGAAGTAAGGGGGCTGTGAGAACTAAAAAGTAAGGGGACTGCAAGAAATGGAGATTGTTGAAAGAACCGCAGTCGGCCTAAGTGTGATGGGGAGCAAGGTAGGCGACCAAGTATTTAGCCATTCAAGAAGAGATCGTCGGAACTTCAACAACAAGCAGTTTGTTAAGTTCATCAAAAATGGACTACTTTCCCAAATCAGTGTTCAGAGGAGAGCTTTTTCCTAGCACCGGAAAAGGGCGTGGCATTTGAGTAATTCACTGAACTACCCAGAGAGCGATGGATAGTTGCTAACTTCTCGTACATTGGACATGTATTAGAACGATGGGTAGTTGCTAACTTCTTATACTTAGGGTATGTATTCGAACGTGGGCCGAGGCTAACTCCCAGTACATTGGAAATGTATTGTTGTGATGGGAAATCTTGAGTGCGTAGGCAAAAGAGAGAGGTGGACGCAAGAATTCGGGATGAATTCTATATAAGGAGGGGAGAATTGTAATACCCTATCCTGAGGCCCAAGAATTAAATAGGCCGAAACCAACCCGTTAAGAGTTTATGACCCATTTGCCTCAAACCCAAAGAAAGCCCATGAGGAAAAGCCTAAACCTAATGTGCATCTCTCTTTCTCCCTATAAATAGAGACGTTTAGGTTTATGGAGAGAACAAGATTGTGGCTGCGGCGAAGCTCTGACGGAATCTCTCCATAGTCGCCGCCGGAAATGATGATGCAGTCACCGCCTTATCCGAGAAGCCGCTGCCGTGTCTAGAAAGGATTAAGACAGTTCTGTCAGCTTTCCAGATTAGGTCTCCGATCATGAATACGAGGTAAGCTCCGATCTCAGTTGGCTTGTAAAGTCGGTTGGTCAGTTCTGGTTTTCGAAAACCCTAATCCGGTTTAGAGAAACCCTAATTGGTTCGGGTTGGTGAACCGGGGTGAACCGGATCCAGTTCGGGCCAGGTGGATCCGGGTCGGTTGGACCGGTTTGGCTAACCGGGTCGGTTTGGACCAGTTTAGCTATCCGAGTCGATTTGGATCGGGTTGGTCATCCGGTTCGGGTTGTATCAGTTTGTCTAACCGGTCTGTTTTCTTATTTGAGTTTATGTATGTGGTGACGGAGTCTTAGATATTATTCTTGTGTGGTTTTAGCATGGTGCACGCTAAACCGGATCATTCCATTCCAGGAGCTGGATTAAAGAGGTGAGGAACATGACATGTAATCCCTATGGTTTTTATATGCTATCTAGACTATGAGTGGTTTAGACTGGTGCTAGATATATGGATGGATACTGCTAGAACCTGGTTCCTAGTTGCTTGCTTGATCATGTAGAAATGATAGTATGAATGGTTCATTGTGATATTGATTGTCGGGTTACTGGTTGGAATGGACTATAACCTGTGAAATATATATATGAGGCGTTCATATAAAGAGGTTGTGGCCTCGAGTATACAACCCGCAGGATGGGGTTAGGGTTAGCAAATACCCTTTTGGAGGTGACGACCTCGGTGATATTTTTGCGTGTAAAACATGTGCTAATGATAGGACTAGTCGTGTGGTATTATTTCTTATGATAGTTCTGGGCTTTACTTGTTTATATTCTGGTTGGTATATATGTGCTTGATGGATTGTGTGGCGCTAGCCCACCCTCACTGAGTAATTCTCCCCTGAATTACTCACCCCTCTCTCTTCATTTGTCTTACTGGTATAATTGTTGTGCTTTATGAGTCGGGTCGGGTCCGAATGGGTCGGTGCAGACGAATAGGCCGGGTACCCCGGGATAGGGATGTTACAGGAAGAGTCGTGGCTGCCATGTCCTCTGCTTTTTTTTATCCTTCAACCTTCGTCCATTCAATCTTTTGGAGTTTTAGCATAAGTTTTATTATCCTATCTCCTCGGGTGTTTTGAGATGCATCACCCATCGTAAACTCTGGAACTCTTGTGTTTAAGGTAGCAATATTGCTACCAATAACATTTCTTTCAAACTCATTAACAAATGAATCTGACATGGGAGGAGTACAAAGTGTTACTGATATATCATGGTTTTTACCTATTTTTGACCATTATATAAGTCCATTTTATAGAGTCTATTATGTGTTTTTCTAGAGTTTTAGAGTCTTTGCAGGTTTCTAGATATTTGGAGCATAATTGATGTTTACTAGAAGTTTTGGAGCATTGCGGAAGAAGATGTCAAAGAGTCAAAGTTCAGATTCAAAAATCAGACTTGGTGTCGAACGACACCCGTTCGTACAAGCCCAAAAATCAAGTTTTGAAGATTTCTATTTTTGCCGAGAAGTTTCAGATGTTTACAATTATGTTAATGACGGTTTAGAAACCTTATATATATATGTATTCGCAGCCATTGTTTAGGTTTACGCTTTATTTTATCTACTTTTAAGAGATATCTTCAATTAATATAATGATTACTTCTTTGATTATGTTTGAGTAGTTCTCTTGTTAGGTTTAGGGTTATTCAAGGGTGTTTTGATCAATTGCTAGATTTGATTGAATTGTTAGGATAATATTATTAGAAGCTCTTTATCTTGACTTCAGTTTATTGCTGATTTTTGATTCGCGACCTAGAATCTGATATTAGGTTAATTGATAGACACGACAGTGTTATTAATTGCTAGAACTAGTGTTTGATGAGCAAAATTCATTTTTGCAACGACATTTGTTTTAGGTTTTGTGAACAATTGAGCTTGATCTTATTGCTTGTTTAGATTTATAGAATTCACAACGACAGTTGACTTTTTAGGATTTAGACATAGATAATCTCTACAACGACAGCTGATTGATTTTATATTCATGTTCATGTTTAAGAACTGTGCTTCCTAATTCCTATTTATATTTTCATCTACAATTCGGATTCACCTAAGATTTCCCTGCGCCTAGCTTTTATTTAAATTGATTCACAACCGTTCACTGCCTGCTTTATTTACTTGTCTTTCATTCATATAGTTCTGCTTAGCATAATTCAAAAGTTTAAATCTATTGTGTTTCTGATTCCTTATGGATTCGATAACCCTAAGTACTACAATTGATCTCTTAATTTGAGAGAGTAGTTCAAAGGAAAATTTGAGCATATCAAATTTTGGCGTCGTTGCCGGGGAACTCTAAACCATTAGATTTTTATTATTAGAGTTTTGTCTAATTTTTTTTTTTACTTTACTAACTAGTTTCTTTTGTCTCTTTTTGTGTTGCATTTTAAGTTTATGCCTAATCACAATATTAGAAGCAACCAAGAAAAGGAACTAGTTGGATTTAATCTTCAGGAACTAGCACGTTTAAAACGTGAGAACAGAAGAGCAGTCAGAGAAGAAAGGATGGCTGCTAGAGCACTGCTTATACTGATTCCAGGAGATGATGGAATTCTGCGTGATCCGGCAGGATTGAGATACAACGAAGAAAGGACAGAGAATCGGCGACGATGGAACTATGATTATCGAGGAGCAGGCGATTCAGGATGTAGGTGTCGAGCAACACGATGAACCTATCGCTCGACACGAGGAAAACTTGGGTGTCGAGCGACACCAAGCTGGTGTCGATCGACATTAGACCCAGAATCAGCCAAACATGTTGAGGAATAATCAGAACGTTGCGTAAGGTCAAACTCTAGCAGACTTCAATAGACCTGAGCAGTTTTATGCTAATAGGTCTGCGATTTATCAACCTCCATTATAGAGAAACGACTTTGAGCTAAAGCTTGCATATTTCTCCCTAGTTGCTCAAGACCCTTTCTGCGGACTTCCTCATGAAAATCCTATGGATCACATCAAGAGGTTTGAGGATCTTGCATCTATCATCAAGGCTAATAGAGTGTCAGAGGATTATATGTTCTGTAAGCTCTTCCCCTACTCTCTACATGGGGAAGCAAAACATTGGCTAAGTACGCTTCCACCGGGCTCGCTTACAAACTGGGAAGATACAAAGAATGCTTTCTTAAGCATTTTCTTTGATGATGCAAAGTGTGGGGATCTTAGAGTAAGATTGCTACTTTCAAACAGGGAGACTTCGAGGCATTCAAGGCTGCATGGAATATGTTCAAGGGGTACCAGAGAGACTGTCCTCATCACGACTTCACATATGTTCACCTACTAAGTATCTTTTACAGAGGGATAGCAGGGATGTATTCAGTAACTTTAGATGCTTCTAGAAATGGGAACTTTAACACGAATTCTCCAGAGGCTGCTTTGCAACTCATAGAAAACCTGGCTAACAGTATCAGTACCAAGAATGTTAATTATGAGAGAAGCAAATTTAGTCAGAACATCAACAACAATCAGCTCGCTGAGGTTACTAAGAAGCTTGATTCGATGCATAATCTTCTAGTTGAGAAGAAGAGGGTCCAGTTTGCTCAAGAGGTTGAGCAGCAGAAGAGGATGTGAACTACATCAATGGGTCTGGATATCAGAAGTTTAGAAACCAACAAGGATACGGTTCTTCATACCAGAAGTCGTTCTAGAGCAGCAGCTACACAAGAGACTACGGTTCATTCTCTTATCAGAAGTCTCCTTCTAAATCTGCAGACAACAAAATGGAGGCTACGCTTGAGTAGATTCTTGAAGGACAGCAAAAGATGACCGTAAGCTTCAATAGGAAGATAAATGCAGTGTATCAAGACTTAAATGGGAAATTTAAGGTATTGAGCACTCATGTAAAGAAGTTGGATATTCAGATTTCTCAAACTGCAAAATCGATCAAGAGGCAAGAAGGGTTTCTTCTTGCGAAGACTTATATGAACCTCAAACGCACTTGCAATGCCGTTTTAGGGGAAAAGGATTATTTCGTGGAGTTTGAAGCTATTTTTAGGACTGCAGCACCAGTGTCGAGTAACATTAAAGATGAGCGTTGATCGACACGTAAAGAAATTCACGATTATAAAATTCATGCTCTAATGTCGAGCGACAGGGACTATGGTGTCGTTCGACACAAAGAAATATGGAGTGTCGATTGACAGCAAGACAGTGTCGATCGACACCCCACCCTGACGAGTCCAAATTTTGCGAAATCTTCGGATCAAGCAGAGGAAAACATCTACAATCCTAAGGTCCTATTCCCCAAAATTAAAAGGTGCAAATAGGAGGTTGAAGAGGTTATTTGCAAGAAGATGATTGATAACATCATGGTTGAGATGCCTAAGAGCGATGCGGTTAAGCTTTTACATGCGCTAAGACGATTCGTCAAGAGGATGGTTGCAAATGGTGTGAGACATAAGGAAGGAGCACTGGATACCAGAGATATTAGAGCAATCCTTTTGAACACAACTCCAGTACCCATGAAGAAAAAGAAGGATGTTATAGTCTCGGAGTAAGTTAGTGTGATGATTCAGAGTAGGATTCCAGTAAAGCTACCGAATCCAAGAAACTTTTTGTTGAACTGCCCAATTTCGAAAGGGAAGTTTCCTCATTCTCTTTGTGATTTAGGATCAAGTATCAATTTGATGCATCTTTCTGTTGCTATTAGACTTGGAATGACATATTTCAAGGTGACTAGGATTTCTCTTATCCTAGCCGATCGATCAAAAAGAATTCCAGAAGGTGTTCTTGAGGATGTGCCGATTAAGATTCAAAACTGCGTAATTTCAACAGATTTTGTGGTTTTAGAATACGACAATGAGCCTCAAGACCCTCTAATTTTGGGACAATCCTTCTTAGCTACAACAGGTGCTACCTTCGATGTGAGAAAAGGGAAGATCAAGCTTGATCTCGGTGATATTGTCATGGATTTTGACATGAAGAACACAAGAAGAAAATCCACCATTGATGGTCAGACATTTTTTGTGGAAATTTTAGAGGATGGAAACTCAATCAAGAAGCTAAATGCTAGTCCATCATCTATTGCTGAACAGATAATTCCACATTTCCCAACCCACGATCCTCCCATAGAGCAAAGGTACGCACTTTTTGAACTCAAATCTTCTGCTTTTGTCAATAAAGATTTTAAAGTTGAAAAAGTTGTTACGTGCTCATGCAAGCAACGAGTTTCTCGTAGAATTCTTGGTTTTTCTTTTGATGATTCTGCAGGAATGCAAAAGGTTTTGCCCAAGGAGTGTAAAGAATTGGTAAATCATGTCAGGGTGAAGATCAAAAGGACTTCAAAGCTTTTAGCAAAGATGAGAATCATCGTTCTTCAAGAGTTTAAAGATAAAGGAAAAGTGGTCGTTAATGAGATGGTGCAGAAAACGCAGAAGCTTTTTCCTAGAATTATTCCATGGAAAAGTATTGATCCACCCGACATCTAAGTTCCTCACCATAGTCAAGCTAAAAGACTAAAAACAAGCGCTTAGTTGGAGGCAACCTACTTGTGAGTCTACTAATTATCTGTTTTATTTTCATTTTCTTTTTCAATTTTCTTTTTGGTTTTGATTTTTAGGAGACTAAAACGTGAGGATGAACTTGAGGAGCCTATGCCGAGCGACAAGAGTGATCAATCGACAATATCACTGTGTCCATCGACACCACGAACAAGTAACATTCTTCTCTTTAATTTTCAATCCGTTTCGTTTTGTTTCACTTTCTTTCACCAATCTCAGGCTTAATAACATTGGGGTCAGTGTTGTTTAAGTCTGGGGGAGGTAGTTACTAACTATGTGTTCTGTTTTGAGTTTTAAGGGTCAGTTTTAAAAATATTTTGGGTCAAAACTCCCCTGATACTTGCTTAAAACAGCACTCAAGGACCATTCCCAATGCAAGTTAGTTAGTTTTACAAGACGGATAACTGGAAATGGATCAGTTTAACGGAGTGAGTTCAGATTTCTGGATAACACCAGAAAGGATGTTGCAGACCCCGCCCCTAATGAACTCTAATTTCTTGTCTTAGGCATTGGAAATCGTAAGACTTGATACATCTTTCAACACTAGAAAGCGAGGACGGACCGCTCTTGAAATTTCTTCTTGATTATGATACAACTGTCCTAGATCGAATAAAAAAGTCTTATGACCCTGTCTTCCACAAGAAACAACAGTAATGAGAGCTGATCTAGAGAGGTCATATAGATGACAAGGAAATAAAAAAAGTTTACAGAAAAGTGTAGTTTAAATAGAAAAGTACAATAAAAAAAACAAGAAAAACCATTCAAGCAGAAGTAAAAAGGCATGCATCTATATGATATCCTTAATTGGATTAAACAGTAACTGAGGGAAGAGAAAGGGTGAAACACAGGAAAATGTCAAAGGAACAGAAAGAATCTAGAAGGTCAAGCAATCGATATTCCCTCAATGAAACCGCATTTAAATAAATGAAAGGGATTTGCAACTGAAAGTCTGAGTTTCTCTAAGGAGTTTGAAATCAATCTAGAGGACTGTTAAGTTTCTAGGGACACATCAAGGTATTTCTGGATTGACTTTGCAGGTATGTGGATCCAGAAGGAGTGAGTACATCTCTTTTCCTTAGGGACAAGCAAAAAGCTAAGTATGTGGGAGTTGATATATCATGGTTTTTACCCATTTTCGATCATGATATAAGTCCATTTTATAGAGCCTATTATGTGTTTTTCTAGTGTTTTAGAGTCTTTGCAGGTTTCTAGATGTTTGGAGCATAATTGATGTTTACTGGAAGTTTTGGAGCATTGCAGAAAAAGACGTCAAAGTGTCAGAGTTCGGATTCAAAGATTAGACTTGATGTCGATCGACACCACCTCTGGTGTCGATCGACACCCGTTTGTACAAGCCCAAAAAACAAGTTTTGAAGATTTCCGTTTTTTCCCAGAAGTTCCAGATGTTTACAATTATGTTAATGACGGTTTAGAAACCTTACATATGTATGTATTCGCAGCTATTGTTTAGGCTTACGTTTTATTTTATCTATTTTTAAGAAATATCTTCAATTAATATAATGATTGCTTCTTTGATTATGTCTGAGTAGTTCTCTTGTTAGGTTTAGGGTTATTCAAGAGTGTTTTGATGAATTGGTAGATTAGATTGAATTGTTAGGATAATATTATTAGAAGTTCTTCATCTTGACTTCTGTTTATTTCTGATTTTAGATTTGCGACCTAGAATCTGATCTTAGGTTAATTGATAGACACGACAGTGTTATTAATTGCTAGAACTAGTATTTGATGAGCAAAATTCCTTTTCGCAAAGACATTTAGTTTAGGTTTTTGTGAGCAGTTGAGCTTGATCTTATTGCTTTTTTAGATTTATAGGATTCGCAATGACAGTTGGTTTTCTAAGATTTAGACATAGATAATCTCTGCAGCGACAGCTGATTGATTTTATATTCGTGTTCATGTTTAAGAACTGTGCTTCATAATTCATATTTTGATTTTTATCTGCAATTCGGATTCACCTGAGATTTTCTTGCGTCTAGCTTTTATTTTAATTGATTCACAACCGTTCACTGCCTGATTTATTTACTTGTCTTTCATTCATATAATTTTTCTTAGCATAATTCGAACGTTTACACTACAAGAAAACATGGGTTTTACGACTACATTTGGCGACTATAAATGTAGTCGCCAAATTTGGCGACTAATTAGCTACCGATAAACGACTATACTACGACCGCACAATTTTGGTCGTAAATTAGTCGCTATAATGCGACTAAATATAGTAGTCGAAGTAGTAGTCGTCAATTAGCGACTACTATTGCAACTACTATATTTAGTAGCATTATAACGACTAATTTACGACCAAAATTGTGAAAAGAAACAAATTAAATTTTGGCAACACTTAATAATTAATTTGATTGTTTTATATTTTTTATATACACGTTAAAAGTTTAGTTGTCTATAAATGTTTGATTTTCTATAAAAGCTTAAGTTTTAGTTTCATTATAATACCAACTTTATACATTGTATTCCAAATCCAAAATTAATCATAAATTATAATTATACTATATCTCATCAATAAACATTACTTAACAATTGTATACCCTAAACCTAAAAAAAATCTAAATTGTAGGATATTTGGAGGGAACCAAAACAATTCCCAAATAAGTTTTAGTGGAAAACCAAAATATTTAGGTTTCACTCTCATCCAATTCACTAAAAAAACAAAATTTGGCCCAAATCCAAATACATAGCCCACACGATTAACACTTTGAAAAAAAACTCATATTTCTCCTCTTGCAGAAACCCTAGTCTCCTTCACCGTTTCTTCTTCTTCAACGATTCTCTTTGACTGTTTCCGTTTCTTCTCCCTCACCGCTTCCCATTCATTGTAGTGACTTAAATATTTAACATTGTTTAATATGTAAAAAGGGTTAAAATATAAAGAAAAGATGATTTTAAATATAAATAAAATAAAATGTTTAGTGTTTAGAATTAAAATTTACTAGAAAAAAAAATCATGATAATTAATTTAGAGTTTAGGGCATAAGGTTTAGGGTTTAGAGTATAGGGTTTCCCTATACCCTATACTCTAAACCCTAAACCTATACCCATAACTTGAAAATTTTTATAATGAAACAATTGGATTTTTTTCTAATAAAAACAATGGAATTAAGGTCCAATAACAAAAAAAAAATGCAAGAAGTCATTGTTTCATAAACTATATAAAAGAAAGAAACTTACAAACTAAAATAAAATAATATAACGAGTTTTGGTTAATGTTTGATTTAAGGATTGGGGTTTAGGGTATCATAATACATAAATAACTTTGATATAAAGTTTTGGGTTATTATGGATACATGAGTGTTTGATTAGAGGGTTTAGGATATCATAAAAGATAAATAACTTTGATATAAGGTTTTGAGTTTGTTATGGATATGTGTGTTTGATTAGAGGGTTTAGGATATCATAAAACATAAATAGCTTTTGATTTAGGATCCTTTTGTTTGTAATGGATAAATGAATTTTTGATTTAAGGTTTAGGGTTGGGATTTATGTTTTAGATAACATGATTTTAGAATTAAATTTGCTAATAATATTACCTATCTAAATAAAAATCTCAAATCTGTATGGTAAAAAAGAAATTCCTCTCAACAAAATATCAAAGTTAAAAGAGGTAGATGCCACGCTGGCAATCCTCATGACTCATGGCTAACCAATAAAAAAACAAGGGTGGTCAAAACCTAAAAAATTGACTAGAGTATATGAGTTAAGAGTGGTGGCTGTCGATTCAGTTCCTCACTTTTCCTTCCGTTGGTAAAAATCTTACTCTCTCGCCTCTAGCGATTCTTGTACTTGTTTATCTCTATTTCGTCTTCTTCACATGGATCTCGTCTCATTTCCGGTGGGGGATTCTTCACTGCGATAATCGCCGGAGAGGGAATTTGTACTCATCAATGGCGAAATCACTACATTTCACCAAACTAATCTCCTCTTCAGCGAGAATAGCTACGAATTCTCTCTTCTTTTTCTCGATTAAACCGAGAAGCTTCCATAAACCCTACTTCTCTTCTCCTCTTTTCCTCTCCACAACATCTACTCCATACCCACTTCAATACGACATGATCATCAATCTACCCACACAGTCTTCTCTCTCCCAGACCCGCCCGAGCCATCGAACTCGGTTCGTCTGACCCATCAGAGCCGGATTTCAATTCGTGGGTCGATAACAAACTTGCTTCGGAGCGTGAAAAGGGTCGACCCGGAAATGGACAAAGCGAAGAGGAAATTCTACAGTAAGAGAAGAAAGAGACTATACGGGTCTGATTCAGAGGACGAGAGTCAAAAATCTGATGATGGGTTCGTTGAATTGAAACCTGAAGTAGTGGAATTTGATAGATTGCATCAAAGAGAAGAGGAATTATATTTCTATGATACGTTTGCGTATCCATGGGAGAAAGATAAGCATTATAAGATGGTGTATCAGTTAGAGAAGAAGTATTTCCCTGACCAATGCTTAGATAAGGCGTTTCTGCAACCTGGAGAAATTTCCAAGGGTGGTGATGATGCTGGGAAAGTTAGAGGGAAGAAGAAAGTAGGAATTGGTGGGAAGAGAAATGAGGTTAAACGAATTGGTATGGAGACTGGTGATGATGGTGATGAGAAATTGGTGTTTTTTGGTGAAGCTAAGGAGAAGGCAGAGGAGGATGTTAGTGAGAAGAAAGTGGTGAATTTTTCAAGTGTTTGACGAAATTCCCCAATGAGAAAGGTGTAGCTAGTGGTGGTGATGGAGGAGAGCCTTTCCTTGTGACTAGAAATGGTGAGCTTCCTCCTAGATGGGATCTCACTAATGGTACAGTGGTGTTAATTAACAAACCCAAAGGTGAGAGCAATTTGTGTAATCTCTCTCTCTTTCTTTGGCCTTTTGCATTATGTAATTTGGTTATGGTATTGTTCTCAAAGGATGGACTTCTTTCACTGTCTGTGGTAAGCTACGAAGATTAGTTAAAGTGAAAAAGGTTTGTGGTTTAATAAACATTATTTGAATTTGTCGGCTCTTTGCTGGTAGCTGATAAGTATTTCTCAGGTTGGTCATACTGGAACTCTTGATCCCATGGCTACTGGTCTATTAATCGTCTGCATTGGTAAAGCGACTAAAGTGGTTGATAGGTTTGTGATTCTTTAATCCAAAGTTTATGCTTATGATGATTACAGAAAGAAAAAACATAAAAGCCCTTTGTATCTGCAGTTACCAAGGTATGATCAAAGGTTATAGCGGAGTTTTTCGTCTTGGTGAAGCCACTTCAACTTTAGATGCCGACTCTCCTGTACTTCAACAACCCCTTTCCTTGCTTTCATGGTTTATTTCTACATTTGATCTGTACCATGACTCATTAGAGTTTGCTCAACCGTGCTATGTCTCTAGGTGATTCAACGAGAGCCTTGGGATCATATCAAAGACAATGACATTAAGAAAGCTTTGACATCATTTGTCGGAGAAATATGGCAAGTTCCTCCTATGTTCTCTGCGATAAATTACATTCTTTTCTAACTGTAATTATGTTTAGGTGGGAGGTGAGAAGATGTACGAGAAGGCAAGAAGGGGAGAGACAGTAGAGCTTTCTCCTAGACGAATCTCGATTTTTCAGTTTGACATCGAACGCAGCTTAGATGACAGGTTTATCTATTTTCTGTTCAACTGCATAAGCAATTTGAAAACAATGTTTTGGTTGGGTCTCACTAAAGATTTTCTTATACAGACAAAATCTGATTTTCCGGGTTGTATGCTCTAAGGGTACATACATAAGATCTCTTTGTGCAGATCTTGCTAAAGCTCTTGGAAGGTGAAATAAAACGTTTTCTCCTTTGATTACTAACAGATCCAGAAAGTGAAACTTCTACTAAATATCATTCATTTTTGCTGCAGTTGTGCTCACCTCACTGCTCTAAGGCGAGATTCAATCGGTACGTTTGTTCATAAGTCAGCTTATCAATATGTTTTTTACTTGAAAATCATTCAAAGCTTGATTCACTCTACAATTATCTTGTCGGGGTTGAGGTGAATATTCTGCTAACGATGCTTGGTAGTTCAATGAGCTAGAAGCAGCAATTACTAAAAACTGACTTACGGTTTGCTAGACGCTTCCATAGATGAGCATAGAAGATCCATTAATAATGTATTCTTGGTGACAAACAACTCTATAAAGGTTACACAGGCTTACATAAATCATTTGATCGTTCTTTAAGCGCTTGTAAACCCTTACTTTTTGTTTGTTTGTGTTATGACTTGTGAGAATGTTGGTTATATTTAATCTTGCTCTTTTGTATTTACAATCTTTGTTTTATATTTAAATTCAGTGGTATGATCTTGGTTTTGGTTGCATTAGGATTTTTTGAATTTTGTCAATATGTGAAACAAAACCAATTGCAATCTGAAACAAAAGAAACACCATATATATAGGTTGCTCAAAAATAATAGTCGCCAAACAGTCATAAAATAGTCGTAACGAAATCGTAAAATAGTCGCTAAATTTTACGACTACACTACGACTCCAACAAGAACACCTTTGTTCATGCAAATTAATCGTAAACTAGTCGTAATGTAGTCGTAAAATTAAGCGATTAATTTACGACTATATTTACGACTAATGTGACTAGGTATTTACGACTGCACTTATTAGTCGTAAAATAGTCGTAAATCGTGATTTAGCGACTACATTGCGACTAATATTGTAGTCGCAAAATCCATGTTTTCTTGTAGTGTTAAGTCTATTTTGTTTCTGATTCCTTGTGGATTCGATAACCCTAAATACTACGATTGATCTCTTAATTTGAGAGAGTAGTTCAAAGGCAAATTTGAGCATATCAGTTACCGTAGCAAGAGGAGGAACAAACGTTGAAGTAGGGGTTAAAGGCTCTACACATGTCGAGACGAGTGTAGTTACAGTAGGTGCAGCAGCAAAAAAAAACCCAAAAAATTAATTTTTTTGTAAATCAAAAGATATTTCTCAATTCTTACTAAGCGAGGTTGATTCTATAGAGGGTGTCAGTTACTTCCTTTATATATTTGATATTTCTTCCACAATTCCATTGAGAAAGTTCAATAAAAACCATTTTGATTTATATTGCCTTTGCATTGATTTCTAATTAATATGCTGCTAATTGTATTTCAAAGACACCAATTTTCTATGAACGTCTGTTATGTAGGAAGTAATCTTCAAATACCTAATATAGTTGGAAGACAAGGATGGGCTTGTCTAACAATTTCCAATGAGGAGCCAAAGCCATATATGCATGGTTCAAAACAACGAAGTTATATTTGTTTGTAGACATTGGCTTAGCAAAAATCGGTAGTCCAATATTAAAACACTAAAATAGTTCATATTTGAAAATTTTAAGTTAACAGTTGTAAAAGTTGGTTGCTCTAGATTCACATATATATGTCAGCCATCACTCGATTAATACCTAATTTTACGAGATGAAAATCGACTAAAGTATGAAGTCCGTCACGCTACGTTGCATACAGATAGAACTTATTTGTTATTCATATAGACTAACATCAATTATACATACTACACACGTGTGTATATGTATGTATAATATAGATCATGCATATAGGTGCAGGTAGCTCATGACAGAAATTAACGGAACACAGAGTTAATCTGACTCTTTAAAATAGTGGGAAGCTCAATTGCATGTCTTCATTATTTTATAATATTATCTTCTCATGTTCTCAAGTCACGTGACATTCCTCACCCTCGATCTTTTTGCATGCCATTGCCACTTAAATACACAAATATATATAAGATATACTATTATAATTAATGGCGGAGACATTAGATTTTCAATCGTTCGAATAGTTCTGGTTATGAGATATATGGTTTCGAATGTTTATTTGTAATTAAATATCATTTCTAACAAAGAATAGTTGTTCATATTTGTAAGAACACAAAGTCATGCACATATCAAGACCTAACATCCAATCCAATAGTAACAATTGTTAAATCACAATTTAATTACCCTTTCTCTTTCTCTCACTCTTGCTTTTAACCACACAAAGCACTAATTGTGTGACCATCATCTTAATGACTACTATATCTCTAACCCTTCACACACGTCCTAAACACTTCCCGGCCTCTCCTTATAACAAACCTATATAATACATATCCAAATCCATCATTCCCTCTTGTCAAGATCAAACCAAAAGTTAAGAATTTATGTCGAATCTGATTCGAACAGATCTTCCGAAGAAGAGGAAGAGAGGAGAAAGTAGGGTTTTTAGGCTCAAGACGTTTGGAGAGACAGGTCATCCAGCTGAGATGAACGAGCTGTCTTTTCGAGACAACCTTAGGAAGCTACTTGAGTTTGGTCACTTTGAGAGCTCCGGTCTTATGGGAAGTTGGTCCTTTCAGCTTGAGGTTCATCGTCACCCTAATCCCCTCTATGTGCTTCTCTTTGTAGTTGAAGAACCTATTGAAGCCTCTCTTAATCTCCGTTGCAACCATTGCCAATATGTT
This sequence comes from Draba incana, assembly GCA_963576765.1. Classification (NCBI taxonomy): domain Eukaryota; kingdom Viridiplantae; phylum Streptophyta; class Magnoliopsida; order Brassicales; family Brassicaceae; genus Draba; species Draba incana. The sequence continues at coordinate 11,199,643 of OY755203.1, read as the reverse complement.
GGTGACGTCCTCTCTCTCTTTATCTCTTCTCCTTTCTCTATATATGTATACTTTTTTTTCTTGCATATCTATGCATGCTAATTATAATATATTCATAGATATGATAATCATAACTTAATAAGTTAAAAATGTTTTGATAAGATGATGTAGCTCAATATGTAAGCATTTTCTTTGCATATCTATGCATGGGGAATTTTGCAATTTCTAAAGATAGGCCAAATATATGAATTATGCATTGGTATGTATGGAACCTTGCAGGTTGGGGAAACCAAATGATATGCAACAAAAAGTACCATTTTGTGATCCCTTCAAAGGAAACAATGGCTGCCTTTCTAAAATTGGAAGGTGGAAGCTACGCTTTTCCCGAAAAGGAAAGTCTTTCCCATCTTGTGGAACTTCAAGGCCATATCCTTCACGGCTTCTTTCACTCCAACGGATTTGGTCATTTGCTCTCTCTCAATGGCATCGAGTCCGGTTCCGACGTAACCGGCCATCAAGTCATGGAGTTGTGGGACCGGCTTTGCACCGGTTTGAAGGCCAGGTAAATATGATTTAAAATTATACTCCTTCGTTCTCTTTTGTTGATGTTTTAGAATTTTTACATTTATTAAGAAAATATATTAATTCTTAGTTATAAATGCTTTTTTTTTGCACTAAACAATTTTCTATAACTTTAACCCAATAGTAAGACAATAAAACTAATGAATGTGTCTTGAAATTTACAATTCATTATTATTTTTTCATTAAAAATGTAAAAATCAATATTTTAGAAATATTTTTTTTCCTAGAACATCAATTAAAAAAGAACGGAGGGAGTATTCCTAATCATATCATATGTCAATGTGTCATAAAATATTGGATAATATTCAGTTTCTTATTAGCTGACACATACACAGAATGTATTTTGATTGATCAATAGTTAAAGTTCGTTCGTGACAAATTTTTTTTTTGATAATTTACACTTTATTAACATGTTTAAATTTTTTTGCATCATATTAAGTCATGGTATGTATATGTTGAATATAGGAAAATAGAGTTGAACGATGCATCTCACAAGAAAGGAATGGAGCTGAGGCTATTGCATGGAGTAGCAAAGGGAGAGCCATGGTTCGGTCGTTGGGGTTACCGGTTCGGGTCAGGGACATACGGAGTGACTCAAAAGATTTACGAGAAAGCTCTCGAATCGGTCCGCAACGTACCCTTGTGCTTGCTTAATCATCACTTAACAGGTCTTAACCGTGAAACTCCAATCCTCTTATCAAAGTACCAAACTTTATCTACCGAGCCATTGATCACTCTAAGTGACCTCTTCATGTTCATGCTTCATCTCCATTCACGTCTTCCAAGAGATAGTTACATGAATAACTCTAGAAACCAAATCATCTCCATTGATAGTACTAATTGCAGATGGTCTCAAAAACGGATCCAAATGGCTATCAAAGTGGTTATAGAATCGTTGAAAAGAGTCGAATACCGATGGATATCGAGACAAGAAGTGAGGGATGCAGCTAGAAATTACATCGGGGACACAGGTTTGCTTGATTTCGTGTTGAAGTCTCTCGGGAACCAAGTGGTCGGGAATTATTTGGTCCGACGTAGTCTAAATCCGGTGAAGAAAGTGCTAGAGTATTGCTTGGAGGACATATCAAATTTGTTACCAAGTAGTAACCAAGAACTCATAACCCTTCAAAACAAAAATCCAATGGGGAAGTCAACGACGACGAGTGGACAAAATAAGATCACAAGAGGTCAAGTAATGAAAGACATGGTTTATTTTTATAAACATATTCTAATGGACTACAAGGGAGTGTTAGGCCCCATAGGGATATTGAACCAAATCGGCATGGCTTCAAGAGTAGTTCTCGACGCTAAATACTTCATCAAAGAGTATCACTACATTAGAGATACATCGGCGAAAACATTTCATTTACATAGAGGGGAAAAAGTAGGAATATTTTGCACGATCGCGCGGAAATGTCATCATAACAACGAGATAAAGATGTCTCCACAAGAATGCATAGTGGTGAACAAAAATGCTACATTGAGTGAAGTCTATGAAGAGGCAGAGAGAGTGTTTAGAGAGATCTATTGGGAGCTTAGAGACGTGGTGGTGGAATCAATCGTGGATGGTCAAAGAGAGATCACAAGGGTCGATGAAATGGCCTTGAATGGGAAGAAAGGATTGGTATTAGAAGGGAATGTAGGAATGATGATGAACATTGAAGTGATGAAGTGTTATGATGATGATAATAAGAAGAAGAAGGAGAAGAGAATTGAGTGTGAGTGTGGAGCAAAGGAAGAAGATGGAGAGAGGATGGTGTGTTGTGATATTTGTGAAGTATGGCAACACACAAGATGTGTTGGTGTTCAACACAATGAGGAGGTTCCTCGGATTTTTCTTTGTCAAAATTGTGACCAACATCTTATTCCTCTCTCTTTTTTACCTTAAACAAAAATCATGTTATAAAACCTTGATTTCTATCTTTAACTCATAAACTAATATCTATTTGGAAAAATACCTGACATTAGAGGAGTTATTGGATTGAAGATTTTAATATATTTTAAAATTAGAGTAAAATCCGAGTTATTGAGTTGTGTATTTGATGGAATACATTAAAATCAAATGTTATTGGATTAAACATGTGTTAGTGTATTTTGAAACCTATTTTAAAACACATGCTATTCAATATCCATTTGATTTTATTAGATTTTGATTACAGTGAATTTTATTTTTTAACTAGAACAAAAGTAAAAAAGTGCAAGGCTTTTCATTGGTATTTTGAAGTATTCCAACAGACTCCACGTTAAAAGTAGTGGATTCATCAAAATCCATTAGGATACAACTAAACTCAACGACATTATAACCACTTATCCAATAACACCTCTTAATTAACAATTTTTGTTGGAAAACTAGTTATACTTATCTATTATATTATTAGAGAGGTAACTATGCACCATAATGAAAGTTAAATTTTTATTACAACGGAATTTAGTTTTATCTTTATGTGAATTTTTCTTTTTAAGATATCTTTGATTATTTGGTTAAGAATTTAATTATTTTGGATAACTATGTATAAATTTTGAATTTGATGATCTCAAATCAATTTGCATCGTTATCTATCCTTCGATGTGTTTTCTAATTTCCTTTTGTTAATGGATATATATTCAATTGGTTTTTATTACTGTTTTATATATTCTAGATATATATAAATCGAATGTATGATTTGGTAAATCTTAACGTGGTGATTATTTCTTATATTTATGTTTTCCTCCTAATTTCATAGCACCTATGCAAATCATTCCATTGTACGTTTTATTTTTCCATCCTACGTTGCTCTTTATCTTATTTCTTATTCTTCTTCTTGAGTTTCGTTTGAGTAGCTTCTTTATTAATCATCGTTTTATTAGTCTCTGTTATAACATATGTTCGTTTTCTTTAACCAAAAAAAAAAAAAACATATGTTCGTTTTTGTGTGTTTCTAGGTTACTCACGTGTTGGCTTTTTGATTAAGGTCTGTAATATGTTTACTTTAACTAATCTTACTTCCACCAATTCTACTACTTGTTTCAATGAATAAGGTTTTTAATACAGCGTATATTAAGATTTATGATTCCGTTGTTTACTAAGGAGGCAAGATCAATAGCTCTAAGCCCTCTTTCAAAAATAAATAAAAAAGATCAATAGCTCACTATCTTTCAATTTGTTAATTATTCAGTTTGTCTTCGTAAAACAATCGTTCTAATTTATTTTACTAAGTTTCAGTTTTTGAGGATTATATATTTGGTAGATGAGGTATGGCTTCTCTCTTATATGTTTAGTTTAATCGTTTTTATGAAAAAAATGGGTTCACTGTTTTCTTATATTGATGAAGTCTGTTATTATTTCTTTGTGATTGTGGGAAATATAATATAAGCTTAATTTGTTTAAAATAGAAATTCCCCACACGTGTTTCCCTCAAAAAATCAATAATTTTTTGTAGTTCTTAATATATTTATTCGTTTTGCAAATATTCTATTCATACATTCATACATCGGGGTACGATTATTTATTTTTGTGTGCTCTTTACTTAAATTTTTTGGTTTTCATTTGTTCCTAATATATTTCATGTGTTCTCTAGGTTTTTGCAATATTTCGTTGATATTGTGCTTCAAATGAAGGTAATACTCAATTTTTAAGTTTTCTTTTGTTGAATTAAATATATCCTGAAAAATATTTTTTGTGTGCCTTTTTCTCTTCTTTCTTCTACATCATGTGTTTTTCCTAAAAAAATTAATCTTTTTTATTTCTGACCTAACACGTATTATTATCTCGAAAAGAGGAGAAGCAGTTGCCGATGGATTGATTGGCAACTAATGGTTTGTTGCACCAAATCTTATCAGCAATATTATGGCTAAGATATATCAGGAGAATAATCCTTGAACTAAAAACTGTTTTATGTTGTTATAATTTTTGAAAGTTTATGTGATTTCCCTCTGTTTAATCTCATAGAGTAGTGTTGGGTGTGTTTAGTTATGATTACATCAATATGTAAAAACTCAATTGTTTTATAATCTTTTGTGAATTTTACTATGGCTTTGAATTTTTAGGTTACTTTTATGATTTCATTTCAAGATTCAAAAGGAAATCAAATATGCATAATTTCTCCCTTATTCCACTTTACAAATTTCTCACTTTGTAATTTTTTTGATTAATTTGCTTTTTTTTTTCCATTAATTTGCTTTCTTTAGATTCTGGTTTTGCCATTGGTCTTTATTTTTTGATAGGTAGAAGAAAAGTTACAAGTTAGTTTGGTTCGCCACATGGGATTGAAAACAAACTTCAGTTTCATATATGATTTCTTGGTGCAACCATCACTAAAAACATTAGACAAAAAGTGAAGATAAGAGCATTAAAAACAAGTTTTTCCTTATACCAAAAAAAGTAACGCAACTACATACGAGTATTTTCTTCTTATTCATTCGTGTGGTAGGTATGTTTTTAGGCTCACTTTTCCATTTTTAATTGCATGCATGTGATGTCATGTTTATATAATCACTGTTATTGCATAAGGCGAATTTTCATAAGTAACAAAATTTTCACTCTCCCAACAACTTCAACAATCATCACAATCGTCTAATATTCAAAAAAATATATGAAGAGATATACAAACACAATTAACATAGTTGAAAGATCAAAAGCAATCGGCATATGTTGAAGCTCTAATTGTTTTTGTGTCAAAAAATATAAACAAGAGTAATTGTTCCGACTATGAATTGATATGCTCAAATTAGACCTTTGAACTACTCTCTCAAATTAAAAGATCATGGTAGTACTTAGGGTTATCGAATCCACAGGGAATCAGAGAAACACAATAGATTTAAAAGTTCGAATTAAGCTAAGCAAAATATGATGAATTAAAAGACAAGCAATTAAAGCAATTAAACGGTTATAAAGATCAATAAAAAGAAAGTCATGCGCAGAGAAATCTCCGGTAAATCAGAATTGCAGATATAAATTAAATATAGGAATATGAAGCTCAGTTCCCAAACATGAACACGAATATAAAATCAATCAACTTTCGCTGCAGAGATTATCTATGTTTAAATCCTAGAAAACCAAATTTCTTTGCGAATCCTAACAATCTAAACAAGCATTAAAGTTCAATCTCAATTGTTCACAAAACCCTAAACCAAATTTTTTTGTGAAAAAGAATTTTGCTCATCAAAGACTAGATCATGTAATCAACAAAACTGTCGTTTCTATTAATTATCATAAGATCGTATTTCAGGTCATGAATCTAAAATCAGCAATAAGCACAAATCAAGATGAATAACTTCTAAAGATATTATCCTATGCAATTAAAATCAGATCTAGCAAAACATCAAACACCTTTAAATAACCCTAAACCTAACAGGAAAACTACTCAGACATATTCAAAGAAGCAAACATATTATTAATTGAATATATCCCTTAGAAATTAATAAAATAACGCATAAGCCTAAACAATGGCTGTAAAAACGTATATATATAAGGTACATAAACCGTCATTAACATAAAAGTAAACATCTGGGACTTTTGGGCTTCGAACGGACTTCTTCGCAATCGGGCTTTTTCCTTGATCGAACAAGGTGTCGATCGACACCCGTAAATGGTGTCGATCGACACCAACTTGGATTTTTGATTCTTCGCCTCAATCTTTGCCACTTCGTTCAACAATGCTCCAAAACTCCCAGTAAACATCTTTTATGCTCCAAACGTCTAGTACTTGTAAAGACTCTAAAACATACTAGAAAACACCAAAAGACTCTAAACAATGGACTTATATCATGGCCTAAGCTGGGTAAAAACCATGATATATCATGAATCTCATAGATATGTTCTGCTCACCCACAAATAATGTTGAATATAGAATCATTTGAGTAAGAGACGATGATTCTATAGTTCTATATTTTATAATAAAGACTAAAATAGTGTGTTAGGATACCATAAGCTTGATGAATCCAAGTATATTATTTTTTTCATCTGGATATTACTACTTATAAATGAGCCAAATTATAAAGTTAGATATTCATGAAATTTAGCCTAAGCCGAGTTATAAAGCTGGATATTCACGAAATTTAGCCTAAGCCGAGTTATAAAGCTAGATATTCATTAAATTTAGCTCGAAAGTTTACAAATTTATTGGGAAGCAAAGCCTTAAAGATTACCGGAAAGTAAAGCATGAAAAGTTACTGAGAAGTAATGCCTACATATGTATTAGGATATCTGGAAAACATAACTACCACTAAACATAGAAACAATCGCCATCAAATCAACAAAGATCAGGGAAAGAGAAGTATACGCTCAAAAACAGAGATCACAATCGATGCCTATGTAAGGGGAAACCACAAATAATGGACTTAATTAGTAGGATAATTAACAAGAATAATAAACCATGATTAGATATCTAAATTCTTACCTATCTATTTTTTAACTTAAAAAGTCTAAGTCTAAAACTTTGCATCTCCACAAGAGGTTAGTCTCACAAGAACCGACCAAGGAAGATTAAAAACAAAAATTGGTTGTTCAACTTAACTAAAGGTCGGAGGAAGCAAATGGATAAAGCTTCACCAGATTAATAAGATGCATATAGAAGATTTACAAAACCAGACACACACACAATCCAATGATTAACGAGTATATATTACGTTTTAAATCATTGTATATTTTAAGTTTGTTTGTGAGGGTTTAGATTCAAGTATTATGGTTTAGTACCCCTTCAAATTCACCAAATTATTCAAACCAAGTGTTTTACATCATTCAATATTTTACGTTCGTTTGTGAGGATTTAGGTTGTCCCCATAATGAGATGAAGTGACCTTCAAAATCGATATATTAAATCATTTAGCATGTGTGATGGTTTAGGCTCTCATATTAAAATTGCATATGTACTATTTTAACTCCATTTAGTTTGATATAAAAGTAAATGTAGATGTATAATACAACCAAAAAATATTAAGTTATATAAAACAACAAAAATAATTCATAAAATGCCCATTATAAATCGTAATCCCTGCGCAGGGGCGCGGGTGAAAACCTAGTGAACAAGTAAACCAACAAAATATATTTAGTTTCATAAGTTATAGGTTTTTAGATTATGAAACTGAACTTTTTTTATAAGAATATAATAAAAAGGAGAGAATTAATCTTTTTGGAAAGAAATTTTAAATTGAATATTGGATATAAACGAACCGCCATTTTAGGACCTAAACGTAGGATTAGAAAGCACAAAAAGCTAATTGGTAAACTAAAAAAAGAGTCATGGTAGCTATTATCTAAGGTTTAGTGTCATGATCACCTACAACTACAAAACAAACATTATCTCTGGTTATTCTCGGAAGGATGTGGAAAGTTGGTCTACTAAGAGCTTCACAAGAAAACCTAACCAGGGAGTGATGACTTGTCCACCATGCTACATAGGATCTTCTAGGGGATGCGTTAGCTTCATGAATCATAACATTCAAACATCTATCTATCTCACAAACATGTTCAAACAAGATTCAAACATTTTCTTTCTTGTTATAACAAAGTGCATGCATAACTTTGTTTCGTTGGTGAATAATGAGGCAGGTTTGTTTAGTTATTTCAAGGTGCAAACGCGGTCCATTGGAAGGACAATAAGAAATTATCGAAAAGCAAATAGGTCGGACCCAAACAAAGCCGTTAGTGGTTTATAGAGAAGATGAGGATTGTTACGCTTATGACATTGGTGATCTATGCATCTTTCTGAAAATGTTTGAGAATTATAAAGTATTTGAAGAAAAAGTTCAATCTTTTATTGATTCAGTTTTTCCTTACCCTATTACAATGATGAGCTCTCTAGCTTTATACTCTTGAAACTAGGGTTACAAAAGGGGTTTCCTCATCTAATCTGTTTACACTTGTCACACATCCGATTCACCTTCTTTAGAGTCAGAGAGAGCTGCATAACGGTTGGATAAGCTCAATTTGCATCCCGTACGCCTTGCTGTATCCATTGAACCTTTCTCTCTTTGTCCTGCAACTTTGTTTTTGTCTTGTTCTGACTTTGGAGAAGAAGACCGTTGTAGCTGCCTTTGACCATATGTAGTGGGCTTTTGATCTTGGCCCATTTTCTTCTTTAATGTTGGTTTGGGTTCATTAGTTGTTGCGGTGCCATTTTGCTCTTGTCTCGTTTTAGAGATCAGAGTCTCTGTTTTGATACAGAGCTTTGCCTTACCATTAACATCCCCCCCCTCAAACTTGGTGTGGGTGGAGCTTGAACACCAATTTTCACTACAAAAAAATTGCTCATTGATAGCACATTACGATAGCACGGTTTCTGTAAGTGCTATGAAAGAGGACTTTGATTTTTTTTTACTATGTTATAGCATTAAAACAACGCTGAGATAAAAATTCAGTAAGCGGGAACTAAAATTTGTTAATCCGCCAAACACTTAGCCAAAATTTTACTGAAGCGCCACAAATAATAGCCCAAATTTTACTCAGGCGCCACACATAACTCTTTTCCCTCTTTTCCATCGAAATCTCTCAAATCCATCGAAATCTCTCAAACCCACAACTCTCTCAAACCCAGAAATCTCACACCCATCGAAATCTCTCAAACCCAGAAATCTCACACCTCAAATTTTACTCAGACCCATCGAAATCTCTCAAACCCTGAAATCTCACACCTAATAGAAATCTCTCAAACCCTGAAATCTCATCGAGGAACCTCCAGAACTCGTCGTCGCCACCGGCGAAGCTAACCACTGCCACAATTTCGTCCTCCATCTCTCTCTATTTCTCCATCTCAGATCTGTAGCGAAGTGAAATCGACGGTTCGTTCCTACTCATATTTCAGTCTTTATGAATCTCGTTTCTTTCCTTCCACCAATTTCTATATCACTGCAAGTTTAGATAGATTCGATTCTAGGGTTTACTTGAATAGATTTGTTATCTTAAAGTTGGGATCTTTTAGCATAACTACGGTTTTTGATATTGTGTAGTAGTTTTTTCTTATTAGTGGTTTTCGATTTTGATTTACATGTAGTTGGATATAGAAAAAGAACAATTTTGTATCAAAAGTCTGGATTTTTATGATTTGCATATGTTTTCTCAAACACCAAAAACCATCAAATTCGACACATTACTCTTGATTTGTTTGTGTAATAAGCTTTATTTGTATTCAGTTTGTTTGTCATGTCAAATACCTCAAATTTGACACTTTTCTTTTCATGATTCAAGTTCTGCTTAAACTTATATTGATTCTGTTACTATTTTGCAAGTGTTGTTATTTGCAATATTGGGGAATTGAAGCTTTTCTTCTGGTTTTCATCACAGGAACATGTTAGTTTGTTCTTCCATCTAACCTGAAAATTTTTTAACATTTTTCTAACTAATTAACATTTGTTCGTTGCCATAGTTAGATTCAAGTTCTTAAATCTAGGGTCTCGATGCTTTTTATGTTCTCTAATACAAATCTCTATTTGTGGTCAATGTGTTAAGCTTATACTTATTCCCTGCAGTAGCTAGATTCAAGTTCTCTGATACAAATCTTTTTTTTGTTCATTGTGTTAAGCTTATACTTATTCCCCTTTTGTTTTCTGAGTGTTGGTGACAGGTTTCTCAACATATCAAGCTTCACTTTTGTCCCAATCACACGACAGGTTATTTGCATCTTTCAATTTTGTGCACTTGTTTAGTTATTACATTGCTTTGGTCTTGATTCATTTGTGTTACATATATGTGAGTGTTGCTGATGCATGATTGCTTGTGGTTTTATTGTGCCTGCTGGTTGAAAACTGATTTATTTGTGTTTGTAATCTGATTAATTGGTCTGGGCATGAATTTTTTTTTTGTTTGTGACACTTCTTGTTGTTCTAACGGTGTAAATTAAGGTTAGATCATACAATGTTGGACAAGAAGTGGGTGCATCTTTGCAGGTATGGAATTTAAATATATCTATATGTTACGTTTCAGTTTGTATTAATAGTCTTTAATGATTTGTTTTGTTGTCTTGAAACTGTAGACTTGATCCTGCTTATGAGAAAGGTGCATGGAATTTTGTCCAAGCTGTGTCTGCGGAAAAAGGAGAGAGTGTGATGATAATTTGCCCTTGCAAAGACTGTCGCAATGTAGATCGACACTCAGCCGGTGATGTGGTTGCTCATCTTATCACAAGGGGAATGGATGAGGTTTACAAGCAGTGTAAGGAGTGGTTCCATCATGGAGATCAAGTGAATTCAATTGCTGAAGGTGAGAGGAAAGTAAATCAGTGGAATGAAGAGATTGATGGGTTATACAGAGCTGCTGAGTACTTAGATGAAGAGTTGGATAGTACGCGTGACATGGAAGAGATGGCAGAGGGAGATGACAAGAAAGAAGATGAGTTCTTGGCAAAGCTAGCAGATGCTGAGACCCCATTATATCCAACCTGTGCAAGCCATAGCAAGCTATCAGCCATCGTTTCACTATTTAGATTGAAAACTAAGAATGGGTGGTCTGACAAGAGCTTTAATGATCTGCTTGAGACATTGCCGAAGATGTTACCAGAGAATAACGTGCTTCATACATCACTGTACGATGTGAAGAAGTTCTTGAAGTCTTTTGACATGGGTTATCAGAAGATTCATGCATGTATTAATGATTGCTGCTTGTTCAGAAAGAAGTTTAAGAAGCTTGACAAGTGTCCAAACTGCAATGCTTCAAGGTGGAAGATAAACATGCATACTGGTGAGGTAAAGAAAGGTGTCCCACAGAAAGTATTACGATACTTTCCAATCATCCCAAGGCTGAAGAGGATGTATAGGTCTGAGGAAATGGCAAAAAACTTAAGGTGGCATGCTACTAACAAGAGCACTGATGGGAAACTAAGACATCCTGTAGACTCTGTGACTTGGGATCAAATGAGTAACATATATACTGCATTTGCATCTGAGGAAAGGAATATGCGGCTTGGACTATCTACTGATGGGTTTAATCCATTCGACATGAAGAATAGTACTTACAGTTGTTGGCCTGTTCTGCTAGTGAATTACAATCTGCCTCCACATCTATGTATGAAGAAGGCGAATATCATGCTCACCTTGCTCATTCCTGGTCCACATCAGCCTGGTAACAGTATTGGCGTATACTTAGAACCTTTAATAGACGACCTAAACCATTTATGGAATGAAGGTGAGTCAACTTATGATGCATTGAGTAAATCTGTTTTTACTCTTAAGGCAATGCTTCTGTGGATGATCAGTGATTTCCCTGCTTATGGAAATCTTGCTGGATGCAAAGTGAAGGGGAAAATGGGTTGTCCTATATGTGGTAAACACACAGATAGTAAGTGGCTTAAGTTTGGTAGAAAGCATGTTTACATGCGCCATAGAAAGGGTCTGCCACCAGCGCATAGGTATCGGGTTAAGAAGGCTTGGTTTGATGGACACGCAGAACATGGGAGAAGGTCTAGGATATTATCTGGTCATGACATTTCCCACATCCTGAGAAACTACAAAAATACTTTTGGGAATGTTAAAGAATCTGCAAAAAAGAGAAAAAGGACATGTGTAGAAGAAGACAATGACAGTGAAGGTTTATCTAGTGAGTCTGAGGAAGATGAAGAAGAAGTAGACGAGGAAGAGTTGTCCAGATGGAAAAAAAAATCCATATTCTTCAATCTACCATATTGGGAGGTATGCTATATGTTTCTGTATCACTTTAAGTTTTTAAAGCATCAAGCAATTAAGCTTTGTATAACTTGGTTTTGTTTAATGTGTTTGTGTTGTTCAGGAACTACCTAAGGCACAATTTGGATGTTATGCATATAGAGCGAAATGTGGCTGCAAGTATTATCGCAACACTACTGCATTGTGGCAAATCGAAGGATGGGCTTAGTACTCGTAAAGATCTGGAACATCTTGGCATCAGGAAAGATTTGCACGCTAGCCCCAAAGGTAAAAGAATTTATCTTCCAGCAGCGCCTTGGTCTTTGTCGAAGAAAGAGAAGAAAATCTTCTGCCAACGACTTTTTGACTTTAAGGGACCTGATGGGTATTGTTCAAATATATCAAGGGTTGTATCTGTAGAAGACTGTAAGGTATCAGGACTGAAATCACATGATTATCATGTGTTGATGCAACAGCTACTCCCAGTTGCAGTTAGAGGTTTATTAGACAAAGGTCCTCGGATAGCAATCTTACGTTTGTGTGCATTCTTCAACCTATTGTGTCAACGAGTTATAGATAAGGAGCAGATTTCAGTAATGGAAACTGAAATTATAGAAACTCTGTGCATGTTTGAAAGATATTGGCCACCCAGCTTCTTTAATATCATGGTTCACTTGGTAATACATCTTGGAAGGGAAGCTAGACTAGGTGGACCAGTACAGTTTCGTTGGATGTACCCTTTTGAGAGGTATTAATGTCTTTTACATTATCTTTACTGTCTAAACAATTGGATTTTAATTTATTGTCACTATGTGCAGGTACATGAAAGTGCTCAAAGACTTTGTTAGAAACCCAGCAAGACCAGAAGGTTGTATAGCTGAGTCATATCTAGCAGAAGAATGCGTGAGATTCTGTAGTGATTTTCTTAAAAAAACAATAAGTGTAGAGGAGGAAGTAGACAGGAATACTGAGTATGAGAGTAACTCTATACTAGAAGGGAGACCAATTTCGACAGCCTATTCAGTTACTCTCTCTGATATGGACAAGAAAATTGCCCATCTTGCAGTCATTCAGAACATGGCTGTGGTAGACGCATATGTCGAGTAAGTTAGTTCAAATTTCCCATCTTGCAGTCATTCATTTATATTATGAATTGCATCCTGATCTTTTTTTTTTTTAATAAGCTTGCACCTACAATATCTACAAGACTCAGATACAAGATGTATGCGTGAGGTTCAAATGTCAGAAGAGCATGAGATTCCAGCTGAACCCAAGCGTAAAAAGCATAGAGGACCAACAAAGATGAAGAACATAGCCAAAGATCCAAATGTTCGTGAGAGAGTAGACTTCAATAACCTTGGAGAGCCTATTGGTCCAGGATCAGTGAAGTTGTCGTCGTATATAGGTCCACTAGTGCGGGAACATGTTCCTGTCACATTTGCTGAGTGGAGACAAGTAACTGAGGACTTGAAAACAGTTATGTAGAAATCTGTTCAGGTTACCTTCCCTTTAAAGTCTCATATTCTAATATGTATTATATGCTTCTGTTTTGATTATTAATTCTGTGATCTATGTGTGATCTGATACAGGCAAGGTTTGAGCTCGATGAAGAGTACCAAAAGATTGTTGTTCTGAGGCATATGGGAACTCTGTGGAGGGCCTCCAAATCACGACTTGTTACAAAGATAAGGTATAAAGCTAATACTAACCAAGAGATGATGAATTTGCGACCAAAGAATGTCACACCGACAGAATGGCGTAAATTTGTTAAGCTGAAAACTAGCCAAGCCTTTGCAGCTGTGAGTGAATCCTATAAGGAGAGAAGGCGACTACAGATAGCTCACACTTGTAGTCGCAGAGGAATGGTCAGACTCGCAGAGGATATGGTAAGATCTATTAACTTAACTATGATAAGAATGCTCTACAGTTATTGTTTGAACAATGTGTTGTTTTTGAACAGAAACGAGAGAGTAGTGATCCATCGACAGTTACTAGACTAAAGGTCTGGGTAAAGTCGCGTACAAGAAAGAATGGTATTCATGTCAACACGAAAGCCGCTGAGAAAATTGTAAGTTATTAACTTTTACTTAACATGTTTTGTGGATTGGTCTTTAATCTCAATTAGCATTTGCATAAGTTTCTTTTTTAATTTGCGCAGAGGAAGGCAGCTGAGCTGGTTGATAATTCTGATCAACCAGACTCAGTTAACCCAGTAGAAGACCATCTTGTACAACTATTAGGACCTGACAATCCAGGTCGTCTGAGGGCAATGGGTAGAAGCAAGAGTAAGACCAAGTTAGCTTGTTTTCAAGTTAATAAAAAGTTTATGAGTGACATGGAACAGAGACAACATAGTTTTCTTAACAAAGTACATGAATTGCAAGATGAACTTGCAAGAGTTAAACAGGTTGGTGCCTTTGCTTGTTTTCAAGTTAAGCAAAAAGTTTATGATTAACATGACTCAACTGTTTTTTTTACTTTTCTTTTTAGGGACAGAGGCAAGAACCTGAAGTCGGTGAGAACTTAGCTGCTGGAAGAGGAAGAGTAAGTAATTTAGATGAAATTAGTTACTCTTTCTACTTAGTATAATTTCTGACAATTTTGAAATGAAACAATTGTAGAGTGTCAACAAACAAGCACATCGTAAGTGTGTGTTAGCTGATTGGGATGAGACTGATGATATCGTGGGTGAGGGACGTATTATACCATCTGATCTGGATGACTTGGTGAATGACATCCCTTTAGGCCCTGATGCTTTGAAAGTTTTGGTTGAAAGTGTGATCAAGTCAGATTTCTTTCTTTGGAGACCTGCAGAAGGGATTTAGACTCTTGACCAAGCTGTTGGCGAAATGATTGCATGGCCAGTAGATAAATGTGTAATTGTAGACCAGGGGCCATATTCTGAAGAAATTCTGCTTAAGGTGAAGTTTCATACCCTTACTTCTTAGTTTACAGTGTTGATCTTTACTGAATTTTTGTGTGTGCATGTGATAGAGCCCAACAATAGATTCTCTGAACAAATGCAAATTGCTGGACATGTCTGGTAATGGAGAAGTTGTTGCTGAAGGCCGTTGGCAGTGTAAGGAAAAAGCAGCGTTGGTTAATGGTGTTCCTATCGGACCAGGTGCAGTTAAAGTCTTTGTGGATGTGGTACATAAAGAAGATACATTTCTATGGAGGCCTACAAAACAAATCAGATATCTTGGAGAATCCGTGAAGTCATTCGTAGCATGGCCTGCCAAGAAGTGTGTTTTTGAAGACACCATAGATTCTATATTTCAAAGGTCTCCAGTACCAGCAGCAGAAGGTAAAAAATATGCATCTCCTAGTTCTCAATCTCCTACGCATGCACATAAAGCTCCATCATCATCTCCAAAAGCTCCTGTTAAGAAAAATCAAACACATACTCAGTCCCCGCTTCGAAGATCTATGGTAATATACTACCCTTATAATATTAACTGCCTTATTCTTTGTTCTTATAACAATTCTAAACTGGTTTCTGTTGCATACATTGTAGCGTCTCAGTCCAACAGAAACTCCCAAAGAAAATCAGAAGTGTAAGTTACTGAATCTTAGCGGAGACAATGAAGTGGTTGTTGAGGGACGTTGGGGTTCAGACAACCCAGAGCTTAAGGTACACTTTGTTCCATTGGGGCAGGACGGAGTTAAGGTATGGGTTGAAACTGTGACTGTGAATACTGCAGCAGTATGGAGGCCATCTGATGAAATCGAGATCATGGGAGATGCAATTGGATCACCCATCGCATGGCCTAAGGACAAAGTGATATTGTGTTAGGTTCACTACTCTAGTACCATTTCTATTTTGTTTTCAGACTTGTTTGGTAATGTGTGTGGTTGGATTGGATTGGTAATGTGTGTTTGGATTGGTAATGTGTGTTTCAAACTGGATTGGTAATGTGTGTTTCAAACTTATTTGGTAATGGTTGGATTTGGCATTTGTGTTTTTGAATCAGGGTTATGATGACATTTGTGAAACCTTATGCACAACAACATTATATTGCTATCAAAACATAGACTATTGCATATTGAAAACTGCTACAAAGTCATCTAACGTAGCTTAACTAATGAGTTATGACATTAAATACTACAGCATAAAAATTAGCTATAACAAGTAAGAGCACAACACAAAAACTTGCTACAACAAAATAATATATAGCGTTAAATCAGTGCTAAAATATAGCATACATGGCAAGGCAAATACAACGCTATCATACGTGAAACAATTAATAGCACAACAAAAACTGCTATAATATGGGTGCGACCTATGATAGCTGGGGCAGAGATAGCGTTCGATAATTCGCTATCAATGACATATAATAGCATGTTTTCAACGCTAACAATGTCCATTTTTCTTGTAGTGTTTGAATCGTAAATCAGCAAAGGTCTTGTATGGCAATGATTTTGTGAAGATGTCCGCAATCTGTTGATGAGAAGGAATATGTTGAACTACAAGAGCACCAAGAGCCACTCTCTCCCTAACATAGTGATAATGTGTTTCAAAGTGTTTGCTTCTCTTGTGAAAGGCCGGATTTGCTGTGAGGTACACAGAGGAAATATTATCACCATAAAATTCAGGAGTCTGTGGTAGAGGAATACCAAGTTCTTTCATGAGGATGCACAATCAAGTGATTTCTGAAGCAGTCTCAGAAAGCGATCTATATTCAGCTTCTGTGGAGCTCTAGGACACTGAGTCTTGTTTGATTGAGGACCAAGAGATCAAGTTATTGCCGAGAAAGGTGCAGAAACCTCTAGTAGAACGGCGAGTCGTTTTGCAACCAGCCCAATCGATGTCACTATAAGCGCGGAGAGTGAAGTATGAGTTCCTGTTGAATGAAATCCCATAAGTAGTAGTGCCTTTAACATATCTCAGGATCCTTTTGAGCAATAAGAAGTCTGGAACAATTGGTTGATGCATCTTTTGGCAAACAAAGTTTACGGCAAATTGTATGTCAGGACGTGTGAGAGTCAAATACTGCAATTTTCCAGCTAGGCTCCGAAAGTAAGTAGGATTTTCAAACAACTCATCTTGATCTGAGGGAGCATCGATCTGAAGAGGCAATGGTGTAGGCATAGACGAGCAATCACTCATACCAGCAACATCAAGTAGATCCTCTGCATATTTTGTTGGGAGAGAAACAGTCCTTCAGAATGAAAGTGTGCTTGTATGCCCAAGAAGTAATGAAGTTAACCGAGATCCTTCATCCTAAAATGCTTTTCCAAGTCTGCAAGTAGATTAGTTAAAGCTGCAGAGCTACTCCCAATTAGAAGTATATCATCAACATAGAGGAGCAGCATAATGATGTCTTTGCCATTGTTATAAACAAACAAAGAAGGGTTCTTTTTGCTGCATATGAAACCGAATTCCAAAAGATAGGAGCTGAACTTATCATACCATGCTCTTGGGGATTGTTTTTGTAACACCCAATTTTTTTTTTTTTTTACTAACATTTCTACTGCGGAAATCATAAACAATTAAAACCATATAATAATCCAATAAATACTAATCCAACAATTCCAACACTACCAATTATCAAGTTCAGGAATCAATAAATACTAGCAACCTAACACAACTGGTTCGCTAGACTAAACAACATAAAACAATAAACCCTATCATCCTCTTCCCTCGGCCTCGATTTTACGATCACACTTTTCCTTTACCTGCAACTCAAAAGGAACACGGGAGTTACGTGAGTATTATAATAAATACTCAGTGGAGCGGTCATCTCGCCAATAGGAAAAACATAAACACAGATAACAATATACCACACCCATTAAATCTTAATTAAACCAATTTCCAATTTAATTCAAACAATTCCCAGATTAATCAAACAATTTCCTGATTAATCAAACAATACCAGATTAATCAAACAAGTTCTAGATTAATCAAATAATTCCCAGTTTACAACAATTTCACGCAAAGGTTCGACAACAAATAACGGGAATCGATCGACACGCCACCATGGTGTCGATCGACACTCGACAAAACGAGAATCATCTTCCTCGCAGGGTGTCGATCGAGACAGCCTCTAGGTGTCGATCGACACTCAGTTCCTGAAACCAGAACTCGAGCCTATCCTCACGCGGCTCGTCTCGGTCACAACACAAACCGATACTAACACGATTCTCACCCAAAACAGAGACAAAACAATCAATATCATGTCAATTAACAAACAATCAATCCATCATTCAATCACAATCAAATTCCTAGAATTCCCTAGACGATCACGCACTCACCTTTGCATTTTAGGATCGAAACGGCGGAGGACACGAAAACACAGACTCTACAGCCTAGGAACAGCCTCTAGTTCACACCGAAAACACCCACAAACACGTCACAAATGATCCCGAAAATGAACGACGAGGAATACTCGAGAGAATGAACCATTCGCGAAAGATCCACAAACTCTCAAACTCAGGGATTCTCTGCGTTTTTCTCCTCTAAAACGAGGCCACAAGCCTGCTAGAGACTTATAAACACGAGCCCTAGGGTTAACGCCCTTAAACCAACCCAACCATGCTTAAAAATCAAAACCCGAACCGACCAAATAACTTGGTGTCGATCAACACAGATCGATCAACACAACCCTCTGGTGTCGATCGACACCGTTACCGAAATACACTTTTTCAGTTTGGGGATGTTACAATTCTCCCCCACTAAACTGGATTCGACCTCGAATCCCAAGACACAAGACTACACCAGACTCCACTCTGGCCCGCACCAGCCAATACCACTAGGGATTCTCACATAATCTTAAAAGTCCACCACCAACCCACTCTCCACACACACGTTTTCAGACATTTATTACGTTTTAACTCATCCTCATATACACACACCCTAGGGAAAACACCGTCCCTTCGAGAGAACTACCGTCTCTCAGCACTATAGAGGAAACCACCGTCCCAATATAGGCTCAGTACTATAAAGGAAACCACCGTCCCAGTATCAGTACACAGGAGAACCACCATCTCCTGGAGAGAACCATCATCTCTTAGTATGTATACAGGAAACCATCGTCCCCGATACATACTCTGGAAAGCCACAGTCTCTAGATAATGAGTCATCCGTAATAAATTCCAAAACGTCTGCGCATATCATCAATAAGAACCTAAATCTAAACAGCATAAACGCGTAAGGTTCCAAGCCCGGAATACCATAATGTAACGTTTCCTAATCCTGACTAGGTCTGTCCAATTGATCGTACAACAATCAAACAAGAACATGTACAACCAGCTGTAGACCCAGAATTAGATTGATTGATTGTGCAACAATCAAACAAGAATATGCACAACCAAGCCACTATATCCGATATCCTGGTCATTGAAACCGAACGCACAAGAAATATCAAAGAGGTCTGTATCCTGTCTCATGTTTATGCTACGGTCAAATTTTGATTACTCATACTTATACCGTCATCATCACACTCTCATGACGTCTCCTTTGAGGTAACGATGCCGATGCCACTCCACTCTAAGACGTCTCCCTCAAGCTCTGGCTTTATATAGGAAAAATATTTTCTTAGAGTAATCAACACATACGTGGACAAGCACCTAAAAACTTATTATACTTTCCTTGATAATAACATGCAATAACCTACTCTAGCAAAACAACTCTACTCCAACTGAGACTTAGCTAACAAAACTGACTTCCTGAAGATCCACACCTCCTTCGAAGCACAACACCCAACCAAACTCCTCACACGCTCTAGATATCTATTGCACTTAACTCAGTCTACACCTGACACCCCTAGGACGCATCCTGTGACCTATCAGGAAAACATACCGATCGCACTCTCGGGACGCATCCTTCGAGTTAATGGTATCTGGGAAACTCACATCTCAATCAACATACCGGAGACCTCACATCTCCTCAACACACATGAGTTATTCGGGACCGCAGTCCCTAGAGCAATAAATACCAACCACTGAATAACTAGAATGACCGCCCAACAAGGGTTCAAATCCACTCCAGACGCCTCAATGTAACCATCCATTGGTCAATACACTCGCCTATACACTTGATCATCCTATTCAAAGAGACCTGAAAATTGAACCGACTGCCACAACTTACTATTGCTCGAACGACCAAACACTTTGGTTTCTGAAAATCTTCCAGAACTAACCTCGAATGCATTGCCTGATCTTCGTGAACTCTGCTTCTATTGCTAACCCAGACCACCTCCTGATAACTGAAATGCTCCTTGCTCGTTCTGAACACCATCCTCCAAATAATTGATCTATATGACTGGATATGATGTTGCGCAAGCGATCAAGAACTCCTCAAACTACTGGTTGCCATCCATTGCGATGAACCTTAAACCTTCAGATACTCCACTCTGCCTTCCTGCAACCAAAATCGGTGCTCCTCCTAACCACACTTGCTCGATTCCGCACACAGCTTCTGTTGTCGAGCCTCTCCAGAACCAAATACAATGAACCTCATGCCCCTCAGGATTCCCCGAATAGTCCAAAATATAAACGCTGAGTACGAACGACCACTTCCCAACACTCCTTGATCATGTCAAAATAATCTCGTGCGTACCGCAGGCGCATTTGTCAAGATGAAAAGCATAACCACAACTCGAAATGCCCATTACTTGCCTAGATTTGCCCTAAACCTCCTATGCAACATTCTTAATCCAAACTAGATCTGGCGGTCGATCATACAACAATCAAACAAAAACAAGTATAACAACCTGTCAGTCCCAATTTGGATTCCACAAATGCTACATCTGTTACTAGAACTCCATCCAAGGTCTAGCCTAACCCGCGATACTTCAGCTCACAACTCGAGCCTCCCGATTCGTCTATCACAGACCATACACTTGACCTTTCCAGTCAACACTACTCAATATCCTTACTCAAACCTCAAACCCGTCCAACGTGAACTAAAATCCTGACCTGACTTGGCCAATACCACACGAGATCCTCCCATGATCTTAGAGGCTCCGTCTAATCCACACAAGATAATATACCGCTCGCACTCTCGGGATGCATCCCTCGAGCCAACGATATATGGGGAGCTCATTTCCCCGAACGAGATCTCATATCCTTCGCAACTTATTCTGGGAACTCACTTCCCAATAAGTATACAAGAGAACACACCACTTCTCTGATTAGAGCCGCCTCACGTGGTATAGTCTAGTTATTCCAACCTCAAAGAAACGACCCACGCTGGTCCACACATAACGAAATACATCTAAGAACCACACGCCCCCACTTCAATGAAAATAAATGAGGAACACCATCTTATAAATTTTCAAAAATGTACATCGTTTCAACACCAACGAACATACAAAAATCCAGAAACAACAACGCAAAGCTGAAATTCTTAAACTGAAAACAAACGAAAACAACTGCGATAAAAGGACGCATCTCAATCCTCGAACTGATCTCCCAATCCCGCTTTAATACTGCCGCCGAATCAACCCGCTCCCCTACTACTCAAAACCCTGCTGTGCTCCTCCAAACTGAGCCAACGGCTGCTCTGCCGCTACCTGAGCCAATGGTTGCGCTGCTATCGCATGAACCACTGCAAGCGTCAATGACTGCAACTTGGGACACATCGGCTTGAAATGCCCAGGCTCTCAGCAATGGAAGCAAACCTTAGTCTCCCCAATTTTTTTTTTTATTGCTACCATTTCTACTACGGAACTCATAAACAATTAAAACCATATAATAATCCAACAAATAGTAATCCAATAATTCCAACACAACCAATTATCAAGTTTAGGAATGAATAAATACTAGCAACCTAACACGACTGGTTCGCTAGACTAAACAACATAAAACAATAAACCCTATCATCCTCTTCTCTCGGCTTCGATTCCACAATCACACTTTTCCTTTACCTGCAACTCAAAAGGAACACGGGAGTTGCATGAGTATTATCATAAATACTCAGTGGAGCGGTCATCCTGCCAATAGGAAAAATATAAACACACATAACAATATACCATACCCATTAAATCTTAATTAAAGCAATTTCCGATTTAATTCAAACAATTCCCAGATTAATCAAACAATTTCCAGATTAATCAAACAATACCAGATTAATCAAACAAGTTCCAGATTAATCAAACAATTCCCGGTTTACAACAATTTCACACAAAGGTTTGACAACAAATAACAAGTGTCGATCGACACTCTACAAAACGAGAATCATCTTCCTCGCAGGGTGTCGATCAACATAACCCCTAGGTGTTGATCGACACTGAGTTCCTGAAACCAGAACTCGAGTCAACTCCTTCTTCTTGATCAAACCCTTTGACTACGATTCGAGCTCTTAGTCTATCCAAATCTTCATCTGCCGTTAGCTTAGTCCTGAATACCCATTTGTTATTAAGAACGTGCATATCAGGATGGTATGGTACCAAAGACCAAGTCTTAGTCTCTGAGCATGTATCCATTTCCTCTCCCATAGCATTGTTCCAACATGGATGTTTTAGAGCTGATGTAACTGTTTTAGGTTCAGGAAAAGCTACCTTTTGTGCAAGAAGAACATATCTTGGGTTGGGCTTAGTGATTCCTTCTTTTAATCTTGTAATCATCAGATGTATAGGTAGAGTAGCTGCTGGAGCACTTTTACTTGTGTCTTAAGTACTATCCTGAGAAGAGGAGTTGTTGCCTATAGGATCAAGATCAACACTTGCCATACACCCAGAACTCCCCCCTTTAGTAGTACTTGGGACAGTAGAATACGACTCCATAGGAACTTGAGATGGTGTGTCTGATTCTGTGTTAGTGTTCTGCATTGAACTATCCTGGGCTGGTTTATTATCTCCATTGGAGGAAGACCCTAATGATGATGTCTCTGAAGTTTTAGAAGTTATAGAAGGTTGATGACACACAAAAGGAATTGGAGTAGGTACAGACTGTTGA
The DNA here is from genome assembly GCA_963576765.1 of Draba incana. Taxonomy (NCBI): domain Eukaryota; kingdom Viridiplantae; phylum Streptophyta; class Magnoliopsida; order Brassicales; family Brassicaceae; genus Draba; species Draba incana. The sequence goes on along the minus strand of OY755203.1, from coordinate 11,176,612 downwards.
GATTCAGAGTCGGGAGGGATTGAAGCTGATACCAGTTGAATAGCATTTAGCCAAGCAGTGAGTAGAGGGGTACCTGACTTTGGTAGAAGATGATGATATGTTGATAAGAATGGGAATACTTGTTCATCGAATAGTACATGACGACTGATAAACACGCGGCCTGTAGTAGGAAGGAGGCAACGATATCCCTTGTACTTCTCATTGTACCCCAAGAAGACACATTGAAGCGATCTATGGTTAAATTTATTCTTAGCATAGTCTCTCAAGGTAGGGTAGCAAGCGCATCCAAATACTTTCAGAGATGTGTATTCAATTTTCTTTCCAAATAACCTTTCATAAGGACTAGCTTGATATCCCAGAGCAGTGGTTGGTAGTAAGTTACTTAAGAAGTTAGCCGTAAAGAAGGCCCCCACCCAATATTTCTGAGGAAAAAGGCTTTGAAACTGCATAGACAACCCAAGCTTAATGATGTGCCTGTGTTTACGCTCAGCTAAACCGTTTTGCTGCGGCGTATGGGGACAAGAGATCAAATGTTGGATTTCCGAAGCTTCTAAGTGTGAGATGAGTTGCTGATTAATGAACTCACTTCCTCCATCTGATTGAAGAGTTCCAATTTTGCATTGTAATTGATTCTCTACCAGCTTTTGAAACATGACAAAGATGGAGTAAAAATCTGATTTAAATTTCAGAGGGTAGAGCCACAAAAATCTTGAATAATTATCAATGAAGATATCGTAAAAGTGGAATCCTTGAACATACGTTATTGGAGGGGGTCCCCATAAATCACAATGTACTCTCTCTAAAGGCCTAGTAGCCACAAAACTTAAAGCAAAAAAGGGTAATTTAGAACTCTTTCCAAGAAAACAGGTTTCACATGTCTTCTTGGTGACTTTATTGATGTGGATAGCTTTTGCAGTTGAAAGGAGCTGGAGAACTTTGGAGTTGGGATGCCCTAGTCTTCTGTGCCAGACTTCATCGCTTGCACAATGTTGTCTTGAAGCATAGAAGACTTGAAAGTTGTTGTTCTCCAGCATATACAATCCATTACGATTGTTTCCCTGAGTGAGCAGCCTCTTTGTTGCCTTATCAAGTATTCGAACATTATCACAGTCAAATTCCACAATACACGGGTAATCTTTAGTGAGTTTTGATATGGAAAGTAGTGATTTAGCAATAGCAGGGCATACTAAAACATCATTGAGAAGTAAATTACCTGAAGTGGAAGTTAAACTAGATGATCATGTGTGTGTGATAGGCAAGAAGTTCCCATCTCCTACCATGACTGAATCAGAACCAGAGTATAGTCTTGATGAGTGTAGGTGTTGAACAGAGCTAGTGACATGGGTTGTAGCTCCGGTATCAGGATACCACTCATTACCAGATCCTTCAGAAACATCAGTAATCCTGAGAGCAGCAAGAGCTTGAGGTATGTCTTCTGCTTGATATTCGTTATCAAACCTGTGCCAGCATTTGAGAGCTAGATGACCCACTTTACCAAAAATCTGACAAAGAGGACGAGTATCATCTCTTGAATATTCATGACTAATTTGTTGATGAAATCCTTGGCCTCTTGTGTTGTAAGAGCCTCTGCCTCTATTAGTGTAGCCTCTGCCATATGAGTTTCTTCTTCCCCGGCTGGTATTGTTGTAGGATGACCGTTGATTCTCAGATTTCTCTGTATAGAAGGCCATATGAGGGGTGATTGTAGACCCAACTGAGTAGCTTTGCAAACGTTGATCAAAAGCCGTGAGTGTAAAAACCTTAAACGACACTTAAAAACACACGGAGTGAGTATAATTATAATGTACATCCTACAAAATAAAAACAAGATAAACCATCTTTTTGAAAGTCTAGTCTTTAATACATTTAGATATTCAGTGATTTGTATAACAGACCCTCGCGTAAGTTCATTGGTCGTGTGACTAGGAAACCATAAATTTTCTTTTGAAAATTTAAAGCTAATAGAAAAGGAAATGTATTTATTTAATTTAATAACGACTTGGATTTGCAATAATTGGATTACAAAGGAGAAGCCAACTTGGACCAAGTTTTATAAAACACAGAAATTGCGTTTGTAACAAACCGAGTCAAAGCGTCTCCGCGACGCGTTTCTCACACTCTCCACTTTCTCTCCTTCCCCGTAACCCATTCTCTCTTTACTTACACCTCTACATACACCTCCATATATATATTAACAATCTGCAGATACCAAAATTAGTAAAACCAGAGACCTTTAAAGACGAAGAAGAACTTTCGATTCGAAAAACGATGACGATTGCAGATCTCTCCGATCGTAAACACAAAGGATCAATCGTGATTCGTGAGGTTTTCGCTCACAATCTCGAATCAGAATTTGACCTAATCAGCGGAATCGTCGAAGATTATCCGTTCATCTCCATGGATACAGAATTCCCCGGCGTGATTTACAAGGCGGAGCCATCTCTTCTCCGCCGTGGAAACCCTAATTACCTCTACAAGCTTCTCAAATCCAACGTTGATGCTCTTAACCTAATCCAAGTCGGTCTAACTCTCTCCGACGTAAACGGAAACCTCCCAGATCTCGGCGGAAACGACCGATTCATCTGGGAATTCAATCTCCGCGATTTCGACGTCGAGCGTGATCCACACGCGCCTGATTCGATCGAGCTTCTCCGTCGTCACGGGATCGATTTCGAGCGTAACCGTCGCGACGGAATCGAATCGGAGAGATTCGCGGAGCTGATGATGTCGTCGGGATTGATCTGTAACGGATCTGTGAGCTGGGTTACGTTTCACAGCGCGTACGATTTCGGTTATCTCGTGAAGATTCTCACGCGCCGGGAGCTTCCCGGAGCGTTGGGTGAGTTTCTCCGGTTGCTTAGGGTTTTCTTCGGCGAGAGAGTTTACGATGTGAAACACATGATGAGGTTTTGTGAGCAGAGATTGTATGGTGGTTTGGACCGGTTAGCTAGGTCGCTTGAGGTAAACCGGGCGGTTGGGAAATGTCATCAAGCCGGTTCGGATAGTTTGTTGACGTGGCATGCGTTTCAGAGGATGAGGGATTTGTATTTCGTTAAGGATGGGCCGGAGAAACATGCAGGGGTTTTGTATGGTTTAGAGGCTTTTTGATTGAGTATTATGGATTAATTTATTCAATTAATCAATTGGATTGGGAACAGATTTAATTGATTTTATATAGAAGAAATCGAAATTCGTTTTATTCTATCACTCGTTTAAACTAAATCATAACCAAATGGGAAACAACTGATCAGGAAATTGAACTCTCTATTTAATTGAGCTATTTAGTTAACTTTGATTAATTTCTTGTCAAGTGAAATATAAGCGAACCAAATGAAACTTTAAGGTTGGGTTGAAAATATTTCAAAGTAAGATTACATTTGAAAAGTCTCTTTAAACCAGGCTCAAAACTTTTTAGAGTACTTAAGTCAAATCCGAATAGCTTTTTTTAGGCGGTTTTTGGTCATATCTCTATAACTTTCTAATCGTTGAGAAAAGTTTATATAATGCTAACTATAATTTACTTATCCTTAATTGAAAAACATAATGTACATCTTTGAAATCTGTTTTTTTTTTTTGTTTTAATGGTTCACATACATGATACATCGTTATGCATGGAATCACAAAACATAAATAGAAATAGACAATATTGTGAGAGATATATTGATGCATGAAGAGGATCAATTCCTCATACTCTATTTGAAATTTGGTGCGAGTCCTGTTTATCATTATTATCAAGAGGATTAACATAAAGACGAAGCAACCTCCCAAGTGACTTTCCACGGCGATCGTGTGGTGGCCGGAGATGTGAACATACGTCAACAAAAGCCCTGACGATGAGATTGTGATGAGGAGGAGGATTTATGTCCAAGAAACACCTTAGAAGCTCCTTAAGATCATCTTCTGTTTCGATATCTCTCTCGATGATCATCTGATTCATCGACTTCTTGTAATCTTCGAATGGATTGGTTGATTCCTTAGCCATCGCTACGCTCTCATCGATCTTAGGACATGGACTCCGTAACACCGTGGGAGAAACCGGTAGGCCCGGGGTGTAGTCGTGGCTGTGAGAAGAAGGCGATAAGCTAGAGCAGCAACCACAAGCGCACGCTTTAAAAGTGGCCTTGAATATGGCTTTGAGTGTATAATTCTTCTTCAAAGGCATTTTTTAAAATAGAGGGCAGAAAAAATGAAGTTGAGATTGATTGAGTGAAGGTGGTGTTGGTGTGGGAAAGTTTCTCTATGTTTAACGTAGCTTGGAGATTCAGCATTGCTCATTGCTTTGAAGATGCACAATTTTGATGGATTTATCTCTTTTCTTTTTTTAAGAAAAATAATTTGATATGAGTTATTTTGTACGTCATGCTATCATTTGAGAAAATAAACTTTTATTAGTGTTATCGTATTTCCTTCAACTTTCTTATAATTAAGTGATGGGCATTCAAAAGAAGTCTACTCAAGTCAAAATCGAGACAAAATTTATACTAGAAAGGGAAAAAGCAAGCCGAACTGAAATCGAGTAATCCAAAATTAGTAGAAATTAATACTTTGGCTGAAAACATATACGAAAAATACATTTAATAATTATATAACCGAGCTTAACAAAAATCAATAAGATTAGCCCCAAAATTAACCAAATTGACTAAAATCACCAAAATTTAACCCAAATAAGCCGAGAAAGTACAATTTTAGTTACAAATTCTGTAACCCTCAAGTAAACTCGAATGTCGAAACTCAGTATATGAAATGGAGCATTTGAAAGCTTAATAAGCACGGGATTATCACTCTAAAAGGTTTTGCACTTTCACTTGAATAAGATCAAATCTTAAGAAATCAATTGGGTTAAGGCTGTTCTATATAAAGCCAAGAAAAGCTAACAAGAAGAAGAAAAAGTTACAAAGAAGGGTGGGTTGGTTTCTCTAGTTTTATTGTGCAATGTCTATTCTACGATAACGCATGCAGCTACTATACAAGTACAACATAACTCAGAGTTCACTGAAATCAGATTCTAATGTACATATATATGGTGATGGTGGTGCTTGTAATATGGTAAGGTAACTTCAGCTACCTGTAGATTTAGTAGGAGTGGAATTCTTTGGTGTTGGACTTGATGGAGTCTGTGGCTGCTCCAAAGTTGTTGTGTTGCTCGGTCCGGCGTGGTTTTGATTAAATGAAGCCATCGAGTTCCAGTCTTGTCCAGCTAATGATAAAGAGAGTCATGGAGCTCCAAAGAGTTTTTTAAATCTTTGAAGAGAAATAAAACTCAAAAAACGAAGCTCAAAGGGAGTTCTGGATTATAGCAGAGAAAGGATACATTCATTTGGCCACAAGTCCGTGATGCTGACTTCGCCTACCTCTGATCGAAGCCAGTAATCTACATCCATCTGTACACAATGTAACATACAGATAAAATCATGAATTAAGCTTTGGAAATTTGACATTTCCCCATCAAGATGAAAAGGCAAGGACCAATATGCTCTTTGTCAATTATGTCTCCTGGCTATATATGTTGTTTTATGAAGTTTCCAGATTGTGATTATGTAACTGGGAATATAATTTAATAGCTGAAGAAGAAATTGGGACTTACATCCAAATCTGGAGGAACAATCTTCATAATACCATCAACAAAGTCCTGAGATTCGATATCAGAGTAAACTCTTTGAGTATCATCAGGTTCTTGCGTTTCCGTGTTTTTGTCAGTGCTGTCCTCTTCCATCGGCATGGCTACATCTTGGTTCTCAGGGGGCCCAGACGTTGATGGAAGATTTGAAGGTTCATCAGTATGAGGAATTTCCTCAAACCTCTCTTCGAATTGACTAGAAAACAAAATATATATAAATGGTCAGTCTCACTTCATTCAAATTTATCATTCTAAAGCATAACGCTTGAGGACAGGAGTTACCTGACTAGGTACACGTCTATTGGTCCCATCGTGCTTCTCAGAATTATTCTGTATCTCCGCTGCGGATAACCACCAGCCTGATTGATGGAAGGATACAAGATGGGTTTAGTCACAGACAGTGAATCGCCAATTTGGTTTGGTATGCTCTTAAAGCTTACCTCATCAGGATCTGGCACTTCAAGAGTTGTTCCATGTGGTGCCTTTACAGCTATCAGCGTCTTATTCTAATATCAACATGAGAGACGCCACAAACCAGTGAGTGGAATGCAAGCAATAGAGAAACGCGTAATTAGTAGAAGGAGACCAAACCTGGAAGCATGGTAGGTTCTTAATGTCGTCTTCAGTAACAAATAGAAACCTAAAAATTGGAGAGTCAGAACAAACAGAGGTTTTTCCAGGAGAAATAGAATAGAAGGAGATTCTTACCTCTTATTGTTTTCATCCTCGCTCAAGGTTGTTAATCTTTCTTGCGATTCTCTGCAACCAGGTTGATTCTCAGCGAGATACAAAACAAGCAGAAAAGGAAAAGAAAATGGTCTGCAAGAATACCTTATTTGGTCATCTAATTTTGCCTCCTCAGCTGCGAGATTTTGTATTTCATCCTGCAAGGATCGAGAGAGAACTATATCTCAAACTACGATTGGTGATAGGAATTTCAATAACCCGAATAGTTTACCAAACACAAACTAAAACAAGAAATAAATGCAAGCGACTGAGATCAAAGAAAAATTGCAGTAACCAATTATTCACTTACTCAGCATCTGAGAAAGTATAACAAGAACCATGCTAATGAAGATTCAGACGATGTTCAAGATGACAATGTACATAAAAACATCTACCCATGTGAAAAGAATAATAAAACTGGTGAAAATGCTGAGCCTTGCATTTCATAGGTTACAGTGGAACATCTCACTGAAATGTAAAGGAATATGTAGGCATGTTGTATACCTGTAGGTTAGCTATGTTTTCAATTGTTTCTCCTGGTTTTGAAACATCGAGCCCCCTAAGACAGAAAAAGGAAAACTCAGAATACAATCACTCACACATGAGGGATCAAAATCCCAGAAATCCAAGATTTGAGTCAGACAACATGCTTACTTCCACTGAATCCTGTTCTTGAGCGTCTTCTCTATCAATCCTATTCCTTCTAACACATTGGTAATGTCGTATATCCGTCTCTTTTGCACCTGGATCAACAGGAACACGCGGTTGAGATATGACAGAAATTAATACATCAGGAAAGAAGCTAAGAGTTTGAATATGCTACCTCTAAAGTATCAGCTGCTTTATTCAGATCAAGAATACCGTCCTCTGCTTGTTTTATCAAATTGATAAATTTCTTTGTCAAAAGACCTGAAGCAAATATTAGATCAATAAAAACTTATTATCCAAAAGTACTTTTAGCTAAACATTAGTTTGTGAAACAAGTTATTACCTAGGGAACTATCATATCGACAAGTACCAGCCTGTGCAAAGTTATTTCCAGGAGAACCTGCCAACACAAAAGATCCTTCTTACTACATTGCAATAGTCCCATTTCTCACTTTCATGTAATTTGTAGACAAATATTAGATAAAACCTCTAAAGACGCTCCGATGAGCACATATACAATATATATAACACTGGCCTACTAACAGTAGCCTGTGTAGGTACACATATTGACACAGAGCATTGAGGACAAACTCACCTGCATTAGAACCAGAAGCCGGAGTTCCAGATTTATTAGACTTCACTGACCTAGAATTTTTTTTGGCCTTCCCACCTTTCCCTGATACAGGTGTTTGGAAAACACCGGTACTCAATTCATTAGGCTCAGCTATCTGGTTCCCGAAATCTGTCTTACGCTTCAGCTGCCAAAAAAGGCACCACAATTAGCACAGTCAAATACATCAACTTGGAAAACGTAAGCTTTAACATAAGAATTACAGATACTGACACCACTAAATGAAATTGAGAATCATCCTCCAAGCCTGATATGTATAATCTTATCCTATCATCATTTATGATACTGTCACTTAGCTGAATTCTAAAAGCATATGCAAAGATATAAAACATAGCAGAATTAAGAGAGTAATTTAGGTCAATAAAAACAAGAATGCATAAATCTGCTCTAAATAGCAACAACTGTAACACCAAAAAACCCTAGTCCAGCAACTCAAAAGCCAATAACAATTCGCAATGCTAAATCCATGTACTGCAAACGAAGCCCAATCAAGTAAACCAAAACGCAATTACACCTCTGAAAGCAGATCCCAACACAATTATCATCAATTCACAACTCTAATCAAGCCTCAAAATCGAATTTTACAAGAAAAACTTGAAAAAAATCCACAAGTGAAATTCGACTTACAGCAGATTTAATAACAATCGAGTCAGGAACCTGATCAGAATCTCCGCTTCCGCGAGTCTCCGCCGCGTCAAATCGATGATACTCGCCGGGAGCAACTAACGGAGGTTTCATAGACGACAGAGAAAGATGATGCTGTCGCTTAGACGGTGGAGGCTCTTGCTGAGATTCCGCCATGGGAGCGAATCTCGATAATTCACCCCACCCGAAAACCCCAAAAAAATTAAAAAAGAAACCGAAAATTCGGATCTCCGGCGAAGAGAGATCCTAATAGGTTTCCGGAGATAGATCCGCCGGGGAGAATTCCGGAGATTCCGGGAAGAGAATGTGAGGAGATCGGAGAAACGAAAAAAAGCGGGAGAGGAGAGAAAGGAGAAGAAGGGGAGAAAAAAAAAAAGAGACGGTGAAAGAAAACGAGGGAATGAGTTGCGTTTGGTTCAGATACTGATGTGGAGGGAATAACACAATCTTTTTCACTCTTTAACCGAACTATTATCCCAAACAAAATAAATCCTCTTTTTTTTTTCGTAATTAAATTTACATTTTTTAATTTTATCTTCTTTTTTTTTTGTCAACTAAGTTATTGATGCAATGTAATACAGTTTTATTGACTTGAGAGTAAAAATGTAAATTACAGTAAGGTTTTTATTTTGGTCATATCTAAAAAAAAACTCAACAGATGGAGAATATTTGGAGGAAAATTCATCAGACTGTTGCATCCGTTACACGCGGTAAGCGTGGACAATTATCTTCAAAATCTGTCAAACATATACCTTTTTTTAGAATAGCAATATTCGTAGTAAGAGCCAAAAAAAGAATACATAAATGAAATATAGGACCATACATTGACAAAAGGAGTATAATACTTGGTTAAGTTTTTATGTGCAGTGCATGTAAGTATATTCCCGGTTTGATTATTAAACCAATTTTTTGTTTGATCATCATTATTTTGTAATTGATTATGTTGAACCAGTGACCAAATTTTGGTTTGATTTATGAACCACAAATTGAATTTTTGTCAAAGCCATTTTCTCGTCAAAATTGACACTTTATCAATAAAAAAAAAGTACATGTTGACCCAGATCACAGAGCAGCAAGAAGAACATTAGTGAAGATGTTGACAAAAAAAATCATGAGTGAAAATAAATTTTGAACCTTATAAATCAATTCATGTTTTGACTCACTAAAATCCATTTAATCCAGCTCACATACTTTTTGGCCTTGATAGACATGAAAACTAACATGTATTTATATGTTTAGGAAACAATTGTTATCAGAATGCAAATTATATATATATATTATATGTAAAGTAAGGATAATCAGAAGAGATACAAAAGCTTTAAAAGCTTCATTACAAAACAAACAGACACCAAAATGACCTTTTCTTTTTTTACTTGAACAAATGAGCAAGATCAGGGTCATCCAAATCCACATCAAGCGATCCATTTAACCTCATGAACTCAATGTAGCTATCAGGAGGAGTGATCGCACGAACGTCTTCGGTTTAAATCCATGAACTCTCTGAAGATCTCTAGCAAGCCAACGAACATAAACTCTGTCCAATGAAGGTACAATCTTCAAGCGAATCTCTTCGCGTTCTTCTTTCACCGTCGTAGCGTTATTTCCCATCTTGAAAATCCCGATAACACCTGCACATATAGAGTATCGAAACATTCAAGCATTTTCCCGAAATCTACAAAGATAAATCATGTATTCAGTAAGATGCATAACAGATGAAATTAAAATCTAAAGACAACATCCAACAATCTCGGATACAAATACGTTAAAGGAGTTTTATAGAAGCTATATAAAGTATAAAACTTTTAGAGATTCTCTATACACACATCAATCAAGATGTCATCATATTCATTATCCATGTTAGAATGAAATGAGGCATCATTACGTATCTTGTTCCGCTATGTCGGAAAATCATAAGAACACACATCTACATGACCTACTAAATTCAATTCAATTCTTCAAGATGATGTATACAAACAAGTCAAGGATACAATTTTAGAGAAAACCCATCTTCTGAAAACCACTAATTTCAACATCCATGAAAAAAACGACAAATTATTTAGGGAGAGAAAAATGGATAATTTACTAAAACTTCTATCACTATATACGAAAAATAAGATATTTAACTAAACCAATGAGAAATAATCGATAACCTAGCCAGTAAATTAAGCGTCGAGGGATCAGGCAAACAAAAAGCTGGGATTCTCAAAACTGTTGAATTGATTTTTTCTCCAGGGAGACCAAACAAAGAATCTAGAGCTTTTACCTATCAATCAGGGAGAAACCATCAGAAATCGACAAGTGAGTTTGAAGAATTTGGACCAGACACTGCAAAGTCCTCTACGAAACCGATGATGTTCGAGTCAAGAGTTGGAAGCTAACAACACGGCGTCGTATCAGTGGCTTCAGATGTACGGGCTTTAAAACAAATTGTGAGTTATTTGGTGGGCTTTAAAGCCCATTAGCTTGCATGAGGTTTTTTCCCAAGGCTTTTTGGTTTAATGTGGAACCATGGCAACAACTATTTTTTTGGTTTGTTTATATCCTTCAACGTTTGAAGCTAAACTCAACAATTCTTCTAGTTAGTTATATGAAACATAAGCCCTAGATCTAATCAGCTGAGCATGGCAAATCCTTAAGAAAGCAGAATATTAATTTGGATTATTTCATTTCACTTTTTATAACTTTGACTGAAATTAAAACCAAACCAAAGTAATCTAGTAACATCTCTTCTTTTTGTTTTGGAGATTCTCTGAATTAAACCGAAATCATAAAGAGTTGGTTCTATTTAATAATAAGAAATCTGGTTACTAAAGTTTAGTAATGTATATTATTCCGAATATCTAGCTAGTGTCAGAAGAAATAGAGACCTACGAACTACAAGTGTGGGTTAACTACAACGTCGTAAGATCAACACTATAGCACGCGGCAAGTAAAAAAGTTTTGTTCGGGAATTTTTTTTGCTAAAGATATAAATTTACTTTTTCTTTTTTGCTTTAGGAATCTGTAAACAAAACTTTGATAAAAATCATAAAAGTTTCAGAGTTTAGAAAAAAAAAGTACTTTTTCCTATAATTTAACGTTATCAAGTTTAATTTTTTTGATTTATAAGAAGAGAAAACTGAAAATATGGATGAAGAAAACTAGAAAAGAGAAGGAATATTGTGCTTTCACGCTACACACACACCGTAAAGGCGTGCAAATGTCACCAACATGACCATGATTTCACAACTCACATGTATTAAGTCATCAATGCCATAGAAATTTCTCAATAGTTATTGAGGGCACCAAAATAAGAAAATTGTATTCCGAGTAAACTAAAATGAACCTCGCATAAAGTATCTGCCTGGCCATAGTTGAATTTTTTATACGATCTTACTTAATTATTACATATTCTGACATAGAAGAAAAAGAGGTCTTTGAAGCTGAAAAATGTAATTGATTATTGACCGAAGACAAAACAAACCAACAATAACAAAAAAGGAACTGGTATATCCCTATGATTTTGTCATGTCCACATGAAACATGATCCAAAAAATATATTTTAGTACAATTTTAATCCTCAACTAATATATTTTGAATATATAATTCTGATCTTTAGATTGTCATTTTAAATATAATTTTTGTAGCTTAATTAAAAAAATTGCATTCCACCAAAATCCAGCAGCTAAATAGTCGTTGTCATGTGCTCATATCCAACTACAAAATAAAACCTCCCTTATAATTCTGACCATTACGCATGCAGACTGCGTGCAAAAGAAATGTTTCACCTAGTTATTTACATCAAGGGTTAAATTATTATACTGTATGTTACTCATACGATAAAAATCCTTCTAAATTATTTTTGACGTGCGCACTAAAAAAGGATATGGTTTAAAATTATTCATTTATAAAATTCTCTAATATAAAACTATTTCGTCTAAGTTCGAGGCTTTTTGAGCTTATTATATTGGAAATCAAGTTTGATTAAAAAAATTTATACGGGAGAACTTACTAATATGTTCTGCTTTAGCAGCTTGGGACACTTACTAATAGGGGTGGGCACATTTACCCGAACCTGTATACCCGAACCTGTACCCGAACCTGTAAGACCCGAACCGAAACCTGTACCGAAAATAGAGACTAACTTGTTGGGTATGATTTTGGAATACCCGTGGGTACAGGTTCGGGTCCGGGTAAGAACCTGTACCCGAACGAGGACCCGAATGTACCCGAAAATAGGTCAGTTAATGTGAGTGATTTTTCTTGTTCCTCGCCTCACACACGACAAAACAAAAACCCATCTCTTTTATTCGTCTATGAACCCTAATTTTCAAACTGGAAAACTCAAACTCTCTTCGATCTCGTTCACATACGTCTCCTCCATCAGAGACGTCTCGGAATCGATCAAAGGTAAGCATCTAAACATCAATTTTCTTCTAATTTTGCTTAGGTTTGATTCGATTGAGTCATTGACCATCGATGCACATTCACATTTATGGATTTTGAGTTGATTCGGTTAAATTTCTTAGTGGGTTTGTTTAATTTCTTCAGTTTGATTAATCTCAAACCAGAATCTCTTTGATTTCAAGTGTTTTAAATGATCGATTTGATTCACCATTTAAGCTTGTTCATATTTTTGATTATGATTATGAATTTCTTTTGCAGATAGCTTCTAATTTGCAAGAGGAGACTCCAATGGATGATGTTTCTCATAACGATGATGATGGAGTTGAAACACCAAATCAAGGAAAGAAAAGAAAGGTGAATGAAGCAGATGTTTCTGGTTCAAAGAGTAAGAAGAGATCTTGGGTTTGGCAACACTTCATTGAACAGAAAGATGATCCAGACAAGGCTAATTGCAAACATTGTGGCAGAGAGATGGTTGTTCCTTCCAAATCAGGTACTACTAATATGAAGAAACATTTGACTAAGACCTGTAGTGCTTATAAGTTATGGGAAGCTGGTAATAAGTATCAGAATCAATCACAGTTGAATCATGATGGTGATAGTGTTAGACTGCGTAAGGTTTCAGATGAAGTGATTAGGGAGGCTACGAATGAGATGATTATATTAGGTCAGTTGCCTTTAGCTTTTGTAGAGAGCTTAGCTTGGAGATATTTCTGTGATAAAGCTATGTTGGCAAAGCCTCACTCTAGAAGAACAGCCACAAGAGATATTGTGAAGATTTATGTCATTAAAAAGGAAGAATTGATGAATATTTTTGGAGTGAACAAGCAAAGGCTGTCATTGACTACTGATATATGGGTTGATCCATTCACTAGAGCTAGTTATATGGTGGTAACAGCTCATTTCGTGGATGATCAGTGGAGACTCAAGAAGTTCATCATTGCATTTAAGAATGTGTATGATCATAAAGGGGCAACCATTTGCAAGGTTCTGATGGATTGCTTGAGGGAGTGGAACATCAAGAGAGTGTTCACCATCACTGTTGATAATGCCACAACAAACAGTTATGCTATTAGGCAATTCAAAGACGAATTCGAGCTGGTCAATGGAGACAATGCATTTGTTTTAGATGGTGATTATCTGCATATCAGGTGTACTGCACACATTATCAACCTTATTGTCAAAGAAGGGCTGCAAGATATAGGTGACAGTGTGGATAGTATTCGCAATGCCATTTACTTTGTAAGGTCTTCTACTCCTAGACTGAAATCTTTTGAAGATCGTGTGGAGTCAAGAAGGATTCAAAGGGGTAGTCTACCTTTAGATGTGAAGACCAGGTGGAATTCAACCTATCTCATGTTAGACCAAGCTCTGAAGTTTAGTAGTGCCTTTGACAGGATGTTGGAAGAAGATAAACCGTACAATGACTACTTTAGTGAATCTGTGGATGGAAAGAAGCGTGTTGGACCACCAATAAAAGCTGATTGGGAAGCAGCTAATAGGTTAGTACAGTTTCTTATCATTTTCTATAGATCTACTTTGGCTATCTCATCTTCAAGCTCAGTAGCTTCTCATAAGCTTTATAATGAGATAGTTAGTATGACTAGAAATATAGAAGGATTAAGCAAGAGTACTGGTCCTGATGCATTCTTAAGTTCAGATGCTGTAGCTATGTTAGGAAAATTAGGGAAATATTGGGATCCATTTGGAGTGCAAGTTGAGATGAATAAGATGCTGATAGTTGCTAGTGTTTTTGATCCTAGAAAGAAGATGAATTTTGCTGAGTTGTGCTTTGATAAACTCTATGGTAAAGATTCAGTTCATGCGTCTATTCTGAAGGATGATATTAACTCTCTCTTGAATAAACTGTTTGAGGAGTATACCTTAGTTGGAATTGCTACTGCTTCCTCTCAGTCTCAGACTCATGGAGGCTCTTCTACACAATCTCAGTCCCAAGACCAATTTGTAGATGAAGTTCCTGAGACAACAGTGTTAGGTCATGGTTTTGCCTACGAAAATATGGATGATATCTACAATGAGCTTGTACAGCAAAGTGGGTTTCAGAATAAAGCCAATGAGTTGGAGTTGTACTTGAAAGAACCTGTGGAATGTCCTAATGTCCCAAATGGTTTAGAATATGATGTTCTTTCTTTCTGGAAGGTAAACAGTGGTAAGTATCCGATTCTTTCACTAATAGCTAAAGATGTTCTAGCAATGCAAGTATCTTCGGTAGCTTCAGAATCTGCCTTTAGCACTAGTGGTAGGCTTTTAGATTCGTCTAGAACCTGTTTGACTCATTACATGGTTGAAGTCCTCATGTGTACTGAGCAGTGGTTGAAGTGTCAAATTAGAATGAGTGATAAAGGAATTATAAGAAAGGAACAAATGCTTGCTGATTTCGAGCTACAAGATGAGCTAATGAGAGGTAAATTTAGAATTTGTTGTCCATGTTAATGTTGTAATTTGTTATCAATTTTGCTAAATGGCTAACACTTTTCCTACTCTGTGTAGAATTTGAACCTGCATTCATGTCACTCTAAGGTAAATAACTCTTGTTGTCCGTATGGCTTTGGTTATATGTCTCTTTCTGATTCAAATGCTTGTAATTTATGCAGATAGAAGTTCAAGACTTCAAGACTTCAAGCTTTGGTTAGAAGTTCAAGACATCAAGCTTTGGTTAGATGTGTTTTAACGTTTGTTTTAGATGTGTTTTAAACTTGGTTTAAGTACTAGTAAACATTTGTGGTAACTCTCAACTCATCTCTTTTGAACATGTGTTTCATCTTTCATCATTTCTCTTTGTGTTTATAATGATATTTATAGGTACTTTTGTGTTTTTTTCGGGTAAAAACAACACTTTCGGGTAAAAACAGAACTTTCGGGTAAAAAGGACCCGAAAATACCCGAATACCCGAGAACCTGGAAAAAAATCGGATATTTACAGGTTCTATTTGGAAGAACCTGTACCCGAACCTGTACCCGCGAAGACCCGAACCTGTACCGAACCGAAACTTCACAGGTACCTATATGGGTACATTTTGCTTAGACCCGAAAGAACCTGTACCCGATTAGACCCGAACCTGTACCCGACCCGAATACCCGAATGCCCACCCCTACTTACTAATATAAGAAAATGTAAATTGCTTTCCCTAATAGCAATATAGACCCGAAGAAAATATAAAACTTAGGGTGGTTTGCTCAAATCCCACAGTTATTAGGTAATATGACTAAAATCATATAAAATTTTTTTTTACTACTGGCATTTTTTTAATACCAAGCGTGCCCTTTTGTTACGTTGTGACAAAAAACGTAATTACAAAAATGCCATAGCCACGTAAGCAACCACGTAGGAAACCGCTGACGTGTATTATGAACTCAGCCGTAAAGAGAAACGGCTGAGTTATGGTTACGTTGCGGCTGAATTATGGTTACGTTGCGGCTGAGTTAAAAAACGCGGCTGACTTATGAGAGATCGCCTGACTTACGAACATAAATCAGCCGTTAGTTACGGCTGATTTATAGAAATCTGGCTGACTTATGAGAAAACGACAGACTTACAAACATAAATCAGATGTTAGTTACGGCTGATTTACAGAAATCTGGCTGACTTATGAGATAACGGCTGACTATGAACATAAATCAGCCGTTAGTTACAGCTCATTTACAGAATTCTGGCTGACTTATGAGATAACGGTTGACTAACAAACACAAGTTACGGCTGAGTTATACAACGGCGGGCTGATTTGTGGAAAATTGGCTGAGTTTTAGATAAAAGACGGCTGAGTTATGTTCGTAAGGTTGGCTAACTTATGAGAGGCAGTTACGGCTGACGTACGTAAATCAGCCGTAATTGGCTGGGTTAACAATAAGTTACGACTGACTTATTATCGAAAGATTAATTATTAGAATAACATTCATTTGACGACTGATTTATTTGACAATACGGCTGACTTAATATTTCCTAGCCTAATTACAGATGATTTATTGGCGAAATATTAATTACTGAAATACTATTCACGTTGCGGCGGACTTACGTTATACTTGATGGCTGATTTATTAATGGATGAGTTATGTGTTTGTTTGGCGGCGGACTTACCGATATTCCATGTCATCAGTTCCGATTTTCCATGTCATCAGCTCTTATTTTCCATGTCATCAGCTCTTACAAATCAGGGTTCTTCATCTACGACCTTCTTCTTATTCTTCTTCATCTACGTTTTTCATTATTTTCATTCATCAAAGATCTTATGGATCCGGTAATTATTGTTACCGGTAACTGGGTTAAGAAACACAGATATGTATTCAAAGCCAACGGTAGAGGGTGTAGAGTTGTGCATATAGATGAGAAAACAACACTAGACGAACTTGCGAAGATAGTATTCGATGATTACGGATTAAAGGAGTCGACCATCAGATTCAACTGAGCTACATGTTCTCGAATAAAGCTTTGAAAACAATGGCGCACGATACTCCACCAGTTTACCTCTCCAATACTCGGCAGTTGCAAGTTTTTTTAAGCTTCAGAAAAATCGAACACTTACGCCTTTGTGTGGACATTACGGAGAATGAAATTAGTCGGAATGACGGAGCGAGAGAGAATAATAAAAGTTTATTCACTTATAGCTCAGAAGTTGAATCTAGATCCGAAGATTACGATGGGAGTTATGATGCTTTCAATTTGGAGCCTTAGCAGCATCATCAGCCTTAGCAGCATCATCATCCTTCTTCTTAGCAGCATCATCAGCCTTAGCAGCCTTATTTCCTTTTGGTTTTTGCCTCCTGGAGCCGCGTCGTACATATGGTTGCTTAGCAGGAGACTTAGTAGGAGAAATAGAAACGAAATCTGGCAGACCACTACCAAATAAATTCTTTTTCGCCTCAGGAGTACCCTTAGGAATTTCGGCCTTCAATTTCGACCCCGCAGCTTTCTCTTCGGCCTTACCAAGCTCATCAGAGGTACCCTTAGGAATTTTGGCCTTCAATTTTGGAAAATACTGCTGCGGAGTTCGACTTTCGGCCTTAGCCGGCTCATCAACAACATTATCAGGGGTCTTAGATTCCGAGTTAAGAACTCTTGGACTATTAACTGACTTATGCCGTGGTAATGTTTGCGTTTTTGGGCTGCGAACAAAGTTTTCGGCACTTTCCGATAAACCCAGAACTTTCAGACGCTCATCCACTACATCTTTGGCATAATCACCAATTTTCTTCTCCATATCAGCAAATTTTCGGGTTAACTCTCCAAAGTTGGAATCAATGGCCTCAAACTTCGACCCACACTTCTCAAACATAGACTCAACCTTCTCAAACATAGAGTCATGGCGCTCAAACTTACTCACAATTTTGTCCAGCGTAGCGACTATGGTATTCAGAGTCGCCGCATCCTCGCTTAAACCCTTTCCCTTTGCATCCTGCTTCTTCTCTATATCAGCAGCTTCACCCTCGTGTTTCTTATCTTTCTTCTGCTTCTTTTTAGGTGGCTCAGACTCAGAGTCATAAGGAACTATAGCCAACTTGGGTTTTTTCTTCTCCTCCTCCTTCCTCTGCACATCCCAATAATTACCTGCTACATACCTACCAGAATGTAGGTCTCTTATCAGGTTATTCAGTTGTCGGTTATCGTCTTGACCCGGCCACTGAGGAAATATGTCTTCTACAAACTCCTTTGAAACCATATGCCTCACACGCACCTACAACAGTAACTCATAACTCAGCCATCGAATAATCATAACTCAGTCGTAAAAAGAATAACTCAACCATCAAACAAAGAATAACTCAGCCATCAAACAAACAAATCATAACTCAGCCATCAAACAAATCATAACTCAACCATCAAATTACCATAACTCAGCCATCACATAAATAATAACTCAGCCGTAGAATAAATAATAACGCAGCCATCAAATAAAGAATAACTCAGCCTAAAACCTTACATGACCATGGTCTTTAATATCTTTCTTGAGGACACTATCAAAACTTGCACGTGTCCGCGTTGCATCCCATCAAAGAAGCGGGACTTCTTCTTCCTCACCGACTAGTTTGCCAAAATGCTCTCGAAAGCAACTGACAGATTCATATGACCAAGCCAATAAAGCGTAACTCATGCCGTTGATGTAGTATGTCTTTCCTGCTGGATTTAACGACTTAATACTACCAACAAGAGCTTCAAATGCAGCCCGACCCCATGGATAAGTCATCATGGCTTTATCATCGAATACTCTTATTGCAGTTTCAAACGATGTCCTAGAATTATGATGCAAAGCATTAATTCCCATGGCTTGAAGAACTAACAACCCTAACCATTTACGCTTTTCAAAACTCCAGGCCTGATAGCCTCTTACTGCTGCCCTCAGTTCATCAGGCTTGGGTCCAAACCCATGCGGCACATTCAACTCCTCCCAGAACTCTCTGTATTGGTCAGGTTCAATACTTTCTGTTGGCACTAGATCTGTGTTTAACCCAGTGATCTCACCAAACTCGAGTAAGCTAAACCTGATAGGTTGATCACCAACCACACACCAAATCTCCTTCTTCTCTACATACAGCTGTCTACACAGTAGATAGTGTACAGTCCTAGCTGACCACCCGCATTTTCCTTCAAATAGCTTAGCAATTATTCCAACAGGAAACTTCTTCAGTTCTTCCCACACCTCAAATCCTAATTGATCTTTAACAAAACCCAAATCTCCCATATAAGAATAGTGATTAAGCGCTCTATTTTCTAGATTGGCAGCGCGTCTTGATCTTCTAGGGTAATCAGGTGCTTGATGTTGTTCCATCTGATCACACAAGACTTAAATAACTCAGCCGCAATACTAACTTAGCCAAAACATAATATATAACTCAGCCGCAATATAACCATAACTCAGCCACAACATAATTTATAACTCAGCCGCAAAAAACCCTAACTCAGACACAATTTATAACTGAGCCACAAAAAAACCCTAACTCAGACACAATTTATAACTCAGCCACAACATAATTTTTAACTCAGCCGCAAAAAACCCAAATTCAGCCACAATATAATTGATAACTGAGCCGCAAAAAAAACTCTGACTCAGACACAACACAATAACCTACCTTTCGAAGACGATTACAACCGATTAGAGAAGACGAATACGAGTACGAGGGAAGACGATTTCGATTGCGGAGAGAAGACGACCACGAGGGAAGACGATTTCGATTGCGGAGAGAAGAAGATCACGAGGAAAGAAACAATGTTGATTTCGAAAGAATCTTAAACGGAGAAGTTAAACGGAGAAGACAGTTGAGAAAGTTTGTGGTTTTTTTCTTTTTTTCCTTTGAGTTATAACACTTAAACGTTCTGAGTTTACACATTCAGTTGTATAAATTGTATAAATTGAAGAAACTATATACATTCAGTTGATTTATATTCATTTTATATTAATTATAATTTTGTAAGTCTTAAATCTTATATAAATGATTTTAGGATGAGTTATCTAAATGACACGGCTGGGTTATCTAAATGACATGGTTGAGTTATCTAAATGACACGGCTGAGTTATCTAAATGAGATGACATGGAAAATAAGAGCTGATGACATGGAAAATCGGAACTGATGACATGGAATATCGGTAAGTCAGCCGCCAAACAAACACATAACTCAGCCATTAATAATTTCAATTTAAGAAAAATTAATCAAAGGTAAAGTTTGAAGTACTTGTAACACAACATATATCTCAAGATCAAGTTAGATTACATTTTCGATTTTATACACATTTAGTTGTATAAATTGAAGAAACTATACACATTTAATTGATTTATATTCATTTTATATTAATAAAATGAGCTTAATTATAATTTTGTAAGTCTTAAATCTTATATAAATGATTTTAGGGTATGGCTGAGTTATCTAAATGACACGGCTGAGTTATCTAAATCAACGGCCATGTCATCAATTAAGAAAAAACTAATCAAGGGTGTTTATCGTAATTTACTAGGAGTTTGAAAAGATTTGAGTAATTTTTGAAAGATATATGGTATTCTAGTCATATAACCATAGTTCCATGGGATTTGAGTAATTTTCCATAAAACTTAATAGAAAAAGTTTCATTAGTTTTTCAACAATCAAATTCTCTAATATTATACCTCTATCTATTTTTTCCATTAATCTCTAGTAGTTATATATATTCTTCTCTTTTTTCTTTTAAACATCAACTGCACATTTCTGAACAAGCTGGTTCTTGATCACCGGACCGGCGCCGGAAAATTGGTTGGCGAACTGAAGGAATGCCGGACAATTGACGTGGAGGTGATAACTGCCAGAGACCCACGAGCCCACTTTCCACCTAACCCAACCATCAATCTTGATGTTCAAAAGTACCATTCCGGCGACTACGTCTTCGTTCAACAGCAGAGACAGGTAAGGAGACACCAGCACGGCGGAGCCACTCAGAACCGGCGACCATACCGTCACCTCCAAATGTCCTTGATACGACACCGGCAATTGTATCGCTGACGTCACCTAGGACAAAAGAGTTGAATCAAAACATTAGAAATATATTTTATTATTCTTTTCTCTCTCTCTTGATAATTTTTTTCCCTTAAGAGTAAGAGTAAAGTGCTCTAGAGCCTTCTAATCTTCAGAAAAAAAGTTGTAATTATTTGTGAATAAAAGATTATGACAATTCAACTAAACAAAAATGATTACTTTAATACCTTCTTTTCTGTGGAAGCACATATTTGCAGATTTTGTCTTTTGTTTTTCAACATTGCATATTTTGGTATTATAAATCATTTAAAATGATGAAAAATTAATAACATGTAATTTAACCCAAAAAAAAAATCTTCTTAGACGTAAATTAAGATAGGTCATGTTTTGTGGTTCTAACGTTAAACTACTACAAAACAACTAAAAACTTGATGGTTCATAAACATTACGCACCAACCAACAGATGGAGAACATAACACAGACACAAAATTCCAAAACACTAACCGCTTGGTTGCGGTATGAGGAGTAGATGTCAAGACGGTCATAGAAAATTCCGATCTTGCCGTTTGGATTGCGAGAATAAAGAGTGACTTGGAGATTTGAAGTGAGCAAATCTGATTGTGAAAAGTTGAAGTCGGAAATGGTTACGTCTTGTATAACAAAACGCGGTCCGTGCGGGTGAAGAATGGCCCATACCAGACAAACCACAATCGCAACTGCAACGATTAAGCCCAACAATGTCCATACTATGAGTCTCTTCCTCTTATTCTCGTGTTCATTGTCGTGGTGGTAGCATTCTTCCGTCATTGTAGCGTTTTGGTTGCGTTCAGAGCGTTTTGGTTGAAGAGAGATTTTTGTTTGTTTGTCTTGTTTTGGTGGGTAGACTGGGAGGAAGAACGTTACGTTAGTAATGGGGTATTGAGGAGATATCTATAACCTATGTAAGTGGATCCCTTTGTGATTATCATTAAATATAGGGTTAAATGTATGTATTGTAATTATTAATTAATCCTATGTTTCTATTTGTAACCATATTATTAAGTTACACAACCTATAGTCTTGACTTTTTGTTTCTTTACTTTTAACTTTACGCGAAATTCGGAAAAGATGTCTTTATCAATTCTGAACAACTTAAATAAAATTTTCACATTATTTCGTTATAATTATTAAATAACCACGAAAAGCAGCGACATATATATCTTTTTTCTTCTAATTAGTAATTAAGAAGTTAAGAAACAAATAATCTGACGTATTTTATAAGATATATATATATGTTGTGACATCGACAAAAGATACATATGTTGTGACATCGACCGGATAATACAACAAAACGATTGAAGAAGGAACAAAAAGAGAGCATTTTATTTAATCGAGCACATGATTGTTGTGGTGACATCTGATGAGTGGGCCCGTCCAGTAAAACAAACCTTCTTCAAATGAGATCGAAACATGGGGAGTTTGAAAAACTTGTATTTCCAAAAAAACTCTTAACACTGAACTAATAAAGGCCCGTCCACTAAAACAAACCTTCTACAAAAGTGTTACCATTTTCACTTTTTTTTTTTTTTTTTTTTTTGTCAACAAGGATATTGATTAATAAAGGCCAAAAGGCTTAGCTTACAATGGGTTTAATAGGAATTACAACATATGAATTATGAATTTTGACATTTGTAATATGGATCAGAACAAATCAGAACAATACAACTTTGATTGCAATACGTGGACATCACATGCAGCATCAAAATTGAGGATGAGAGAAGCCACCGCCATTGATGTTGACCGCCGCTCAATCTGATCAGAGGAGATCGATAATCTTTATGAAGCAGCGCCGGCCAAACCTCTTTCAATCTTCAATCTTAAAAGCTTTCTCCTATGAACTGAATATTCCGATCCTCCCATTGAAAACCCATGTAAAATCCAACCTCTAGTCTCACCGATTATTTTATGGACGGAGAAACCTAATCCTACCGGACTTAAAAGCAGAGAAAATCATGAGAGGGTACAAAAAACCTAGGCTAAAACCACAACCGCTTCAGTTTTTGCATCAATCCCTTCAAGATATCCCAAAAACATGAAACTCAAATCCCAACAGACACTTTGCCTAAACCTACACAGGCCCAATCATGGGGACAAAGATTTATACTATTAGAAAATAAGAATCAAGCTTCGATCGGAAAGAGGATCGCCATAAAACGATCGAAATCTGAAAATCAATCAAAGAGGAAGGATCTAACTAAATCCGAATTAAACAGATTCAAATCCAACACTCCTTGAATTTAAATCCGATTAATCGGAATAAACATCCGATCAACTAGATCGGAAAACAAAAATCGGACTCAGCCGAAACTATAATCGGACTCAGCCAAAACTATATCCGATAACACGGAAACACTACCTAATAAAACATGACAAGTTCTATAGATATATAAACAAATCCACGGCACCGGCAGAAGCCGGATACCGGAATGAACGCGGATGATGAGCTTCTGTTACTTCTAGAGAGGAGGAAGAGGGATTAAGAGAGAGAGTAACACTTACGTCAAGATTACCATTTTCACTCTATTAATCTCATTTATTTGACTCAAATTCATCTCATTAATCTTTTTTCTTCAAACTACCATCATCCAGCTCACTACATTCTTCTAGATAACTAGGTGGTTCCCGCGCCGAGCGCAGCAAAATGATACCACATATAAATTTATCATAATACTTAACTATTAATTTACGATAAATATATACAAACAATATAAATTCTTTTGGTATGTATATTATAAATTATAGTTTATACAATATCAAAGTCTGGATTTCATTAATTAAGAATCCATACCAAACGCAAGGCAAACATGCTATAAATCGGTATAATGAACTATTATTGTTTATAACTATATATAAAAAAATGTTAAAGACAATATTTTTTTAAATATTACATTGTATAGTTTGCCAAAATCATTATTCTAATGAACACATTTTCTTTTATTATTGTTATCCTGATTTTTCTGTTTCCACATGTTCTTTTATCTTAATTTTTATGTTTTATTTATTTGTAGTTTTCATTAATATATTTTAAAGAAAATAATGTAAAATTATACATGGAGAACTTAGAAAAAAAGAATAAAAGGGATATTAAACCGAGACTCTTACAAATACACTCATCTTGAAATTACTCGAGTTTAAGCACGCTTAATTTTAGAGTTCTTTTAGGACTTATGACTCAAAAGATAAGTACACACCGATGACATAAGTAGCCAACTCTATTATTTTAAATCTTTCCATATACTACATATTTTTTGAAACCAAAGTGTGATAATTATCCCCATAAAGAAATCACAAGGTCTTTATTACACATTCCAAGATCTAACCCATTGATTTCAACTATAATACCTTGACAACCCATTCCATGGAGCCCAGCGCCCTCTCATGGCCCATGGGTCCACTCTAAGTGACGGTCGATATATTAGTCCAGAAGACTCACAAATCTTGTATAGTGTACCTAAATTACTGAAACAACCAAACTTTTTTTTTTTTACTTAGGCATTTCTACAGCGGAACATAAATATTTAAACCAGTAATAATCCAATAAATCCATAACTTGTAATATTAGTTTCGTCCCCAAAAACATAACTTGTAATATTAGTTTCGTCCTTGATATTAATCGAGTATGATTATGTCATAATAACGTTAGGATATGCAACTTAATAAACGGAAAAAATATGAGATTATGTTATAAGCATGGATATTATATACAGTATAGGCCTAACAACTCGTACGCAAAACATAAATATAAGAATTAAGTTGTGACCAAATGGTTTCAAACTCATAGTCAAACCATGTGAAAATAAAACAAAGAAGATTTAAAAAACAACCATACGGTCCATACCTTAAAATAGACGATGAATATGATCCACCGATGGATGTTTTTCCAAAATCCCTAAAACTGTATAATGATTTCATAAAACAATAAGATCTAGATTTCAATATTGTCGAATCACTACAAGAAAACACTGATTTAGTGTCGGCATATTTCGACGCTAAATCGTCGACGCTAATTCACTTTCGACGCTAATTCGAAGCTACCTTCGACGCTACTTCGATACAATATTTCGACGCTAATTCGACGCTATAGTAGCGTCGAATTAGCGTCCAAATGCATCAGGTGTCGACGCTAATTCGACGCGATATAAGCATCGCTTTAGGATCGCTTTAGCGTCGAATGAGAACATTTTTTTTTTTAAAAAAATGAAAATATTATAAAATATAATAAAAATTAAAATTAAAATTATACGATACAAATGAAATTAAAACGCTAATTCGTCGGCGGTTGTTGGGTCCTTAGGTTGATGAAATCTTCTCGAATCATATCTTCGGATTCTTGTTCGAACTGCGTTTGACCGGGAGGTGTAGGAGGCGGTGGAGGACGATGTATGCCTTGCAAGGCATTGGCTAATGTCGGGTTATCCACTGCAATGATGTCAAAGAGACTGGTCAGCTCCGCTTGTTCAGTCTTTAGCTGCGCAATCTCAGCATTAGCAGCTTCTAACTGAGCGGTCAAATGCGGCTGAGACGAACCCGGAGAGTAAGAATATTGAGAAGACGAACAAGCTGCTGGGACATCCTTGATGGATCCAACACCCATCGTTCGTCCTTTCTTCTTCGATGCAACCTATAAAATAAAAGTGTTATACAATAAAATTATAATAAAAATAAGTTATAATATAATATAAGAACCTAATAAATTACCTCCTCGTGGCGGAGCTCGTGGACGATAGCTATCGCATCCTGCGAACCCGACCCTGATCCGGATCCGCGACGACCATCGGATCCAGGAGTCGTATCATCCTCGCCAAATAACCACTACAAGAAAACAGTTAATCTGTGACGGATTTTTGTGACAGTTTTTTTCGTCACAAAAGATTGCGACGGAAGTGGGACGAAACTGTGACGGATTTGTGACGAAAAGGTAAAGCGTATCAAAATCGTCGCAAATTTGTGACGATATAAAAATATAGAAAAAGCGTGGCAAATTTGCGACGGAATTATGACGATTAAAGAAAGCGTCACACATTTAGAGACGGATTAGCGACGAAAACAAAATCGTCACAAATTTGCGACACTTTTGTGACACACTTTTTAACCGTAACAAATTAGTGACAACGAAAAGGCGTCACAACTGCGTGACAAATGATGTCGGCAAGAAAAAGACAAAAGTGACTTATGTCGGTAATTAAAAGGCAGAGGAGTTGAAAACGTGGTAAAGGAAGTGTACCTAATTGCGGACTAACATGCATAAAGCGTGACAAATGCGTGACAAAATGGTCACAAATTTGTGACGAATATGAAAGCGTTGCAAAAGCGTGACAAAAGTTAATCCTAGGAATCGTATTGAAGGAAAGTTTAAGGACGACAAATTGATAATTTTGCAACAAACTACAGATGAAGGAGCCTCAGAATCGGTAGATGAAATTGGTGGACCCGTCCAATCCGATTGAACCTATTGATGTTGAAATTAGAGACAGTGACGCTTCTGATGATTTTTTTTGTAATTTATCATCTTCCGATGACGAATAAATTTTTTTGTTTCTAATAAACGTTAGTATAATAAACGTAGTGTGTGTAATATATTCCAAGTATTTTTAATGTTAGATGGATTAAAATTATAAATTTAAATGTTAATGTGTTATTATTAAATTTTTGGAATTATTGCTTTGTATTAATACAATTGTGTGGCTTAATATTTCGATTTATTACACTAGCCTAGTGGCAACCATCCCTATTATATGAGAGACATGTCGGTGGTTCGAATCTACCCAGTTGAATTCGGGTAATTTTTTTCCGAGAATTAAATTTCGTCACAAAAGTGTTACAAATTCATTCTGGTTGGTTGTTTAGGGTATAGAGTTTCGCTTAGCGTCACAAAAGTGTCACAAATTGTGACACTTTTGTGACGGATTAGCTACGCCCAATATCATTTTGGTGTTTTCAATATGAATTCAAGAACTAGGGGATTAAACATAAGTACAATAGTCACGAGTGGGTTAATAATTTGACATCTAAGTGTTTAAAACTTCTAATTTGTACAAAAAAAAATGTTCATACTAATCACATAAGTGTTATTACAAAGTACTTAGTATAACGTTGGAAACTTTTCCAAAAAACAAATTTTTGTATAAATAAATATTATAAGTACAATTTACCTAAATATAATCATTCAAATGCCTCTTACTTGATAGAAAACTAAATTTAAACCCATTAACTAACCAATTTCTCATTTAAATGTTTAGGGTTTAGAGTTTCAAGTTTTGTATACACTGAGCGTGACAAAAGCATTACAAATATGTGGCGCTTGTGGGACATATTTGTGACGCTTTGAAATTTTGGATTCCCATCAAAATCTGGGTTTAAAATTAATTGGGCTCCAAATGAAATTTGAGCCACCAAAATTTCCCTCTCGCTTATTTATTTGCGTGTAAGAATCAGATCCACATTTATTTATTTGCGTGAAACAACTACAAGAATCAGATCCCCAATTCTATTATTTTGAAAACCCTAATTTTCAATAATCTCTTTCTCTCTCTCTCTATTCCTCTCTCGATTCCTCTCATCTGATTTAGTCAAAACCATAGAAGTCTTTGCAATTTTCATCTGTTTTCTTCTCGATCGCTCGCTTTCGTATCCCTTTCTCGATTTCTCTCATTCGAATCACACGAAACCATTCGATTCTCATTTTTGCTAAATAGGTTTGAATCGTTGATGAGTTTCTCTGCTCTCTCTTCTCTCCAGTCTCATCAGCTCATCAACGGTGGTTTGATTCGGGTCCGCCAAGAGATGTAGATCCGAGTTCCTCAATTCGCAGATTTAGCTCACTCTTATTCCTCTCTCCAAGCTTTTCTTCACCAACAAAAATGGCGCAGAGAGTCGGAGGAGTAAAGAGACCGAAATTTGTTTTTGATTTTCCCATTCTTCTTCGTTTCGATGGAGTTCGTCGCTGCTCTTTCTCCAGAAATCGAAAACATAAACTCCGGATTGTTTCACATAAATGGAAATTGAACGACATCGATACAAGTACAACCTTTCTTCTTCTTCTTCGACTTGAAGATTTTCATTTATGTATGAAATTAGGTTCTGTATCAATTTCATCGAATTGGGAATTTTGAATTTGGAGTTTGATTTGATTTCTCTTAAGGAATTTGCCGAGGCATCAGTTTGGAAGCGACTCAAAATGTTGAAAATTTGACGATTTTTTACTTTGTGTGTAAATGATGAAGCAACTCAGAATGTTGAAAATTTGTCATCACCGCCTAAACCAAGTCCCCTGTTTGCTGAGTTGAGCAAAAAGTCTACTACAACTGGTGGGAAAAGACCAGTAGTTGCGGTTCCATCTAAGCATGTGCGGCGGGCTAACTCAGGGAAGCATATGCGTGAAAGAAAAGGTAAAAAAAACTTTACAACCTTTTGTGCTTGATTCTTAGCAAAACACATTCTCCTTTGTAAATCCCTGTTATGAGTATGTAAACCATTTTCTAAATTTTTGAAGTGTGTGAGATTAAATTTTATTAGCACGTTTAGTTTTCAGTAAAAGAGTTTAGGAGTTGGGTGGTGTTATGGTTTACTTATGTGGCAATGATACCTGTAGATGGTGCTGGTAGAAAGGGAACGTGGGGAAGGCTTCTTGATTCAGATGTTGACTGCTGTCTCGATAAAAATGATCCCAATTACGATAGTGGAGAGGTATATTGCGCTTTTTGTTCTGTGTTTATACTTCTCATGATTGTTTAACACCAATTGATTCAATTCTTTACTAGTAGTTTGATTCTTGTGCTTACTTGTCATTCATATACTCACTTTAACAAGAAGCATATGAAGCACTTGTTGATTTAAATGTATCAGACCCATTAGATGATTACAAATGAAGCCTCGCTATGCATTCTTGGAGAATGATATATATAGGTCAATCATTAATGTAGCTTTAAAAGTATGGGCCAGTGCATTTGTTAGGTTGTTCTCTTCTGATTTCTGCAAGTCTTCTTGACCACTTTCTTGTGTTTTCGATAGGAAGGTCAGGAGTTTGGTTTCCTTACACAACAGTGGAAAGACTATGGTGGGAGCTAGAGAATTCGATGAATGTCGGGCGGATGTTAGAGCAGTGCCAGAACGTGAAGGGACAACTCCATCAAGCATTATTCAAACACTTGAAGCTGGTACACTCACAATAGCATTTATAAGCTACACAACTGCAAATCATGTCGTGTGGTTCCGATTAGTCTTATAAGTGATATTGTTTTTTTTGTGGGTTTGTTTTGTTGCAGCTGAAGGTGGACTCGGCTGATGCTGTGTCCTGCAACTGGACGAAGAAAATGGAATAAACATCTTGAAATGGAAGGTTTACTTCTGTTCCTCTTAGTTAATATTTCGAGTTCTCTTCGTCTAGTGTTTGCACACATTTAATTAGTATTCTTTGTAACATTTTTAACTTTATTTTGTTTTGTAAACTTTCTTTTTGGATTCATGTTTGAACTCTAAACATTGTTCAAAGTGTTTATGTTGTTTTGTAAACTCATTACTCTTTTGGCTTTCCTAAACTATGGTTTTAGTTTGATTTCTTTTACATTTTCACCATTTTCATGTGCAATACAAAATTCAATTATGCAAGTATCACATTTATATTTTCAGTCACAAATTCGAGACACTTTTGTGACGATTTATGAACAACAGTGTCGCCAATTTCGTTGTAATTTTGACGAAGTTTACCGTCACAATAGTGTCGCCAATTTCTGACGGAATATGAGCGTCACAATTTCGTTACAAATATATGACGCTCTTTTATCGTTGCTAAACCGTCGCAAATATGTGACGCTTCATGTTCGTCCCTAAACCGTCGCAAATTTGTGACGCTATTTTATTCGTCACAAAAGCGTCACAAATTTGTGACGAATGTGCGACGGTTTGGATTTGCGACGGTTTTTTTGCGACGCTTTTGTGACGCCATTGAGCGTCACAACTTTCCTGTTTTCTTGTAGTGATCTGTCCGTATGAAGGAGGAGGAGGTCGATCCGCCTATAAAATAAAACAAATTTATTAAATTTAAAAATGTAAAATATAAATTGATAAATAAATTAAAAACTTGTAAAATAAGTTGATAAAACAATTCATCGATTCTTAAATTTTATATATAATATATGAATACAAACACATAAATCCATAAATTTAACATTTAAGAAATAATTTTATATTTTCGAAAAATAACTTGTAAATTCATTTTTAATTTTAAAGAAAACTCTTAAATTTGTTTCATTTGACTTTACATAAATAAAATTCAAAAAATCTAAATTGAAATCTATAACTTATCAAATCTAAATTCAAATCTATAACTTATGAAATCTAAATTCAATTCCATAAATTATCAAATCTAAATTCAATTCCATTTCCTAAAATCTATTTCCTACATTTTTTCGAAAATCTATTTCACATCAAATTCCATTACTAATATATATAACAAATTTATAACAAATTACTAATTTAGGAAATATAAATTAAAATCTATACCTTAGCAAATCTAAATTCAATTCCATAACTTATCAAATTTAAATTCAATTCCATTTCCTAAAATTTATTTCCTACATTTACCCTAAAATCTATTTCATATCAAATTTCCTAAAATCTATTTACTACATAATTCATAAAACCATTTTCTAAAATCAATTTCATATCATTACTACAACTATATATAATTTCATAACTAATTTATTACAAATTACAAATATTTCTAAAATTACTAATCTATATCCTAATCTATTTACTACATATATCTAAAATCAATTTAATAACTAATTTATTACAAATTCAAAATATATATAAACAAATTTAAAAAAAAAAAATATATGTACCATAGCGTCGTTTGATTGAACAGGAGGAGGAGAAGATCCGGTGGCGGCGGAAGTTTTTGTGGAGTAGGAGAGGAGACGTGAGGGAGAGAGAGTGGAGAGGGAGAGGAGAGGGAGAGAGACCGGCGGCGTGAGGGAAGGTACGACGTCGAGGGGAGAGAGAAAGAGAAGATACGGCGGCGGCGGGGGCGGAAGTTTTTGTGGAGGAGGAGAGGAGACGTTAGGGAGAGAGAGAGAGGAGAGGGAGAGGAAAGGGAGAGAGAGAGTCGGCGAGGGGAGAGAGAAAGAGAGGAGACCGGAGAGAGAGAGAGAGAGGTGAGGGAGAGGAGTTGCAGAAACCGGGGAAGAAGGCGTCGGTCTCTGTTTTTACTTCGTGAACCAACACTATTTCGACGCTATTTCAACGGTAATAGCGTCGAATTAGCGTCGGATTACATTTAAATATAATTTCTATTCCCCACCCAGATTTAATGTTTACAGATCCGAATTAATTTTATTTAGCGTCGAATTAGCATCGAATTGCCCACAAATTCGACGCTAATTCGACGCTAAATTAAAATTAATTCGGTTTACCGCCGCTGGTTTAACATACACAATTTTTAAATTTTTCGGTTTACCGCCAGTGGTTAAATCAAATTAATTCAATATAGCGTCGAATTTGCGTCGGATCAATATAATTTGATCTGTTTAATACCGTAAACCCTAAACCCCAAACGTAAAATTTGTTCATTTAGCGTCGAATTAGCATCGATTCGATGCTAATTCGATGCTAAATCGACGCTACCTAAAACAAATTTTACGTTTGGGGTTTAGGGTTTAGGGTATCCGCCACTGGTACGAAAACTATGTTAGCCATTTCAATAATTGATATAACATAATAATTTTAAATTTTGAATTTTGCTATTACATATTTGTTTCATAAAGGGTTATGATGATATATGTAAACCTATATAGTTTTTCAAATAGAATTCCTTACATGCATTTGTAACCTCGAATGATACAAACATACTAATTTGTTCGCAATTAAATGTTCGAATATAGATAACATTGGAATTTAACTCTGAATCGTCGACGTTAAATCTTTTATTGTTTATACCCTAAACCATAAATGAAAACTTTGTTTGATTTAGCGTCGAATTAGCATCGACTCACATAAATTCGATGCTATTTCGACGCTAATGTTGTAATATAGCGTCGAATTTATGTGAGTCGATGCTAAATCGACGCTAAATTATTTTTTAAAATGTTTAGGATTTAGGTTAAATGAATCGCACCATATACGAAAACATTCGATACCGTTAAAAGATTTTAAACCCAGTACATATAACGATAACAATCACATGAATTTTTGCATATCAAATATCCTACAATATAATTCCTACATCTTTCCTAAATACATTTCCTTAAAAATTTATAACAAAACGTACATATTGATATTTCATTATTAATATATAAAACAAAATTAAGATAAAAAAAAATGATTTAGCGTCGAATTCATGTGATTCGATGCTAATTCGACGCTAAATCATTTTTTTTTTGTTTAGGGTTTTGGTTAAATGAATCCTAAATCCTAAACATTACGATATTACATATCTATTTAATTATATTTACAATATAATATATGAAATTTTATGTACCATAATCTACCTTTACGATACTATTTAATGGTTATAAATGTTTGGTTTCGACAGAAACTTTGATACCAAACAGCCGATTTAGCATCAGAATGTACTCTGAATGCCAAATCTACTCTGAATGCCAAATCTGGGAAGGAGTAGATTATGAGGCTAAATCCACCGTTTGGAATCAATTCACTATCAAGATTTTCTTATATTATAAAGATTGGAACTTTATGGTTAAAATTTTTTTATGTTTGTAAATTTGATTTGAGAATTGAGTATATATACAAATTTTTAACTTGCGAAATGAATTCTGACGCAGGTGCTATATGTAGGCAATTTTAGCATCGATTTTGCATCGAATGCTACAAAAGTATGTCAACCCGTGTTAAATGTTTCATCTACCTACAAAATTTGCCGGAAATTTTGACGCTATATTCGACGCTATTTGTTGGACGCTAAATCGATGCAAAGTTAGTTGCGATTTAGCGACGCTAAACCGCAACATATAACTATAACAATCACATGAATGTTTTCATAACAAATTTCCTAAAATCTATTTCCTACATATTTCTTAAATCCATTTCCATACAAATTTATATCAAAATTTACGTATTGATAATTCATTACTAATAAATAAAATTAACTTAAAAAAAAAAATTATTTAGCGTCGAATTAGCATCAAATCACTTGAATTCGACGCTAATTCGATGCTAGATGACAAAATTAGCGTCGAATCGAAGTGATTCGATGCTAATTCGACACTAAATTAAACATATTTTTCATTTTGGGTGTTCAACATATAACGATAATAATCACAACAATTCAATAACAATCTAATAGGAATCAATTAGTGTCGATAACAATCATACAACGAGATATATTGATTATGCAACTCCAATAAAATATTACAAATAATGAGCCATAATGTTTAAAACGACTTTTTCACATGTACTATACATTAGAGACTTGAAAATATTAAACGTACAATGGTTATGGTACAAGTACATAATAGACTACTAATTTTTTAAACATGTATGTATGTATCCACTCCAAACAACGGTTAGAACCAGAAACTTTTCTTTTTCTTTTGATTCTTTGGTGGAGAATCTAAAAATCCGTCGCAAAATTCCCTTTTGATTGCATCAACATCTAGATTTAAGTTTGGGATTTCTGGACTTTGGGCAAATTCATAATCGTAGTAGTGATCCTTACATTCATTTGAAGTACTTCCACCGTAAGTATCTGACTTTTCAATCAATTGAGATGGTTGTTCGTCTTCGATTTGCCTATACAAAACTTCGTCGAGAACCCGCTTCTGGTCATGACATTGTGGCTGCTTATCATATTTGTGTTTTGAATAACTGATCCCATCTTCAAATTTGGGACTCACAACATTGGCAGGAGAGCATGAATCAGCTTCCCACGAGTAGGTGGTATCTCTTTAGTATATTCGTGGCACTGAGATTCAGTTTCCCACGAGAATTTAGGAATATCGTGGATGTTTGGCAAGCACTAGCTGTCCGGCACTATTGTTGATGTAGAATCTTCATTATGGGTTGGTGAGCACATATCAAATTCCCACGAGTAAGTGGGTATCTCTTGAGTGAATTCGTCGCATTGAGTTTCGGTTTCCCACGAGTATTTTGGAATATCAAAAAAATTTCCCACGTTTGTTGATTTAGAGTCTTCCTTAGGAGAGTTAGAAAACATTATGTGTGTTATTGATAAGTGTAGAAGTTATACGTGTTAAATGTGTCATCTACCTACCAAATTCGACGCAATATTCGACGTTATATTCGACGCTATGCGTTC
This sequence comes from Draba incana, assembly GCA_963576765.1. Classification (NCBI taxonomy): domain Eukaryota; kingdom Viridiplantae; phylum Streptophyta; class Magnoliopsida; order Brassicales; family Brassicaceae; genus Draba; species Draba incana. The sequence continues at coordinate 11,142,195 of OY755203.1, read as the reverse complement.
GACCCTAAATCGACGCTAAATTTGCATCGATTTAGTGTCGAAATGTTTCGTCCCTAATTAGCGTATATTTAGCGTTGAATTGTGTTGTGGACGCTATTACGACGCAAAATCGACGCTAAAATAGCGTCGGAATAGATTCGACGCTAAATTTCGACGTTAAAATACAGTTTTCTTGTAGTGAATATTGGGTTGTTTTTGCTTATAGGTGACTAAGGAAGAAATCGAGTTTTGTATGAAGCTGAAGATTTTTTTCTTAAGTTATTCATTTGTTAGAATATGTTGAGATGCTCTTGTGGATTGAAATCGGTAGGAGAGGATTGATTTCTTCGACTGTAGAATTGAAATGGAATTACTAATAAAAGTAAAAAGAAGAGATTGTAAAACAAAATAGTGTTGATTAGTTGATAGACATTTTCAGTCAAAACAAATTCTATTACGTGACAAAGGGTTCATATAAACCGTTAAACGACCACACAATTACTTTTAAACAGATTATTAGTTTCTATTTCATGCTTAGGATCTTCTCACTGAGAAGCTTTCTCATTATTTTACCAGAGAGAGATTTAGGAATTGAGTCCACAAAATGGACGCCCTCAACCTTCTTATAGTGAGCCACCTTCTTATAGTCCACAGTTTTCCCTTTGGCTCTCAGGTTTATCACCACATTTTTTTTCTTTGGCTCTCAGGTTTATCATCGCCACGCCAGCCACTGGAATCTCTCCAGACTTCTTCATTTGATGACATTCTGATTATTTTTTTTAACTAATCATTTTTCAAAATTTTGATATTTACATTGAAAAGAATTTAGAAAGCTGAATATATACTCATGCAAGAGTGTGACGTCTTCAACGGATGTACCTACAAACAATAAAATTCGACACTAAAACAATAGCATGTACCAATACATTCACCGAATTTGGACCAAAGCAGTAATCCATCAGTAGTGGTCGTGATCTTAACAAACCTTTTTTCAACGGCGGTCTAGACAGCACCACCATCGGCCTTACTAATGAACTTGAGCTCTTTCAACGCCTGACCGGTCGTTGAATTCGATGTCAAGCGCTTGAGCTGATTTGAAACAGAGGCAAGCCGCTTCACCATATCGTTCCATGTCTGCACCGTTGACTCTGGATTCTCATTCACGAACAATGCCTCTTCCGCCGTGTCCCCATGGTTTTCCATCGCTGAATTATGATAGCTCTGCATATACCTAACGGGAACATGAGTGGGGAGCATGAAATGAAGATTAATCAGAAAAAATTTCTTGCATCTCAAGTCAATGATATTTGAGGAAATACTTTTTAGTTCATACTACTTTCTTTAGTAAAGGATCCTGAAACGACATGAAACTCCTTCCAACAAAAAGAAAAAGATTTAGAGAGAATATAATTAGAGAATTACCTTATCGAGAAGGGTCAAATTCTAGAGAAATCAAAGTAAAACAAAGAAGAATGTTTTTTTTTCTTTTCTTTTGATATTATCCTACGGACTGATCCGGCCACCCCGGATATTTACAATAGCAAGAAGAAGTAGAAGAATAGATCAAAAACCAACAAACACAATGTCAATACATCTCATATGTAGATACAACACACGAATAGAATGAAATTACAGAATTGTAAATCATGTTATATCCAACTCAATAACACGCAAAGTTTGAAATTTTCATCAACACTATGCAGCTTCTTTACACCCTAGATAGAAATATTGAGCTACATAGAATTAAATAAAGAAAATAAAACTATTGTGGCTAAGTAAAAAGACAATCATCATTAAAAACAATTATAAAGCGTGGCTCATAAAGCGTGTTACTCCATTAATTGGAAAATCCATCAGACAAATCATTGGTTAATCCAAGACTTACTTAACACATATGATATAGTTAAATGTATGGCTCGTAAAGTATTAGAAGTAATACACTATTGAAAAAAAATCAATTTGTGATAAACATACAAAAACAGATTAAACAGAAGCCAATATAACATAATCTACGCACATGAATCTATACTATATTGAATATCAAAGTATAAGTCTATTAAAGTTCCTTCAAGTACACCGTAAGTATATCATGAATTTGTTAAGAACAAACCGACCAGTAATAAATCATGAGATTAATTACCTCGATCAGAAACTGAATCGTTGGCAAAGATTTGAGATTAGATTGATTGAAAAAGGGTTTCGTTAAAACGATCTGCAAGAATACCACATATATGTTTTGAAGTCGCTGGTATTATAATATCATACCGAATTTAAATTACGAAAAATGGAAAAAATTAATTATATAACAATTAAATAATCAGCTACATATTCTATAACTTTAACATAACTTTTTATAATTACAAGTTTTGATATATACAAAATATAAAAAAACCCTAATCATAAACACAGTATTGGCTAAATAAACATAAAATTTATTGCCATACTTTTCGTAATGCTTGTACATAATTTCTTATTTGGAATCATACAATATTCACACGTAAGGCTTGATCTTAATCTTTTCTTCTTCATATTAGTCATAATCTTTCTGAATGTGTTCTTAACTGTACTCTTCTTGTTCTTATACATCTTGCTCAATCACCTAAAAAACTATAAGAATCTGGAGAAAAGGAGAGAGAAGAACGCATACACGCGTTTCATATATGAATAAATCGGTACTCGCATGCCATTTCATTGGATTATTAAAGCTTCCTAAATTGAATAAAAAAATAATAAGCTAAAAAAAATGATAAAGAAGTCATGTTATAAGCTATCAGAACTATAACCATAATGAACACCAAAATAATATATATGTAAATCTTAGTTTTTCACTTATACATGTGAAACCAAAATCATCCGTATGAATATAAGTTAACAATACCAACAAATTAAGAGCATTGTACAATGTCATTTGCCACTCCCAAAAGAGTCACAAAATCGTCACAAATGACCCATTTGCGACGAAAACAAGTAGTCACAAAAAGCTCGTCGCTAATCTGCGACAGTTCCAATTCGTCGGTAATTTGCGACGGATTTAGGACTCCATAACTCAGCCGTAAATTCGTCGCTAATTTGCGACGGATTTAAAACTCCATAACTCAGTCGCAAATAAGCGACACTTGTGTAACTCAGGCAGGTAGTCACTAATTAGCAACGGATTTGAGACTGTATTGTGCGTGACAAATAAGCGACTAATTAGCGACTTTTGATTTTTCGACTGAGTTATGACTAACTATATTCGTCACAAATTAATGACTAATTAGCTTCTAATTAGAGACTATATTGTCTTCGTCACATTTTGGGTTAGTCACATTTTGGTCACTAATTTGCCACTGATTTGCCATTTCTATGCTACTAATTGTTTATTTGTTTTGTTTTGAATTGTCCAAACTGAATGGATAACCAAAAACCTTGAAATTAAAAGCATACTACATAATCAAGCATTTAAAGTACAAAGGGTTGAAACCAAAGTACAAAAAGCATTACAACATGCTAGTTTGTTAAGAAGAGATAGTTTTCGTGACCAAAAAACAACAAGAAGAGAGAGGTCAAGAGTTGAAGAAGCACCCTAAGCAGCCTCTCCCTAGTTCCTGAATGAAAGCTTTGCTTAGCGAACATAAAGAAAGACGTGGGAACTTAAAATGTGGCAAAAAGACATTTTCTTACAAGAATGGTGTTATGTAGCTTCTTCCGCAACAACTCTCCTTCACAAAGTTGATGCTCTGTGTCTGCAAGGCGGTCTTGCAATTCACGCATACTTTGTTTCGCTCCTCAAATTCTGTCATAGTATGAGACATAGATGCATCTACCATCTGTTGAAAGCAAATAAAAAAAAATGTTAATGAAAAGCAAAATCAATTGAGTTGAACAGATCAATTCACAACATTACCTTTAGCTTTTTTCTAGCAAAGGCATTCAAGAATCACGTCTGTCGTAAGTGAGGGATATTTATTCGGCTCAACACATTAAGTAAAACGTTTTGTTTTCAGAAACCAATATTCAGTACACTACCCCTTAGAACATGAGAAGGTAAGTGGTGAATGCCTTAGATTGGAAATGTCAAAAAGCTCCATGAATCTCTGATATGAGATTCTAGCTTTTGAAGCTGCAAATCTTTGGTACTCATTGAAGATGGACGACAAGCACCATCTCTGTATCTTCCTCACACAGCCCACAAGACATCCTGTCCGATGCTGCAACCAAAGAAGAAGATATTAGCATTCTTTCGATCAGAAAGAAAAGACCTTGACTCGGGTTTTTGTAGAGGAAGACAGATTTCAATTTTCCTTCTCACTTTTGCAATGAATCAAGACGGGATGATTCTCCGTATCTAGTAGAAAAAAGGCAAGAAGAACTCAGGATTTTTGATGATCAAACATTTAAGAGATTTTAAAGAGACAAGAGAGGTGTACCTAGAAGTACTTGTAAAGCTTCTCCAATTACCTCATCCGGGATATTAACAAAGGGTTCCTGAAAACAGAGAGAATCATCGAATTATCGGCATACACAAGCTTCCATAACATAGAAAACAACCTTAACAAAATATCCTACAAAACTCTAACCAAGGCAGAACTTGCTACCTGTGCTGATTCGGAATTATTTGGTGTTGAGCCAAACAATGAAAGCTCTTCATTTCCAATTGTATCTTGAAAAGCATCAGAAGATAACCACAAACGTTTTGCTTGATGTTCCTCACCTTCAATGTCTTCATCCTGCATAAAATTAGGCAAGAAAATTTCCATTGAAGATTTTCTTGACAATATCATAATATCATAATACAATCCTTCTGCCCAACCACCAGTGAATATCACACCATTGACTAATCCAAGCTTATGCAATTCCAAAACTTAACTTACCAAAATTGAGAAACAATTCAATCTAAAACCTAATTAATTTGCTAATTCATTTATCAATCCCAGAACCAGCTTAAGATAAACTAGAGTAACCTGAAACAACAATTCTTCAGGTTCGTTATAGATGAGAGGAATCATACGAGCTCCACCAGCTTCAGCAAATTTCACATACGAAGCAGCGATATACGTCGAGCTCGTATCATTGCTTAACCGACCCGTCGTAGCATCGCTGGGATGGCTCTGAATTCCGATGACCGGCTTGTAGTTCAGATTCGGATCCGCCAAAATCAGTAGAGCAAACGGAAATAGCAACAAAAATTGATTAGAGTTAAGAACCCTAACCTGGAGATTGTGAAGCTTCACGTATTCCCAGACTTTCTTCACGGCGGTGGCACGAGAGAGCTCGGTTTCGCAGGAGAAGCTAGCGAGAGGCTGAGAGACGCGAACGAGTTCATAAAATTCATTTCCCTTCTCTACCGGTTCCGGCACCGGTAGCCGCCGGGGAAACTCTTGTGGATTTCTTTTTCATCAAGCTATGTGTTTATCGATTTTCGGAAGGAGAGAGAAAGAGAGAGAGAGAGAGAGAGAGAGAGAGAGAGAGAGAGAGAGGTGAAGATTTAGATCCAAATGACTAAATCGAAAAAGAGATGAACAAATCACATGAATGAAATGTCTCTGAGAGAGAGAGATAAGTTGAATCTGATTGAGATTTGGAGAGAAATAAAAATCTAGGGTTTGTGAAACTGATTTGGGAATGAGATATTTAGACTCTTTGTTTTAAAGGGGATGTAATTTAGTCAAAAACAAAAAAAAATTGGAATGGTAAATTCCCACAAAAAAAAATCAAATTATTTCACCAAACTCCAAATAATTCCCGCCCATATATTAGTCTCAAAAGAGTAACAAAATAGTGACTAATTTGTGACAATTTTAAGTTAGTCACAAATCAAATCTCTAAACCCTAAACATTTAGACCTAAAATTTGTTTTTCTAGCATTTCTCTAAACCATATACCCTAAATAAACTGATATAACCATTATAATACCACTAACAAAGCTAATTTACAAAAACATTAACTCTACATCATCTTAGTTTAAAACTTCTAAGTGTTTATAACTTATAGTACATTAATGTTGTTCTCACATAAATATTTTTTTTAAAAATTGATTTACTCACTACAACCACATATTGGCTACTTTGTCATGACTTTAGTACAAGCTAAATACAACTATGAATCATAAAAGCATACATTTTGGGGTTTAATGTGTAGTAATGCAAAATGGAGTGGCAAAGTAGTCACTAATCAGTCACATATTTACTTTTGCGTCGCAAATGTGTCGCAAAATAATGGTAAATTTGTGACTGATTTGTGACGTTCTTATATGGTTCCAATTTTCAAACCTTAAAACCATGGATAGTCACTAATCAGTGGTAAATTTGTGACAAATTTCTAACGGTGTGTTAAGAAATTCTAAACCCTAAACACGCGTAAAAAAATCGTCACAAATTTACCACTGATTAGTGATAATAGAGGGTTTTGAGGTTTCAAAACTGGAACTATATTTGAACGTTACAAATCAGTCACAAATTAGTGACTCCCCAGTGGCGTCGCTAATCTGTGACTGATATGTTCGTAACCAATGTGTCACAAATTTGTGACGACCGTTTTTAGTTTAAGTCGTTGCTGATTAGTGACTGATATGTGACTAGATTGAAACCTTCTCACAGTTGTGGCAAATCAGTCACTAATTGGCGACGCCTTTACGACTAGAAATAATAGTCGCAAATTTGCGACGAATTGGCGATTAATATTTCATGAGTCGCAAATCAGTCGCAAAAGTGTCTCAAGTTAGTCGCAAATATTAGTGACTGATTTTGCAGTCACAAACCGCAGTCACTTATGGGCTGTTTTCTTATAGTGTGTTGCTCACGTACATGTGAATCTCATAACGAATACAAAACCTGTTACCAAAGAAAAAAAGAAGAAAAAAAAATCAGAACACAATGAAGAGCACCAGCTAGTATATACCAGTGTTAAAAAAAGAAATATGAGAAGAATTAACATAATCCAACTGTATACATATGGATAATGGATCAATAATAAACAAACCAGTCAAAAAGCCCATAAAATCACATGGTTTTGCATTGGCAACAAAGAGCCTTTAAATTCCGTATGCGAGACCAACGAATCTGCAAAAAGGATAAAGAACAACATAGAAACCATTAGCAATTCGTTAATAAGATATTGTATCATAATACAATATACTACTAATACGAATAACATAAAATATCAATATTGATCACAACAAACTTGTGAGTAGGAAACAGACAGTTTAAAAAAAAATCGTAAAAAATTATCATAAACGTTAACATGTGGTATAGAGGTTAGAAAACTATCAAAATATAGTTGGTTGTCTATAATTTCTCAAAGAAAAAGAGGATTAGGATATCTAATATCAATAGAATACTAAACGTTTTCAGAATCATAATTTAAAATACATAAGTAGACAAATTAAAAGAAAAATATATAGGAAATAATAAAACCACATACCTGATACAATCACGAAATTGTAAAATTATGTGATGAACCTACAAAAAAAAAAAAAAACAAACAACAAACAAATCATAGCAAAAAGGAAAAAACAAAAGCAAGAAAGACAGGCCAAAAAATAAATCTAAAAATTTATAACGTTAACGACGCTTAGAATATAAATAAATATTATGAAAGATAATCACCGCCATAGATGGACACGAAAAACATATTATTATAAGACTTGTGACTGTTAGAGATATAATGGAGAAAGCAATGATGAATGATACGCAAATATACCATACAGAAATAAAATAAAATTAAATACAAAACGTCAAGCATAATCAAACCGACTACAAAATTAAACAATACACAGCTAACAACGATGAAACATGCCTAACAAAATATATTACTAAACAATTTAGAAAGTTGTTATTTCTCTTTACCTTCGTCTTTACATCTTTCATATTTGGACTCCTTACGTTTGACAGTCGATGTAATTGTACGACTAATGTGGGAAATCTAAATAACATACAAACAAAAACGATCAAGAACATATAGAACATAAGAGATTAAAGAATACGAACTAATATAAATATAAACAAACACAAATGCATAAAATTATAACATACCTCGTAAATCGGAGAGCTATCATTCACAAACCATAACAAATGATATGAATAACCAAAAAAAAAAAGAGGATAAGGTTATAAAGATCCGCCTCTGCAAATAACCAAATAAATCAAAGATGAAAATAGACTGATAAAGAAAATATGGAGTCTCATATATCTTACACGTATAAGGATTTAATAAATTTGAAAATAAACATAAACTAAAATATCACAATCAGTCTTACTTCGTTAAAAGGAAAATAAAGCTTGTGAAACCTAAACAAAAGCAAGAAACATACAAAGAATCATTATTATACAAAAAAAAGGTAATAGTATTAAATCAACAGCGGAACCAAAACATTAATAAAAACAAAACACCGAACAAATCAATATAAGATGTAGTATTATATAAGAAACGGTAGAGATAGTAGTTAAGATTTTTTTGTAAAACAGTCAAGGTATCAAAAACAAAAATATTTAGACGACAAAGAGAGCACATCACATACTGGTTAAAAAAAACAAAATACATTTATGAATAAGATAAATAATCCGATTTAGTTTAGAGTGAATTTGTGGCATGACAAGAATCAATAAGTAAATTAAGAAAATAGCAATAAGATTTTTTGCTATTAGAAACTAACAAACGGGTTCCCGTAAAAAGCACTCTCTCCTCATTATGACGAAACACGTGAAGATTGATGCGCGTGGTCTTGGATTCGTATTGAAGAGATGGAATGACGTGGGACACCGTAAGCAACGTGACCGACAAAGGATTTAATGAAGTGAAGACATTTATTCCATGTGGTAGGTAGGACTTTAATGAAGGAAGACATTTATTCCATATAGAGATTCTGACGATAGCTTGTGGATAACCATCACATACAGAGAACAAAAATTGCACTGTTACAAACCTTTGTGGTTCCTCATTAGACTTCATAACAGATATGTTGGAAGTGGTCGTCTATATTATAATGTATGCACTTACGTATTTACAATTCTCGCTAACTAATTTAATAATATGCTTACAAAATATTATAGCAAGTTACACAAACATGTAACTTGTTATTTTAATTACATGTATATGTATATTTGCACATAGTTAGTTACTATAATATACATATTTCTATGTCTCGTTAAATAGAAGGTTAGCGGTACATTTTCTATTGATATGATACATTAACCATTGTAACATCTTCTGAAAACACATAGGGAAAGTGAGGATATCCATGACTCAATACATAAAGCAAAAATACCAAAATCAAAATTCAGACATAAAGATGAACAAACAATCGTTTTAACAAATAATAAAAGTGATATCATAGATCGGTAAAAAATTACTTTGCAAACTAAAACTTTGCATAGCAACCATTTTTTAAGTATAACAGAGTACATATAAAATTATACCTACAAAAAGAAAAGAATGAATCTAAAATATTTACCGACCACAACCAAATTGAAACTTAGCAAATCAAAGTAGATGAAGCTTCCAAGGATAAAATGGCTTTCTCGGCGTTTATTTCGAGCCTAACGCTCCAAGTTCATTAACAACACAATTAATCGTCGCATCAACTTCCTTCGCTTTCATATAAGCCTCCACCGCTGCCTGTACCATCTTCCCAATTTTTTTCTCAAGATTCTTTTCCACATGCTTACACCCTTCGCGTACAGAATTAACAATCATAGTTCTGCACTCCGCCACACCATTTTCTCCCAGAGACGTAGAGGTACCTTTAGATTAGTTCCTCCCATCAGTGGCACCACATCAACCTACAAAACATAGCAGCGTAACTGATAAGTATAAACATCTATGAAAGAAAATATAGTGGTAAACAAATGTATAAATGACTATACCCAAATATATATGTTCATGGGTACCAATGCAGCAAGATGCAAAAAGGGATCAAGAATACATGACATCATCAATGTAATACTAGCAGAAAATTCAACGGACCGCATACGGTGCTAACTCGAAAGTAGAGTGCTATCCAGGAAGATTATCACCTAAAAAAACCCATACACATTTACCATATAAAATTCCTAGCAATAAAGCTACCTAGACAAACATCCACTTGTACATGTCTACCAATCTCTATATATCAATAAACCCCGAAATAGATGTTTAACTTTAACATTAGATATCTACACCTGGACATCACCATCAAGTTCCCATATCCTGTCGAGCTTCAAGGTGATGACACGCTGATTGTCTTCATCACCATATTCGGGATCGGTGCCATCACCAACGGCGAGGGCAGCAGCTGGGACGGCTTGAAGAACTACGAGCTGAAGGGCATGAATGAAGCCTTGAACAGCGACAGTGAGTTGAGAAAGCTGTTCAACAGACCTTGATTTAATACTTTGCACGGTCATTTCAATGCGTTGAGACAGCTATTCAACAGACCATATAGGTATGTTTCTACATAGCTTGTTACAATGTATATATGTATCTATGAATATATGTTTATATGCTCTAATAAATATTTTAGCATGTTACGTAAACAAATAACTTGTTGTTTAACTATATTCATGTATATCTTTACAAAAAAGAATCTACCTAAAATACTTACTGAGCACATCTAAATTGAAACGTAGGAGATGGAGTATGTTTGTCTTGAGCTTCAACAACTCTCTCATCGGTAATTGAAGAAGACGAAGCTTCCGAGGATTTAATGGCCTTGTCAACGTTTAGTTCGAGTCCTAACGCGTCGAAATCTCTCTCGACATCTCGAACATCGTCGTTGTATATATGTAGGAGATCGCCGTAAATCAAACTCTTGTAGATGTATTCGTCGCTGGATTTCACTCGAATGTTTACAAGAAGAACATCTAAATTGAAACTTAGGAGATGGTGAAAAGAGAGATTGAACATGCGGAAGAACAAAAGACAATAAATAAAGGAATATGGTGTATTTATTTAGGGATTTAATGCTTCCATTTAATGTTTTCTTACCGAGGAAGATATTTAAATGGGCGAGTGAGGGTAAGAGGGGGAGAATGTGTGGCAAAATTCACCCTCTCATATAGCAGTGAAACTCCTCTTGTCAATTACTTAAATACTATAATATGCTTTGCTTACCCATGCAAATACTCTTTAGTTTATATGATAATAGAATACGATTACACATGACTTAAACATGTATAAAAAAGAGTTATAAGAATTTATACTAACCTCTCCAAAGAGGATCGAAGCTGAAAATAAACACTTAAACAACATAAAAAAAATATTAGTATTACACCTAACTTATATGATTAGACTGTAGAAAGGTATAAATAATACTAAAAAGATGATAAAATATGGTTTAAACACTGAAAATTCGTCTAAAGGTGCTATACAAAATATTTGTGTTTGGAGGATAAGCATGTCTATTGAATTCATTCTCTGGCACCTAAAATCGGGATTCAAAGAAAACATAATAACGTACAAAAACAATTACAAAAAAAATATTATATAAATATCATTAAAACCTGAAAAAACTCTTAACCATGGCAAGTAGTCACATCTCTGCAAATTTCATATACATAAAAATTATAATCACATAATAAATATAACCATGAATAACACAACCCGGGTTACATATAAATAATACAGACAAATAATAGCCCACAAATTATATAGAAGCTTATAAATCGACATACCTCAAGAAATTAAACCTACATGCATGTTATTTATAAGAAAACACGAAGAACAACAATTAAGAATCAATGAATAGAGAATAAAATAATATTAGATCAATCTAAAAAACAGCTAGTAGACAAATTGCAGAATGTAATTTAACGTTTAACAAAAAAAAAAGAGACGAATACTAACCTTGGACCACCAAAAAATCAAGATTTGGATACGTATTTATAAGCTAAGAGATGAATGAATATTTAGGGTTTAAAAGTACCGACATATAATTATGAGCCAAAATAAGCTATAAAAAAGCCCAATAATATTATAGAAATTTACCATTTTTTATTAAAATACAAACGATAAATATACCATGAAGATTTACACGATTAAAGTTATTATTTAATTTGATTTAAATTTAGATGATAAACGGAAACTTTCATTGATGATTATGTACGGTGAATGTATATTTTACTTTTTTATTAAAATCTGGAGGATGCGATAAAGGAAACTATACAATTTGATTTAAATTTACATGATAAATGTAAAAAAGTTTTGATTATCTTACACGGTCAATGTATAATTTACTTTTATATTAAAATTTAGACGATAAATATTATGTTATGATTTACACAATCTTGAGATTTTACTTTTTGATTTAAATTTACACGATAAAGGAAACATCACTTTTCGATTAATAGATTTATAAATACAGATTTTATTTAAAATACCGACTAAAAAGAAAATTCAAAAAAATCTGGAGCTGACACATGAGCTTTCGCACTTCGTAAATAATATATTGATTACAAATGACACCCTAAGGTTTAACTCTATGACGTGATTAATAATGGTTCAAGTACTTAAAAATCTCAAAACATATACATTTTAGTCAAAGACATGGATTCTTCCTTCTAATGTTGTCACATCCCTAAAAGATTGTAATGTTATAAATCATAGTGGATTGTCATAACTAGTTCTGGTCCGTTTACGGCCCATTAACACTTAGTCTTTAGGCCGGTTTAATGAATCCTAGTTGAATTAGGATTTTCCTTTTATGTACTTTCCTTTTCCCATTAGGAAAATGAATTTTCCTTTTCCCTCTTGTAATAATCCTATATAAAGGATCTTATGATTAATGAATAAACACAATCTTCCCCATTCGTTCTCTTGATTCACAACACGTTATCAGCACGAGTTGCTCCCTAAACCCTAAAAACACAAAAAACGCGATTACTGTTCATCGTTACTATTCATCGTACTGTTCACCGCGTACTGTTCATCGCGCACTATTCATCGCGCACTGTTCATCGACGATTACTGTTCATCGACGATTACTGTTCATCCGGCGTTACTGTTAAAATCATAGTTCATACAGCCTTTAAGGTTACGGCGAACTAGAAGAAAGTTCATACAGCCTATCAACGGTTACGGCGAACTAGAAGACTCACGGAGGTTAAGGTAAACAATAAGAAACCCTAATCTAAAGAACCTAGATTCATGATAATCTTAGAAACCCTAATCTAAATCATGCTTGTTATTGTTATTGCTTGCTTGATTGTGTTTATTGATTCATGATTCGTAATCACTTGAAACCCTAACTTGAAACCCTAACCTAATTCAATTAAAATCCAAACCGATTGCATGATCTGTACCCGTGTCGATCGACACGTAAACTTCTGCCTGAATTTGTTGTTTGAATTAAACTGTGTCGATCGACACAAATCACCCGTCGATCGACAGTAAACACTCTGTCCAAATTTGGTTGCATATTTATTTGAACTCGTTTGTTTGTTTGCTTGTTTGGATTGATTCGTTGATTGATAAACATGAAACTGAAACTGATTGCATCATATAGACATAACATGCTTGATTAAAATCCGGTCATATCATCATACGGTTTAGAATTTGAATACTAGGCTTGCATCATGAGCATATAAAAACATTATGTTAGGTTGTTAAACATAAAAATCTGGTTTCATAAGCATCATGCATCCGTACCCGTTTATATAAGCACCCATGACCTATTTTGCATCATATGCATAAACTTTAAAATCTTATAGTTCTTAGAGAATAGGATGAATGTTTTCAGATGTCGAAAATCAACAATTTGGATTATGCTGCCCTCAATCTCTCTGGAGACAATTACTTACAGTGGGCGTTGGATACTAAGATAAATCTAAAGTCTAAAGGACTTGGCGAATGTATCATTGAGGATAATAATGAGAATGAAAGGAATCGATACAGAACGATATCGATCATTCGTCATCATCTTGTTGAGGGTCTCAAGGATCAATACCTAACCATTGAGAACCCTTTGGACCTTTGGAAAGAATTAAAGATAAGATATGACCACCATAGAACGGTGTTGTTACCAAAGGCCAATTATGATTGGAAGAATCTCAGGTTCCAGGACTTCAAGTCCGTGGAAGAATATAACTCAGCTATGTTCAGAATAGTTTCTCAATTGAGACTATGTGGTGAGAAGGTAACTGAGAAAGACATGTTGGAAAAGACCTTCTCCACCTTTCACACTAATAACGTGTTGCTTCAACAGCAATACCGTGAAAGAGGTTTTGAGACATACTCAAAGCTTATAGCATGTCTATTACTAGCCGAGGAGAATAATACACTGCTAATGAGAAACAGTGAGATGAGACCTCCTGGATCAGCCCCACTTCCTGAAGCGAATGTGGCCACAGATGAAAAGAAAGAAATTAACCACGTCCAAAGTGATTATAGACATCGTGGTCGTGGACGTGGGGGTAGATGGCAAGGACGTGGCCGTGGCCATTTTAATCCATACGGCCGAGGTCAGGGCCGAGGCCACGGATTCCATAACGATCATTCTAACCGCGGGCGAGGACGAGGACGCGGATACCGAACTGACTATGATCGTAATAACCGTGGTATTACTTCTCAACCACGAGAATCAAACCCAAAATCAGTTTGCCATCGATGTGGAATGAGTAATCATTGGGCTAAGACATGTAGGACTCCCAAGCATCTGGTTGAACTCTATCAAGAGAGCCTTAAAGGGAAGAATCCAGAAACTCATATGATCCAGCATGATAATGAAGGAGATTTCGATCATGAGCAAGATGACTTGATGAATTTTGAAACCTCAGATATACTTAAGTGATTGATTTTAATTTTCTGTTTTGGTGTTTTGTGTTTTGCTTGTTTTACGTTTTACACTTTATACTTTGGTTTTGTGTTATTGCTTTCTATTAAACTTTATGGAATGAAAGAGTGTTATTTAAAAGTATCTATTGTTATCTCTTTTGAAGTATGAACGATATGGATGTGTTCATTGTGGATAGTGGATCAAGCCACTCGATATTAAGAGATAAGAGATACTTCATTGATCTTACACTTAAAAAGGCAAATGTAACCACAATTGCGGGTATAGCAAATTTAATTGAAGGCCACGGTCAAGCCCATATTTTATTACCTAAGGGCACGCATCTAGAAATTTCTAATGCGTTATATTCACCTAGTTCAAAGAGAAGTCTATTGAGCTTTAAAGACATTCGAATGAATGGTCTTCATGTTGAAACTAAGGACGAGAATAACAAAGAATTCCTTCAAATCTTTGAAACCGTCCATGGCTATAAGAAAGTCCTAGAGACTATACCTGCCATTTCTGTGGGCCTTTATTGTGCTAAGATCGGAATGATAGAAGCAAATGCTATGGTAAACAAAGAGTTTACTGAGAATTTCACTTTTTGGCATAACCGGCTTGGCCATCCCGGTGCTAACATGATGCGAAAGATATTAGCAAGTACTAATGGGCACACCTTGAAAGAAAGGAGAGTTATCCCAAAGAATCTCACGTGTGAAGCATGTTCACTAGGGAAACTCATTACTAGGCCATTACCAATCAAAGTAACTAAGGAAACGATAAATTTTCTGGAAAGAATTCAAGGAGACATATGCGGACCAATACACCCACCTTGTGGGACGTTTAGATATTTTATGGTCCTTATTGATGCATCCACGAGATGGTCACATGTCAGCCTATTATCAACTAGAAATGTGGCATTTGCAAGATTGCTTGCCCAGCTCATACGTTTAAGAGCACACTTTCCAGATTTTCCTTTAAAGACTATACGTCTTGACAATGCTGGTGAATTTACGTCCCAAGCGTTTAACGATTATTGTATGTCCATGGGGGTAAGTGTTGAATATTCTGTGGCACATGTACATACACAAAACGGTTTGGCTGAATTGTTTATTAAACGCATACAGTTGATTGCTAGACCGTTGCTAATGAGATCAAAACTCCCGGTCTCAGCTTGGGGACATGCAGTTTTACATGCAGCAGAGCTAATTCGTATCAGGCCATCTAGTGAACATAAATATTCCCCATCACAGTTAATAACGGGTCAAGAGCCAGACATATCCCATCTTAAAACATTCGGATGTTCTGTTTATGTGCCTATTGCACCACCACAGAGAACAAAGATGGGACCTCAAAGGAGGATGGGGATATATGTTGGATATGATTCTCCTACTATCATTAAGTACCTTGAGCCAACCACGGGTGATTTGTTTAAGGCCAGGTACGCAGATTGTCATTTTGACGAATCTGTCTATCCAACATTAGGAGGAGATAACAGACTGGTAAAGGAAATTATATGGAATCAAACGTCCTTAAAATGGCAAGATCCTCGGACTCAAGAATGTGAATTAGAAGTCCAAAAGATTATACATTTACAAAAGCTAGCTAATCAATTGCCAGATTCCTTTGCTGACCCGAAAAGAGTAACTAAGTCTTACATACCAGCTGTTAATGCACCGATTAGAATTGATGTTCAAGAGGGACACAATCAAGTTGCTACAGAATCTAAACCACACTCAAAACGTGGCCGGCCAATAGGTTCCAAAGATAAGAATCCTCGGAAAAGAAAGAAAGGTGCTGAAATCGTGGTTGAGGAATCTGATGGAACCCCAGACATAACTGAACCGATAGTTCCAAGCAATGAGACTCGGGACGCCGAGTTTCATGGTTCTGACGTTCCTGAAAATAATGAGATCTCAATGAATTATGTTATGTCTGGAATACAATGGAATAGAAAGTGTGTGGAAATCGATGATATATTTGCTTTTAAGGTAGCACTTGAACTTATGGAGGATCTAGAACCCACGTCGATATATGAGTGCACTCAGAGTGAAAATTGGACTAAATGGAAAGAAGCTATAAACGTGGAGTTGAATTCTTTAAGGAAAAGGGATGTCTTTGGTCCAATAATTCGGACACCCTATGAGATTAAACCAGTTGGACATAAATGGGTCTTTGTGAGGAAAAGAAATGAACATGGTGAAATCGTGAGATATAAAGCACGGCTTGTTGCACAAGGATTCTCACAGAGACCAGGAATAGATTATGAGGAGACATACTCCCCTGTGGTGGATGCTACAACTTTTAGATTTTTGATAAGTCTGGCTATAAGAGAAAAGTTGGATATGCGGTTAATGGACGTTGTAACTGCATACTTATATGGTCCACTGGATAATGAGATTTATATGAGATTACCAGAGGGTATTGAGCTCAAAGATAAGAAAGGTTCTCGAGAACAACACTGCATAAGGCTGAACAAATCCCTTTATGGACTGAAGCAAAGTGGGCGTATGTGGTACAATAGATTGAGTGAGTACTTAGTCAAAGAAGGCTATAAGAATGATCCCATCAGTCCATGTATTTTTATAAAAAAGTTTGCAAACAAAGGGTTTGTTATCATAGCAGTTTACGTGGATGATTTGAACATCCTTGGAACCCCTGGTGAAATCGTCCAAACAGTTGAATGCCTCAAGAAAGAATTTGAGATGAAAGACCTAGGCAAAACTAAGTTCTGTTTGGGATTGCAACTTGAGTACATAAATGATGGAATCCTTGTGCATCAAATGGCATATACTGAAAAGGTACTCAAGTGTTTTAATATGGATCAATGTCACCCATTGTCCAGCCCAATGGTGGTGAGATCTCTTGATCTAGAAAAGGATCCGTTTGGTCCTAAGAGAGACTCTGAAGAAGTCCTTGGTCCCGAAGTGCCATATCTCAGTGCCATAGGAGCTTTAATGTATCTGGCAAGCCACACTAGGCCAGATATATGTTTTGCCGTGAATTTATTATCAAGATTTAGCTCATGTCCGACCCAAAGGCACTGGGACGGGATAAAACATATTCTTTGTTACCTACAAGGAACGAAAGACTTGGGTCTATTTTATACTAACCAATCTAAGGACGGTTTAGTTGGTTTTGCTGATGCAGGTTATCTTTAAGATCCTCATAATGCACGGTCCCAGACAGGTTATGTGTTTACTCATGGAGGAACTGCAATATCTTGGCGGTCAATGAAGCAGGCCATTGCAGCTACATCTTCTAATCATTCAGAGATATTGGCAATTCATGAGGCTAGTCGTGAGTGTGTTTGGTTAAGGCTGATGACCCAGCACATAAGAGTGGATTGTGGAATGGCCGAAGGTAAGCAGGAATCGACGGTCTTGTTCGAGGACAATGCAGCGTGTATAGCTCAACTTAAGGATGGATACATCAAAGGTGATAGGACGAAGCACATTCTGCCAAAATTCTTCTTCACATCCGATCTACAGAAAGATGGAGAAATTCAAGTGCAGCAAGTACGATCAAGTGAGAATTCAGCAGACCTATTCACCAAGTCACTTCCAACCTCAACGTTCAAGAAACTTACTTATCAGATTGGAATGCGTCGTTTGAAAGACTTGCAGTGAGGTTCAGAACAGGGGGAGTAATACGTGTTGTACTCTTTTTCCTTCACCACGGTTTTGTCCCAAAATGGGTTTTACTTGGTAAGGTTTTAATGAGGCAACATCCAAAGCGTATTACAAGCCCATTAGAGTTATGACATCCAAGGGGGAGTGTTATAAATCATAGTGGATTGTCATAACTAGTTCTGGTCCGTTTACGGCCCATTAACACTTAGTCTTTAGGCCGGTTTAATGAATCCTAGTTGAATTAGGATTTTCCTTTTATGTACTTTCCTTTTCCCATTAGGAAAATGAATTTTCCTTTTCCCTCTTGTAATAATCCTATATAAAGGATCTTATGATTAATGAATAAACACAATCTTCCCCATTCGTTCTCTTGATTCACAACATGTAACTATATATATAATATTAAGTCCACTTAGTGAGATAAAATTGTTTATAGATTGAATGTGTAACTTTCATTTGGTGTTAAAAAAAAAGAGTTACAATATAACCATCAGCTTAAATTTTTTCTTATCCATATTAAAACTCTGAAAAAGGAGAGAACAATGTCACCATTTTTAGAAGAAGAAGACAATTTCACTAACCATAAAGCCAAGAACTCGTAACAAAGAGATAGATACATTCATGATCGGACAAGAAAAATCCAAAAGGATGTGTCCTTATAATTTTTCCGGAATAAATACTCACACGGCCTTATATTTCTGCGCAAAGATCCTTTCAAATTTTCAGCCAGATTCCTTCAAGTCCCGGTCAATAAACCATCTTTATGATAGGATCTGCTTAGCTTAATGCAAATTACGAAATCGGGCGTAGACCCTAAACCACACTGCCATGACCGCCACCAATATCTTCATGCGTTTCAACCGTCTTGAAATCGGTATACGAAAGCGGTTCATAGATTTCTCCGGAGACGAGTACACCAAAATAATCCGGCATTGATAACTCGGAAATAAGCTTGTTTTTGTGGAGGAGACACGATTTGATCGTATGGAGAGAGACTTTGCAGCCGCTCTTCGCCTTAAACCCGAAGTTCCAATCAGCAGTTGCGGTTTAAGCGTTGACGGAGAAGGAGTCGACAAAGACTTCCAAGTGACAAAAATATGCCGAGGAAGAGGTTCTAAGTAAATGAACGAAAAGAGAGAATCCGATGAATACAAAAGTATTGATAACGAGGTAGATAATGCAGAGTGAAGCTAGAGAAAGCTTGACCGCTTTTTCTCCGTCTTCAACGTTTGTGTTCCGGCGGTTAAAGCTTCCAGGCGATATTGGTAGTGTTGGCTCCGGAGACCACAAGTAGCACACTTAAACTCTTAACTAAAGAACTTTTAGCAACATTCCTTCAAACTTTGTAAAGGCGAATGTCTTTTAATCTTGTCCTGGCCAAGAGTGAGATTGTAACACATAATGTTGAAATTTCCATGTTCATCTTCCATAGTTAAGGGCATGCTCATTTGTTCATTTAATTGATTCGTTTGGATGATGCTCATTTCTAGCACTAAATAAGAATCAATTCTCATCTATATCCAAATGAATCAATTAAATGAACAAATGAGCATGCCCTTAACTATGGAAGATGAACATGGAAATTTCAACATTAGGTGTTACAATCTGACTCTTGGCCAGGACAAGATTAAAAGACATTCGCCTTTACACAGTTTGAAGGAATGTTGCTAAAAGTTCTTTAGTTAAGAGGCTTCTTGCTTTTTTAGTTTAAAAAATATAGTTTATATTTTTTATTTATGTTCCTCTTGTTTTTTTTTTTTTTGGTGTTAATTTATTTTCCTCTTGTTTGATTTTCGGTATTATATTTTCCATTCTAATCTACTTCATTTATATATTATTTTATATATTCATTATATTTTTCTAAAAAGTTGTAATTAATAACAGTTTATATACTTTAAAATCTCCAAAAAAAAAATTACAATCTTTTATGGTTATGGCATCCCTATAACATAGGGATATAATATTGCCACCAATTATCTGATTCTCCAAATCCTTGTTGTTGTCTATAAAACGTTTATATAAAGCCAATTTAGTGAGATATTATTTATCTATTAACATAATCTTATACGTAAATGTAATTTTCCATTACAATATTACCATCGTGTTCTTATTAATCCCATCTTATTTTCTTTTTTTTTTAAATTACACTTTATTTAAAAAGAAGAAAATTTTTTACTAACTTTAAGGCAAGAACTCGTAACAAAGCGATAGAGATATTCATGATCGGAGAGAAAATCTAAAAGGATGTGTCCTTGTACTCCTGTAACCACTACAAGAAAACAGCCGCAAAACCGACGGAATTTCCGACGGAAGTTATTCCGTCGGAAACTTTTCGACGGTAAACAGACCGATTTCCGACGGAACCGAAATTTTTCAATTTTGTCGGCAATCAGTCGGAAATATTTTCGACTGATAAGAAGACCGTCGGAAATCGGTCGGATTATTGGACCGTGTAACTTGCCGGTGCCGACGCCGGAGGAGATTCCGGTCGTTTGTCGGAAATACGTCGGAAACGATATTACCGTTAATATTTTCCGACAGACACCCAACTAGCTGTCGGAAATCTGTCGGAAAAATAGCCGTTATTATATCCGTTGGTTTTCCGACGCCTTTCCGACAGATTTCCGATGGTCAGCGTATTTATATATATGATTCCACACATCTTCATTCACTCACAACAACAACTTCCAACCAAACATTTATTAGAAAAAAATCGTTAAGAGAGGGAGATGTCATCTTCTAGATATTATAGATCGTGGATGGATGAAGAGATGTGTGATCCGGAGCCGAACACATTAAATGAAAGTTATGCACGAGGTATATGCGAGTTCATGGCGGTTGTCGGAAATCGACCGGAGATAAAATATCCATGTTTAAATTGTTGCAATTCGCGTAATGTTAAGGTAGAACAAGTTTGGCATCACTTGTATACCCATGGTTTTATGCCGGGATACAAAATTTGGTTTTTTCATGGAGAAACTAATTATGATGGTGGTAGTAGTAGCAGTGCACCATATGTTGCGGATAGCTTAGGCGAACATAGAACGGATAGCTTAGGTGAACATAGAACGGATAGCTTAGGCGAACATAGAACGGAAGTAGATTTTGGTGTAGGTACCGTTGAGATGGTTCATGATGCGTTTAGAGAGAATTTTCCATCGATCGTAATAGGGGAGGATAGAGTAGAAGAACCAAATGAAGAAGCTAGAAGATTTTTTGATATGTTAGACGCAGGGAAGCAGCCATTATATCATTGGTGTAGAGACGGACATTCACCTTTATCAACTGCGAGTAGACTGATGACCATTAAGACAAACTTCAATTTGGCGGAAGAGTGTGTTGATGCGATAGCAGATTTTGTGAAAGATATTTTGCTTGAAGATAATCAGGCACCTGCATCATACTACGAGATAGAGAAACTTGTAGCTGGTCTTGGTATGCCATATTAGGTGATAGATGTATGCATCGACAACTGTATGCTATATTGGAGAGAAGACGAAGACTGGAGAAGATGTAAATTTTGTCGTAAACCACGATATCAGGATACTGGTGGCAGAGTTCCAATTCCATATAAACGTATGTGATACTTACCATTGACAGCGAGGTTAAACAGGTTATATCAATCTGCGCGAACGACAGAATAAATGAGATGGCATGCAGAGCATCGTCAAGATGGAGAGATTACACATCCTTCAGATGCAAAAGCATGGAAACATTTTCAAATGTTGTATCCGGATTTTGCATACGAGTCAAGAAATGTGTACCTCGGGTTAAGTACGGATGGTTTCAACCCATTTGGGAAACATGGAAGGCAGTATTCTTTATGGCCCGTAATCGTAACACCGTACAATTTGCCCCCTGGTATGTGCATGCGTCGAGAGTTTTTATTCCTCTCCGTTCTTATTCCCGGCCCTGAGCATCCGAAGAGATCACTTGATGTATTCCTCCACCCATTGATTTATGAGTTACAAATGCTATGGAGTCACGGTGTCGAAGCGTTTGATGTTTCACGGCAGCAAAATTTTCATATGCGTGCGGTCCTTATGTGGACTATTAGCGATTTCCCAGCATACGGTATGCTATCTGGATGGACTACTCATGGAAGATTATCGTGCCCGTTTTGCTAAGACAACACTGACGCTTTCCAATTGAGGAATGGAAGAAAGCCATGTTGGTTTGATTGCCATAGAAGGTTTCTACCGGACGGCCATCCCTATCGTCGGTCTAAAAGATTATTTAAGAAAAATAAAAAAGTGTTTGATGCTCCAATTGATGAGATAGACGGTCGTACTATATTGGAGCAGTTGAAAGATTTTGGTGCTTAGAGGACTCCTGATTGTGGGGGTAATGGGCATGAACCAGTTTGTGGTGTAGGGGAAGCTCATAACTGGCACAAGAAGAGTATATTTTGGGATTTGCCGTATTGGAAGGATTATTTATTAAGGCACAATCTCGATGTGATGCATGTTGAAAAGAACTTATTTGACAACATCATGAATACGGTGTTCAACGTCCCGGGAAAGACAAAAGACAATGTGAAGTCTAGGATGGATGTTTCAAAGATTTGCAACCGTGATTATCTTGAACGTCTTCCCGATGGTTTATATCATTTTCCTCCGTACCGATTGCAAATAGAAAAGATAAGAGAATTTTTCCGGTGGATTAAAGACGAAGTTAAATTCACTAATGGATATGCAGCTAATCTGGGTAACTGCGTAGACTTGCGATACCTAAAGTTTATGGGACTGAAGAGTCATGATTGTCATGTAGTGATGCAGAGGCTTCTTCCATTTGCTTTTACCCATCTCCTTCCTCAAACTGTCCACGAAGCTATTGCAGCAGTTGGTGCTTTCTTTAGGGATTTATGCACGAGGACACTTACAGTTGAGGGGATCCGCAATTTAGATGCCAATATACCAGTGATCCTTTGCAATTTTGAGAAGATCTTTCCGCCGTCTTTTTTTGATGTTATGGAACATATTCCCCTACACCTCCCCCGCGAAGCCGAACTAGGTGGTCCCGTTCAATTTCGTTGGATGTATCCTTTTGAGCGGTACATGTTCCATCTAAAGAAGAAGGTCAAAATTTTGGCTCGAGTTGAAGGTTTTATTGTCGCACAGAGTATCAATGAAGAATCATCACAGTTTGCGGAATATTACTTTCCACGGGAAGTTCGTATGAAGAGTAGACGTCCTGCTCGTCATGATGATAGAGGTGAGAGAGTCATGTATGCCGCGCTGGTCCCTGAGTTGTTTTCGCAAGTTGGCCGAGTGATTGGGAGAGGGAAGAAACGCTTCCTATCACAAGATGAGTGGAGTCACTTACATATGTATATCCTAACGAATTGTGAGGAGATGGCGGAGTACGAAAGGTAAAAACAGAACTTTTTTAAATACATCATTTTTTTAATACCTAAGTAATATATAGGTTTCATATGTTATATATTGTTGTTTGCTTTCAGGATTTACATTGCATCAATACGTCGCTATTATCCGGAAATGACAGAAGACGAACTTGGAGAATTTAAGGAATCCGAGTTTGTAAATTGGCTGCAACATTACGTAAGTTTTTAAAAAACGTTTATATATCTTAAAATTAGTGAATAAATTAATACTTAATTAAATATTTGTTTATTAATTTGTCTACATTATTATCTCAGGTTTCTGAAGGAATGAAGAATGGAGAAAGGTTTCCGACATGGTTACAAGAGATAGTTTTTGGCCCAAGCTTCGAAGCAACTTCATACAAAGGATATTGCACTAGGGGATTTGCATTTACGATTCATGAAGAAAGGCCGAGGCCAACTGCAGATTACGGTATTTCAGCTACATGTGGTGATGTAGTCTACTACGGGATTCTCAAAGAAATATTGCAAGTGCGCTATCCAGGAATATTGGGCATGAGGTGCATTGTTTTCTTGTGTGAGTGGTATGATCCATCATATCCAGAAGGTGTTCAGGTGAGCCAATTTGGCGTCACTTCGGTAAATTCTTCTAGGAGACTGCAAAAGTATGACCCATTCATCCTAGCATCACAGGCAGACCAGGTTTGATTTTAAAATTTTATAATACGTGTGTTATAGATAAATAATGATATTGTAATTGCCTAAACTAAATATGTTTGTTTCAGGTATGCTACATTTCTTACCCTAGGGTAACACATCGAGGAGATCCTTGGATTACAGTGACTCCAATTAATCCAAGAGGGAGACTATATGGAGTTGCTGAGCAAGATGCTATGCAACCAACTAGAATT
This sequence comes from Draba incana, assembly GCA_963576765.1. Taxonomy (NCBI): domain Eukaryota; kingdom Viridiplantae; phylum Streptophyta; class Magnoliopsida; order Brassicales; family Brassicaceae; genus Draba; species Draba incana. The sequence goes on along the minus strand of OY755203.1, from coordinate 11,117,607 downwards.
ACTCTGATGGATCCAGTTGATCATTCTTCTGCAGTGGACCTTTTTGTTGATTTCACAGAATTTTGTGATAATATAGTACATTCAGAATCAGAAGAAGAAGTTGGAGAATTTGATGAAGACGAAGACACAATTCCTTCGGAAGGATCAGAATCAGACTCAGATTTGTTACATTATATGTTTGTATCTGTTAACATAAACAGTTTCAGATTATTTATATTTTTGTATTTTTTTTTTAATAACTTGCTTTTGCGTTGGAAATCTGTCGGAAATATATATATTTCCGACGTATTTCCGACAGAAACGGATATATATAATCTTCTTATAAAAAGTTCATCTTCTTATCTTGCCAAAACCCGTGTCGATCGACGGATATAGGGTTGTCGATCGAGACTGGCTCTTCTGTTTATTTTGGTTATTTTGAAGCATCCGTCGGAAATCTGTCAGATTTCCGACGCAATATTGATATCATGCTAACCTTAAAAGACGACACGTGTTACCCTTACATCTGTCGGCAATCTGTCGGAAATATATCTATTTTTCCTACAGATTTCCGTCAGGTTTCGGGATTTGATGTCAAATTCCAGAATTCCGAGAAGACAAAGTCTCGGCATACGATTCTAACAACTAAAGGTAAAGATTAATTGAGTAAATAACCTTGTGGATGATATACAGAATATGATTTGCGATTTGCTCATGGTTTAACCAAAAACATTTCATACAGTTACATATACATAAACATAGATGTTTACAAAAAAATCCTAAAAAACCAAATGTTTAGAATTTGAAACTAACAATAATATTATCAAGTATTTTATCTTCTAAATCATGCTCCAACCATGCTATTCCCTTGTAACTACGAAAACGGATCGTTAACAAGCTTTAAATCACAAATCTGTCGAAAATCTGTCGGAAATATATATATATATTTCCGACAGATTTCCGACGGATGCTTCAAAATAACCAAAAAAACAGAAGAGCCAGTGTCGATCGACAACCCTATATCCGTCGATTGACACGGGTTTTAACCTTTAAGCTTTAGGGTAAAACGTGTCTTCCTTAAAGCTTCTGTCGATCGAAATCCTTCCATCGACACTGGCTCTTCTGTTTTTTATTTTTATTTTGAAGCTTCTGTCGGAAATCTGTCGGAAATATATATATATTTCAGACAGATTTCCGACAGATGTGCCAAATTTTACCCGCGAAATGAACAATAAATACCGCGAAATGAAAATCACAAACCAACAGATTTCCGACAGATTTTAATCCGTCAGAAACTCTGGGTTATTAACAGACGCATCGTCTTCTTCTTCTCCACGCGTTGAAATCCTTCTCTGATCGCCTCCTCCGATCGCGATTTGCCTCCAACCACCGATTTCGCCGCTGCTCCTCGCCGGAATTCGACTCCGAACCTCTCGACAACCTCGCCGCTCCTCCTCTCCGCAGTCTCGCCGCTCCTCCTCGCCACAGCCGCAGCCGCGCCTCCTCGCCGCTCCTCCTCGTCGCTGCCGCCTCCTCGCCGCAGCCTCCTCCTTGCCAGATTTGTTATGGCGGATCTTCCTTATCATTTGTAAGTTTAGGATTTGATTTTAGGAATTAGGAATTGATTTAGGAATTGAGGTTTTGTGAATTATGTATTGATTTTGTAAATTAGGGATTGATTTTTTGAATTAGGAATTGAGTATGTGAATTAGGGATTGAAATTTTGTGAATTTGTGAATTTGGAATTTGGAAATTTATGAATTTGTGAATTTGTGAATTTGGAAATTTATGAATTAGGAATTTGGAATTTGGAAATTTATGAATTTATGAATTTGTGAATTAGGAATTTGGAATTTGTGAATTTGGAATTTGTGAATTAGGAATTTGGAAATTTATGAATTTTTTTTAAACAATGGTAATTTTATAATTAAATATTTAAACAATTTCGAAATTTTAAAATAATGAATTAATTTTTGAATTTATATCTATATTTTTCAAAATTTTAAATACTTAGATTTAGGAAAATTATATTTTATATATTTTGGAAACAATTGTTAGCATTTTCTACTAATTTTTAAACAATTTTAAGGATTAATTTAGAATTTTAGAATTTTAAATTATGTAACAATTACTTAAGAATTTTAGAATTTCTTAATAATTTTACACTTATTTGAAAAAGTTAAGATTTTTTCATAACTTTATAATTTATTAATATAAATGTAGGGATTATAGTGGTTTCGCTGTATCTGGCGGCGGCCAACGTCGTGCTCGTGCGAGTAGACCTCGTTCGAGTACGACGTCTGCACCAACACCGTCGTCTACACCTCTACAGACGCCGGTCACACCACCAGCCACGACAGCACCGTCCCAGCTTAGCGTCGAGGACTTCATGGGTCTTCCTGGACGAGATAGGTTGACTAATCTCCATCCAGACATGCGCGGTACAGACAGATGGTAAGTTTTTTGTTACATTTTTTTTTTACTAATATAATTTAATTGTGACTAATGTTATTATATTGTTACATTTTTTTCCCGTAGGTTTGGTGATTCTCGAAGCGGGATTTCGAAGTCCCTCAACAAGATGGAAAACTCTTTGCTCCGCCGTCCGTATGCGACGTACACCGCCATGCCACTGGAGGATCAAGAAATGTGGTTTCGCCAATTTGCGGTAAGTCATATGTTTTCAAAATTTTTACTTTCATTTAAAGTATTATTATTTTTATTTAATTTTTCTTTTTGCAGCAAGAATTTAGGTGGGAACCACACTTGACCGCTATAGTCAGGAGGGAATTCGACTCGAAAGCGGCACGACACTACTCGAAGAAGCTATTCGAGTGGAAGGATAAGTGGCAACACGGTCAGGTGCCAAAGGAGATGGTTGAGAAGTCGGACTTGTGGAACGGGTTCGTCGCCTATTGGCAAGACGAGGCTACCAAGGCGAGCTCTACATATCACTCTACCAACCGGAACAACACGCGCAACGGCAAGGGGAAGGCCACCCACAACATTGGAGCTACCAGCAAGATGACAAAGGCTCGGGATATGGTAAGTTTTTATGTACGTCTTGCTTTTTATTAAATTGTTTTTTAGTTTTATACATTTATATTATCAAATAAATATCTAACAACTGCAGGCTAAGGAGTTGGGTCGGGAACCCAACAACTTGGAACTTCTGCTAGCAACACACACCAACAAGGATGGTGTCATCTAGGATCAGCTAGCTCGGGAGATTCAGGAGAGCGTCCGAAGAATGGAAGACGAGTACATTCTGTCTCAGCCATCCACGGAATGAACCCCTCCCCTCACCCAAGCCCCGGACGACATCATCAACCAATTCGTCTTAAAGGTATGTAAAATTTAAAATAGTTTTCAAGTCTTTTTCATTTACAATTTAATTTGTTCTGCAGGTTGCTCTGCAGAGCAAAGGGCGGATTTATGGTCTTCTCGACGATGCAGGATCATCGGGGTCTTCTTGTTACTACAGCGAGACATCCGAGCTGAGAGCCCAGATGCAGGAAAAGGACGTCGAAATAGTAGGTTTGAAGACGACGGTCCAACAGATACGAGATGCACAAGCCGCCCTAGAAGCCGAGCGGGAGAAGGAGAGAGCCGAGCGGGACAAGGAGAGGGAGATGATGCAACGGATGATGGCGTACTTGGGGCGCAACCCGGATTTTCCTTCGGCGCCCACCGATTAGATTTTTATTTTCAACGTTTTTGTAAAACAATATTACTTTTTATTTTTATTTAAATAATTTTATTTTAATTTAAATAATTTCAAATTTTAAATTTAAATTTTATATTAAATTAATTATTATTTAAATTATTATCATTTTTAATAATTTCTACGGATCTGTCGGAAATCTGTCGGAAAATGATTCGTCGGACATCTGTCGGAAATACATCCGCCGGAAAGTTGTCGGTAAGTCGTCGGTTTATAAGTAATCGGAACCCGTCGGAATTTTGTCGGAAACAAAATCGATGGTTAACCGACGGCTATTCTTCCGACGGATTGCCGGACTCCGGCAGGCTGTCGGAAATCTGTCGGAAATAAGTGTGTCGGAAATCTGTCGGAATTTGTGACGGATTTCCGACAGACTTATGATTTCCGACAAGATAGAACGGACGGAATTATCTGTCGGAATATGGCTTTTCCGACAGATTTCCGACGGATTTTACCGTCAGTTTCTCGCTGTTTTCTTGTAGTGAACTCCTCCCGGAATAAATACTCACACGGCCTCATACTTCCAAGCAACGATCCTGCCGTCGTCAAATTCACTGGAATATCGCCGCAAGTTACGATCAAGAAACCTTGTTTCGGTTCATCATATGATCGACGATTTATCGTAACGCTAAATACGACCTCTAGCCGTAGATCCCAAATCACGCCGCCAACAATACTTTCTGGCGTTTTAACCGTTTTGGAAACGGCATAGGAAAGCGGTTTATAGAGTTTTCCAGTGACGAGTTGCCCGAAATAATCCGGCATTTTTGTCTCGGCGATAAGCTTGTCACCACGGAGGAGACGTGATTTGATCGTATGGAGAGAGGCTTTGCAACGGTAACCTGGGTTCTTCGCGGCAAAACCGACATTCCAGTCAGCGGTTGCGGTTGCGTTTGAAACGGAGAAGGAGTCGACAAAGACCTCCAAGTGACAATCCCTAGGGGAAGAGGAGATTAGACCAAAACCACTAAGAAAGATGATTCCCACGGCCACGAAAGTGGTAACAAGGTAGACAACGCCGAACGAGACTAGAGTAAGCTTGGACGCTCTTTCTCCGTCGTCACCTTCTGCGTTTCCGACGGTTGAACCTTCCTGGCGACATTGGCAGTATTGGCTCCGGAGGCCACAAGAGGAACAACTAGACCTTGCCATTAGTGAATGAAAACAAAAAATAGATAATTCAAGGTTAATAAGGTATATATATAAATTAAGGTATATATAAGTTTGTGTAAAATAAAATAAAAAACATTTTCTAAAAATTTAACACTTACAAGCATCAAGTATGTAGATTACCAAATCTTAAACCGTATATCAAAATTAATTACAACTGTTAACGTTAAGGGTAAAAATAAAAAAAGGATACTTGAGATAATACCAAAATAATATCTATTTCAATTTTCAAATTTTCAAATCTTTTCGGCTGATTCACTTCTGATAATCCCCAAAATAATATCATAACAAATTTTCGTATCCACAGGCAAAATTTTAAAAGAAACTGAAATTATTAGATAATCGATCGAAATTATTGCCTTGGGCATTCAGATATTCGGTTCGGTTTCGGTCCGGTACCAATCAGTTCTGGATTTTTTGAGTAGAGGGGTATAAGACCATATGGGTACCGAAATAATTTCGGTTCAGTCTCGGTTCGGTGCTATTAATTTCGGATCGGTTTCGTTCTTATAATAAATACCTAAAATTTTTAGTTTTCATTCGATTTCGGTTCGGTTCTAATTATTTTTTTATCCAAACTACCCTAAATTATCCGAAAAATAGTATATGTTTTTCATAAAAAATAAAAAAATACATTTATATTAGCTATTTTTATCCGAACAATCTACCAGTAAATAAAAATATTTGAACTAACCAAACTAATTGTAAACATAACAAACAAATAAAAATTGTAAAATATACCTTAACCGGGTATCCATTCGGTTCTCCGTTCGATATCAATTCGGTTCCGGTTCTTTTTATTCTAGCCATATAAAACCCAACGGATATTCTTAAAATTTGATTCGGTTTCGGTTTGGATAATTTCATATCAGTTTCGGTTGGGTTTTTCGGTTCCGGTTATTTTTGCCGAGTCCTATTATTGCCTCTTATATATCAGTAATAATCTACGGAACCAGAATTTAAGATCAAATTCATTCTTTAATTCCTTCCCTAACCCAAAAAAATATATATATACATATGGCTACAAGATTCTCAACGCTACCGTCCTCCGCCTTTGATCCCCCTACTCCTCCTTCACGGTGGTGGTCACAACTGCATTCATTACACATTCGTCGCGGGAAATTAACTAAAGAAGAAGTATGGGCTCTTTTTAAACCCCATTGTTACGGGTTGTTAACCGTCTTCGTGGTCATGTCCATCTTCCTCTCGTTAGCCTATTACACTGACAGCCATAGTTGCCACGTCGACTCCTCCGTCGAAGCAATCTCCGTTTCTCTCTCTTCCATCTCCATGTGGCACGTTGACTTCCTCGTGAGAAACCCTAGTCCGAGGTGTTCTATCGATTACGACGGCGATTACGTGTATGCCAAGCTAGGTTCCTTCAATGGAGTCGTTTTGAATACGTCTCACACAGGTCGTTCACGTGGCCTCACGAGTTTCTCGGTTGATTTCGTTACGAGTAATCAAAGCGACCTTGTTTCAGCTTCTCCTCCTAGGGTTTTGGAATTGGACATCAAAATTAGGGCTAAGAAGAAGCAATACATGGATGAGGATGAGATTGGACATTTCGACATCAAATGTCAGAATTTGATATTTGGTCATGCGAATATCAAGTGTGACTCGTCTTTCAAAAAGTTGGAGCGGTGTTGCTAAAGTGTTTAATGAATTATACGAGGTTTTCTTGATTTTTTTTTTCTCCCTTTTCTTGTTAAAGAGTTTTCTTGAATTAAAGGTTTTGCAAGACAATCAAATAAAAATTAATTAAAAGAGTTTCTTGCTTTCCTTAACCGATACAAGTTTTCATTTCTTATTTGAATTTCTGATATTTATTTATTTTTTCTATTAAGAATTTCTGATATTGTAAACCACATAATTTGTGTTTAATTGTTACATTCAGTTCAGTATATACCGTTATTGATTAAAATCCACTTGGGGCTTAGATTTCTCTCCCTTGGTAGGAGGATCCTTGAATTTGGTAGGAGGATCGTTGGTTCTTTTTATGATTTATACATTGGTTTCCTTTCACGACGTATTCTCAATTTCAAATCAATAAAGATTTCATATGACAAAAAAGTTCAATTTATAATCATGGATACGAGATCTCTCATATATATATATATATATATATATATATATATATATATATATATATATTTGTTATAAATCATAGTGGATTGTCATAACTAGTTCTGGTCCGTCTACGGCCCATTAACACTTAGTCTTTAGGCCGGTTTAATGAATCCTAGTTGAATTAGGATTTTCCTTTTTATGTACTTTCCTTTTCCCATTAGGAAAAGGAATTTTCCTTTTCTCTCTTGTAATAATCCTATATAAAGGATCTTATGATTAATGAATAAACACAATCTTCCCCATTCGTTCTCTTGATTCACAACACGTTATCAGCACGAGTTGCTCCCTAAACCCTAAAAACACAAAAAACGCGATTACTGTTCATCGTACTGTTCATCGCGTACTGTTCATCGCGCACTATTCATCGCGTACTGTTCATCGACGATTACTGTTCATCGACGATTACTGTTCATCCGGCGTTACTGTTCAAATCATAGTTCATACAGCCTTTAAGGTTACGGCGAACTAGAAGAAAGTTCATACAGCCTATCAACGGTTACGGCGAACTAGAAGACTCACGGAGGTTAAGGTAAACAATAAGAAACCCTAATCTAAAGAACCTAGATTCATGATAATCTTAGAAACCCTAATCTAAATCATGCTTGTTATTGTTATTGCTTGCTTGATTGTGTTTATTGATTCATGATTCGTAATCACTTGAAACCCTAACTTGAAACCCTAACCTAATTCAATTAAAATCCAAACCGATTGCATGATTTGTACCCGTGTCGATCGACACTAGTTTTATGTCGATCGACACGTAAACTTCTGCCTGAATTTGTTGTTTGAATTAAACTGTGTCGATCGACACAAATCACCCGTCGATCGACAGTAAACACTCTGTCCAAATTTGGTTGCATATTTATTTGAACTCGTTTGTTTGTTTGCTTGTTTGGATTGATTCGTTGATTGATAAACATGAAACTGAAACTGATTGCATCATATAGACATAACATGCTTGATTAAAATCCGGTCATATCATCATACGGTTTAGAATTTGAATACTAGGCTTGCATCATGAGCATATAAAAACATTATGTTAGGTTGTTAAACATAAAAATCTGGTTTCATAAGCATCATGCATCCGTACCCGTTTATATAAGCACCCATGACCTATTTTGCATCATATGCATAAACTTTAAAATCTTATAGTTCTTAGAGAATAGGATGAATGTTTTCAGATGTCGAAAATCAACAATTTGGATTATGCTGCCCTCAATCTCTCTGGAGACAATTACTTACAGTGGGCGTTGGATACTAAGATAAATCTAAAGTCTAAAGGACTTGGCGAATGTATCATTGAGGATAATAATGAGAATGAAAGGAATCGATACAGAACGATATCGATCATTCGTCATCATCTTGTTGAGGGTCTCAAGGATCAATACCTAACCATTGAGAACCCTTTGGACCTTTGGAAAGAATTAAAGATAAGATATGACCACCATAGAACGGTGTTGTTACCAAAGGCCAATTATGATTGGAGGAATCTCAGGTTCCAGGACTTCAAGTCCGTGGAAGAATATAACTCGGCTATGTTCAGAATAGTTTCTCAATTGAGACTATGTGGTGAGAAGGTAACTGAGAAAGACATGTTGGAAAAGACCTTCTCCACCTTTCACACTAATAATGTGTTGCTTCAACAGCAATACCGTGAAAGAGGTTTTGAGACATACTCAAAGCTTATAGCATGTCTATTACTAGCCGAGGAGAATAATACACTGCTAATGAGAAACAGTGAGATGAGACCTCCTGGATCAGCCCCACTTCCTGAAGCGAATGTGGCCACAGATGAAAAGAAAGAAATTAACCACGTCCAAAGTGATTATAGACATCGTGGTCGTGGACGTGGGGGTAGATGGCAAGGACGTGGCCGTGGCCATTTTAATCCATACGGCCGAGGTCAGGGCCGAGGCCACGGATTCCATAACGATCATTCTAACCGCGGGCGAGGACGAGGACGCGGATACCGAACTGACTATGATCGTAATAACCGTGGTATTACTTCTCAACCACGAGAATCAAACCCAAAATCAGTTTGCCATTGATGTGGAATGAGTAATCATTGGGCTAAGACATGTAGGACTCCCAAGCATCTGGTTGAACTCTATCAAGAGAGCCTTAAAGGGAAGAATCCAGAAACTCATATGATCCAGCATGATAATGAAGGAGATTTCGATCATGAGCAAGATGACTTGATGAATTTTGAAACCTCAGATATACTTAAGTGATTGATTTTGATTTTCTGTTTTGGTGTTTTGTGTTTTGCTTGTTTTACGTTTTACACTTTATACTTTGGTTTTGTGTTATTGCTTTCTATTAAACTTTATGGAATGAAAGAGTGTTATTTAAAAGTATCTATTGTTATCTCTTTTGAAGTATGAACGATATGGATGTGTTCATTGTGGATAGTGGATCAAGCCACTCGATATTAAGAGATAAGAGATACTTCATTGATCTTACACTTAAAAAGGCAAATGTAACCACAATTGCGGGTATAGCAAATTTAATTGAAGGCCACGGTCAAGCCCATATTTTATTACCTAAGGGCACGCATCTAGAAATTTCTAATGCGTTATATTCACCTAGTTCAAAGAGAAGTCTATTGAGCTTTAAAGACATTCGAATGAATGGTCTTCATGTTGAAACTAAGGACGAGAATAACAAAGAATTCCTTCAAATCTTTGAAACCGTCCATGGCTATAAGAAAGTCCTAGAGACTATACCTGCCATTTCTGTGGGCCTTTATTGTGCTAAGATCGGAATGATAGAAGCAAATGCTATGGTAAACAAAGAGTTTACTGAGAATTTCACTTTTTGGCATAACCGGCTTGGCCATCCCGGTGCTAACATGATGCGAAAGATATTAGCAAGTACTAATGGGCACACCTTGAAAGAAAGGAGAGTTATCCCAAAGAATCTCACGTGTGAAGCATGTTCACTAGGGAAACTCATTACTAGGCCATTACCAATCAAAGTAACTAAGGAAACGATAAATTTTCTGGAAAGAATTCAAGGAGACATATGCGGACCAATACACCCACCTTGTGGGACGTTTAGATATTTTATGGTCCTTATTGATGCATCCACGAGATGGTCACATGTCAGCCTATTATCAACTAGAAATGTGGCATTTGCAAGATTGCTTGCCCAGCTCATACGTTTAAGAGCACACTTTCCAGATTTTCCTTTAAAGACTATACGTCTTGACAATGCTGGTGAATTTACGTCCCAAGCGTTTAACGATTATTGTATGTCCATGGGGGTAAGTGTTGAATATTCTGTGGCACATGTACATACACAAAACGGTTTGGCTGAATCGTTTATTAAATGCATACAGTTGATTGCTAGACCGTTGCTAATGAGATCAAAACTCCCGGTCTCAGCTTGGGGACATGCAGTTTTACATGCAGCAGAGCTAATTCGTATCAGGCCATCTAGTGAACATAAATATTCCCCATCACAGTTAATAACGGGTCAAGAGCCAGACATATCCCATCTTAAAACATTCGGATGTTCCGTTTATGTGCCTATTGCACCACCACAGAGAACAAAGATGGGACCTCAAAGGAGGATGGGGATATATGTTGGATATGATTTTCCTACTATCATTAAGTACCTTGAGCCAACCACGGGTGATTTGTTTAAGGCCAGGTACGCAGATTGTCATTTTGACGAATCTGTCTATCCAACATTAGGAGGAGATAACAGACTGGTAAAGGAAATTATATGGAATCAAACGTCCTTAAAATGGCAAGATCCTCGGACTCAAGAATGTGAATTAGAAGTCCAAAAGATTATACATTTACAAAAGCTAGCTAATCAATTGCCAGATTCCTTTGCTGACCCGAAAAGAGTAACTAAGTCTTACATACCAGCTGTTAATGCACCGATTAGAATTGATGTTCAAGAGGGACACAATCAAGTTGCTACAGAATCTAAACCACACTCAAAACGTGGCCGGCCAATAGGTTCCAAAGATAAGAATCCTCGGAAAAGAAAGAAAGGTGCTGAAATCGTGGTTGAGGAATCTGATGGAACCCCAGACATAACTGAACCGATAGTTCCAAGCAATGAGACTCGGGACGCCGAGTTTCATGGTTCTGACGTTCCTGAAAATAATGAGATCTCAATGAATTATGTTATGTCTGGAATACAATGGAATAGAAAGTATGTGGAAATCGATGATATATTTGCTTTTAAGGTAGCACTTGAACTTATGGAGGATCTAGAACCCACGTCGATATATGAGTGCACTCAGAGTGAAAATTGGACTAAATGGAAAGAAGCTATAAACGTGGAGTTGAATTCTTTAAGGAAAAGGGATGTCTTTGGTCCAATAATTCGGACACCCTATGAGATTAAACCAGTTGGACATAAATGGGTCTTTGTGAGGAAAAGAAATGAACATGGTGAAATCGTGAGATATAAAGCACGGCTTGTTGCACAAGGATTCTCACAGAGACCAGGAATAGATTATGAGGAGACATACTCCCCTGTGGTGGATGCTACAACTTTTAGATTTTTGATAAGTCTGGCTATAAGAGAAAAGTTGGATATGCGGTTAATGGACGTTGTAACTGCATACTTATATGGTCCACTGGATAATGAGATTTATATGAGATTACCAGAGGGTATTGAGCTCAAAGATAAGAAAGGTTCTCGAGAACAACACTGCATAAGGCTGAACAAATCCCTTTATGGACTGAAGCAAAGTGGGCGTATGTGGTACAATAGATTGAGTGAGTACTTAGTCAAAGAAGGCTATAAGAATGATCCCATCAGTCCATGTATTTTTATAAAAAAGTTTGCAAACAAAGGGTTTGTTATCATAGCAGTTTACGTGGATGATTTGAACATCCTTGAAATCGTCCAAACAGTTGAATGCCTCAAGAAAGAATTTGAGATGAAAGACCTAGGCAAAACTAAGTTCTGTTTGGGATTGCAACTTGAGTACATAAATGATGGAATCCTTGTGCATCAAATGGCATATACTGAAAAGGTACTCAAGCGTTTTAATATGGATCAATGTCACCCATTGTCCAGCCCAATGGTGGTGAGATCTCTTGATCTAGAAAAGGATCCTTTTGGTCCTAAGAGAGACTCTGAAGAAGTCCTTGGTCCCGAAGTGCCATATCTTAGTGCCATAGGAGCTTTAATGTATCTGGCAAGCCACACTAGGCCAGATATATGTTTTGCCGTGAATTTATTATCAAGATTTAGCTCATGTTCGACCCAAAGGCACTGGGACGGGATAAAACATATTCTTCGTTACCTACAAGGAACGAAAGACTTGGGTCTATTTTATACTAACCAATCTAAGGACGGTTTAGTTGGTTTTGCTGATGCAGGTTATCTTTAAGATCCTCATAATGCACGGTCCCAGACAGGTTATGTGTTTACTCATGGAGGAACTGCAATATCTTGGCGGTCAATGAAGCAGGCCATTGCAGCTACATCTTCTAATCATTCAGAGATATTGGCAATTCATGAGGCTAGTCGTGAGTGTGTTTGGTTAAGGCTGATGACCCAGCACATAAGAGTGGATTGTGGAATGGCCGAAGGTAAGCAGGAATCGACGGTCTTGTTCGAGGACAATGCAGCGTGTATAGCTCAACTTAAGGATGGATACATCAAAGGTGATAGGACGAAGCACATTCTGCCAAAATTCTTCTTCACATCCGATCTACAGAAAGATGGAGAAATTCAAGTGCAGCAAGTACGATCAAGTGAGAATTCAGCAGACCTATTCACCAAGTCACTTCCAACCTCAACGTTCAAGAAACTTACTTATCAGATTGGAATGCGTCGTTTGAAAGACTTGCAGTGAGGTTCAGAACAGGGGGAGTAATACGTGTTGTACTCTTTTTCCTTCACCACGGTTTTGTCCCAAAATGGGTTTTACTTGGTAAGGTTTTAATGAGGCAACATCCAAAGCGTATTACAAGCCCATTAGAGTTATGACATCCAAGGGGGAGTGTTATAAATCATAGTGGATTGTCATAACTAGTTCTGGTCCGTTTACGGCCCATTAACACTTAGTCTTTAGGCCGGTTTAATGAATCCTAGTTGAATTAGGATTTTCCTTTTATGTACTTTCCTTTTCCCATTAGGAAAAGGAATTTTCCTTTTCTCTCTTGTAATAATCCTATATAAAGGATCTTATGATTAATGAATAAACACAATCTTCCCCATTCGTTCTCTTGATTCACAACAATATTGTATTTGTAAAACCGTGAAAGATAGGAGATTTTACCATATAACTAAACGAAATTTTCTTGCTAACCATATATATGGCTATAAAAATGTTCCAAATCCCTTCTTATTTGATCAAATTATCGCTAAAATATAAATAAAATAACCTAAAGCCAACGAACTCGTAACTAAATAGATATCATAGAGTCATAAGATCTAAACGTAACGATCCAATTTATCTCGCCGGAATAAATACTCACACCGTCTCATATTTCCGAGCAACGAACCAATCACATTTCCCGCAGGATCCACTGTAAATTTCACTGGTAAACCACCGCAAAACACCATCAAGATACCATGTCCTTCACTCTAGCGACAATCTCCACCCGAAAATCCCAAACCACGCCGCCGATAACTCCCGGCGTCACCACGTTTTTGAAACCAACACTTGTCACCGGCCCATCCATTTTGTCGGAATCAACAAGTTGTCCGAAAGAATCAGACGTTAGAGATACCTCGGAGATAACCTCGTCTCCAAGAAGGAGACGAGATTTCATTGTATTTAGAGAGATTTTACATCCGGTGACTGGACTCTTGACAACAAAACCGATTCTCCAATCAGCGTTTGAGGCGTTTGCGTTTGGAGCGTTTGAGATGGTGATGGAGTTGGTAAAGAACTCCAAGTAACAAGCTTTGCCGCTGAAAAGGCTTCCAATACCTGCGAAAGTGAGGAAGAAAAGAAAGCTGTAAAGGTAGCAAGAGCAACAATAACATGGAGTTATCTCCTGCGGACCGAAGCATTGACAATTTTGGCGATTGAGGCCACAAGTGGTACATTGAGACGTTGCCATGTTCGAAGTGTTGACAACTTTATGATGAAAAAATTAACATAGTTATATCAAGTTTTTAGATAAATATTGAAAAGCTGATTTTTTTAAAATATATATTAATATTTTTTTTTTGGAAGATATAAAATCCGCAAGCAAATCTAAAGGGAAGATTTTTTGTTTATCAACTAGTTTTATTATTTAAAACCAAATCGGAACTACTTTTCGGAAATGACAACAATTTGTATATCTTTTTCTTTTACTTTTAGTAAAAAGGCGAAAAATAAAGTTTAGATCAAGTATTATTAATTTTTATTTTTTTTTGGCTGTTAATGGTTATTGAATATGTACGAGTATCTTTTGGACTCGCAATCACTCACTCTCTGCTAACTCAATAAAGTGTTTATAGGAAACACAACACATTTAGAATGCCTTATCGAAATTATATGAATGTTCTTTTTTCTTCAAATAAATCATATAGACAATTGTAAAGAAGTGATATACTTCATTGTAGGAAAGAGGACAAAAAAAAAACTTCATACACCAATAATGAAAATGTAAAACAAAAAGATGAAAGAAAAACTAGAAACATAAATTTTTTTTTTAATTATACACAGTTTTTTCAGAGGTTTATAGGCCCAAGAGACTAATTAGTTAACTTTAACAACATTAGCAAAACGTATCCAAAGGCGTGAAAGAGGTTTGGCATATAATCTTGTCAACATTGTTCACATGACTTCGTGTGAGATTTTGACATCCACAGCGTTGAAACTCACCAAGTTTCTCAATTAATTATTTTAAAATCAGTTAATTATTTATTTTAATTTTAAATTATCAGAAAAAGAAACTCAATCAATAAGACAAGTGGCAAAACTGTGTGATACGATTTCATCCTGGTGATATTTCTGAGACGTATCATCATTCTCTCTTCTCTTTACTTCTATATTTATTAATTATTTAATAGATGATACTCACCAAAAGCTCACCATTGGCCATGGTCTTACATTAAAATGTCCAGCTGTATCACCACCTACGTAACTCTTCTGCCTCCCTCTGAGTTTGATATCAAGCTCTTTGGAAACGACGTCGTTTACATCGCTAGACTCACGTCTGTGAGAGACGTTCAAAACGGCGGCGTTTAGAGGACCGAGCCTAACGGAAGCGTCATCGCCGTCGTAGTAAATAGAATACTTCGAGGTAGGGTTTTTCACGAGGAAGTCGACGCGCCACGTGGCCACGTCGGAGGGAGAAGAAACGGTGATGGATTGGATGGAGAATTTGGCGTGGGAGAGAGTTTGGTCGATGACCATTAAGAAGAGGCAGTAGACGGCGATGACGGTGAATAACCGCCGCAGCATGGTGTAACGGAGGCAAAGAACTCGATGCAAGTGGGTTCACGATCATTAGATGCCGGATAAGTTACTATTGGCCGTGACCACCACCGGCGAAGAGGGGAGGACGGTGGCATTATTGGATTTCCGGTAACTATATCCGGCACCGAATAAGAATTCGATTGGGAAGCCATTTTTTTTTTATTGAAGAGTGATCATTGAAGACTTTGATGTTATAGAGACTAGGAAACAAACCCGTAAAATAAATTTTATTGGATAAAATAGTTTAAAAATGCAATTGTTATTGTTTAGCAAATCATAAAATTGAACATATGACAATAATAATGAATAATTTTTCATAATCTTATCACCACCCAAAATATTATTTGACTTTGGCTTTTAGTGAAACTTATTAGTGTGATCAGTTTTATATTTTACTTCTTGATTTGTGTTATTTTTCATTGTAGTAATATGAGATTTTAGTCTTTAAACCTCTTAAGCATCCAAATGGCCAAGATAATGTACATACCTAAATCTGCAAAGAAAAAAGAAAATCATGATAATCCTTTTTCACTTTAGACTAACGTTGATTTTGTTATAGGATAAATAAGAGGGAGACATAGTCATCACTACCTTAAGAATTCTTCTTTGTTGTTTATGTCTTTGAAACACAAATGAAACGCAATTTGGGGGTGTTGGTGTAAATCATTTATTTGATAGTGATAATGTGGGAGACTATTCTTAAATATAAGTTGTCGAAAAAATCGGAGAGTTCAGTGATCAAATAAAATCATTATTTAATTCTCAAACCATTAAAATGTTTTAATCAATAACTACTTATGTAGTAGATTTTAGAAAACCCCATAATCAACAAGAAAATACAAATAGATTTTACTTTCATATTTATTTATTCATTTGTAGACGCTAAAATTGTATGTAAAAATAAACATTTGATTGATGTGTAATATAATACTCTTAGATGAATAAAATTACAAATCAGTAAAATTAAACAAGACCACACATCTTGCTACATTTACGGTAACATAAATGGTCATCATGTCAGAAGCTAGAAATTGAGAGCGTAAAGAGTCAACAGACAAATCAAAGGGCATTTAGGATTGATTCAGAAAAAAAATCTAGTTCTTTGATCCCCAAAAGAATCTTCCCGTAGTGTAGACTTTCTTAATCTTTGAAGAATGTTCTCTTCTCCTTTGTTTTTACTACTACCTCATGATCATTATTTAAATCCCTATAACACATCATTAGTACCTAGTTAATATGTATTGAACTCAATGTAATTACTTTTGTAGAACCACATGTTTAAATCATAAATAAGTGCCTTGCAATAGAATTTTTTGAGGCGAAGGATCCAAAGATTATCAAGCATCATGCAAGCATAACTTTGGTCCCTTGGTTGTTATGTAATCATCCTCTAATCTGTAACAAAAAAATCCCATAACTTTTAAACAAAAGATATACAAACAAAACCTCTAGAAATCTTCCCAAATTCATTACACCAATTCTTAAACCAAATTACTTAAACCAACACACCCAGGATGCACAATATCAGAAACCACACAATGCTAAAATGACTTAAATCCCAAGATCTTAGTTTTTTCATCCTTGCCTATTGAAATTTTGTATATTATATATAAACCAAACTCATATCGAATGGGAAAGTGAGGTAAGGCGTGTAGATGTCTTAAGTGTTATTCAATGAAAATTGTCCAATCATCTTTCAGTGGTTCGTAGGAGGCAATAATGGATTTTTTTGATAAACCTAAGAAAACGCAAACCAAATGAGAATGATCGAAAACTAAACCCAAACAAAATTCAAATTCGTTAAATTTCAGCAATATTTTGTGTTTCCAAGGAATGAATAAAACCCAACTGAACAAACAAGCATAATCATAAAAAACCACATGAAAGCGATGCTCTTTGCTTATAGTTTGAGGAACAAACTACATTAAACTCGAGCAAAACAAACGGAGATTATGGAGAGGAAGACAAAGATTACAGTCACTTGTTGAGAGTGCCTTGAAAAGATGCATACAAAAGGATCGTTGGTACGAATGTTTAGATAAGGGTTGATTTGAGGAAGGAATAAAGCAAAATAAAAAATCAGAAAAACAATTTCCTTCTCGGCAATTGATTGAGCGGTTTAGGTTTTATTCTAATAAACAGAAAACAAATAACCACGACTTTTCAGTGTGAAAAATCCCATCTCTTAATTACAACCATTCAAGAAAAACACAACATACATGTTCGTCATACCTATTGCTAAGCGAGAAACAACTATTAATCATGATCGATATTTTGACCGTCCAATAAATTAAAAGAAGTAATGTCAACCGTTCTATTATCTCTTCTAACATTCATATATACAACACAATAACACACTAGAAAAAGTAAAGAGTCCAATAAGACTTTAACAAGTAAATGGAGGACTCCGTGGTGGATGTGTTGCTAGCCATAGATCAGTTTGAGCATGCATCTGTGTACCATCTTTTCTTTTCTTTTTTAATCGAAGAATTTAACTTCAATATAAATTGAAAACAATTTATAAAGAATATCAAAGTTTTTTTAAAAGAAAATTATAAAGAAACAATTAGTTTTCTTAAATTTTCAAAAGAACATATAGATAACATAATAAATAATTAAGTTAAAAAAACATAAAAAATAATTAAAATACATATTAAGAAGATGATAACGACTTATGCAAATGTAAGAAAGAAGTACTAATTGACCCAAATCATCAACGCTTCGAGGGATTGAAAAAGTAAAAAAGTTTTTCCCTGTCTAACATGGAAAATGAAGTGTTTCTATTTTAAATTCTCCTTTTTTTGTAAAACGTGAGAAGAACGAAGAACTGTGTCATGATTCAGGTATCATCTTCTGACTCTAATCATATTGTAAAAGCAAAGTTCTTTAGCTCTTCACACCATTTCCTCGGAATACTCCACGACTACTCTAGCGTCTTTCTAAGAAACAAAACTAAGAAACGCTCCGGCAACAATGAACTCTCTTAATCAACGGTATGATTGTCCAAAACCAAGGTGACGACGATGTGTTCTTCTTCAGATTCAGACAAGACAATGATAAAGAGAAAACGTCAATGCATAAATAGACAGAGCGATGCATAACACTACAAGGAAAACTGTGTATTGCCACCGATTGTTTTCGTGGCTATGATAAGATATTTGTGGCAAAAGTACAATTAACCAGAGATTGCCACAATTAAACATCTGTTGCTATAGCCTTGTGGTAAATATGACAGTCGTGGCAATCCGTGACGATATTGCCACGCTTTGCCAAACATGATTCTGTGGCAATAATTACCACAAATTGTCACAAATATTCATGTGGTAAGTTGCCACAAATTATCATAATAATTACCGTGGTAAGTTGCCACAATTTGTTATGACATATTTTGTGAAAATTTTGTTACTAACTACCACAAATTTCATGTGGCAAATTTGCCACAAATAAGAATTTACGTATCATAATTTTTGTTTCAAATTTTTGTGGCAATTACCAATAATAATTTTTTACAAGAATATAATTATTTTCATGTACAATTCAATAAAAGTTAAAACATAATCTAATTAAGAAACGTAATTAAATATATTTATTTAAAAGTACAATTAGATAAAACGTAATCTAATCTAAGCTATGAGGTTGAAAATACATAATGGCTATGATACATTATGGTCACAATTAGGGGTGGGCATAATTCCCGTCCCGTTTCGTTCCGTCCCGGTCCGTCCCGTACCCGTTCCCGAATTCCCGTCCCATATATTTCCCGTATTCCCATATGGGACAAGTTTTCAATTCCCAATTGGGATCGGGACGGGACGGGAACGGGATATCCCAAAGTCCCGTTTGAAAATCCAATTTGATATAACTATAAATATTAATTTATATATATATACATATATATTAATGGGATAATATGAAATTATAAGGATAATATGAAATATGGTTTAATGTGGTTTAATATGGGATATGAGATGTACGATTCAATTTGAAGATTATGATTTTTATATGGTTTAATATGGAATATGGGATATATGAAATTGTAAAATTATAAGGATAATATGAAATATGGTTTAATATGAGATATATACATATATCTATTTTTTTAATGGGATAATATGAAATATGGTTTAATGTGGTTTAAGTTTGATTCAATTTGAAGATTATAGTTTTTATTTTTTTTAAAATTTTTAACTTTTATGAAATACAATTGAATTTTCTTTAATTTAAACATGTTTTTCATAAATTGAAAAAACTTGTTGTATACATATTTACAATTTGAAGCATTGTTTAATCTAATTTTGAGTCTGGTTATTTTACGGGATTTCTTGTACCGTTCCTGTCCCATCCCATTTTATCTCGTTCCCGTCCCGAATTTAAAATGGGACAATTTTCTAGTCCCATAAGTCCTGTTCCCGTCCCGTTAGATCCCGTCTCATATTCCCGTTTGCCCACCCCTAGTCACAACTTAGTTTATTCTTCCCTGAACTCTTCAACCTCATTTCTTGAATTGCTATCACATCTTCTAGACTTGCTAGCAACAAGGATCTCTTCAGTTCCATCATGTGTCCCTTCAAAAAGAAACATGAAAAGTTCAATTGGTTAGGGTGAGAAAACAAGGAGAAGACGTCAAATACTTGCAAATCAAGGGTCATAAAACTTACAAGCCAAAGCAGAGCATCAAGCCAAGAATGAATGGAGACACAATCTCTTCCTCATCGTTCTTCTCATAGCTCACTTGCTTCCGTCTCCACCTTTGGCGCCTACATTAACACACATTCTAGAAACCAAATCATCACAAAATGAATCAATACTTCCATACCTATTTGTTGGAAAATGTAATGTGATGTCTTACCTTTTTTTTATCTCTGTCTGTGAGATGCGAATCATATGTGGAGGAAGCTCCTCCTTCTCCTTGACCTAACACATGATTTAAGGCCAAATCAATGAACCGGAAAACACAATGTGGGATAACGAAACTATAAACAATGAGAAGTCTTACCAAATCACCGTAGATGCACCTAGTAATCATTCGGTTACCTTCTTGTCCCTCCATAGCAACACCCTAGTAAAAATGACTTAAAATGGAATCTCTAAATCAATATACATCTTAGTAAGGTTAATTCAGTTTAAAAAATGAAGAATCTGTAATGCATTTTTTTCATAAACATGAGCTGAATTCAAAACTGCTAATATTAGTTAATTTTTGCAACACCAAATTGCAAAATTCAACTACTCAAAATTGGACTGAAATAGGACTAAAGTATCAAATTTTTTTCTAACCATCTTAACCAATTTTTAAGCATCATTTCGTGAAATCAATCTCAGATCTTGACAGATCTATGATTCGATACATCTACTAATCCAGATTTAAACAACAAAATCAAATCTTTACCACAGTAAACAACATTACACCAAAAATTAACCAAAACCCATCAATCTCACAACGAAATCACAAGCAATAATCTAAAGACGATGAATCAAGAAGAAGATCAACTTACAGTGAGGTCACTAGTGATGTTTGAGAGCTCTTCTTTGGCTTTCTTTGAGATCCATGAACCTCCGACTTCAAAGCTCGTCACTTTCGTTAACGCCTTCTCCATTTTTTTTCTTCTCTTTCTCTCTGTTGCTCTCAGAGAACTAAAGACAAAAAGAAGAAAGCTTTAAAGTGGACAGAGCAGAGTGAAAGCGGCGAGTGACTTGTTCGAAGAAATATGGAACGAGTTCGTCATCGTTGACGGCTTGCCAAGGATGATGCCTGGTGATATCGCCGTTTCTCTTTGTTAGATAGAGAAGATTTAGGAGGTGGAGACCGAGACGAAGATTAGAGAGGATTCAGATCTGAGAAGGAGAGAGCAAAAGGCAGAGATTTAGGATGTGAAAAGGCAAGGAATATTGAAAATTTTCACCAAAATTTTAAGCGGTAAATGAATATTTTCACAAAAAAATTTCGCGTTCATAGAAGTAAAATTTGGCGAAGCTTCCAAAAACAAGATACTTTCCCAAGTAAAACACAAATATGATTATATTTTTTCCAAAAGAAATGCAAGTGACGAAATTTAGATCCCACAATTTTTACATAATATTATTGAAAACTTAAAAGTAATATGTTTGTAGCGGTAATCGCCAAAAGGCGTCTCTCTTCTTCTCTCTAGAACTCTCTCTCTATTTTGTCTATCAAAAAGAAGAAACAAGATTTCCGGTTATTAGCCCGGCGTTTGGCTTGTATATACGGATCTTTATTCGGCTTGTCCGACTCTCGGTTTCGGCTTTGTCCGATAATTTTCCGATTAGTTCGGAGTAGTTTTCCGTTTAGCGGATCATATCTTCGGCTTGACCGATCTAGTTTCAGTTTAAGTTTAAGTTTCTCTACCTTTCGTTGTGCGTATTTTATTCGATTAATCTTGATCAATTTAGTTAAGTGGCGAGTAGGGATTCTGGAAATATGCATGCTTACAAGTTTTACTTATCATAGGTAATATTATGTTTATATTACCTGACCTCTGTTTTCACCCCGTTAGAAGCTAAGAAATTGGTATAGCTAGTGGCGGCACAGAGTGTGTGGCTAAGATCCCTATGATTTTTCAGCGTCTCTTTGATCTAGGCTGCTTAAGCTGAGCTTTGAAGGTTGGAATCAAGCATAAATCGATATCATTAGGCGAAAGGTTTTTCACTCCTCTGATCTGGAATCTATGGTGAAATTACATTTCCGATCAATTGGTTACCAGAGATTTTCAGAGGAAGTGGTTTTTCATGGAGTTCGGTGATTTAGGTGGAGAAACGTCGGCTGTGTAGCCTGTTTTTTTCTCATCTAGAAACCTCCGATGGCTGGCACGGTGGTCCGGTTATGAAAGTCCGGCGATGAAGCTTCAAGAAGATGAATCTCATTGGAAATTTCTTACGGCTCACGTGTACCCACGTGTTGATTATTATTCAACCTTATCTCTTAGTTAGATTAAAGTGGGCTTGGGCTTTATTTGTGTTGTAAGAAATTGGACTCCATGATCATTTGTAGACTATTATCCCATTTAATGGGTTTCAATGAAATGAGATGACAAAAAAAAAAATGTTTGTAGCGGTAAATGATGGCACAATTATTTGAGCTATCATATATATATATATATTTCCCCCTAGTGAGCACAAGTGTTTCCCCCTCAAACTTATTTGGGACGATTGCATGTGGATTCGAGACCGAATAAGTTATAGACTTTTTGGGGTTTAGGGTATAGGATTTTTGTATGATATTTACTAATGAGATATAGTATACGTAATTGTAATATAAAGTTAATTTTGGATTTGGGATACAATCAGTGCCGGCGATGAGGCAGTGCATACGGAGCATTTGCCAGGGCCAATTTTTTTTTTTTTAACTTTTCTTTAAGGAATTTAGGGCCAAATGTTTACAGATTTTGTTAAAAAGGGCCCAAATTTATAAAATTATTAATATTTAGACCAATATTTTTGTTTTGTTTTTATTTAGCACAGGGCCCCACATCTTATTGAACCGCCTCTGGATACGATGTATATAAGTTAATCAAATGGTTTATATCTCATTGTAAAGTGTTGTTTCAATATAATCAAATTAACACTTTCAAACTTAAACATGAATAGAACATTTGAAACTTAATCAAATTAACGGTTGATGTTCAAAGTTCTATAGACAATTAAACCTTTAATGTGTGTAGAAAATGTATAATCAAATTAATTATTAAGTGTTGTTAATCAGGTGTTGTTTCCAATATTTTTACTGAAATCTTCTTTCACATGGAAACAAAAGAAAAATCAAATGAACTAGACAAATATAGAAAATATGTTATGATATATCATCGAACTATTTGATTTATCAAATTAGTTAGATTTCGTTAGAATTAAGGTATACTTACATAATTTATATTGCACATGTGAACTTAAGTTAACTTGAGTCTTTTTTAATCATACGACCAAAAAAACAACAATCCCAATATTATAGTTTTGCATATTGGTAAGATAGTATAAATCAACAATGAATGAACGAACTATTCATTTGTGGTTTAGGGGTTTGTTTGTCACAGATTACCATCAACTTCGGCGTGGCAAAGCGAATATATTCTTTTTAAAGTCACGGATATTAGTGTAGCATTCCATAATAAAGCCAACTATTAGTCTCATGATGTCTGCGATGTGATAAGACTTACAAAAAAGGTTATTTCCAAAGATTGCACAAACATTATCGTGACAATATGCCACAAATTACCATGTATTCTAGCCGTGGCTATATTTGCCACACATAGAACTCTAACAACCTTGTGACTAACTTTGCCACGAAACACGATGTAACAATCTCTGGCAAAAATTGCCACGGATTCTCACAATACTCATTCGATGGTAATATTTGCCACTGATTGTTTGAGATTTCCACATAATTAACTATTCATATAAAAGCGTGGTAAATTCTGACAAAACTCTGGCAAAATTATATTGCCACAATTTTGTTCGTGGTATATCCGTGGCTATACACAGTTTTTCTTGTAATGTAATAGATAGAAGTATAGAACAACGTAATGAAGTTTTCGAAAACAAACATAACAAATAGACATATAAGATAATTGAAAACAACTTAAATTATTCTGCTAATTAAGATTGTCTACAAACCCGCTCAATGAAAGAACAGTGATACCATGGGCGACATGACGTTTATGATCCAATTCACCATGGATAGACACGACCGGATCATATGTTCATCCATTTTTAGCATATGTGATTACTTTTGATCGAGACAATTGTGGTAAACACAACAATAACCAATAATTAATAAATTGTTTTATGTGCATTAACCGAAAACAAAGAAACAAAAAAATAGAGAAATAAAGAGAGATAAATAAAGTTATAAAAAAGGATGTAGATTGCAAGAGCAAGATCGAGAGTGGTAACAACGAGTTTACCTTTTCAGTTTACCTTTTCAATCAGGGACTGCATATAGTTGGAAAAAACGATTAATCAAAGAAAATCCATATGGTTAAAGTCGGACTCAGAACGATTTGATGGTGTTATGTTACTTTCGTCTTATATATTAGGTAATGGGTATGTGTGTAACATTGCGTCCCTACGAACATTGTGTATGTACGAACCATTGTCTTTTCAATTTTCTTATTTGAAGAGACGTGAACTAAAGAGATCGACAACTGATCCATAAGAATCCATTCTCTCACCATCTTTATAAATGAATAAACAAAAAGTGAAGTCAATTGGAAAAGTTCTAAAATGAAAAATTCTTTGAGGAAAACACATGTTCATCCTCTCCTTGGAGAAATCATGGACAAAATTTATGATGTGAAATAACAAAGGCATAAAGGGATGGTTGGAGGGCACAAAGAAAGCGGACACAAACATTTGGCTGGAATTTCAATCAATCTAGAAATTGTAGAAGAATAATCTTAATCCTTAATTAGTATAAACCAGAAAAAATCATAATCTCAAAAGCCTAAATAACAATTGTGTAAGCGAGAATGATGGATAACAAAGGGAATCTACAGTTGAATATGACGATAACGAAGCGGTGTAGAAACACAACGATGAATAAAAATAATGAGAAGGAATCCTGACAGGCATGGAGAGTGGGGTGAAACCCGACTGTAGATAATTCATGGGTTTAAAAATCTGAGTGAGAAACACGTTTATAAAAATTTTGAGAATAAAATTTTGAGGAAAAAAATCTAAACATGTATATAAATCGATGAATCGTTGCGACTGAAAGGGAATTTTGGTTCTAAAGAGGCGTTTATTTGGGAAAAACTGGACGCAACCATTCGTGGAATGATGATTTGAGATCTTTAGTTACAACTAAATCTTATTAGCCACTAGATGAGAGCCCGCGCATACACGCGGATTTGTTTTATATTCACTATTTTTGTATGATATGTTATAGGTACAAATACATTTATTTGAATATACTACTTTTTTTTAACGTTATGTGATAGTCTCGAGTTTTAACCCAAAATAATGCTGCAAGTGCACAGGCAAAAGCAGTAGTATATAAGGTATCGAATCCACAGAGACCAAGGTTACACTATGAATCTATAGATTTCAAATAAAGCTAAGATAAATTAAATGAGTTGTAAACTGACGTGAGCAGGTGCTCAATGTAAATGAGCAGGTGCTTGGAATAAAAATCGGTAATAAAACAATGATAAAAGGCACTAAGCCGAGATGATTCTTTGGTGATTTCGGGTACTTGGGTTGAGCTTCTATTCAGGGTCTAATTAAATGCGGTCTAGAACTCAAACATAAATATGTATTGCCCCGCTTTTGGCGATGTATCAATACCTTTGTCTACAGCCTAAATACCTACACTTTCGAGTGGATTTAGTAATGAAGTAAACAAGCTTTAATGCAATGGTTCAATATGTTCACATTCAATGGGAACGATCAATGGTGTTTTGGTTACCACCGAATGCTCATCAAAGGTAATTCTAGCAACCTATATCATTTTTGGTGAATAGATTAAACCTAGAGATCATAGACTAAGTGATCAATTTAGCCTAAGCATTGAGACTTCCTAGAGATGAAGACATAAGAATTCCCTATTTGGCTCAACCATCTAAAGCCCTAAATCACCATTGAAAACACCTCGACCTAGTTAGTAAACTACTCGGACATGATTAAATCAAGTGCAACAATCATTAGATAAGGATTCATAATGGAAGATAAGAATGAAAGGGGGTTTAGAATTCTTCTCTAGATGATGATGTGATGATTCGGAAATGAACAGTAGCTTCAATGGAAATGAAGTGGTGATTCGGATTGGTGAAGAACAATGGAAGAACAAAAATAACTTTTATTAAAATCGTAAAAAGAGAACTAGAGTATTCTGATTATTTCGTGAATGAATCATGATTATTCTAAGGAGGCTCAGCTCCTTCAAATACAAGAAAGAAACATTAAAAGCTAAAATATCTCTTAAGACAAAACAAGGAAAGTAGAACAAATCCCATTTATTATGAAAATCAATCAATTCCCTAATGAAATGGGATTGTTTTGACTCATTAACTTCTGGGATTTTGCGTGGGCCTCAAGATGGATTCGGCGGCCAGCTTTATTAGGTTTAGGTTCTGGTGCTTCTCATGCGAGCAGGTGCTCGCTCGGACCGAGCAGGTGCTCGGTGGATTGAAAACTCCTCTTTTTGCTCCAATTCTTCTCCTTTTCTTCATAGAGCTCCAGCAGCTCCAAATTGTGCTCCAAAGCACTTTAGAACCTGAAAAGACATCAAAAGGAAACAAAAAGACAAGAAATGCAACACAAAACCATGGGTAAATTAGGCCAAAAATCCAACATATCAACTCCCCCGGACTTGCCTTTTGCTTGTCCGCAAGCAAACAAGAAGAGAGAAATCCGGAGAAGTGTTTGAAGGTG
Organism: Draba incana; assembly: GCA_963576765.1. Taxonomy (NCBI): domain Eukaryota; kingdom Viridiplantae; phylum Streptophyta; class Magnoliopsida; order Brassicales; family Brassicaceae; genus Draba; species Draba incana. The sequence goes on along the minus strand of OY755203.1, from coordinate 11,090,827 downwards.
GGAACTCAAATCCAAAAGAAACATCGAAGGGTTCAACAAAATGTCCTAAAGAGAACTAATGCGATGCACAACAAATCTTACTCAAGAAGCTTTCGCCATACTCATCTCTTATCAAAATAATTACTCCAAATCCTTAGACTCAAAGAAAGCATGCAATCAACTAAACTCAACTCTTTAACATTCATTAATGTGTTTGGTGCGGTCTCACAATTGGACAATGAATCAATACCATTTGGCTCGGTAGAAGAGGGCTTTTAGATGATGCAAAGAGGCTGTTCATAGTCCTTTTGGTGGCTAACTCTCAAATGCAAGTGTTACATTTAGCAAAAGCAAGAAAGAAAAGAGACAATTGATGCATACAAGGCTAGGAATCCAAATTTCTACCCATAACCCCATTGTTGCAATCTTTCATCTCTCTTTTCTCACTACCCATTTGTTAAACCACTAGCCAGTTTCGGCTAAACGTTTCAAACTTCCTCTTTCTTCTTTAAATTTTTCGAATCCTAGGGAATTTCTTTTCTTAACTTTAGCTCTTTCCATCCTAGCATTCTCTAACACATTTTTCTTCTTTTTGATTTATTCTAAGAGAATGCTAAGCTATCATTTTTCTTTTAAACACTTAGAGCTATAAACTTTTCTTTTCAAACTTATTCCCTAGAACTCATCCTTTCTTCTTTCTTTCTTTTCACACTTAACCACAAACCCAAAGATAATCAAGTGAATGCTTAACCAAATCGGTTTCATACCCCACCTAAGTCTAGTCTTAAACTCAAGAAACTAGCCTAATGGAAACCTTGCCTTGTCGTCTCTAATGCTTGCAAGATTTTACCAATGCAACACAAAGAAGAAGGCCTCACTCAAAGAATAAATGCAAGGGTTTGAATGAAATGGTCGGGTTTAAAGGTGTGGTACTATCCTCATCTAAAAGATGAACTTAGATCGGGATAGCCATTCAAATCAAGATAAGAGAGGTAAAAATAGGCAAACATGATTTGAATGTCAAGTGTTTATCCATAGTTATGATTCAAAGTCCAAAAGTGAGAAAAATTAATCAAGATTAAGTTCAAGTTGATAGAGTTGAATCTAGATCATGCAAGTTTCTAATGAGTTGGGACTTTCAAAGAAATAAGATCCAAGTATGGATGAGCCTCTAATTCATGATTGTTAATGCATCGAAAAAGTTCTAATGAGGGCATATCATGGAATCCTAAAATGAATCTTTACAAGGAAATTTCATCATTGCTCCCTATGCAAATGCAATCCTAAAATGCTCTAGACTCGATCCTAGCATGACAAAGATAATAAAAATGTTTATGCCATGAGAAACTATATGCATTTTTTTTTTTTTTTTTTTTTTTTTTTTTTAATTTTTTTTTTTTATAAGTGCAAAAGACTCAAAGCAAAAACATTTAAAACATTAATCCACTCCCCCGGACTTAACTTTCACCGTCTCGGTGAAAGAAAAGTACCGAAAGAGTAGACTAAAAACAAGTTCAAATCAAAAACAAAATAAAAACAAAATAGAAACAAATGTGATATAAACAATGGGAATAGTAGGGTGAAAGTGGATATCACCCGGATGTAGCATCGTCGGAGACATGATCAGACCTCTTCCTCCTTCTCCTTGCTGGCTGGTCCGAGCAGGTGCTCGAATGCGTGCGAGCAGGTGCTCGTTCACGCTGAGCAGGTGCTCGCGGAGTTTGCACATCCGGAGCATGGCAGCAGCCTCTGGACATCGCCTGCATGAGCCTCTGCAGTAGGCTGTTGTTCTTCCTAGTGGATTGGATCATCCACCTCCTATACTCAACATCATTAGCATTATCATCAATATGGGGAAGATCAAACTCACCTTGAGAAGGAGTGTCGTGGTACGTGAGAGCAAGGCGCGGAGCCGAAGGACCAGCATCCTCGGAGTCAATTGGAGGTTGCCTCGATGTGCTTCGACGTGATGTGCTCAGGCGGGAAGCGGAGGAGGGTCGGCTCGGGTTTGGTACCAAGTAGTGCGGAGGAGGGTTAAACGCAAGATCATCAAGGGAAGAAAGTTGCGTGATTTCCAAGTTGGGCAGCTCCACATAGCTCGCCTCACCGTTTCCATTGAAGAATTGGTAAGTTGACGGTTTGATGATGATTTTGGAAAGGAGCAGGTGCTCCATATCAATGCGCTTCATCTCCGGGACGTAGGAATATGGAGAAAGATCCACCCTTAGATTGCGGAATAGCGGTGTGAGCAAGCTTCCAATACGCTCCGTCCTTGGTCCTTTGTTTGTTGCGGTTGTGTTATCTTTGATCGCACAAATCATCTCCGCGAAACGTATACCCAAATTTGATCGATACTTCTCATATTGTGCCGAGTCTCCTTCACCTACAATGGGACCACAACCAAGCAATAATAACAATAACTCATCTTGATGGACCTTGTTACCTACGGATCTTCCGAAAAGCATGTTGCTCAAGATCCTTGCCACTATGCGGAGAGCGGGATGGCGTAGGCGGTTTTGGCTCGCGGAATTGGATGAGTACTCTCCCGAAGCAATCAAACTCCAAAAACTCTTGGCCTCTTGAAACCTCTTTGGACCCGATAGCCTTGTGTCCGTCTCGTAAAAGCCGTATGCTACACAAAAATCAAACATTGAAATCGCATACCTCTTTCCTCCAGCAAAGAAAGAGAACGTGGCTTCCTCGAAACAAGGGCTGTCCGGATTAGCATAGGAGAGAGTCGCGGTGGCTAGGCATTGCCTAGTGAGGTCCGGGTAGAGCACATCTTCCTCCAAAGCAAAGGCCATGCAGCGAGCATTGTAGAGTATGCTCCTCACTTGTTGTTGAAGACCAAGTTCGACCAATGTTCTATCGCACATGAACCGAGTAGGTTCGAGGTCAACTTGGAGGAGTTGATTGTAGTAGAAAGCGTCGATTTCGTCCCAAGAGTCTGGTGAGGACATTGGGAGTCCGGCTCGGTCAATTTTAAAAGGTTCGCCTTCCGGTCTAGGCCATGGGAAGGTGAGTGGAGAAGCGGTTGCGGAGGCAGAGGCCTTACCCTTGCCTTTTTCCTTGTTGGAGAACTTGATTTTTGGAGCCATGGTGGATGAGAGGAGGCGGAGAGAGGTTTCCGAGTGTTAAGGTTTGGTTTCGGAGAGGAGATAGTGGAATGTGGCGGTGGTTTTGTGGTTTAGCCAAGTGAGCAGATGCTCGGTTGTTATAGGGCTTGAGCGGCGGCGAGAGAGGTTGAAAGATTGAGAGAGAATTGAGCGGTTTGGGAGCTTGAGAGTTTGAGTGGTTTCTGGTGAGAGAGAGTTATGGTGAGTGGTTGGTCTTGGAGAGTGGTAGAGAATGGGATTTAATGAGGTTGAGTTAATGGAGAGTTGCGGTTCTCAAGGGAGATGGGGGAGTGGTGATGCTCGGCAGTTTTGGGGAAGAGGAGGAGACCAAAAAGTTGTCTTTATCTGCAAAAAGGAAGAAAAATGAGTGGTTAGGGTTTTTGGCAAAAATTGAAAAGGAAATAAAGAAGAAAATAAAAGTAAATAAAATAAAAAGGAAAGAAGAAGTAAATCAAATTTTTTTCTGTTTTTCTTTTTCTTTTATTTTTTTATTATTATTTTTTTTTTTTTTTTTTTTTGTGTTCTGCTAATCTGAGAGAATTGCTGCGTTTTGGTTTCGAGCAGGTGCTCGCTCCTTCCGAGCAGGTGCTCGGTGCAATTTTACACTTTTTCGCAGAATGTAATTACTGAAGTCACAAGTGAAATGTTAGTAATAAAAGGGATTAAAATTCAAAATTTATACAAAAATCCTTACCGGTGGGTTGCCTCCCACCAAGCGCTTGTTTTAAGTCGTTAGCTCGACTTTGGAAACCCTTTAGGCTCGAGGAGGGTCACTAAAAGTGACTGATTCAACTTCTCCCACGTATGTATCCGCAAGGTATGGCTTGAGACGTTGACCATTAACAACAAAATCACCTCCTTTAGTGTCTAGCAACACTACGGCCCCGTATGGTTTCACCTCTTTGATGGTGAACGGACCACTCCATCTCGACTTTAGCTTCCCTGGAAACAACTTAAAACGAGAGTTAAACAATAAAACTTGATCGTTAGGAGCAAAGTTTCGAGGGATAATCTTCTTGTCGTGGTAAGCTTTGGTCCGTTCTTTGTAGATTCGGGAATTGTCATAGGCGAGATGCCTAATTTCTTCCAACTCATGCAGCTGCATGGATCTCCTCTCGGATGCACTAAGGATGTCATAATTAAGTCGCTTGACAGCCCATGCCGCCTTGTATTCCAATTCTACCGGTAAGTGACATGCCTTCCCATACACCAAATGAAAAGGCGTTGTCCCCAACGGAGTCTTATATGCTGTCCTATATGCCCACAAAGCGTCATCTAGCTTATTCGCCCAATCCTTACGCGTTGTACCAACTGTTTTTTGCAAGATACTCTTTATCTCTCTATTGGAGATCTCTACTTGTCCACTAGTTTGAGGATGATAAGGAGAGGCTACCTTATGTGTGACTCCATTCTTCCTTAACAAGTTCTCAAAAACCTTGTTAATGAAGTGTGAACCTCCATCACTTATCACAACTCTCGGAATTCCAAACCTAGGGAAAATCACCGTTTTGAGCAACTTGGTAACTATCGCAGCATCACAAGTCGGGCTGGCTTGTGCTTCGACCCACTTGGAAACATAGTCAACGGCTACAAGTATGTACTTGTTCTTATAGGAGGAAGGGAACGGTCCCATGAAGTCTATACCCCAAACATCGAAAACCTCTACTTCTAAGATGAAATTTTGAGGCATCTCATTGCGCTTGCTGATGTTCCCTTGCCTTTGACACGCGTTACATCGAGCAACAAACCTATTCGTATCCTTGAACATCGTTGGCCACCAAAGACCCGCTTGTAGCACTTTTGTAACCGTCTTGAATGTGGCAAAGTGTCCGGCATAAGATGAACCGTGACAATGGTGCAAGATCCCAGGGATTTCTTCCTCCGAAACACATCTTCTATACAGCCCATCCGAGCATTGCTTGTACAAGTACGGCTCGTCCCAATAGTATCGTCTAACATCTCGGAAAAACTTCTTCTTTTGGCTTCCCGTTAGGTTTTCCAGAACTTTATCGGCTGCCAAGTAGTTAGCAAAGTCACCGAACCAAGGGAAAATCGAAGGTTGGGCATTCTGGATAATTCCACTAAAAATCTTCCGAGCAGATGCTCGGTCAGTCCGAGCAGGTGCTCGCTCAGCTTCTGGAAATTTTTCGCAGATCGAATAAATTTGCTCATCTGGCAGACTATCCTCCATAGGTGTCTCATCCTCAACTTGAAGCCTACTCAAATGATCAGCAACCCCATTCTCAGATCCTTTCTTATCCTTGATCTCTAAATCAAACTCTTGAAGCAAAAGTATCCATCTCAATAGCCTAGGCTTGGCATCTTTCTTGGTCAGCAAGTATTTTAACGCAGCATGATCGGTGTGAACAATTACCTTAGAACCGACGAGGTATGATCTAAACTTCTCAAAGGCGAAGACAATCGCCAATAACTCCTTTTCGGTGGTTGCATACCGACATTGAGCATCATCCATCGTCCGGCTAGCATAATATATCACATGGAGCTTCTTGTCCTTCCTTTGACCAAGAACAGCCCCCACAGCAAAATCACTCGCATCCGTCATAATCTCAAACGGTAAGTCCCAATCCGGTGGTTGGACTATTGGTGCACTAACCAAGGCACCCTTGATAGTATGAAACGCAGCCAAACACTCTCTATCAAAGTCGAACTTGACTTCCTTACATAGCAATCTAGTGAGAGGCCTAGCAATGTTGGAGAAGTCTTTGATGAAACGACGGTAGAACCCGGCATGGCCTAGAAAGCTTCGGATTCCTTTGACCGTAGTAGGCGGTTGTAAACTCATCATGACCTCTATCTTAGCCTTGTCAACCTCTATCCCTTTCTCTGAAATCCGGTGCCCAAGTACTATCCCATTCCTGACCATAAAATGGCACTTTTCCCAATTCAGCACTAGATGTTTCTCCTCGCATCTTTGTAATACTCTGCACAAATTAGACAAACAAACAGAAAAAGAACTCCCATACACAGAGAAGTCATCCATAAATACTTCCATAATATCTTCAATTAAATCAGTAAAAATGGACATCATACAACGTTGGAAAGTCGCTGGGGCGTTGCACAAGCCAAATGGCATCCGGCGGTATGCGAATGTGCCATATGGACATGTGAACGTTGTCTTTTCCTGATCATCGGGATGGATGGGTATCTGAAAAAATCCTGAGTAACCATCTAGAAAACAGTAGTAAGGGTGATTAGCAAGACGTTCAAGCATTTGATCAATAAAAGGCAAAGGAAAATGATCTTTGCGAGTAGCAGCATTCAATTTCCTATAGTCTATGCACATTCTATGACCCGTTACCGTTCTAGTTGGAATCAATTCGTTTTTCTCATTCCTAATTACCGTGATACCTCCCTTCTCAGGTACAACGTGCACCGGACTTACCCATTTGCTATCAGATATAGCATATATCACACCAGCTTCTAGAAGTTTCATTATCTCTTTCTTTACAACGTCCTTTAGATTCGGGTTTAACCGTCTCTGATGTTCTATAGAAGTCATCGATTCATCCTCTAGATTAATTCGGTGCATGCACAAGTCGGGAGATATACCGGTTATATCATCTAACGAATATCCCAAGGCCTTTCTATATTTCCTCAACTCACACAAAAGCAAAGTGATCTCAACATTATTCAATTCTGCATTCACTATAACAGGATATGTAGAGTTAGGACCTAGAAATGCATACCTGAGCCCCGCTGGGAGGGTTTTTAATTCTACCTTTGGAGCTTTCAGCTCGCTCCATGATCCGGTGACGTTCTGGTTTTCGGTCTGAGCAGGTGCTCGGTCGGAGCGAGCAGGTGCTCGCTGGGAATCTGACAGAACATCGTTTTCTGTGCCCTCGGTCAGACTCTGGAATTCATCTTCTTTCTCTATTCTGGTGTTGGAATCCAGAAACTTGGCAAATCCTTGGGTGTCTTCACTTAGAAATCCGTGTTCACTTTCGGCTTTTGTCAATGCAACTTCGAGAGAGTCCTTTGCTAGGATCTCTTCAACCACATCTTCCGACACCTCGGAGTCATCGTGGATCACGAAGGTTTGCCCATCTATCATCGGCCTCTTGAGCATCTTACTCATCTCGAACCGTACCACCATGTCTCCGAGACGGAGGTCGACTATACCTTGTTCAACATCGATGATTGCACGCGCCGTGTTTAGGAATGATCTCCCCAAAATCAGTGGGTCCTTTGGTTCTTCATCGAGCTCTAGAACCACGAAATCGGTCGGGATTAGAGTGTCCCCTATGCGGACGTGTAAATCCTCGATTATACCTACAGGCAGTTTAGTGGATCTATCTGCAAAAATCAAGGAGATCTTAGTTGGTTTGAAATCGGTAAAACCTAAACGTTTAGCAACGGAATAAGGCATTAAATTAACACTTGAACCCAAGTCAACCAGTGAGCATGCGAACGTGCATGGCCCAATTTTTACCGAAATCACAAACCTCCCGGGATCGCCTTTCTTAGTCAACACCTTACTCTGAAGTATTGCACTACATTCTTTGGAAACCATCATCACACTCTCCTCTTCCACAACTTTTCCAGAAATTAGCTCCTTCATGTACCGTTTGAGAGAAGGTACCATTTGAACCGCATCGGATAAAGGAAGCTTTACCTCCAAGCCTTTAATCATTTCCTTACACTTAGCATCCTCCAAATCCTTCTTAGATCTCTTGGGAGGCACTGGGTAGGGTATCTTAGGCACATAGACTCTCTCGGTCTGAGCTTCTGGAAATTTCGCGGGAACATTCTGAGCGAGCAGGTGCTCGATCGGCTGAGCAGGTGCTCGCTGGGGTGTTTTCTCCAGATTGATCGGAATAGAAGCTGGTGTGGTTTCTGAGCTAGAACCAGCCTCCTCATGCATCACATTCTCTGCCAAATCATCCTCTTGTGCCGGTTGCTCAACAACTTTCTCCTTGGCCTTAACTTGAGAGGTTGTGGCCGTAGGTTGTGCCAACACTCTTCCGCTTCTTAACTCAACAGCATTGCATGGCGAATACTCCTTCCTAGGGTTCACTTCACCACGGCCAGGAAGAGCACCAACCGGTCTTTGAATAGCCTCAGCGGTTTGAGCTACTTGTGTATCCAACTTCTTTACATGTGCGGTCACGGCCTCATACTTTGCATGGAGATCCTTGTACATGTTGTCCATCTTACTGCCCAGCTCGGTTGACGTCTGCTGTTGGTTGGCCAAGACTTGATGAATGAGACCTTTCAAATCATCTTGTTGGGATTGAGGCGCGGAAACGGTTTGTTGTTGGTTTGTTGCTTGAAACCGGTTCTGATTTTGGTTGAGCACAATTTGCTTCCCTTGAGTGTTGTTGGAGTAGAACTTCTGATTTGTACCCCTTTGTTGCGGATAGACTTGGTCTTGGGGGTTTTCCACGTTGGTGTTGCGGTAGGAGAGGTTTGGGTGGCTTCGGTAGTTGGGGTTGAACCCTCGGTTTTGGTACCCTTGGCCATTCACATAGTTGACCTCTTCCAAACCATCTTCTTGATCTTCCACAAACTCTTGAGCATTAGGGGCAGCCCCATCTTCTTCCATGAACTTAACCGGCCTTTGAGTCTCTCGTAGAAGCAAGTTCACTTTTGCGGTTAATTCATCGATCTTTTGAGAGTCCACACTATTGACCTTCTTGGTTCTATCGTACTCGGGAGCCTTGTTGTTGGAGCTTGAGGCAAGGTTTTCGATGAGCTCAAATGCACCTTCCTTAGTCTTGGTCATGAAGTCTCCATTACTTGCGGCATTCAAAGCATTACGGTAATCCCAATCGACTCCATCGTAGAATATGTTCAAGATTTGCTCATCCTTGAAACCGTGATGAGGACACTCCCTCTTATACTCCTTGAGTCTTTCCCAAGCTTCACCAAAAGCTTCTCCGGAGTGTTGTTGAAAGGATGCAATCTTGTTCCTCAAAGCGGCCGTTTTGGACTTCGTATAGAAATGATCCAAGAACGCGGATCTAGCCTCATCCCAAGTCCTCAATGAACCAGCCGGCAGTGACTTTAACCATCTTTGTGCCTTGTCCGCGAGAGAGAATGGGAACAACTTACATTTCAGAAAATCGGTTGGAACACCATTAGAACCCGTAGTACTACAGATTTCCTCGAAGTTCTCTATGTGGTCCATTGGTATTTCAGCAGGTAGACCATGGAAAAGATGCTGCTTTACCAATGAAATTAACTGAGCCTTGACCTCGTAATCTTGTCTCTGAATGGTCGGAATGACAATGGCCGAACGGTTTTGATAAAACGCATGGGGATTATCCGAATCCCCTATGGTTGGCTGACCCCGCGGCTGTTGCCTTTGCAACTGGGTGATTTGATCTCTCAAAATCTGTAACTGAGCATTCATAGCTTCCTGATGTGCCATGTTTTCTGGGCGAGCAGGTGCTCGTTCGGTTTGAGCAGGTGCTCGGCGGCGATTCTGACGTTCGAGACGAGCTAACTCTTCGTTCGTATGACTGACTAGATCTTCGTTCAGATTTCTCCTCGTTCTTCTACTGGTCATACACCTGAAACATAACAAAAACAAAAACAAAAACAAAATTAGCAAAATTCTTAGACTATAAATAAAACCAAAATTCAAAGGTAACGCTATTGGTCCCCGGCAACGGCGCCAAAAACTTGATAGTCTCGAGTTTTAACCCAAAATAATGCTGCAAGTGCACAGGCAAAAGCAGTAGTATATAAGGTATCGAATCCACAGAGACCAAGGTTACACTATGAATCTATAGATTTCAAATAAAGCTAAGATAAATTAAATGAGTTGTAAACTGACGTGAGCAGGTGCTCAATGTAAATGAGCAGGTGCTTGGAATAAAAATCGGTAATAAAACAATGATAAAAGGCACTAAGCCGAGATGATTCTTTGGTGATTTCGGGTACTTGGGTTGAGCTTCTATTCAGGGTCTAATTAAATGCGGTCTAGAACTCAAACATAAATATGTATTGCCCCGCTTTTGGCGATGTATCAATACCTTTGTCTACAGCCTAAATACCTACACTTTCGAGTGGATTTAGTAATGAAGTAAACAAGCTTTAATGCAATGGTTCAATATGTTCACATTCAATGGGAACGATCAATGGTGTTTTGGTTACCACCAAATGCTCATCAAAGGTAATTCTAGCAACCTATATCATTTTTGGTGAATAGATTAAACCTAGAGATCATAGACTAAGTGATCAATTTAGCCTAAGCATTGAGACTTCCTAGAGATGAAGACATAAGAATTCCCTATTTGGCTCAACCATCTAAAGCCCTAAATCACCATTGAAAACACCTCGACCTAGTTAGTAAACTACTCGGACATGATTAAATCAAGTGCAACAATCATTAGATAAGGATTCATAATGGAAGATAAGAATGAAAGGGGGTTTAGAATTCTTCTCTAGATGATGATGTGATGATTCGGAAATGAACAGTAGCTTCAATGGAAATGAAGTGGTGATTCGGATTGGTGAAGAACAATGGAAGAACAAAAATAACTTTTATTAAAATCGTAAAAAGAGAACTAGAGTATTCTGATTATTTCGTGAATGAATCATGATTATTCTAAGGAGGCTCAGCTCCTTCAAATACAAGAAAGAAACATTAAAAGCTAAAATATCTCTTAAGACAAAACAAGGAAAGTAGAACAAATCCCATTTATTATGAAAATCAATCAATTCCCTAATGAAATGGGATTGTTTTGACTCATTAACTTCTGGGATTTTGCGTGGGCCTCAAGATGGATTCGGCGGCCAGCTTTATTAGGTTTAGGTTCTGGTGCTTCTCATGCGAGCAGGTGCTCGCTCGGACCGAGCAGGTGCTCGGTGGATTGAAAACTCCTCTTTTTGCTCCAATTCTTCTCCTTTTCTTCATAGAGCTCCAGCAGCTCCAAATTGTGCTCCAAAGCACTTTAGAACCTGAAAAGACATCAAAAGGAAACAAAAAGACAAGAAATGCAACACAAAACCATGGGTAAATTAGGCCAAAAATCCAACATATCATTATGTTTTTTTGTTTCCTACATTTTCATATGATCAAAATGACTTTGTGTGACTAACTAAGTAATGTTTTGTGTAGAAACAATATAAGAAACCAAAGATGGAAGCCCCATTTAAGCATTGCTTTAATTCAATTGAAGTTAAAAACTTATTAAAAAGCTATGACATTTTTATATGATAACCATGGCTTAGTATATTGTGTTCTTCTTTTTACGGTGAAAGTATATTATGTTCTTTAAAAAAGGAGAGTATACTTTGTTTTAAAAGTGAAAATAATTATAAATTTTCTCCTTCCTGATTAAATGGTAGGAAGGAGTTTAGAATTTTTACGATCTCTATATATATTGGCTTCTTCACTTATGTTGAATCGAATAATTACTACTCTTTTAAGACAGTCAGGTAGACCCTAACATTATGCTTCTAATTTAGCTTTCTTCTGAAAGCTTTGTAAAAGACAAAGATGATTCAAATTTTTCTTCCTTCATCAACTAAAGAGTGGGTTCATTAGGGTTTTCATGCATGAATATAATGAATTGAAAATTACATTTGAGTAGAAAAATATAACACAACTAAAAACAACAACGATTACAATAGGGGGAAAAAATTAGAAACCTCGCAAAATCATAAATGTGAGAATGAGAATGAGCAGAGTTAATAATACAGTTTAGAAAGTAACTCACATAAGGTGCAACTCCATAGACACATGGATATGCCGAGTTCATAGCCATACTCATTTGTTTAGAAGCATGGTGATGGTCTTTTTGTCCCTTGCTTCCGGCAATTCCAAAGACATTTTAAGATGTGGCATTATATTGGTTATAGGTTGGAGAAGTGAAGATATCCCAAAGTCATAAATGATGCATGGTTTCATATAGTATGTGTGTGTGATGTGAATACTAATTATAAAGGGCGATTCTAAAAAATACTACCATTTAAAAAAAAAAAAAATCAAAAAAATTATTTTTTATCAAAATTCCAAAAATACCACAAAAGTAAAATGAAATGTTTTTTTTGTCAACAAGTAAAATGAAGTTTTAATATTCAAAACTAAACCATAAACCTCAAACTTAAACTCTACCTCTAAAACTATATCCTAATTGGAATGTTTTGTAGAGGCTCCCACAAAAAAACTATACCCTAATTGGAATGTTTTGTGTAGGCGAACATGGGACTCGTTCATTCTGCTTGGAAAGGAGCCCACAAAACTTTATGCGTAAAAAAGAGCATAAGGTTATTCATTTTTTTTCATAAACTTACAAGGATGACACAAAAGAGGCATTCTTGAGATCAAATTTTAGGGTAAATATACAATATTAATCTAGTTGAAGAAGATATTTTGTTAGATTAATGACACAAACAGAAACAGAGTTACTTCCATTTTTTTCTACATGGTATATCCTACAGATCTACCAGCACATACATGCATGTAATATTTAGCTTGCTAGCAAAGAAGCATGTGCTTCCTTGTTCCACTTGTCATTAGTTTTTTTAATCAACCGTTGCTGCTAAAATGAACAATTTTGCAAAAGCTTAGTATAAAATGCCAATAGTTTGGTTTCTTGAGCAGGACATGCGAAAAGTTTTGGATACATACTCATGAACATACCGAAGAAGCTTCTAGCTTTTCAGTCAATAACTTTAACTTGTAAATTGAATCAAAATTTTATGCAAAAAATTGTAGAAAGTTTATGCAAAAAAATAAATCACCTTATATGGATCGGAAAAGTTGTAGAGTTGGTCTTCTTTGAGAGTAAAAAAACATGATATTGCTTATGCATATTAGCTCATGCGAATTTCACCATAATGTTTTGTACAAAGAATGTTTATTAAGGAATGAAATCAAACAACTTACATAGCCCGACAATAAGAGCACCCCTTCCGCCAAGATCCTAAATCTCTTTTGGAGAGAAAATTGTATGTGCGGGTCATAGTGGTATAGGATATGAACCGAGAGTTACTTATTCTTTCTCCCTTTTGTTCGCCGCTCATCCTTTTCTCCACCCCAATCATTGTGTCTTTTCTACCGCATCAATGAGTGAATCATCATCCTCTCTGATTAATTAAAGGTTTTTTTTATGGAATATAGTCGTCAATTAGAGGAAGATGTGAGGGAATTAACGAATGATATGAATCGTTGAACAAAAAAAACCTATTAGCGAAAGGAAAGCGGAAGATTTTTAGCTTGAAAAATAAAACATTTACAATGCTTTCAACTCACAAAAGAAGTTCTTCTCACAAATGAAAAGTGGCATACTTTCGTTCACCCTAATCCTAATGGTAAGTTCAAAAGGATTCCAAATCCAATTTCAGAACATATAATTTTCGAAACAGAAAATTCACATGTATTGAAAGAAATTGAACAACAAGGTAAAACTACTAAACACATGGCTCCAACATTCACAAAGACAACCCAATGATAACACTCAGATTTACACATGAACCAAAAACAAATTACGAACAAAGATGAAGAAGAGAAGCATTATTGATAAGTATGAGAACCCATATAACGCCAAAACCAACCAAAGGAAATGAAGAAAGCACTTGATTTGGTAGAACAAACATCACCAAATAGGCATATAATACGAAATCAACTCCACGATTCATTACAAGAACATAACTCATGATAAATTTGGGAGAATAACATATGAATCTAGCAAAACCAATCCCTAAATGCAGATTTTATGAGAAGGATAAGAAATAAACCAATTTTTAAGCCTCTCACAGACTCAGGAGGAGCATCGTCGTGGGAAACCTCAGTTGCGTCATCATCGGCCACCAGTTCGTTGGTTTTGTTTCTGGCAGTAGCCAGCGCATATCGAGCCTTCACATAATCAAGCATGTGTTTGCGAATTTCTTCGGAATAAACCTGAAGAAACACATATGGGAAAGGAAAGTACCTCGGTGAAACTGGTGATCACATTAAAACTTAGCCCAGACTCAGTCGTCGTCATAGGCCACGATTTAGAGAAGGATATTTTCCCTCGTCTCGAGCAGCCAACAGGGTATTCAAGATCAGTATCATTGAATTTTTTTAAATTTTACTACTTATATCTATGCCCAAAATCTAATCCAATCCAAACAAACTCAAATCTCAAACCCCTTTTGAGTTGAATCTTTACTATAAAATTTTGGACCCAATGATGCAGAGATTTGTCTCTCCGATTGGTGATCGTATTTGGTAGATCAATTGCATAGGATTTATGATTGCAGTTATCGAATGTTTCCCATAAGAAAGAAGAGAAGATGAAACGCTTTCCAACGGAGAGTACGAGTCGGCAATTTTTTTTTTACTTTCCTCTGTGCCACATGTCAAACTTATAGGCTGCCACGTGTCACACTCCTGGAGAAAGCTGGCCTCTTGTTATATAGTAGATTAGATTCTTTTTAGGGAAAATCTAAATCGTTGGATTTACTTTTTTTCCTACAAAAAAATGATGATGTCAGCAAACATAAAAAAGTGGTTTGCTACTATATATAGATTATTTGGAATATCTTTGATCTTTTATTTTAATATTGGTTTTGGAATTAGTTTTTTCTTAGTTTTTTTTTAAAATTAGTTTATGTGTGGAAAAAAATAGGAAATTAGTTTGTTATGATATTTCGGGATTTATCTTAATTATTTTGATAAAATCATCATTTTCATATGAAAACTAGTAATTTTTTATTCAAAACTAATAATGCAACGACATGTTCTAAAAAAATAACTTCTGTTTACGTTGCAATCAGTTAATTATAACTAGATTAAGACTCATGCTGTGTACGGGTTAAATTGTAACTATCAATTTAAATTTAAAATTATTTGATTATAAACAAATGAAATAATTTCAAATTATGTTAATAATTTTATGCATTAAAAGATCGGATTGAATATAATGTGTTTATGTATTTTTGGTGAATTTTATAATTTTGTAATATAGGATTTGGTATATTCATTTTGTTCGAATTTATGTTAAGAAAAGAACCTAGGCAAAGGCATGAGATGTGTTCATCCTATATATTATTTGAGAAGCATTTTGGAAGCACTTTGCTTAACTGTCATCACCTCCTTTTTTCAATTTTGTTTTTCTTTTAATTAATAATAATTAAACTTAATACTATCTTAATTGCCAAACAAATACTTTTCCAAACAACACTAATCCAATAATAAACTTATCTACATTCCCAAACAAGTAATATATTTACTCATTTACTAAATTGTCTATGAAACATTCTCATAAACTTCTTTGATAATAAAATTCAGTATATATATCATACATTTACTCAATTACTAAATTATCTACCAAAAAATAATATATTATCAGTATAATCCTTTCCAATAATATATAGCTATTAAAAATTAAAATAATTCCATGATCCCACCGTTTGAAAATTGTATTTTTATTTTGAAAATTATATTTTCCGATTATACCAATTATACATTCTCGGTTTATACTTTAGGATCCACCGATTTATATAATAAGATTTAAAACTTTATAATCCTCTATATTTAGAAGCCTATAAAGTTTTAAACTATGTTTCAAACCCAAAAAAAACCAAAATATATATATAACTAGGCAAATTAAATAGTAATTCCCAAAATTTAGGATACTATTACCATATTTTATTTGTTTGCATTAAAGCTGGAAGCTAAAAATTAAATTAAATTAATTTCATCCACAAATTTAATATTTACCGTAATTAGCATTCTTCCCCATATCACAATTCTTTAATTTTTAATTATCTTTTTTATAAACTAAACTAAACTAAACTAAACTTAGAATTTGACGTAATTAATTTTACTTGACGTAAACACAAATATAGCATTATTATTTTCTAAGCTAAACGAAATTCAGTGATCCATTTATCAAATAAAATATCCCCAATTATCTATTCAGAATAATAAAATAAATTTCACACGTATAAACTACATTTTCTCTAATTATACAATAACTACCAAATCTTTTACCATCACAATCCCACAAATTTAGTAAGTATAACATATTTTAATTTGATTTTCAGGATAACGCTTTTACAAGGGGATCAAAATCAGTCTCATACATCAAATCTCATAAGTTAAACAATGATAATTAACATATCAATTACAATTCTAAACAGATTTTTATACCTTATTTTACATGGCTAATTTGATAATCTATATTTTAGGATAATCAAAAACTTCGTATTCTATATATGAACAAAAACATACCTACTATATCACATAATTGGTTAATCATAAATAGTAAGTTAATAACTAAAAAATCAATTATGATTCTAAATTGGATAATTTATTTTCAGTTATATATTACATTACTTATTTGTCATTCTATATATTTTGTTAAGATTTTTCCGTCAACAAGAAATTTTCTAAATAATATTATTCCATTATCTTATAAAAACAACTCAAAATATCTAATTCCTTAAACATTGACTCACACCTAGATCATCATGAAAAAGAAAAAAGATGAAGCTGAGATATCCATCAGTGATGCATCTCTAAAGATCAGACAAAATACCTATATGTAAGTTTATGCATCTCTAAAGATCAAATTCTAATTATGCAGTTTACAATATTCCAAACGTTCCAATTGTCTCAGAAATTGCTAATTTGTCTATAATGGTTTATATCAAACATGTTATATTATATATAAATCAAATTATGTATTTCTTTTTTTCTTTCCTAGCTTCAAACGGATAAAATAACTCTACCAACAAAGAAACACAAAAAAGTGAGTATTTGCTACTATATTCAGAGACCTCACTAATGTAGCAGGCAAACGACAAATGACGTCTCTAAAAATTATATCAACACATTCTATAAATTATTTTGTTTATTTTCAATCAAATAATTTTAAAATTAAATTCACGGTTACAATTAAACCCGTGCACAGCACGGGTCCTATTCTAGTTAAAAATAATACCACAAACATTCAGTTTTAAGGTCTTTGTCCAAAAGATAATTTGAAAGGTTAAAGATTACAATTGATGGGTTTTCTTCCGAAATTTCGATTATGGTTGTAGATTAATCGATGGAGGTTAATTTGATGAAAATAAACAAATCTCATAGTCAAACTGTAAATATTTAAATAACAAACTATGGAATTATTGTGAGTACTTTAGTTTGTGATAAAACCCATTACTCGTAATGACAAATAATTGTGCTTGAAGTAATGGCACTGAAATAACAAAGCTGAATCAAACATATTGGTTTCGCAATAAACTCATGATCTTCATTCTAGTGAGATAAGGTCTGATTAGATCCTGCAAGTGAGGTTAAATAAATCGTAATAATTAGAAAATTAATGTGAAAATATGTGTTGTTAAAAAAGATTAAAGATTTGTGATGGTCAAAGATTTGGTAATTATTCTATAAATTTGATTGTAATAATTTGATAATTTGATTGTAATCTGATAATATAATTTGATTATATTGATTGTATTGACAATGTGATTGACAATATGATTTAAGTAAATTACTTAGAAGCATTTTCCTTTTAGTGTGAAAAATAAAATAGAAGTTTTAAAAATGTGTTTGGTAATGAGTGTACAAAAAAAATAAAGAAAAAAATTCATAATATATATAACTAAACTACTTAGAAGCATTTCTCTTATTAAAGATTTGTAGTTTGTTATGTAATTGGATTTTTTTTATTAATCAAGTTACGTTCATTTTTATTTTGAAAAAATTAATTTATAAAGCGTAATTACCAATTAAAATGGAATGGCTAAAAAATTATAAATGTTTGACCTAAAAAAAGAAAACAAAAAATTCAGAAATTTTTAGTATTTGTAGTTTGTTTGGTAAATTAGAATATTAATCAAGTTACCTAGTTTGTTAAATTAGAGTTGTTTAGGGATTGGATTAAGGTCATCATATAGTGTTTGGAAATTAGCATAGCAGGAGAATGGAGTGTTTGGATAGTAGTATATGAGACATTAAATTATTTAATAAAAAAAGTAAGAAAAATTGTGGGAGTGACACATTATCAAAATTTTCCCAAAATGCTCCTCAAATAATATATAGGATTATGTTTAAATTTTGCGATCTCAGCGTTTATAAACTTGTTGATATTAAATTGTTCGTATCAAATTCTTGTAAAAGTTTTTAACACATTTTATAAGGTAAGTTACCAAGATGCTTCGAAAAAAAAAACAAAAGTTACCAAGATGATATCGAACAAAATAATCTGATAAATTACCGAAACTTGTAACATCAGTACAGGCCCAATAGTTTCTTCAACTTCCGAAAGAAAAGAAAAACAAACAGAACAAATTGAAATGGCGATCTTCCGCCATTGAGCGACGTATTCGATGAGGTAAGCGCAAAGGAAGCTCCGCAGGATTCGTCAGGTATCTGTAGTCACTCAACACGTCAATCACAAATTCTTTTTCCCTCTTCTTCAGTCTCTATGCACATTTCTGTATCAATATTGACTCCCGAAATCAATTTAAAAGGAAAACAAGAGAAACCTAACGAAGAAGGCCACCTGTGGGTTTCTTATTGGGCTTATACAAATCAACAAAATATGGGCTTAGTTTGGTTAAGGCCTATAACGAGTTTTGGAAGATTAATTATGATCGGTTAAGTTGGTTCAAGGTCATACGAAGCTTTATAAAAGGAAGAGATTGAGGCAGAATAAGGTTAAGGAGGATTGTCATCATCTCTAAGCTTTTCTTTCTTGTACATTCTCTCTCGATAATCTTTGTTGTAACCGTACTTCGATTCTAGTGGAAAATCCGGTGATAGTTTGTCACCGGCGAGCCTAGGGTGCCGGAACTAAACACCCGAACTCGAGTCTTGTGTTCTTACTTTTATGCTCAAGCGATTCTACAAAGATCAAACATATAGGATTAGAGTTTGGATTCCGCTATAATAAACTCTACAAGTGGTATCAGAGCACCAGGCTGTAGAAATCAGAGCTAGGGTAAGAAGGATTGGTGATCGAAGGAAAGGATCTTACCGGAATAGAAGATTCTGGTGATCGGAGCTTTCTGGGTTACGTCGGAGTAGATATCAGAATCAGATTTGGATCATCAAAGGCTTTTGATTGTATTAGGCCAGATCTGTGAAGAAGAATTAATCTCAAATCACAAGGAAGAAGAAGATAAGATCAAAGAATTTGATCAAGAACAGGATTAAGGAGTTGCATGCCTTAATCATTATCAGGTGTTTCTTGATACCTTGCTTTGTGAATCTTTTCAGGTTCTACCTATTGAGTTTGTTGTCTACAGATTGCTGTTTCGTCTTGTTGCTTTATTGATTCTGCAGGTCATATAAAGAAGGAAAGATATCAGTAATCATGGATCCAACTCCAGGAAGATTTGAGATGGAGAAATTTGATGGTTCAAGGGATTTTGGTCTCTGGAAATTCAAGTTGATGGGACAGCTTGAGATACAGGGTTTGTTACCAGTTCTTGGTGAGGATTGGTCTATAATGTATACAAGAGAAGTCTTGAAGCCAGGGGATGATAAGGTAGCAGTAAGGGAGTCTTATGTGGATACTAAGAAAGCTGAGAAGGATCTCAGAACAAGGAATTTGATAGCTACTTGCTTGAGTGATCGCATCCTGAGGAAGGTTATGAAAGAGACTACTGCTCTTGGTATGTGGAAAGCCCTGGAAAGAGATCATCAAACCAAGTCACTTCCAAACAGGATTTATCTTAAACAGAGATTTGCAAGTTTCAAGATGGAAGAAAGCAAATCTATTGAAGATAACGTTGATACCTTTCTTAAGTTGGTTGCAGATTTGGCTAGCTTGAAAGTTGAAGTTTCTGAGGAGGATCAAGCCATTCAACTTCTGTCAAGCTTACCTCCAGCCTTTGAACCTCTTGTACACACTCTGAAATATGGAACAGGGAAGGAAACAATTACTGTCAATGAAGTTACTAGTGCAGCATATGATAAGGAGATGGAACTTAAGCAGAAAGGAAAGTTACACAAGGGTAATTCAGGTGGAGACAGTTTGTTTGTGGGTTCAAGAGGAAGGTCTACCTACAGGAATAACAAGGGAAAAGGAAATAACTACAGGGGAAGGTCTAACAGTAGAGGCAGGTCAAAATCTAAAGGTAGATTTACCAGAGAATTCAAGGGTGGCTGTTTCATTTGTGGAAAGGAAGGGCATTGGAAAAGGGAGTGTCCAAATAAAGGAAAAGGAGAATCAAATGATTCAGCTAATGTGGTATTAGAAGTACCTGAGCCTATGGTGCTGACTGTTAGTACAGACTTGTCTGATGGTGAATGGATCTTGGACTCTGGATGCACATTCCACATGACTCCAGATAAGGATCTCCTGTTTGACCTGAATGAATACGAAGGAGCTAAAGTCAGAATGGCAAACAAGAGTATAAGTCAGGTTAAAGGAATGGGAAAAATCAGAATTATTAATCCAGACGAGTCAGTTGTTATTCTAAGTGAAGTGAGATATGTTCCTGATTTTGATAAAAGTCTCATCTCTGTGGGAGTGCTAGATAAAAATGGTGTCAGATATGAAGGTGGAGATGGTGTTCAACACTACTACAAGGATAAGAAAAAGGTCTTTACGGCTAAATGGGAAAACGATTTATACTACTTACAAGCTCAAGTAGTTAAAGCAGAAGCAAATGTAGCAAGTGTGAATGAATCAGATGCAAATCTATGGCATTCAAGACTAGGTCACATGAGTGAGAAGCAAATGAGTATTCTGATCAAGAATGGCTATCTAAGTAAGGTAAAGATAGAAGGACTTAGCTTTTGTGAAAGTTGTGTCTTGGGCAAGTCTCATAGGTTGAGTTTTCCATCTGCCAAGCACACAACTAAAGGCATTCTAGAGTATATTCATTCTGATCTCTGGGGTTCTCCTGCTAATCCAAAGAGTCTAACTGGGTGTAAGTACTTCATCAGCTTTATAGACGATTTCTCCAAGAAGTGCTGGGTCTATTTCCTGAAAACAAAAGATGAAGCCTTTAGTAAATTTGAAGAATGGAAACAAGCAGTTGAAAATCAAACAGCAAAGAGGATTAAATGTCTAAGAACAGACAATGGTTTAGAATTCTGTAATGCTAAGTTTGATGGGTTATGTAAGTCTTCAGGGATTAAACGTCATAGGACGTATACTTACACTCCACAACAAAATGGAGTTGCTGAAAGGTTAAACAGGACAATAATGGATAAGGTGAGGAGTATGTTGGCTGAAATAGGTTTAGAAAAGAAGTTTTGGGCAGAGGCTACTTCTACAGCAGTTTATCTAATCAATAGGTCTCTTAATTCTTCTATTGATTTCAAGTTACCATAAGAGGTGTGGTCAGGTTCTAAGGTTGATCTATCTCAGCTTAAGAGGTTTGGTTGTTCTGCTTATGTGCATACGGTTCAGGATAAAACCAGTCCTAGAGCTTTAAAGGGAGTATTTCTAGGTTATCCATCTGGTACTAAGGGATATAAGGTTTGGCTAACTGAGGAAGGCATAAGCACAGTTAGTAGAAGTGTCGTGTTTAATGAGATGGAACTCTATAAACACACACTAGCTGATTTAGAGAAAACTGTTTCAGGTGGAGCAGATTATGGAAAGAGAACTAAGGGAAAATCTAAGAAAAGAGTGTCATTTAGTACTGATCTAATACAGGGACCTACACCTACCGGATCTGTAGAAGGTGAATCTTCAGCTCAAGGTGGAGACTCAGAAGGAACTTACAGTTCTGAAAGTTCAGATAAAGAAAGTGATGAATCTGATTCTGAGTCAGCAGCTACAAGGTCATCTCAAGTTATTTTAGGATCAGGAGAAAGTCAAACTAATCTGGATAATTATATCTTAGCCAGAGACAGGTCAAGAAGAGAAGGTGTTAAGAAACCTTCAAGGTTTGACGATGAGGATTTTGTTGCCAACGCTTTATCAGCAGCAAGTGATATTGAGATTATGGAGCCAAAGTCTCATAAGGAAGCTATGACTTGCAAGGATAGAAAGAAGTGGACTAATGCTGAAAGAGATGAAATGGATTCTTTATGGAGGAATGGTACTTGGATCCTAATAGAAAGGCCACTAGATGCTAAGATTGTTGGTTGCAAATGGATCTTCAAACTGAAACCAAGGATTCCAGGAGTTGAAGATCAGAGACATAAGGCTAGATTAGTGGCTCAAGGGTTTTCTCAAACAGAGGGTGTTGACTACAATGAGATATTCTCACCGGTAGTA
This sequence comes from Draba incana, assembly GCA_963576765.1. Classification (NCBI taxonomy): domain Eukaryota; kingdom Viridiplantae; phylum Streptophyta; class Magnoliopsida; order Brassicales; family Brassicaceae; genus Draba; species Draba incana. The sequence continues at coordinate 11,068,584 of OY755203.1, read as the reverse complement.
AAACATGTATCCATCCGGATAATGTTATCAGTGGTTGTTAATCTAGACTATGAATTGGAGCAAATGGATGTCAAGACTGCGTTCTTACATGGAAGTCTAGATGAAAGAATCCTAATGCAGCAACCAGAAGGTTTTATCAAGAAAGGAGATGAGAACAAAGTCTGTTTGTTAAAGAAGTCTTTATACGGTTTAAAGCAATCTCCTAGACAGTGGAATCTAAAGTTTGATTCTTATATGAAGTCTCAAAAGTTTCATCGAAGTGAATATGATTCTTGTGTATACATGAGAGACATTCAAACTGATAAGGCTGTCTATCTACTTCTATATGTGGATGACATGCTAATAGCCTCGGGTAATTGGACAATTATCAAAGAGGTAAAGGCTAGTTTGAGTAAGGAGTTTGAGATGAAGGATCTAGGTAAAGCCTCTAGGATTTTGGGTATGGATATTATAAGAGATAGGGAAAAAGGAACTCTTATATTATCTCAGAGGAACTATCTAGAGAAAGTCTTAAGGACTTTTGGGATGTTAGATGCAAAACCAGTGAGCACACCAATTGCATCACACTTCAAGCTAAGGAGTATAGCTAAAGATGATCAGGAAGATGAGGGTGTTCATATGAGGGATAAGCCTTATGCTAGTGCTGTTGGAAGTTTAATGTATGGGATGATTGGATCTAGACCTGATCTTGGTTTTGCAGTTGGCTTAGTGAGTAGGTTTATGGCTACACCTAGTAGAGAACACTGGGAAGCTGTTAAATGGGTCCTACGATATCTAAAAGGAGTTTTGGATACTAATCTAGTATTCAGAAAGAACAAGGAATTCAGTATTGAGGGGTTTTGTGATTCAGATTACGGTACTGATTTGGATAAAAGAAGGTTAGTAACAGGCTATGTGTTTCAGGTATGGGGAAATACTGTGAGTTGGAGATCTAATCTACAGGAAGTGGTAGCTCTATCTACTACAGAAGCTGAATACATGGCACTGTCAGCTTCATCTAAAGAAGCTATTTGGCTGAAATGGTTCTGTGAAGAAATGGGATTTAAGGTCGACAATGTAAGGATACATTGTGATTCTCAGAGTGCTTTGGCCCTAGCTAAAAATGCAGTATTTCATGAAAGGACTAAACACATAGCTACTAAGTTTCACAAAATCAGAGAGTTGGTTGCAACAGGTGATGTGAGTTTATCTAAAATTCACACAAGCAAGAACCCAGCAGATTTCTTAACTAAAGTCTTACCTAGACAGAAATTTGAACTCTGTTGTGATCTGCTCAACATCGCCTAAGAAGGAACAGCTCCGGGTAACTCTAGGTCAGTGATATCTCGTTGAACAGGAAATGGGAAATTGTGTTAGTCACTGGAGAAAATCAATATAGTTGTGTAGGTTATATTGATTAAGGAATTAGGAGTTACCTGTGATGCTTAGGAACTGGTAATAGAGGCTTCAGTTCCAGGTGGAGTTTCTGCACATGAAAAAAAAAAAAAACATTGAATGGGTTAATGTTCATATTTTGGGTTTCGGCAAAATCAGAAGAAAAAAAAAAAACTTTGAGGTTACCTGGTTTTATGAGAAGCATATAATTGGTTGCTTTAGGGTATTGGATCTTCTGGATTGGATTTTCTATTTTGCAGATTAAAAGGGAAGCTGAAGAATCTGTATCAAGGAGAAGAAGATTTAATAAGAACCAGAAGAGAATAAGAATAGTGAAGTGTCATTATTGTTGGTTCGGCAAAGTTTGTAAATAAGGAGTTTTGTGATTTGCTTATGGATTCTTATTAATCAGAAAGGGTTCGAAGTTACCTGATTCTGAAGTGAATCTAGTGATTGGTTTTCATGAGAAGCATCTCGGGTTATTTGCTTCTGAAATCAGTCTTCAGTTCGTCTCGGTTGAATGAGAAGTTGCAGGTTTAAGTGAGAAATGAATCGGTTTGGTCTGGGTATGAACACGATCGGGAGAATTAGCTACTGGAGTTTGTTGGTTTCGTGTGAGCTTCAAAAGTTCTGGGTTTATGGATCTTCGCTGTGATTTGGTGATTGCAGGATAAATGAATTGAAATGGGTTAATCGATTGGTTATGGAAAGCTGAATGGTCGGTTTTTGCTGAAGCTATTGCGGTCGATTGGTAATCTGGAGATTGTTGATTTCGAGTGTGTAAACTCGATTGGTTTATGTATCTGCAACAGAGATCAAGGTTGATTAGAATCATTGAAGACGAAGCTTCGAAGGTCTCCGTTTCAGGTTTCATCTCTGTTTTGAATAACTCACATCATGTTTGTTCAACGAAGCAAAGAGAGATTGAAGGTTTACCTGAGATAGTCGGAGAGGAGGAGTGAACGGCGGTCAAAGGAGTGAGGAGATTATCGGAAGTGTGACACGATCGGAGGAGCTCATCTCTGTCTCATTTCCGCCGCCACCACAGGATCGAAGAAGACAAAAGAAGTCTAGGTTACGGGAGATTTTTTTTTTTTGTTGGTCTAAGTCCAAAGGTGGAGTTTGTGGGTTTCTTATTGGGCTTAGACAAATCAACAAAATATGGGCTTAGTTTGGTTAAGGCCTATAACGAGTTTTGGAAGATTAATTATGATCGGTTAAGTTGGTTCAAGGTCATACGAAGCTTTATAAAAGGAAGAGATTGAGGCAGAATAAGGTTAAGGAGGATTGTCATCATCTCTAAGCTTTTCTTTCTTGTATTCTCTCTCGATAATCTTTGTTGTAACCGTACTTCGATTCTAGTGGAAAATCCGGTGATAGTTTGTCACCGGTGAGCCTAGGGTGCCGGAACTAAACACCCGAACTCGAGTCTTGTGTTCTTACTTTTATGCTCAAGCGATTCTACAAAGATCAAACATATAGGATTAGAGTTTGGATTCCGCTATAATAAACTCTACACCACCATAGGCACGACTCTGCTTTCACACCAGAGCAAGTATATGGTGCACTTGGAGCTTAGATTTCTCTTCCTCGTTAAGCTCTTTGATTTTAGTGAGGTTATAACTTTTAGCTAGGGTGTCCCTCTTGGTGTTTTTGTTAGGCTTGTTATATGGTTTGCGATTTGCTTTTCACTTTTATTTAAAAGTATTTAGAGTATGCTTCAATGCAACCACGCATTCTCCAAAAAGCAATTACAATGTAACTAACTGATATTTTCATGTTGACCATATAGTTGTAAAAATGTCCATAATCGTATCTTATTTGATCAATTATGACCAAAACACACATAAAATAACCTAAAGCCAAGAACTCGTAACTAAATATAGATATCGTAAAGATTCATGATTGTAGCATATTAATAGAAATCTAAGCGTCACGATTCAAGCTATCCCGCCGGAATACATACTCACACCGTCTCATATATCCAAGCAACGAGCCAGTCACATCACCCGCCGGATCAGCTGTAAATTTCACCGGTAAACTGCTGCAAAACACCATCAAGAGACCATGTCCACTACTTGTATTCAGACCGTGTCCGCTACTTGCATTCACTCTGGCTACAAGCTCCACCCGAAAATCCCAAACCACGCCGCCAATAACTCCCGGAGTTGTCACGTTTTTGAAACCGACAGTTGTCCGCGGCCCATCCGTCTCGCCGGAATTAACAAGTTGTCCGAAAGAATCCAACAACGGAGATATCTCTGAGATAACCTCACCGCCACGAAGGAGGCGAGATTGTATTGTAGAGAGCGAGAATTTACAACCGGAGACTGGACTCCTAGTAATAAAACGGATTCTCCAAACAGCGTTTGAGGCGTTTACGTTTGTGGCATTTGAGATGGAGATGGAGTTAGCAAAGAGCTCCAAGTAACAACTTCTATTAGTTAAAAGTATTATAAAACCTGCAAAAGCGAGACTAACAGTAAAGAAGATAAGAGTGCTCAAAAGGTAGCAAGAACAGCAATAATATGGAGTTATCTCCTCCGGACCGGTGGGTGGAGAACATCGACAATTTTGGCGATTGAGGCCACAAGTGGTACATCGAGACGTTGCCATGTTCAAAGTGTTTTAACAACTTATGAAAAGATCAACTTATTTATAAGAGTTTTAGATAAATTGAAAACTTGATTTATTGTTCTATAATATAGGAGTATTGATAATCTTGCTTTTGTTGAAGAAATAAAAAATCGCAAGCAAATCATAAACATAGAAGAACTAAAAATCCGCAAGGAAATCTAAAGAGAAGCTTTTTATGTTTATCTACTTTATAATTAAAAGAAAAATTATTTCCAAAAAAATAAAAATAAATAAAAAAATAAAAGAAAAATCGGAATTACTATTATTATTGAACACCGAAATCGGAACTACTTATATTAAATTTTCAGTATTTATCGAAACTTTAGATCAAGTTTATTTTTAAAAGGTTATTAAAATATGTTCGAGTATCTTTTGGACTCGTATTCACTCTCCCTAAGTCAATGGCTTGTACTGGATGTTAATTATAGGAAACACAACATTTAGAATGCCTTAATCGAAATTTCATGAATCAAGATAGTGGAGTTCATCTCCTAAAACCGTCTCCGATGTTGTCTTTGCTACTCTATCTTCTCCTGCTACACCCACTACTACAACCATCATTGAACCTACCATTGATGTTGTCTCTGCTATTCATATTGCCACTGCTGATACAGTGGACATAACCCCTCAAACGACTGAGAATTCAACAATTGCTACAACAACTACTGCTTTGGAACTTCCACCTACTAATGTGTTTGCTCCTACAGCTGTTACAACCACTGAAACAAATTTGAACGTAGCTTTACCCATTGATGAAGTTAGGGACCCATGTATTGACTCTTTGTGCATGGATGGGGATGACCACAGGGAAATGAGAGCTCAAGGAAATAATATGTGTGATTTGTGGAGTCCTCAAACCCAACCTTCTCAAGACTTTGACACGACTGCTTCAGCTCAGCGGATTTTGTGGGATATGCCAGTAAAACAAACTCAAAAGATGCAAGAGATGGAGTGGAATGTTGTCGGAAGTCGAGGAAGGCGTGGTCGTCGAGGTGACCATAAGTAATCTCTGGAGATTTCGCTACTTGTTTTCCCTCTTTCCTTATCTACACTATGTGTTTTGCTTATTTGCTCTCTAAAACTACTCTATGAACTGTATGGTCTAGAGATCATAGCACTACTTGTTACTTTGCATTTTCAATAGAAGAACCTTTACCAAAAAGAAAGATAGTGGAGTTCTTTTTTTTTTGTGTCATCTTCAAATAAACATATATACGATTCTTTGAGAAGAAAACATATATAGACGATTGTAAAGAAGTGATATATCTTAATGTAGGAAAAAGACAAAAATAAAACTTGGTAGATTAATAACAGAAAAATAAAACAAAAGAAGATGAAAAACTAGCTAGAAACCTAAGTTAATCTAAACAATGTTTAGTAAAACGTATGCAAAGGTGTGAAAGACGTTTCACATATAATCTTGTTCTCAAGGCTTTGGGTGAGATTTCGACATCTTACATCAAAGTGTCCAGCTTCATTCTCATTTAAGTAACGCTTATGCTTCCCTCTGAGTTTGACATCAAGCTCTTCGTAAACTACGTCATTTTCAGCAACAAAAGCCAAGGACAAAGCCGTGACATCTCTAGACTCACGTCTATGCGACATGTTTAAAACGGCGACGTTTAGAGGACCGAGCCTCACGGAAGCGTCATCTCCGTCGTAGTATATGGAATATCTCCATGTGGGATTTTTCATGAGGAATTCGACGTGCCACGTGGCGGAGGAGGGGGGAACGGTGATGGATTGGATGGAGAATTTGGCGTGGGGGAGAGAATTGTCGAGGACCAATAAGAAGAAGTAGTAGACAGCGACGATGGTGAATATGCCGCCGCAACATGGTGAAACGGAAGCAGTAAACTCCGTGAAAGTGGGTTGACGATCATTAGATGCCGGATAAGTCACTATTGGTCGGTTCCACCACCGGCGACGAGTGGCGGAGGAGGACGGTGGTATTGGATATCCGGTAACTATTTCTGGCACCGCATAAGAATTTGTTTGAGAAGCCATATTCTCTCTCTTCTTCTTGTTTTGTGTTTCGATAGAAGAATGATAGTTGATGTTGTTATCGTATTATTATTTGTAATTATTATATAGATTATTTGGAATTTTTTCAATCTCTTTACTTTGTATTTCGTTTTTGAATTGTTTTGTGTGTGGATAAAAAGATATAAGTTTGTTATGATATTCCAGGGATTATCATAACTATAATTATATGATAAAATCATGATTTTCAAATTAATTTGTTATAGCCCCTTACTATTAAATACAAAATTGTTTTAGTTATAAGATATTAGGTGTTTAATTCTATTGGTTTATTCTTAAATAAATGATGACATGGAATGATGAAAAAGATGACATGGCTAAATACTATGAATTATTATTCTTAAATCTCTATTTTAACTCAATTATTATTATTATAATATCAATGAAAAAAACTATGAATTATTTTCGGATCCTATTTATAAACTAACTAATTTTAGATTTTTTTTTGTTACACTAATTTCGGATTGAACAAAAAGTAAATACCAATAGGAAACTTTGAAAAAAATCATCAACGATTTATAAAACAAAAATATTATAATATATTTTACATTCACTTAATATTATAAACCTAAAAATAAGAAGGAAACGAAAAAAATCTTAAATTTGTCGAGATTGTTTTTTGAGTTTAAAGATTTTTTTGTTTTAGATTCAAACATTAATAATATTTATTTTAGTGAATTTGAATAGTTTTATGTCAATATTTTAACCTACTTTTCAGTTTTGGTTCTGATTAGATTTTCTGTTTTAAATTGCTTATTGTTCCAACAATGAAATCTTTTAATTTGTTATAAACTATAACGTTATTTAAAAAACCCTAACCAATCTAATTTATATAAGAAGTGTCAAGATCATCTATTGCATTCATCATTCTCTAGCTTTTTATATTTTGTTTTATGAATGAATGTTCTTTGTGTTTTTTGGACTTGGTGTGAAACTGATCTTCTAATATCAATTTTTACATGTTTTTAAGTTAGGGTATGTGGAGTAAGTGTGAAGTATTTTTCAGTTTTGACGTATTTGGTTCTGTTTAGTTTGATAAGTCTAACCTTTTGATCTTATTTCTTTTGTGAGAAATAGAAAAAGAAGATCTCTAATACATAAAGTTGAGGTAATAACATAAAAAATGTTTGAAAAAGGCTTCAAATGTTCTTAATCTTTTTATCATTATATTGATCCGATTTAATATATTTTTGTCTTCTTACTTTTTTGATTGACTGACTTTATTTATAACACAATGACCGATAGAAAAAAGGAAAAGGTAAAAAAACATGTTCTTCTTTTTGACAAAAAAAAACATGTTCTTCTATATTCATTGTTTTTTCTCTTAATTCCAATCCTTGTTTTTTTAAGTTACCGAACTCAATAATTGTTTACAATTTACGTAACTAAAGTAATAATAATATGGAAAATGTATATACATAAAAGATAGGTAACTTGGATAATGTTGAAAGCGTCTATTGGCCCGGTAAAGAATATCATCAAAGTAGTAAAAATTACAGAAATTGTTTTAGATAATTGTAAGTTTTTGTAAAGATATACTAATATACTATGAACATATTCTTTGTCATCTCTTTCTTGCCATATTTTTTTTGAAGATAACTAATACACTTATATATACTATTTGGCTAAATATGTTTATTACTTAACTCAGTGATAAAAACAAACAAAGTAACTAATTTCACCCAAAAGAAAAACAAAGTAACTGATAATAGATTTTTTTTTCAAATGGCAACAATGTTATATCATTGTAGCTAGAGAAGCTGGAGAAAAAATTATAGAATAATGAATAAACTTAACAAGATTAAAAATTAATCTTAAGTGATAAGAGAATTGATAAAAATAAAATATTTATGATATTAATTTTCTAGAACTTTATAAGTCTTAAATTCATTACTTTATTTACAATTTCAAAGTAACATTTAAAAACTAAAATTATTTTCCTACCCATATTCATTTCCTACATACATATATAAAACTAAAAACTTAAAACCACACATATTTATTTTTTCTTATAAATAAAAAATCATACTATTAGATACTAAAACTAATTTTAAATCCGTATCAATTTTCATACCCGCACATGGTGCCGAAAGTCACCTAGTTAAAACTTATAATGCAACAACATATTTTTATGTAGGAAAAATAAGAATAATATTTTGATCACGTCCTAGCGTTTAATTTTAATTTGGGAAATTAGGTGGAATAACAAAAAAAAAATTATAATTAAAACTTTAAACAAAACACCCTTAGGGCATGTGCATTGGAGACTTTATGAATAAATGTCTAAAATTTTTTTCGAATTAAATATATTAAATTTAGGACACTTGAGTGTCTAAAACCAAAAAAAAGATCTAATACTGGATCTTTTTCTGGTTTTAGACACTCAAGTGTCCTAAATTTAATATATTAAATTCAAAAAAGTTTTTAGACACTTACTCACAAAGTCTCCAATGCAATGCCCTTATGTGACCAAGTCTCAACCATTGGATTTAGGGGTTTTTGTTAGGATTTGAATTATTATTATTTTTTTGGCTAGACAACAAATTCACCTTTTTAATTTTATATAAAAAGTTTTTTAAGTTGTTAATATTGTACATTAATAACATATCAAATACTCAACTGGAAGCCGATGAATGGACTATTTTTCACATTAAACCACCATCAAGTCTCGTTCTTGAAGTTGATGTTCTTGTAACTTCTCATCGGTCACCTCCATGGACGGGTTGGCTAAAATACAACCATGATACAAGCTTCCAACATGCAGGTCTTTATATAGGATCAAGTTGAATTATTCGGAATGCTATAGGCGATCTTCCGCAAACCGGTAATGCGCTTGAAGCCGAAGCTTATAGTATCCTTCATACTATATATGCAAACTTCTTGGTTTCGTGGATATCGTTGGATAATATTTGAAAGAGACTCAAAGCAACTCGTTGATTTAGTTCATCACCGCAAAAAAGACATAGTAATAGACAATTTAATCCATGACATTCATCACCAGATCAGTCAATTTGCAGGTGTTTGTGTCGTCTACACTTGACCAACAAACAATACTATTGCCGATAAACTTGCCGATGTTGGCCTGTCTCAATACCATTAATATTGGGTCAAATTGGTAGCAGTGTTTGGATGTAGTAGGCGGTTGAATCGCTTACTAGTTACCATTCACACGAGCGATTGAAACATGCGATTGAAACAAGCAGTTGTAAACGTGGTTTTGGCTAAAAATGGGCGGTTGAAACGACAATCTCAAAAGCTAGTAATATAGGGCGGTTGCATGTAGAAAAAAGGTTTTGCGTTGTTATTTTTTTTTGTACGTGATAAAAATATTTTAAAAAAGTTGCATTATACAATTTTAACACTTATCCAAAATGCATGAAATAATTGTAATATTATTTTAGTAATAATTTATGTTATTTATGTTAAATTATTTGTGAATATGTGAATAAATATATATATACTTTTAAATTATATAACCAACATGTAGTTACATAATTTTATTTAATTATACTATTCAACCGCTCTAGTGTTACCAATCAAACTTATTTTTCAACCGCTCTCCGTCACCGAACCACTTTCTCTAACCACTGTATTTAACCGCCTCTTTTCAAACGAACTTCAGTTCAGCCGCTCAAAATAGTTTACCCGCTCTTTTCAAACGGAGTGACCAATCTGACCCATTGTATTTACACTGTAATTCCATCTTGTATCATCATTTGATTTCTTGAGACCTATGTAAAACTAGAACGTTCACAAAAAAAAAAATATCTCAAATTTACAAATTTCATCAGATAAATTACCAAGATGAATTTAGCAACAACAAAAAAAATTACCAAGATGACAAGAACAAAAAAATAAGCCGACAAATAACCATATGAATGAATACTCGGCCCACTATTGGAAACTTAAAGGCCCAATTTTTCTTCAACTTCCAGAAGAAAAGACAAAAAAAAACATCTCAAATTTACAAATTTGATCAGATAAATTACCAAGATGAATTTAGCAACAACAAAAAAAATTACCAAGATGACAAGAACAAAAAAAGAAGACGACAAATTACCATATGAATGAATACTCGGCCCATTATTGGAAACTTAAAGGCCCAATTTTTCTTCAACTTCCAGAAGAAAAGACGGAAAAAAAAAATCTCAAATTTGTAAATTTGATCAGATAAATTACCAAGATGAATTTAGCAACAACAAAAAAAATTACTATATGAATGAATACTCGGCCCATTATTGGAAACTTAAAGGCCCAATTTTTCTTCAACTTCCAGAAGAAAAGACAAAAAAAAAACATCTCAAATTTACAAATTTGATCAGATAAATTACCAAGATGAATTTAGCAACAACAAAAAAATTTACCATATGAATGAATACTCGGTCCATTATTGGAAACTTAAAGGCCCAATTTTTCTTCAACTTCCAGAAGAAAAGACAAAAAAAAAAAACATCTCAAATTTACAAATTTGATCAGATAAATTACCAAGATGAATTTAGCAACAACAAAAAAAATTACCATATGAATGAATACTCGGCCCATTATTGGAAACTTAAAGGCCCAATTTTTCTTCAATTTCCAGAAGAAAAGACAAAAAAAACATCTCAAATTTACAAATTTGATTAGATAAATTACCAAGATGAATTTAGCAACAACAAAATAAATTACCTTATGAATGAATACTCGGCCCATTATTGGAAACTTAAATGCCCAATTTTTCTTCAACTTCCAGAAGAAAAGACAAAAAAAAAACATCTCAAATTTACAATTTTGATCAGATAAATTACCTTGATGAATTTAGCAACAACAAAAAAAATTACCAAGATGACAAAAACAAAAAAAGAAGACAAATTACATTATGAATGAATACTCGGCCCATTATTGGAACTTAAAAGGCCTAATTTTTTTTCAACTTCGAGAAGAAAAAAAAAAAAAAAAAAACAGAAGAAATTGAAATGGCGAACTTCCGCCATTGACGTATTCGATGAGGTAAGCGCAAAGGAAGCTCCTCAGGATTCTTCTTCAGGTATCAAAGTCACTCCACACGTCAATCACAAATTCCTTTATTCCTCTTCTTCAATCTCTCTGTACATTTCTGTATCTCTATATATTTATATCGTCTCCTGAAATCAATTCGAAAGTACAAGAAGAAGAAGAAGAAGAAGAAGAAGAAGAAGAAGAAGAAGAAGAACATTCGCTAAATTCGAAACCTAAATCGCAAAAATGGAAGGTATAGAATCAACGTCTCGACAAGGACGGAGAGTCGTGGTGATCGGCGGCGGAATCGGCGTCTCTCTCGCCGCGAAATCGCTTCAGTTCGATGCTGACGTCACCCTCATCGATCCGTAAGTTTTTCCCATTGTTAAAAATCTCAAAATCATCGTCACGAGCTCAAAAATTGTGTTGGAATTTTCAGGAAGGAGTACTTTGAGATTACATGGGCAAGCTTGAGATCTATGGTAGAGCCTTCTTTTGCAGAGAGAACAGTAATTAACCACAAGAGTTACTTGAAAAACGGCCGTGTTGTTACTTCTCCGGCGATTAATATCACAGAGACTGATGTAATCACCGGAGATGGGTCTGTGATTGGATTTGATTATCTAGTGATTGCTACAGGTCACAATGACATGTATCCCAAAGACTAGACAAGAAAAGCTTTCACAATACCAAGCAGGTAACAAAAAAACTCAAGATTTGTGGATAATTTGTTATTAGGAAAAGTGTTTGAGATTGAGATATGTTATATTTGGTTTGTGTAGAATATGAGAAGATTAAAGCTTCTGAATCAGTATTGATTGTTGGTGGAGGACCGTCTGGTGTGGAGCTAGCTGCGGAAATCACGGTTGATTTCCCGGGGAAGAAGGTTACTTTAGTGCATAAAGGACCAAGATTGCTTGAGTTTGTTGGACAGAAAGCTGCTGATAAAGCATTTGACTGGTTAGAATCAAAGAAAGTGGAAGTGATATTGAACCAATCTGTGGATTTGGATTCAGCTTCTGACGGAAACAAAACATACCGGACTTCAGGAGGAGAATCTATACACGCGGATTGTCATTTCCTCTGTGTCGGGAAACCTCTGTCTTCTCAATGGCTTAATGGAACTGTTGTGAAAGATAGTTTGGATGGTAAAGGAAGGGTTATGGTGGATGAGCACTTGCGGATTAAAGGTCGTAGTAATGTTTTCGCCATTGGAGATATTACTAATATCCCGGTAAGGGAATGATAGTGAGAAATATTGAGTTTTCTTGGTTAGTATCTTGTTTTGATTATATGATTTTTGTAATGTTAGGAGATGAAACAAGGATATATAGCGGAGAGTCATGCTAATGTGGTTGTGAAGAACATAAAGGTAATGATGATGTCGAGTGGGAGAAAGAAGAAGATGTCGAGTTACAAGCCCGGGCCAGAGATTGCCATTGTATCTTTAGGAAGAAAGGACTCTGTTGCTCAGTTTCCGTTTGTGACGGTTGTTGGTTGCCTCCCTGGTTTGATCAAGTCTAAGGATCTGTTTGTGGGGAAGACGAGGAAGGCGAGAGGGCTAAATCCTAAGCTTGCACAAGGTTGAGTCCTTTTGTGCAAATATGTAATCATACTTGTGTTGTGTGTTGTCTGTTGTGTTTGATCTCATTGTTTCAGTGTGGAGTGAGTTGTATGTGGCTGTTGTGTTTCTGATGTATAATAGTGGTTGTATTTGATTTCCAGTATTCACTTGCATTCCAATGATCGTTAGTTATATCCGACTTGACCGTCAGAGAGTTCTAACTTCTAACCCACTTTGACAGAATTTCTATTGTTCAAATACTTCGACCAAGTATCAGTTTGGACTTTTATATCTTTTGGCTAAAGCTTAAAAACTACAAATCGTTTTTCTTTTTATAAACTGACTCTCCATGTTGAACTATTCGGACTCTGAACGTTGAACCATTCTGACTTGAACATTATCAGAGTAACGTGAGAGGATAATGAAACATAAAAAGGGAAATTATAGTACATAACTATATTTTGTTGTGAACCATATCAATATAGTATGATCTATATATAAACTATATATGACGTAACAAAAGAGTCAAATAACTCAAATATTTCTCAAAAGAAAAACATCAGAACACGTAACTAGATGTCACAAGTTTCGTCATGCCGGAAAGATAAAAATCATATTTCCGAATACCTATGAAGAAGGAATCAACTTATCTTGGAATAAATAGTGACACCGTCTCATATTTCCGAACAACGATCCAACCATATTTCCGACTGAATCCGCCGTAAATTTGACGGGTAAACTGTCGCAAAACACCGTCAAGAAACCATCTCCATCTCCATCTTTATCATCTCTCTTCACTGCTGACACAATCTCAACTCGAAAATCCCAAAACACGCCGCCGTTAACTGCCGGCGTCACCACCTTTCTAAAATCAACACTTGGTACAGCAGGCCCATCCGTTTTGTCGGAAGTGACAAGTTGTCCGGAAAAATCTAACGGAGATGACTCGGAGATGACCTCGTTGCCACGAAGGAGGCGCGATTTGATCGTTTGGAAAGAGATTTTGCAGCCGGTTATTGGACTCTTGGCAACGAAACCGATTTTCCAATCAGCGGTTGAGACGTTGGCGTTTGCGTTTGTGGCGTTTGAGAGGGAGATTGAATTGGCAAAGAGCTCCAAGTAGCAATCGTGTACGTCACGATTGGATTCGATGATGAGACCTGCACAGAAAAGAGCAACAACGAAGAAGAAAGAGCTGCAACAGCAGCAATAAGCTGGAGGAATATGTTGTAGGGGCTCGGTTCCTTGAGAAGTTGGCATGTTGTCGAAGTTTTTTAATGCTTCATGAAAAAATTAACCTAGTTAGGGTTTTCATAAATAGACAAAAAAAGGTTGGATTTTTAAAAGGACAACTCTTGGGCACCCCTAACTCATTCACCCCATTTTCATATATCTCTTAATTAAACAAATTAATTAAATTATTAAAAAAATATAAAACTGAACTAATTGTGGGGAGCAATTAATTGTGTCACCGTAATTAACAAAAAAAAAAATTTAATAAGAATATGCTATGTAATCTAATTGAATATATTAAAACAATTAATATTATCTTTGAGCATAAACCCTCACAAACGAACGTAAAATATTGTATGATTTCAAGCACTCGATTTGACTAAACTTATAAATTTGAAGGGATATTAAACTCTAATATGAGAGTCTAAACCCTAACACACGAACGTACAATATTGTATGATTTAAAAATCTCTATTTTACTAATTTAGTGGATTTAAAGGAATATTAAACCCTAAGATGTTAGCCTAAACCCTTACAGACAAACGTAAAATATTGAATAATTTAAAACACTTGATATGAATAATTTAATAGATTTTAATTTAATAATTTTTAATGATTAAATCTAATTATTTTATTTCTATAATATTAATTATTTTAATTTGTTGAATTAAGAGACATTATGGTAAATTTATATTACCTGATTAAGAGGGGGTGAATGAGATATGTTCACCCCTAGACAATTTTAAGAAAGCACTAGACGCTAAGCGGGCGGTGACCAAGAGCCTAGCACCTAGAACACTTAGTCAGGGCCTAGGCGATTTTAGGCGTTTTAGTCATTTACAACATAAAACATTGTAAATAAGATATATTATTGAAAAATTATATAAAATTATATATTAGAGAAATAAAAATATATAATCGTAAAAATATTTAAAAAAATATTTAATTAATTTATATGCAACAACATATAAATGTTTACAATTATGTAAATGGAATTAAAACTTAAAAATGTAAAATTTATGTAGTTAGAAACTGGAAAAATATAATAAAACAAAACCTATGAGATTTTAGGCGGTCAAGGCTGTCGTCTAGGCGTTTCTTGAGGGCCTAGCGCCGCGTAGACCGTTTTTTTAGAACACTGCCCTAGGGGTGTAGCCAAGAAGTTTTCTTTTTAAAATCTATATTTAAGGTTTAATTGTTTTTGTTGATAACCCCACATATGATTAATTACTTTTCTAAAGAGCCGCAACCAAAGATAATTAGGTATTTAGCAGTGTTTTCAAATCCGGATAGGACCAACCGATCCAAACAGGAATCGTTTATTTAGCCGAGTACGAGTAGAGGTTTTTTTTTTTTTTCAACCAAACATTCATTAGATAAAACTCACACTTTTGGGTACCCAATGTGGAGGTAAATTGTTTAAGTACAAGTAGAGTTAAAATCCAGATTTGGATTAAACCGCTAAAATTGGTTAAAAACCGTCAAAACTTGCGACTCGGGTTAATGGCTTAATGCCAAAACCCGGTTCACCAAGTTTAACCCACAAGTTCAAGTATTTCTGGCTTTCTTTAATTAAAAAATTCACTCAATCGCCGTTCAAATTGGATCCAATGATCAAATGGACCCAAAAGGAAGTTTATATGACTTTCTTTCACGTATTTTGCATTTCCTCTCTCCATTCACAAAAGGAAGGTTATTGGACACAAAAGAAAGGTTGTGTATGAGTGATCGTAAAAAATCGTTTTTTTAATTTGATGAGAGGAACACAAAATCTTGCTATATTTTTTTTTTTTCTTCATGATAATTATTTTGTCTATTGAAGCTTTTTTCTTTTCTTTTACATAATCACATACGTACGTATATAATTAAAATCAGACAAAAAAAAATTAGAAACCCGGTCCAACCTATTAAATCGGTCTAACCAGCCATCCAATGACAGTGCCGAATCGATGTCCGGTCCAGTTTTCAAAACACTGGTATTTAGGTTGACTTGTTTATTTTATAAATTCCTTATATTAGATGTTTTAAAAAAAAATTCCTTATATATAAAGGAAATCAGGACTACTTTTGAGTTTTGATACACAAATCGGAACTACTTAGGAAATTATAACAACTCTACATTTTATAAAAGATATTTTGATACTTGGTTGAGAAGAACACGTTTCCCTTTTTCAATAATAATTAGATTAGTTAGTGTTTCCTTAGTTTTAGGAGCTTGATCTCCATATCTCCATTTCCTTTTTACACGTCTTTGTTTCCATGTTTCTAGGATCGGTGATCGATCAGTTAATTTGCTTTATGTATTTATAGACTTTGAAGTCAAGTTAATATAATAGACTTGAAATTTGCAAATTGAGTTTTATCTCTTTCGTTAAAGCTTTTGAGGCCTATCACATATCAAGATGGTTACAACACGTCAAAGGAGAGGAAAAAAACAGATGTTCTTAATTAGAAAGGAGATCAATGTGATCCGTTCAGAACATCGCGAAATCATCTTCTTCTTGAGATTAGGCTTGAACCTGCTTTATCATTTTTTCCTCTTGTATCTCTCAATATCTCTTGTTAAAATTAAGAGTGGGCAAATTACCCGAATCTGAACTCCAAACCTGGACCCAACAAGCGGATCGGTATTGGATCTTTTTTAATAACCGAATGGTTATTATCATAATTTAGTTTGGTATTTGGTTCGGATAACATCTGATAACCACAGTCAAAACAGAACAAAACTAAGCATATAGAATAATCCCTAGAACTTGCTTTAGGTTTTATTTTTTGTCGTGAACTTACCTAAGTTGATATTCAAGATTCGAGATATTATCGCTTAGAATATTTGGATTCCTTATTCAATTCGAAGCTAGCGGTGAACCCTTAAGGAAAAATTCCTAATGTATATATGATATCAAACCCAAATTATAGAGACATTACTATTTTGGTTTGAGATCGGCTATACCCGATCCAAACCGAATCCAATCATATTTCGGGTCACTATTGGATCTCACATATAGTACAAAGAACCGATCTCGAACCCGAATGAATATTTGAATGACTACCTCTAAAAAAACCACCAACAAAATAATAACACTAGATATCAATATTAAAAAAAAAAGCAATAAGAAGGCGATGAAAAACTAGAAGCCTAAATAATCAGCTAATTTATATTTTTTTATCGAAACCTATTCAAAGGTCTGAAAGAAAACATATTCAAAGGTGTAAAACATGATTGGCATATAATCTTGTCAATATTGCTTCGGGTCAGATTTTGACATCGTACATCAAAGTGTCCGGCCTCATCATAATCAACGTAACGCTTGTGTATCGCCCTGAGTTTGACGTCAAGCGGTTCGTTTCTATTTCCCTCCTGGGCAAAAAAAGCCAAAGAGAAAGCCGTGACATCTCTAGACTCACGTCTTTGAGAGATGTTTAAAACGGCGGTGTTTGAAGGACCGAGCCTCACGGAAGCGTCATCCTCGTAGTACATGGAATATCTAGAGCTAGGGTTTTTCACGAGGAAATCAACGTGCCACGTGGCAACGCCGGAGAAGGGAGGAACGTCGATGGATTGGATGGAGAATTTTGCGTGTGACAGAGTTTGGTCGATGAATAAGAAGATGTAGAAGATTAGGACGACGGTGAATATGCCGGTACAACATGGTGTAACGCAAGCAATGTTCTCTGAGCAGGTGGCTTCACGATCATTAGATCCCGGACAAGTCGCTATTGGCCGTGACCACCACCCACAAGGACTGGAGGAGGACGGTGGCGATTGATATCTGGTATCTACTTCTACCACCGCATAAGAATTTGGTTGGGAAGCCATATATTTTTTTTTTTTTTACAATTGGTTTGGAGAGAAGATCGAATGATATATATGATTCAGTTTTTTTTAATGGGGGAATTGGGTGTGTCGGCCAAAAAAAACCCTAGTGAGATTTTGTCAATTAATAAGAGCACTAGATTTAGTAGATAAAAACCCTATTGTATTATATGCAGTAGATAAAAAAATACGCTTTTTGATCTAAAATATGTAGACAATAAATAGTTTCAAAGGTTTGTTCTTGAACCAAATATTAATCAAATGTGTAACTAAAATATTGAGGACGGTTCAAGAACAAAGTAGTAATCAAATGTGGAAGAAAATATACCGTGGAGGTCAAACTTTTAGGAGAGGAATATTTTATATCATAAGTGTATTAAAATCAGTATTTAATTCTAATAAATGTATAATATTATGTATATTTTCTTAAGACTGCAGTATACTACTATCCATAAATCTTACAAAATTGGGAAACATGGTATTTAATGTGTATAATGACAACCAATTTATAACATCAACGAAACTACATTATGAAAATATTACATTCAATATATTTTTGGAAACAAATACGAATAAAGATCAAATATTAATTTTTTTCCTAAAGTTTGAAAAAATATATTTAATTGTCATTAATACAATAAATTTTACATTCAAATTATAACGCCCCGACCGCCCCTCCCATGAGCCATCGTCCACTCTCAGGCCCGTGGGCCCACCATGTCCGACGGTCGGTGCGTTAGTCTGGGAGGCTTTGAAGTCTTGAATACTGTCCCTACAAATCACCAAACGATATTTTCTCGTGTTTTGACCTCACTCACACGATACTGAAAATCACTTCCCAGTATATCACACATCCTAAAACTACTCCAGCTTAAGCACGCTTAACTATGGAGTTCTCTCAAGACCTGTGACTGAAAAGATAAGTGCACTTTGGTGATATAGGTAGCCAAATCAATTCTTTTAAGCTTCTCCGCATATACCGCATATACCACATATGCCCTGAAACCGGGGTGTCACAGTCACCCCCACTAACAGATCGCAACGTCCTCATTGCGCATACCAAGATCGTTACCCCCGACAATCTGACTCACACAGTTGTCAGAGTTCGCTCTGATACCACGTATAACGCCCCGACCGTCCCTTCCATGGACCCCCGTCCACTCTCAGGCCCGTGGACCCATCATGTTCGACGGTCGGTGCGTTAGTCCGGGAGGCTCGGAAGTCTTGATTACTGTCCTTACAAATCACCACGCGATCTTTTCTCGTGTTTTGACTTCACTCACACGATACTGAAAATCATTTCCTAGTAGGTCACCCATCCTAAAACTACTCCAGCTTAAGCACGCTTAACTCTAGAGTTCTCTCAAGACATGTGACCGAATAGATAAGTGCACTTTGGTGATATAGGTAGCCAAATCAATTCTTTTAAGTCTCTCCGCATATACCGCATATACCACATATGCCCTAAAACCGGGGTGTCATACAAATAATATCTTTAACCCATAATTTTACATGTAAGAAAAGGAGCATAAAAAATTTACACATAGAGGTATTATTTTATCAACATATTCATAGGTCCACATATATTTTCTTTAATTTGTAATTTGTTACATTTCTTACAAAAAAATTTGTAAATTTTAGCCAAAAGTTGTAAAATGTAAAATTATTCAATGTATTCAACTATACCATTCCGGAATTTAGGTAAAAGTGTTAAAGAAGATGTGTAACACTAAGATTATATACTTTTCTTTGCTTTGCAATTGATACATAGTAAGAAAAGATAATACGTTACTTCATGTAACAATAATTTAATCTTCCAAATGAGATATAACTTTTGAATCAATTAAGTTGACAAAAATAGAAAATCCTAATTTTTTACTAACAAGTAAATAGGATTCCATCTTCAGAAGTCTTCTTCCTCGGTGTCCAATTTTTCGTATTCTTGGACAAACAAACTGCGTATGGTATTTGTCTTCGAAAAAGAATTGCGTATTGTATTTCCTCCAATCTTGGAGCACAGACTTGTGGCCTTTAGCTTGAGCATCCTTTTCATCATGTTTGCCATCTTTAGCAATCTTACTTTTCTCGGTTGTGGGTGTTACTCGATCTTGTTCTTTTTGAATATACTCAAATAAGTACTTTATAGCATCAGTTTGGTCGCACACATCTACATAAGAGATGGAGAAAAAAATTAATACATTCTTGACCTATGATTTATCCATTTCTGTGATTATAAATAAGATAATCTAATTTGTACAATCACTTACACACACCATTGTTAATCGTAGAAGCACAATCTTTAAGATCATTTGATTTTTTTCATAGTGGCAATTATATAACTTTTCTTATAACGACATGTAAGATTGTAGGTTAATATTTATTAAAAAAAAAATATTAACACATCAAAAACAAAGGAAAAAAATAAATTAAAGATTAACCTACCGGAAAAAGTCTTTGTTTTTTTGTAGATGGTGGTTATTAGATATGTGTTTTTGTGTTTGTTAGCTTATATATAGGAAAGTGGTGATGGTAGTCTTATTTTAGGTTTGAAAAAGAAGGAAAGTTATATATATAATGTTTATTTCAGAATTTTATTTAAAATTAATGCAAAATTTTAGGAAATTTTAGGAATGTTTCGTAGTGTTGATCAATTTAGAAATGTGTTATTATTTTAATTTTTAATAGGATGATAATTAGCCCTTAAAACACTCTCAGCATGACACATGAGATTTTTTGAATTAGAATGTCTCTTAGCATGACACATAGGATATTTTTAAGTTAGAATGTCTCCTCAAGATCTCAATGAGTGACACCTAGGATTTTGAGAATTTAGTGTCTCCTCAATTAATATATATATATATATATATAGGATTTCTTGAAAAGAACTTATAACAATACTCCCTCCGTTTGTTTTTAAATGATGTTTTAGGAGTTATTTTTTGTTCTCAAATAGTGATGTTCTCACTTACCAATACATAATTAATTGACTTTTTAGTATTTTTGACTCTTGAAATTCTGCAGATTGAATTTTTATTGGTTGAAATGTCTTGGATAAATAAAACATAATGTTTTATTTCAAAAAACAAGATAAATTTAAGAGTGAATTTCCCATATGGCAAGATTCGATAATCTAATTAAGAAAATAGCAACGCGAAAATTTGCTATGAGGAAATGACAAAAGGTGCCCGAAAAAATGCTCTCTCCTTCGACAACAAAACGCGTCAAAACTATTGCACGTGAGATTGATATAATTTGAGAGAGGAAACATTAGGGCCCACATTCAATTAAACACAAATTGCATTGATCACGTGGTAGAACCCACGTTATTTGACTTGGTAATTATACATTATATGTTTTTTTTGTTTAACAATTTGGTTGGATCCACGATCAATAAAATACACAAATTTTATTTTTTGATAAATTAATGTTGCAATAATATGTACTTTCTCATGAGTTTTAGTGACATGTGCTGATAAAATGATGCACTTTGTTTAAAGAGATAGTGTGCGATATTTTATTATATAATACTAATAATTTTGTTGGATGTGTACAAATCAGGTAAAACAACAATATGCAATGCAAAATTGGTAGATAAATATCTATATTGTTAGGTAGATATTTATATTGGACGTCTACAAGCTACATTTAAACATAACATGTAATATAAAATATATATCTTGGTAAGTAGTGGCATAATATTTGTAGAAAACACTAGCATCATAAACTTGATCGCCCCATCTACAATCATTCTCCACATCTTCTGCACCACCGCTATGAATCGAAGAGATAGCATGAACCTACACATGTATTATGAATTAAAAAGATATTAGTGAAGGTTAAACTAATATGCTAACATTTTTGTGCTCATTGCCTTTTTAGAGAGATATATAGACATCTATGTTAAAAATTGGACTGTTATATATATGCATATGAAGTATATATAGGAAAATAGTATGTTATAAATAATGTGGATATTTAATTTAGTATTGCATATATATGGGAGGATAATAACATATGTAGATAGATATATACCGAGTCATCATCATGAAGTCTCCATACTTTGTCAAGCTTCAAAGTAATAACATTCAAATTTATGCAAATAAGTAAATGAAAGATCTCTAACAATTTAGATACTTCGCTAAGTTTAAAAATGGAGATTTATTTTTCTGTTTACATAATACAATTCTCATGATACAAAAAGTAATAACTTGTTATTTAACAGAAAACATAGGTGCGTTTCTCCATAACTTATTACAATGTACATATGTATCTATGAATATATGTTTATATGCTATAATAATTTTTTTAGCATGTTACGTAAACAGATAACTTGTTGTTTAACTATATACATGTATATCCTCAAACCAAAAAGAATCGACCTAAAATACTTACCGAGCACATCAAAATTAAAACGTAACAGATGGTGTATGTTCCTCCTGAGCTTCAACAACTCTCTCATCGGTAATCAAAGAAGACGAAGCTTCCGAGTATTTAATGGCCTTGTAAGCATTTAGCTCGAGTCCTAACGCGTCGGAATCTCTCTCGACAGCTCGAACACCGTCATATATGGAGGAGACCGCCGTTAATCAAATTCTTGTAGATGTGTTGGTCACTGAATTTCACTCAAAGTTTTACAAGAACATCCAAATTAAAACTTTAGAGATGGTGAAGAGAGAGAGAGAGAGAGAGAGAGAGAGAGAGAGAGAGAGAGAGAGAGAGAGAGAGAGAGAGAGAGAGAGAGAGAGAGAGAGAGCATGAGGAAGAACAAGAATTAATAAATAAAGAAATGTGGTGTATTTATTTAGGGATTTAATGCTTCCATTTAATGTTTCCTTATCGAGGAAGAAAATGAAATGGGTCTTCATAGTTTGATTGTCACAGGTGTTTTTTAGCGGCATATCATCCATATCGTCGGTCTAAAAGATATTTCAGGAAGAATCTACAAGTGTTATATGGTCCACCTTCGGAGATAGATGGTCGCAACATATTGGAACAGTTACGTGATTTTGGTGTAGAGCGAACTCCTGAATGTGGGGGTAATGACCATCACCCCGTCGACAGTTGTGGGGAATATCACAATTGGCACAAGAAAAGTATTTTCTGGGATTTGCCTTACTGGAAAGACCATCTATTGCGGCATAATGCAGATGTCATGCATGTTGAAAAGAATTTCTTTGACAACATCATGAACACCATATTAAACGTCCCGGGAAAGACCAAAGACAGCTGGAAGTCTAGATCGGACTTGCCATTGATTTGTTCGAGGGCATCTCTTCATGTTTTGGCTAATGGTAGATTGCCGATGTCTGCGTACCGGTTAGACGCTGGTCAAAAAGAAGTATTTTTTGAATGGTTCAAAAAATTTGTAAAATTTCCAGACGGCTACGCATCTAATCTACGTAATTGCGTGGATTCGACGGAAGGGAAGTTTATAGGAATGAAGAGTCATGATTGTCATGTCGTGATGCAGCGTCTTCTTCCATTTGTATTTGCATATCTTCTTCCAAAACCAATCCACCAAGCAATTGGAGGTATATTTCGTACTCCCATTAGTTTCTTACTACCATAATATTACTATATATGTACTAATTAACTTGTTTATTTTTTGTTACAGGCGTTGGTGCATTCTTCCGAGATTTATGTTCAAGAACGCTTACAGTCCACGGGATACGTAACTTAGAGCCCAATATCCCGATTCTCCTTTGTAATATTGAGAAGATATTTCCACCGTCTTTTTTGACATTATGGAACATCTTCCTATTCGCCTCCCATGAAAAGCAGCCTTAGGAGGCCCTGTTCAATACCGATGGATGTATCCGTTCGAGCGTTACATGTTCCACCTGAAGAAAAAGGTTAAAAATTTGAGCAAGGTTGAGGGATCTATTGTCGCACAAAGCCTAAACAAGGAAGTCTCACACTTTTCCGAATATTACTTTCCATCGCAAGTTCGTACTAAGGCGAGACGTCCTGCCCGACATGATGATATAGGTGAGAAAGCAGTCTATGCCGTGGTTGTTCCTGAGTTGTTTGTCCAAGTTGGTCGAGCAAGTGGAAAAAGAAAGAAACGCAAACTATCACCACAAGAGGCCACACATTTGCATACGTATATCCTCAGAAACCGTGACGAAATTTTGGAGTACGAAAGGTATATCAGTTATTATACTAAATTTATGGAATTATTTGCCTTCATCTACTAACGACTGTTCTGTTACAGGATCTACATGTCTCTCGCACGTGATTACCATTCTGATAAGACAGATGCCGAACTTGCTGTCTTGAAAGATAAAGAATTTTTGGGGTGGTTGAAATGTTATGTAAGTTTAATATAATTACTTACTCTTACTTTTCCAGGTTTTCACGT
Source organism: Draba incana (assembly GCA_963576765.1). Taxonomy (NCBI): domain Eukaryota; kingdom Viridiplantae; phylum Streptophyta; class Magnoliopsida; order Brassicales; family Brassicaceae; genus Draba; species Draba incana. Next base: position 11,044,581 of record OY755203.1, on the reverse strand, counting down.
TCATATGTTACTGATATCTTACTTATATCATTTTTTAGGTTTCCGAAAGTTTTGCAAGTGGTCAATCACTCCCGACATGGTTAGTGGAGTTTGTTCAGGGTTTACGTAGCCGCGACTTCATATCCCAAGTTTTGCACTAGGGGATATTCGTTCAGGATCCGTAAGGAAGGACGTCAAAGGTCAACTTCAGACTATGGTATTTCGGCGCAATCAGGTAATACCATGTACTATGGGATTTTAAACGAAATCTTAGAAATCCACTATCCAGGAATGTTGGACTTGAGGTGTATTGTGTTTATGTGCGATTGGTATGATTCATCCAATGGTCGAGGGGTTCGAGTTGACCCTCTTAGTGTTATTTCCATAAATTCAAGCCGGAAACTACAGTATTACGATCCATTTATCCTTGCGTCTCAAGCAGACCAGGTATCAATACAATAATATGTTTACCTACGTACTTGTACTTAAGGTTTGTTGTTCATGTATACTAACAATATCCACTATTTATTAATAGGTTTGCTACATTCCATATCCTTGAGTTGCCTATTGCACAAATCATTGGATCACAGTAACTCCAATTAACCCGAGAGGAAAAATATATGGAGTTCCAGAACATGATGCTCTACAACCATCGAAAAGTATACCAATGTCACCTGTGGAGGAGATGGATAACATTGACCTTGTCGTTGATGTCACTCATATCGGGGATGATCTAGTGCATTCGGACGATGAGGAAACACGTGACGAATTTGACGACGATTCAGACTCCATCCCTAGTGAAAGTGGATCAGGAGATTCATATTAATAATTTAGGAATAAATGTGTGGTTATGAATGTTGTACTCTCACATATATGGGTTCCCTGTAATATAGTGTACTGCATATATAGTAGACAAAAATATACAATATTTTGCCATTGCTCATTAACAAATCTGATTGTGGAAGACAATCTCAGTATTACGACGGACAAATAAGAAAACAATAAAATTGCACACCACCCCGGATTCAAACTCGGGTTTGATATAGTTTTAAAGGAAGCATAACCATTTAAGCTGAGGACGAATCTTGTATATCATTGACATTTAACAATTTATAATCAATTCCGGTTACTAATTAACAATATATTTTGATTATGCAACACCAATAAAACATTACATTTAATGAAACTTAAAATTTAAAACAACTTAATACACAAGTAGATTAAAGACTTGCAAATATTAAACACACTACGGTTATGGTACAAACACATAAATATACAATATTAATTTTAAAAACTTATGTCTGTATCCACTCCAAACTTACCATTGGTTAGAACCATTTTAAAATTTTCTTTCCCTTTTTATTCTTTGATGGAGAATCTAAAAACCCATCGCACAATTCACTTTTGATTGCATCAACATCAATATTTAAGTTTGGCGTTTCTGGGCTTTGGGCGAATTGAAAATCATAGTACTGATCCTTACATTCTGTTGAAGTACTTCCACCATAAGTATATGACTGTTCAGTGAATTGATATGGTTAGTCGGCATTGACAACCCGCTTATGGTCAGGACATTCGGGCTGGTTATCGTATTTGTGATTACGAAAACCGAACCCATCTGCATTTTTTGGAGTGCATGAATCATCTGCCCACGAGTATGTGGGTATATCTTTAGTGTGTTTGTCGCACTGAGATTCTGATTCCCACGATAATTTTGGAATGTGGTGGTTGTTTGGCAAGCACTGGCTGTCCGGCACTATTATTGATGTGGAATCTTCCTGATGGATTGGTGAGCAGGTATCAAAATCCCAAGAGTAAGTGGGAATCTCTTGAGTGAATTCGTCGCAGTGAGATTCAGTTTCTCACGAGAATTTTGGAATATCCAAAAAATTTACCACGGTTTTTGATATAGATTCTTCGTTAGGAGAGGTAGAAGACATTTTTTGTGTTAGTGAGAGGGGTAGAAGATATCCACTCCGTCATCAGTGTATTTATAGTAGAGGTTATATGTATAAACCCTCGGTATCCCGTCGGTTTGCGATGTCGGCAATGTTTGAGTGGTTAATAAATCGTCTGCAGTGGCCGATGTGATTGGTGGGGTGTTATGTCGGAGTGTTATGACAGTTTTCGGACGGAAATCTTACGGATATCCGTTCTACATAAGTTTGCACATTTTCTTATTCTTCCATACAAAAATTTGAACACAAAATCATAACACAACACATAAATATTCAATTGCGTAATGGCAAATAGAGATCTATGGAATTACTATATGCAAAACCGCGCCCCCGGTCGAAACCCTCCAAACACAACTCATGTTCCTTCAAGCCCTCCTTACGATAACTTAAATGTTACTGATGCTGAATCAACAATTTCACTCCATCCAACTCAACAATCCCAGAACCAAACACCCGTAATACCGGGACCTGGCCAAGTCGTTTGGCGAGGACTGTTTCGCAAGAGGTCTCATGATGCAAAGGTGGTACGAGGTGAAAGTTCTCAGGCACACCCAACACAAGATTTTATTCGAGAGGTTATTAATGAGGCACCACAGGCCGACCAGGATTTTAGTACTCCTCGGTGGACTTCAACTATCGATTACATAATCCATGAAGGTATATATATATATACCTTCGGAATTCTGTCCGTTTATGTAGCCGTCGGAATTCTGTGCTCCAACCGGATTCCGACGTAGTGTCGACGGATTCCGGTGATCCATGTGCCGTCAGGAATCCGTCGGGCCAAACCGACGGAATTCTGACGGATTTGTATTTCCGACAAGATAGAACCGGCGGACCAAATCCGTCAGAAATCTGTCGGAATACCCCCTATTCCGACGGATTTCTGACGGATTTGGCCGTAGGAATATGTCATGTTTTCTTGTAGTGGCGAGTGAGGGTAAGAAGAGAAAAATATGTGGCAAAATAATCTCTCTCATAAAGCAATGAAACATATCTTGTCATTTTCTTAATGACCATAATTTCCATTTTTTACCAATACAAATACTCTAAATTTAATGATTTCTTAATAAGAGTATAGAAATCTTAAACATCAGTTAAAAACAAACGGAGGGAGTAATTAGTTAATTAATATAAATTTCTCATGTTCCCAAGCAAAATTGGAAAGGTGCAAATCTAGGCAACAATAACCTTTTGATTAAAGGTTAAATTTATAGAATAGCAAAAAAAAAACTAAAAAACTAACCAAAATTTATTTTATAACACGAATGAGCTAGGCTAATCTGTAACTTTTAGAAACTTCGGGGCCAAACATGTAATTTCTGAAATTACATATTCGCAAAGGGTGCCGTTTATGCCGTGATATTATGGCCCTTATGAAAGGTAAACGCCACCTACTTTGAGATTAGTTCAACATGAGGGAACTTTTCTTTGTAGAGTTTTATCAACTTTGCAGTTACTTTGATATTGCTTTCGTTCCCTGAATTGAGTTCAATGAGCTAGTTTTATAATTATTACAATTCATTCCATTTATGTATGTATCTTTCACATTTTCTTATTATAACAAGACTTCGAAAAAGTGGACAAAATATACTAGATCTGGATGATAAGCTGTACAAAGAAATGTTATGACAGATATAGAATAGGGGTTAATTTGCTTTCTCCTTACAACTCGATACATAAGGTTTAGTCTATGCATAGAGACTTCTTTAAGGCTTTGGAGAGTTTGGGGACTTCTTTTAGCTTTGGATAGTTATGGGACTCTATGTTAGAACCCTAAGTACATATGTTCTGTTATGGTTTGATCAAGTCTAAGGATCTGTTTGTGGGGAAGACGAGGAAGGCAAGAGGGCTAAATCCTAAACTTGCACAAGGTTGAGTAGTCCTTTTGTGCAATATTGCAATCATGCTTGTGTTGTGTGTTGTGTTGTGTTGAGCTCATCGTTTCGTGAGTGTTTGGCTTGCTTATGTTGTTGTTGTGAACAATTTCTTTTGTTCAAATCCTTCTACCAAATATCAGATTGTGCTTTAATATCTTTCGGCTAAAGATTAGAACTACAAACTCACCTTCTCATATTTCCAAGCAACGATCCAACCATATTTCCGTCCGAGTCCGCCGTAAAATTAACCGGTAAACCGCCGCAAAACACCATCAAGAAACCATCTCCGTCTTTATCATTTCTCTTCATTCGGTAGACAATCTCAACTCGAAAATCCCAAAACACACCGCCGATAACTGCCGGCGTCACCACGCTTTTGAAATCGACACTTGTTACCGACCCATCTTCTATGTCGGAAGTAATAAATTGTCCGAAAAAATCCAGCGACGGAGATAACTCGGAGATAACCTCGTCACCAAGAAGGAGACGCAATTTCATTGTATGTAGAGAGAGTTTGCAGCCGGTAATTGGACTCTTGGTAACAAAACCGATCCTCCAATCAGCGTTTGAAACGTTTGCGTTTGTGAGGGAGACGGAATTGGCGAATATCTCCAAGTACCAACCATGTACGTTACGATTGGCAGCGATGCTGAAACCTGCAAAGAGAAGAGCAACAACGAAGGATCAAGAGTAACAATCGCAGCAAAAAGCTGGAGTTATTTCCAATGGCTTGGTGGTTGAAGTTTGTTCGGGACATTGACATTGGAGATCGAGGTCACAAATGGTACATTGAGAAGTTGCCATATTGTGGAAATGTTTTTAACGCTTCATGAAAAGATTAAGCTAGTTAGGGTTTTGATACATTCGAGTCATAGAAAAAAGAAGAAAAAAAAATACATATATAGTCGTAAAAATAAAGTTGAATTAAAAAAAAATTAAGGTTGGTTTTCCTAATATCGTTTTCTTCTTTTTGTTGGTAAACACTAGTATGATTTACTTATCTAAAGACCCACATGCAAATATGATTTGGTTGACTTGTTTTATTATCTACTTACCCTGTTAAAAGGAAATCGCGATCGGGACTACCTTTTGTTTTTTGTTTTACTCACAAATCGGAATAATATAGGAATTTATAACAACTCTACATTTTATTGGTTAAAAGCGAAGATTAAATTATCAATACAAACTTTATTTTTATTTTTATTTTTGCTAAGAATATAAACTTTATTTTGTATAATTTGGAAGAGTTATGCGGTATCTAAATAGAAGGTGCGAAGATCAACCGAACGAGAAAACTAGCTCAATGGATATTAAGCAGGGCAAAGTCTAACCCGAACATATACTGAGATTGTTAATATTTCAAGCAGTTGAAAGTGGAATTCTATTCTTTGCTTATATAAAGAAGCAGTATAAAGAAGTGATCTATTGTAATGCATATGGAAGATGAGAAAAAAAAAAAAAAACATAATCGTGTAATAAATAAGTAAAGAAGACAGCTGGAAAAGTAGAAGCATAATTAATACGTAAATGTAAACAATTTTACCAAAATATCTTCAAAGGTGTGAAAGAAGATTGGCAAATAATCTTCCTGTCAATATTATTCTCATGGCTTCGGGTTATTAGAGAGTCCAAGAAGCCCAATCTACAAGCTCATGATATTGATCCATGTAATTAGGTTTAGGTAGTAACCATATAAATATGTCTTATATGAGATCATTGTAAGTAACCTTGAGAGTTGGAAAACAACTCTCTTTATCTAAACATTTTATGATTGCATCAAATCTTTACTAATCTTGGTGACAACCTAAAGTTTCTTCCTTTCTTCTTTACTTTTATGCATTTGAATAAAGCTTTAATAAGCTATTTAGAATTATCTTTATCTTTGCATAATCTCTCAATAAAGCTCTTCTAGAGCACACACTACAAGAAAACAGCCGCAAATCCGACGGAAATTCCAACGGAAGTAATTCCGTCGGAAATTTTCCGACGGTAATCCGACCGATTTCTGACGGAATGGAAATTTTTCAATTCCGTCGGAAATCTGTCGGAATTATTTCCGACAGACCACAGACCGTCGGAAATCGGTCGGATTATTGGACCGTGTAACTACCCGTTGCCGACGCCGGAGGAGATTCCGGTCAGTTGTCGGAAATCCGTCGGAAAATATCAATTTCCGACAGATTTCCGACAGACTCCCAACTAGTCTGTCGGAAATCTGTAGGAAAAAATAGCCGTTATATAACCGTTATCTAGCCGTTATTATATCCGTTGTTTTTCCGACGCTTTGCCGACAGATTTCCGACGGTCAGCGTATTTATATATATGATTCCACACATCTTCATTCACTCACAAAACAACATATTTGTTAGAAAAAAATCGTTAAGAGAGTGAGATGTCATCTTCTAGATATTATAGATCGTGGATGGATGAAGAGATGTATGATCCGGAGTCAAATACATTAAATCCAAGTTATGCACGAGGTATATGCGAGTTCATGGCGGTTGTCGGGAATCGAAAGGTGATAAAATGTCCATGTTTAAATTGTTGCAATTCTCGTAATGTTAATGTAGAACAAGTTTGGCATCACTTGTATACCGTTGGTTTTATGCCGGGATACAAAATTTGGTTTTTTCATGGAGAAACTAATAATGATGGTGCTAGTAGTAGCAGTGCACCATATGTTGCGGATAGCTTAGGCGAACATAGAATGGATAACTTAGGTGAACATAGAACGGATAGCTTAGGCGAACATAGAACGGAAGTAGATTTTGGTGTAGGTACCGCTGAGATGGTTCATGATGCGTTTAGAGAGAATTTGCCATCGATCGTAATAAGGGAGGATAGACTAGAAGAACCAAATGAAGAAGCTAGAAGATTTTTTGATATGTTAGACGCAGGGAAGCAACCATTATATGATGGGTGTAGAGACGGACATTCCCCTTTATCAACTGCTAGTAGACTGATGACCCTTAAGACAGACTTCAATTTGGCGGAAGAGTGTGTTAATGCGATAGCAGATTTTGTGAAAGATATTTTGCCTGAAGATAATCAGGCACCTGCATCATACTACGAGATACAGAAACTTGTAGCTGGTCTTGGTATGCCGTATCAGGTGATAGATGTATGCATCGACAACTGTATGCTATATTGGAGAGAAGACGAAGACCGGAGAAGATGTAAATTTTGTCGTAAACCGCGGTATCAGGAAACTGGTGGGAGAGTTCCAATTCCATATAAACGTATGTGGTACTTACCATTTGACAGCGAGGTTAAAGAGGTTATATCAATCTGTGCGAACGGCAGAACAAATGAGATGGCATGCAGAGCATCGTCAAGATGGAGAGATTACACATCCTTCAGATGCAAAAGCGTGGAAACATTTTCAAATGTTGTATCCGGATTTTGCATACGAGTCAAGAAATGTGTACCTCGGGTTAAGTACGGATGGTTTCAATCCATTTGGGAAGCATGGAAGGCAGTATTCTTTGTGGCCCGTAATCGTAACACCGTATAATTTGCCCCCTGGTATGTGCATGCGTCGAGAGTTTTTATTCTTCTTCGTTCTTATTCCTGGCCCTGAGCATCCGAAGAGATCACTTGATGTATTCCTCCAGCCATTGATTTATGAGTTACAAATGCTATGGAGTCACGGTGTCGAAGCATTGATGTTTCACGGAAGCAGAATTTTCTGATGCGTGCGGTCCTTATGTGGACTATTAGCGATTTCCCAGCATATGGTATGCTATCTGGATGGACTACTCATGGAACATTATCGTGCCCGTTTTGCCAAGACAACATTGACGCTTTCCAATTGAGGAATGGAAGAAAGTCATGTTGGTTTGATTGCCATAGAAGGTTTCTACCGGACGGCCATCCCTATCGTCGGTCTAAAAGATTATTTAAGAAAAATAAACAAGTGTTTGATGCTCCAATTGATGAGATAGACGGTCGTACTATATTGGAGCAGTTGAGAGATTTTGGTGCTGAGAGGACTCCTGATTGTGGGGGTAATGGGCATGAACCGCTTTGTGGTGTAGGAGGAGCTCACAACTGGCATAAGAAGAGTATATTTTGGAATTTGCCGTATTGGAAGGATCATTTATTAAGGCACAACCTCGATGTGATGCATATTGAAAAGAACTTCTTTGACAACATCATGAATACGGTGTTAAACATCCCGGGAAAGACAAAAGACAATGTGAAGTCTAGGATGGATGTTTCAAAGATTTGCTACCGTGCTTATCTTGATCGTATTTCCGATGGTACATATCATTTTCCTCCGTACCGATTGCAAATACAAAAGATAAGAGAATTTTTCCGGTGGATTGAACACGAAGTTAAATTCACTGATGGATATGCAGCTAATCTGGGTAACTGCGTAGACTCGCGATACCTAAAGTTTTTGGGACTAAAGAGTCATGATTGTCATGTACTGATGCAGAGGCTTCTTCCATTTGCTTTTACCCATCTCCTTCCTCAAACTGTCCACGAAGCTATTGCACCAGTTGGTGCTTTCTTTAGGGATTTATGCACGAGGACACTTACAGTTGAGGGGATCCGCAATTTAGATGCCAATATACCAGTGATCCTTTGCAATCTTGAGAAGATCTTTCCGCCGTCTTTTTTTTGATGTTATGGAACATCTTCCCCTACACCTCCCCCGCGAAGCTGAACTAGGTGGTTCCGTTCAATTTCGTTGGATGTATCCTTTTGAGCGGTACATGTTCCATCTAAAGAAGAAGGTCAAAATTTTGGCTCGAGTTGAAGGTTTTATTGTCGCACAGAGTATCAATGAAGAATCATCACAGTTTGCGGAATATTACTTTCCGCGGGAAGTTAGTACGAAGAGTAGACGTCCTGCTCGTTATGATGATAAAGATGAGAGAGTCACATATGCCGCGATTGTCCCTGAGATGTTTTCGCAAGTTGGCCGAGTGATTGGGAGAGGGAAGAGACGCTTCCTATCACAAGCAGAGTGGAGTCACTTACATATGTATATCCTAACGAATTGTGAGGAGATGGCGGAGTACGAAAGGTAAAAACAGAACTTATTTAAATACATCTTGTTTTTAATACCTAAGTAATATATAGGTTTCATATGTTATATATTTTTTGTTTGCTTTCAGGATTTACATTGCATCAATACGTCGCTATTATCCAGAAATGACAGAAGACGAACTTGGAGAATCTAAGGAAAACGAGTTTCCAAATTGGCTGCAATATTACGTAAGTTTTAAAAAAACGCTTACATTTCTTAAAATTACTGAATTAATTATTACTTAATTAAATGTTTGTTTATTAATTTGTCTAAATTATTATCTCAGGTTTCTGAAGGAATGAAGAATGGAGAAAGGTTTCCGACATGGTTACAAGAGATAGTTTCAGGCCCAAGCTTTGAAGCAACTTCATACGCTCGGTATTGCACTAGGGGATTTTCATTTAGGATTCATGAAGAAAGGCCGAGGGCAACTGCAGATTACGGTATTTCAGCTACAAGTGGTGATGTAGTCTACTACGGGATTCTGAAAGAAATATTGCAAGTGCGCTATCCAGGAATGTTGGTCATGAGGTGCATTGTTTTCTTGTGTGAGTGGTATGATCCGTCATATCCAGAAGGTGTCCAGGTGAGCCAATTTGGCGTCACTTCAGTAAATTCTTGTAGGAGACTGCAAAAGTATGACCCATTCATCCTAGCATCACAGGCAGACCAGGTTTGATTTTAAAATTTTATAATACGTGCCTTATAGATAAATAATAATATTGTAATTGCCTAAACTAAATATGTTTGTTTCAGGTATGCTACATTTCTCATCCTAGGGTAACACATCGAGGAGATCCTTGGATTACAGTGACTCCAATTAATCCAAGAGGGAGACTATATGGAGTTGCTGAGCAAGATGCTATGCAACCAACTAGAATTACTCCGATGGCTCCAGTTGATCATTCTTCAGCGGTGGACCTTTTTGTTGATTTCACTGAATTTGGTGATAATATCGTACATTCAGAATCAGAAGAAGAAGTTGGAGAATTTGATGAAGACGAAGACACAATTCCTTCGGAAGGATCTGATGAAAAAGAAGAAGTTGGATAATTTATATATATATATATATATATATATATTTTAAATGATATATATATATATATATATAATTTCGACTTATCTGTATATTTATTTATATATATATATATATATATATATTTAATATAAAATGATTTATATATATATATTTTTTTAAAAAATGATATATCTGTCAGAAATCTGTCGGAAACATATATATATTTCCGACAGATTTCCGACAGTTAATCATTTTTATATAAATAAGCTTTTTTTATTTTATCCGTCGGAAATCTGTCGGAAATATATATATTTCCGACAGATTTCCGACAGATTTGGGGTTTTAAGATTGTTTATGATCCGTTTTCGTAGTTACAAGTTAATAGTATGGCTGAAGCAATATTTGGAAGATAAAATACTTGATAATGGTCATTGTTACTTTCAAATTCTAAACATTTAGTATTTTCCGTAAACATCTACTGTTTTGTATATGTAACTGTATGAAAGGCTTTTGGTTGAAACATGACAAAATCGAAAAACATGTTCGGTATAACATCGAGAATGTTATTTACTCAATTATCTTTCACTTTAGTTGTCAGAATTGTATGCCGAGACTTTGTCTTCTCAAAATTAAGGAATTTGGCCTCAAAACCCTAAATCTGTCGGAACTCAGTCGGAAATATATATATATTTCCGACAAATTTCCGACAGATATATCATTTTTATACAAATAAACTTTTTTTTTATTTTATCCGTCAGAAATCTGTCGGAAATATATATATATTTCAGACAGATTTCCGACGCAATATTCATATCATGCTAACCTTAAAAGACGACACGTGTTACCCTTACATCTGTCGGAAATCAGTCGGAAATATATATATTTTTTCGACTGATTTCCGACAGATTTAGGGTTTTGAGGCCAAATTCCTGAATTTTGAGAAGACAAAGTCTCGGCATACAATTCTGACAACTAAAGTGAAAGATAATTGAGTAAATAACATTCTCGATGTTATACCGAACATGTTTTGCGATTTTGTCATGTTTCAACCAAAAGCCTTTCATACAGTTACATATACAAAACAATAGATGTTTACGGAAAATACTAAATGTTTAGAATTTGAAAGTAACAATGACCATTATCAAGTATTTTATCTTCCAAATATTCCTCCAACCATGCTATTAACTTGAAACTACGAAAACGGATCCTAAACAAGCTTAAAACCCCAAATCTGTCGGAAATCTGTCGGAAAAATGTATATTTTTCCGACAGATTTCCGACGGAATTGGAGATTTCAGGTAAAAATATGTACAAAATGCTAACAATTGTTTAAAAATTACCATTTTTTTCCTAAATGCTAATTCATTAATTTCCAAAAAACCATTTAAAACCACAATGCCGTCGGATATCTGTCGGAAATATATATATTTCCGACAGATTTCCGACGGATTTTGTGGTTTTAAGGTAAAAATAAGTACAAAATGCTAACAATTTTTCCAAAATAAGCATTTTGGTTTAAAATTCGTATTTTGCTATATATTGTTTAAAAATATACAATGCTTAAATTTACAAAAAAATATTTCTTAAATTTAATAAACATTTCTTAAATTTATTAAATTTACATTGCTTAAATTTCTTAAATTTAATAATTATTTCTTCAATTTCTTCAATTCCTTAACCCTAAAACAACAAAAAAACATTTCTTCAATTCCATACCCTAAAACCACAATTCCGTCGGAAATCTGTCGGAAATATATTTATATTTTCGACGGATTTCCGACGGATGTGCCAAATTTAACCCGCGAAATGAAAAATAAATACCGCGAAATGAAAATTATTAAATTAGAATTTCCGACGGATTTCCGACAGATTTAATTCCGTCGGAAATTCTAATTTAATAACAGAACCGACTCTTCTTCTTCTTCTTCTCCACGGGTTGAAATCATTTCTTAAATCGCCACCACCGCTCCTCCTCGCCGGAATTCGCCGATTAATCTCCTCCTCCTCGCTGGAATCGCCCTTCCGCCTATCCTCTCCGCCTCCGAGCCTCTCCTCCTCCGAGACTCGCCCCAACCTCCTCCTCCTCTCCCCTTAGCCGCCACCGAGAATCCCCTCCTCCTCGCCGGAATTCGCCGCCGTCTCCTCCTCGCCGGATTACCCATGGCGGATCTTCCTTCTCATTTGTAAGTATCCTCAAATTTCATGTTGATTTTGGTTAGATTTTATATAAATGAGTTTGTGAATTAATTTTTGCTAGATTTAGGATTAGGATTAGGGTTTGGAAATTGTTAGTATTTTATGAAATGAAATTTGGAAATTGTTACTAATTTTATGAAATTGTTAGTAAATTGTTAGTATTTTTACTAATTTTTACTAAATTGTTAGGGTTTTTAAATTGTTATGAAATTGTTAGGGTTTTTAAATTGTTATGAAAAATTAGATTTATGATTAGGAAAAATGAGGGAAATTGATTTAGAGAAATTGATTTAGGGAAATTATTTTTTCCATAAATTTTTATAATATTGTTAGCAAGTTTTACTAATTTTTAAACAATTATAACGATTAATTTAAAATTTTAGAATTTTAATTTTTTAGAATTTTAAATTATGTAACAATTATTTAAGAATTTTAGAATATCGAAATAATTGTAAATTTAAAGATAATGACTTAATTTTTGAATTTATATCTATATTTTAAAGAATTTTAAACAATTAGATTTAGGAAAGTTTTTAAAAGGTTTATAAGATTGTTTACAAAACCTTATAAAAATATTTAAAAACCTTATAAAACTATTTAAAAACCTTATAAAACTTTACAAAAACTTTATAACACTATTTAAAAACCTTATAAAACTTTAAATTTTAAATTTTAGAATTTTGGAAATTTAAATTTTAAATTCCACCACAGAATTTTAAATTTTACAATTTTATAAATTTAAATTTGAGAATTTTGGAAATTTAAAGCATTGTTTTTTTAAACCATTATATTTTTATAATTATAGATTTTTCATATATTTAAAATATATTATCATATAAATCTAGGGATTACGGTGGTTTCGCCACTGCATCTGGCAGCGGCCAACATCGTCGTCGTCGTGTGAGTAGAGCTCATTCGACTTCGACGTCTACACCTACACCGTCGTCTATACCTGTAGAGACGCCGGTGACACCAACAGCCACCACAGCACCGTCGCAGATTAGCGTCGAGGACTTCATGGGTCTTCCTGGACGAGAGAGGTTGACTAGACTCCATCCAGACCAGCTCGGTAGAGACAGATGGTAAGTTTTTTGTTTCATTTCTGTTTTTTTTTAACAAATTTAATTTAATTGCGACTAATGTTGCATTTTTTCCCGTAGGTTTGGTGATTCTCGCAGCGGGATTTCGAAGTCCCTGAACAAGATGGAAAACTCTATGCTCAGCCGTACTTATGCGACGTACACCGCCATGCCACTAGAGGATCAAGATATGTGGTTTTGCCAATTTGCGGTAAGTCATCTTTTTCAGAATTTTTACTTTCATTTAAATTATTATTATTTATATTTAATTTTTGTATTTGCAGCAAGAATTTAGGTGGGACCCACACATGACCGCTCTGGTTAGGAGAGAATTCGACTCTTATGCAGCACTGCACTACTCGAAGAAGGTGTTCGAGTGGAAGGATAAGTGGCTACACGGTCAGGTGCCAAAGGAGATGGTGGAAAAGGCGGAGTTGTGGAACGGGTTCATCGCCTATTGGCAACTAGAGGCGACCAAGGAGAGCTCTACATATCACTCTAGCAACCGGAGCAGCCAGCGCAACGGCAAGGGACCTGCCACCCACAACCTTGGAGCTACCAGCAAGAAGACAAAGGCTAGGGATATGGTAAGTTTTTCATTGAACGTCTTGATTTTTATTAAATTTTTTTTTTATACATTTATATTATTAAATAAATATCTAACAACTGCAGGCTAAGGAGTTGGGTCGGGATCCCAACAACTTGGAACTTCTGCTAGCGACACACACTGACAAGAATGGTGTTGTCCAGGATCAGGTAGCTCGGGAGATTCAGGAGAGCGTCCAAAGAATAGAAGAGGAGTACATTCTCTCTCAGCCAGACGTCGAAGGAACCCCTCCCCTCACCCAACCCCCGGACGACATCATCAACCAATTCGTCTTAAAGGTATGTAAAATTTAAATTAGTTTTCAAGTCTTTTTCATTTACAATTTAATTTGTTCCGCAGGTTGCTCCGCAGAGCAAAGGGCGGCTTTATGGTCTTCCCGACGATGCGGGATCATCGGAGTCTTCTTGTTACTACAGCGAGACATCCGACCTGAGAGCCCAGATGAAGGAAAAGGACGTCGAAATTGAAGGTTTGAAGACGACGGTCCAAGAGATACGAGATGCACAAGCCGCCCTAGAAGCCGAGCGGGTGAAGGAGAGAGCCGAGCGGGACAAGGACAGGGAGATGATGCAACGGATGATGGCGTACTTGGAGCGCAATCCGGATTTTCCGCCGGGGCCCACCACTTAAATTTTTATTATTAACGTTTTGTAAAACAATATTACTTTTTATTTCTACTTTTAATTTTATTTTAATTTCTACTTTTAATTTTATTTTAATTTAAATAATTCAAATTTTAAATTTTAAATTTATATTAAATTAATTATTATTTAATTTATTATTATATTTAATTATTTCTACGAATACGTCGGAAATCCGTCGGAAATTTATCCGCCGGAAAGCTGTCGGAAATAAATCCGTCGGAAATATGTCAGAAATAATGACGTCGGAAGTCTGTCGGTTTACTAGTAGTCGGAACCCATCGGAAAGCTGTCGGTTTTGTTTCCGACAGCTTTCCGACGGCAGTATTTCCGACGGAATTCCGACAGACTGCCGGAGTCCGGCAAGACGTCGGAATTCCGTCGGAAATACTGCCGTCGGAAAGCTGTCGGAAATTTCCTACAGCTTTCCGACAGAATTTCCATTTTCGACAAGATAGAAACGACAGACATATCCGTCGGAAATCTATCGGAAAACTCTTATTCCGACAGACTTCCGACGGATATTTCCGTAGGAATTGCGCTGTTTTCTTGTAGTGACAAATCTATCTCCTTGATTTTTTTCTCACGGGTAAGTTTTTGACATCGTACATCAAAGTATCCAGCTTCATCACGATCAACGTAACGCTTATGCATCACCCTGAGTTTGACATCAAGCGGTTCGGAAACGATGTCGTTTCCACTCCGATCCTCGGCAACAAAAACCAACGACAAAACTGTAACATCTCTAGACTCACGCCTATAAGAGACGTTTAAAACGGCAGCTTTTAAAGGACCGAGCCTCACGGACGCATCATCGCCGTCAAAGTACGTGAAATATCTCGAGTTCGGGTTTTTTACGAGGAAATTGACGTGCCGCATAGCAACGCCGGAAGGAGAAACGTCGATGGATTGGATATAAAATTTGGCGTGGGGGAGAGTTTGGTCGATGAGTGAAAAGATGTAGAAGACGGCGAAGACGGTGAATATGCCTGTGAAAAACGGTGTAAGGAGAGCAATGCTCTCTGTGCAAGTGGTGGCTTTACGATCATTAGATGCCGGAAGAGTCACTATTGGTCGTGACCACCACCCACGAGGAGGAGGACGGTGGTGTTTCATCTCCGGTTTCTACTTCTAGCACCGTATAATTGGTTTGGGAAGCCATTTTTTTTTTCCCAATTGGTGTATGAGTGAAAGTTTGTCAAATAACATAGTTTCACTCTTAATACAAAGTCAAATTCTAATAACCAAATCGTTTTTTTTTTTTTTGTGGTTAGAAACTATCTTGTTTTTCTCTTTTACGAGACTCCTTCGCTAGTTCGCTCTCATCCTCTTTCCTAGGCTTCGAGCCTTCGACTTTATAACAGAACCGAACCGAAAAGTTCTGGCAATTCGGTCTTTGGCTCGGTTTAAACAAAACCGAAACAAAAACTCCACTCGTCGACTTTCAGATCTTTCGGATTAAAATACAAAATTCAGCTGTAATCTTATGCAAAACCGGAAACGAACCGACAAAAAAATGGGAATGTAAAACCGGGAACAAATCATAAAACCATAAACAAACCAAATTGAAAATCAATTTTTTCGCTTTCGGTGATTGTTTTAAGGCTGGATCGGAGAGATCTCCCGGCGAAGGTATATACACCGGCGACTTCAATTGCTACTGGTTTTTCCGGCGGAAGACGACGAAGCTTTAACAGATCTCGATTTGTCTAACGAAAGTTCACTCAAACGTGGGTTTTTCTTCCCCGCCTGAGATTCGAAAAGCCTAGAACCACAATTACTACTCCTAAAGACGAAGAAGAGAAAGCGACTCTTGTTGAAACCATAGACCCATTTATTTAGATTGCGTCAAGCTCTCTGGCGAACCTAAGAGGCGTTTGAAGAGGAACGATTTACTTCTAAGAGGTATGTGAGTGATCGAGACTTTACTGAGCTAACGAAATGTTGAAGTTTGTGTATGGATTAACTTGATTAGGGATTAGCGTTTGAGAAGATCTTGTAGCTGAGGAATTTTGATAGAAGTTATAATGTAAAAACAGATTCAATGAAAACACAAGCTTTATTTCAATGAAACTGAGTCTACAAGACGAAGAAAATTATGGAATCCTTCCTCTCCCTAACAACTTTGACCAAAACCATTGATGAAAGACAAATTGCATAAAAGAACAACACTCATGTTCAATGGAGACCAAAATAGTGAGGGTCTAAAATGTTTTTAATTATTTTTAATTGTTTTAGACACTTAAGAGTAAAACTCTTCCAATGCAAACACTCAAAAACGAGAACCTAAAATAATAAAATAAAACATTATTTTGAAGATAAAACATTTAAAACATCAAAAACATAGAAAAGTTGAAAATATTTGAAACATACATGACGTAAAAAAAACTTAAAAATATTATTTTCCAAATCGGAAACAGACAAAGAACGGTGTGTTCTAATCTTCATGTCCCCATTTTCTTCCAAACATTCAACCAAATCATTTTTCAAATCTTCATGTTTCTTTCTATCACGAAGTTGAGTTCGAAGATACTTTTTCGATCTCTGTTGATAAAGAATTGTTTTTCCTTGTAATTGGGTTATTCTTGACGATCATCATTAATAAACATATCATCGAACTCTTTTTAGGAAATATTCCAGATATAAATATGACCAATTTTTAATTTTACCAAGTAACTTTTTTTCAAAGTAAAAAGTTAATTTTTTTCTCATGAAAATAGTTTATTATTTTATTTTTTCTTTACAAAAACTTTTCTTCTTCCTCCTTCATAATTACATTATTCTTCCATTGTCGCAGGAAGCTCGTCGATTTGTTCTTGCTACCGTCGTGTGATCCTTGGCTTCGGGATCTGCGGCCGGTTATTGATAGTATACCACGGCACCAGTCGCTGGAGCTCGTCGATCGCGTCTCTACCGTCGGCTTCCGGATCTAAAGCCTCCATCGTCGTTCGGGCCGCCGGTGAAATTGGAGCTCGTCGATGTGTCTGTGGTCGAGCTCATCGTCATGTGAGCGGTATCCGTCGCCTTCTCCGACGCTACGCTCTCCGTTAAAGTTTTTTTTTTAATAATTTCCTCCACCCAATCACACGAGACCACGTGGACTGTTCCAAACTCACAAAAAAATCCAAAATTAGACACTTTCAACTCATTTAGGAACAACTTTTCTTAACTCTATTATTTTTTAATTATTGGACCACACTTCTTAAGTGTCTCTGTTGTAAGAGCACTCACAACGGCAACACCATGTGAGTCTCACACAATTAAAAGAAAATGAAAAATAAGAAAAAATAATAATAATTTGTCAAAAAATAATAACTTTTTCTCTGAGCTGGTTCTGCTGGGCGAGACCATTGAGACGGTCTCAAATTGCCACATGTCACAATGACAGTGACTCAACTTTTTTTTCTGATTTATTTTTTTTTCTATAATTTTGGAGATTTGATTATTTTTATCAAATGTAATCTTTTCAAATGTAAATTATACCATGGTCAAAAATATGATTTGGTTGAACATATTTAGCAAAAATATAGCATAAATGAAGATTAGTACCGACTTATTTATCTTTTTCATCATGTTTTTATATGTTTTCTTCCATTCAAGGCTTTTACGGATTGTAATATTACTTTTTTTTATACTCTTCTATTTTTATATATGTACTACTTACTTTATTTATTTTCTGTTTTGCAAACATTAAATTTTTTTTTTTATGAGATCGACACCAGTTTTATCATTGGAGACAGATTTATTAATAATCTCAAACAATAAACTAATTAAAACTAATACTATGTTTTAGGCTCTCTCTCTCTGGCTTTTCCTCCTCTGAGTTGTTCCTAACCGTACTGCCATGACGTGTCCACCTTTAGTCTTATCCCTCTGATTGCTCGATTGCTCTAGATCCTTCTGGAGCTTCCTCACCAAAGCCTCTTCCTGAACTAGGTATCTTCTTTCCCCAAAGCCTCCTTCTGAGGCAGTGCCTTCTTCTTTCTCATGTGGTACTGTAGAGCAAGGGAGCCCTCTCATCAACCACTCTATCAATACCGGTCCCTTTAAATTCGACCTTGTCCTCAAGGTCGAAGTATGGGAGCTGTTTGTGGCTTTCTTCATTTTACCACGGAACTCCAGGCCCTGTATACCAAAGATACCAAAGAGATAATGTTGTGGTCGTCCTGTAAGAACAATCTGCCTTGCACCAAAGAGAACCCATGGCGTTTTATCTCATCAAGCTGCAATTCTCCTCTGATACTCCGTAGCTTTGGTCCTCTATCCACTTCTTCTTGTTGTTCAAATGTGTTCCACATCAATTTCAAAGAACTTAAAACACAACATATACTATGATTCCCATTCGATGTAACCTTCTTGCCATGTAACTGAAAATTCATAACCTGTAGTTTCCACTTTACCTTCTTCTTACCAAATTTTCCAAGCCATTGAATGTCTACGATGACATTCGCGCTTCGAAGTTCTGATGGTAAGAAAATTTTCATCACCATAAGGCCCTGAGGAAGAGCCGCCACAGGAGCCTTTGGTTTCGGTTTGTCAACGACAATGGCCTGAGTAGTCAGTACCATTCCTGCAACCGAATCAGCATTCTGAAGCGCACACCTCGACACTTTTGCTGGATCAATCACTCCAGCTTCTAACAGATTCTCATACGTATCAGTCATCGCATTGTACACAAGCTCCCATTCGCTGTACATGATCTTTTCAACTACAACTTCTTCTTCGATTCCTGCATTTTGCGCAATAAGTGCAGCTGGTGCCACCAACGCCTTCTGTACGATATCAGCTCCCAAACGTTCATCAAGATCCTCAAGTGTCTCCTTAATGGCTGGAATGCAAGTGGAAAGACGCACCACCACCGGGAACTATCCCATCTTCGATTGTAGCAAATGTTGCGTTCTTCGCACCCTCGATACGAAGCTTACGGTCCTCGAGGTCTGTTTCTGTTGCTGCTCCGACTTTAATAACAGCAACACCACCAGATAGCTTAGCAATTCTCTCAGCGATCTTCCCTGAGTCATACACAAAATCCGTCTCGAATAGTTCCTTCTTCAGCTGGGCAATCCTAGCTTGTAGTTCGTCCTCGGAAGCTGCGTCTGCAATAAGGGTAGTCGAATCTTTGCTAATCTTGGCTTTTCGCGCAATACCCAATTGATCAACCATTGTATTTCCGACCAGCAAACCCATGTCAAGGGCTTGGTACTCAGCTCCTGTCAAGATTGCGATATCCTGAAGCATAGATTTTCTTCTTTCTCCATATCCGGGAGCTTTGACGGCAACAACATTGAGGATACCACGTAGTTTGTTCACAACGAGGGTTGCTAAGACCTCACCAGTAACATCCTCTGCAATAATCAGCAACGGAGCTCGAAGCTGATTGGTCTTCTCCAAATTGGGGGTAATGTCTTTGATTGCAGAGATCTTCTGATCAGTGATCAAAACCCGAGCATTCTCAAACTCAACTAGTAGTTTCTCAGGGTTTGTTACAAACTGAGGTGAGACGTAACCTCTATCAATCTCCATTCTTTCTTCGACCTCATCGTTGGTGACCTCGTGTACATCTTCGCCCCACTTCTCTTGCACGTCTAACACAATAAGATCCTTCTTCGGCCACTTATGGTGAAGCTGAAACCTCTCATCGCACGTATCCCCTCCGTCCTTTTTACCTCGATGACCACCGGAATAAAAGGTTCGGCTGATTGTGGAAGTCATATCCAAAATACGTCGTCGTCTGTTTATCTAAAGGAGATGATATATTGGGCCTGTTATTAAACAACCCAGGCCCATTTAGTGGATCTAGTTGAGAAACCTGGACCGACCTTGTGTTTGTGTTGGCCTAATTGCTCCCAACAACGATCTTCTCCATCATCGCCGATCGCAGACCAGTATTCCGCCATCTTTACCGCAGTCATAAACTTCTTGAGACTTCTCGGCTCAAATCTCTTTACCTCTATCCTCATCTTCCCTTCTTCTGTGAATTTACCCCTCTCAAAACCCCAACCCACTCTTGAAACCCATCTTCCGGCGTCTCCGTCAAGTGGTATGTATCTACTTCATATGTGCTGATTAGCTAGGAAGAATTCTGTATTTAACCCAGTAAAGCATTTAAAATTTCCCTGTTCTGGTGTTGCATTGGGCTATATACGTTGTTACTGCATATGACTTGAAATAAGGTTGAACCGCATATGAATGATGGCTTAGTTAAGAAGGTTTAGTATTGTGATAGTTAAAGCTCAAATTTAAGTCCCGCCTTGTTGCTAACTGAGTTTAGAAATGAGATTAGAGCTTATCCTGTACAGCTAATTGGCTCTGGTTTTGATAATTGATACAGCTCTAGAGGCTTGCAACCGTGTTCAATGTTCGTTCACCATACGTGTTCTTGATGATCACGATTCTCTTTTAAGCTCAATTCGGGGAAAAGGTAGTCTACTCTTCTTTTATCTTTTATGGTTCTGCAGAATTATTCCCCCTTCCCCACCAAAACTCATTCTAGTATCTTGAACATCGTACTTCTTTAATCTGCTTGATCAAGCTGTCTACTAATCAGTCAGACAACATACACACACATAGATCGGATCAAATGTTGTCACTCGTGTTTCTTACGCGTGCCCATCCTATTCATATTTAGCTTCAGATTTGGAACCGCCGACTCAAAGACCAAAGACATCAGCAAGAACAGCTCAACGGTTGATTGCTCACAGCATGGGATTAAAGCTACCGGCTTCTGGATTCGGTAGTTGAGGAATCTCTTCACCATTGTTTGTTCATCTTTGGAATTGCATATCAGAATATAAATTTGGGTTTTTGAAATTCTTAATTTCTTTTCTAGGGATGGATTTTCGTAATCTGCTTGGATTCTCCATGCTTTTGCGTGTCTTTTTGATTGTCTATGGAGAATGGCAAGATACTCACATGGAGGTTAGGTACACTGATGTTGATTACATGGTTTTTTCCGATGCTGCGTCGTTAATGGCATCCGGAGAATCTCCTTACAAGAGAACCACATACCGTTATTCGCCTTTGCTCGCGTTTCTTCTGATCCCCAATTCTATCTTTCATCGGTCATGGGGAAAGTTCATTTTCTCAGCTTCAGGTATAAATGGTACTGTGGAATCTGTTTGATGATTTGTTACTCGGTTGTTCTGAATCTGAATCATTGTTTCAGATTTGCTGGTCGGTTTGTTTATTCGTACTATTTTGAAACAACGTAAGGTGCCTGAGAAGATATGTACATATTCTGTAATGGTATGGCTTCTCAATCCGTTTACATTCACAATCGGAACCAGAGGGAACTGTGAACCCATCGTTTGTGCCATGATATTATGGATCATTATCTCCCTTATGAAAGGTACATGCGTACTTGAGATTGATACAACTTACGAGTTTTATTACTTTGCAGTTCTTTTTATGCTTTGATACCTTGAATTGAGTTCCGTGAACTAATTTATACTAATTGAATTCATATATGTATCTTTCACATTAGGTGATTATAACAAGACTTCGAAAAAGTAGAAGAATTATACTAGATGTGGATGATAAGCTGCTAAAGAGAAAGTGTTATGACAGAAATAGAATAGGGTTTATTTGCTTTCTCCTTGCAAGTCAATACATAAGGTATACTTTATGAAGTAACAGATTGTGGCATGTTGAGTATGCAAAGTGGTGTGGGGACTTCTTTTAGGCTTTAAAGAGTTATGGGACTCTGTATTAGAACCATACGGTTTTCCATTTTAAATACTCATATGGTTTTCCATTTTGAAAAAAATTGGTACTTGTGTTCATCGCTCTTCTCAGAGATAAATTAAGAAAATTGTTGATTGTGCATTCTCCTTTCCTGTACGTATCAGTGGAATATCTATCTAGTTTCTTAATCTGCCAAACTAATGACACCCATTTGTTTTGCTGTGTAGGTAATTTGTCACAAGCTGCATTTTGGTACGGGCTTGTTGTGCATTTCAGGGTCTATCCTATTATATATGCGTTACCAATCATCCTTGTTCTCGATTCCCAGATATTTAGATCTGGTCAAAAGCCGCTTCTTGAGGATTGGAATACCGGTCAGGCCAAAACACCTAATAGCAACACGAAGAAGAAAATATTCCACCTCGATCTCTTGACCGCCTTGAAAAGTTTATTTTCGAAAGAGCGAATCATGTTTGGTTTGATATCCGGGGGAGTATTTCTAGCTTGCAACGTTGTTTCCTTCTATTTTTATGGACATGAGTTCCTGCACGAGGCTCTCTTATATCATCTCACTCGTACGGATCCAAGGCACAACTTCTCCATCTACTTCTATCACATATATCTTCACTATGAGCGCCAATTTTCAGCTGTGGAGAAGCTTATCTCGTTCTTACCTCAATTCACAGTACAGTTTGCTTTAGTCTTCTCCTTCTCTCAGGATCTAGTGTTCTGTATCTTTCTCCAAACCGTCGCATTCGTGGCTTTCAACAAGGTATATAATGCATCACTCTGTTCTCATTTCTGTCCAAAAAAGTGAGCTAGAACCTTTTGGTTTTGATCTAATGTTTTCTCGGGGAATTTGTCTTTAGGTGATAACCGCGCAGTACTTTGTGTGGTTCTATTGCTTGTTACCTTTGATTTTACCATGGAGCCGAATGAAGTTGAAATGGGAAGGCTTGTTATGCATCATCTTGTGGATTGGAGCTCAGACACATTGGCTCTTATGGGGATACATGCTTGAGTTCAAGGGCTTGAATGTCTTTTTACAACTATGGATGGCGAGTTTGGTGTTTCTGGCTGCAAACACCTTTGTCCTCGTAAAAATCATACAGCGCCATCGATTCTCTCCTCTCTTCAAACCGTATGAATCTTCTTCTACTCCGAAGAATGTTACGAAACTTGACTGATACTAATCAAAAGTTGTTTGCTTTTATTTTGTTTGTTTGAGAGACCTTCGAGTTATGTCTTTGTATATGATTCATGATCTGCAAATTTTGTTGGTGTTTGATATGTCTTCTAAGGCTTTTCTTAGCATTCTCTCAAGAATAGCTTATAAACATTGGTGAAGAGCAAAGAGCTGTACAAAACACAACAAGTCTCTCTTGTATTACTTGAATCGAGATTGCTATAATTATTAGAGACATAAAACGTAGATTACTCTTTAAAATTGTACAAATGTGAGAATCAAATTCTGACCCTGATCATTAAGGTGGAAATAGTAGACTAAAAACTTTTATACAAACTTGAACATGTAATCTTCATTCTGTATGTTAGTGACTTACCTCTTTTTCATTACTACTTCTCTCTATACGTATTTCTTACAATAATTATGGCATTTGTTTCATAATCTTCTTATATTTCAGTTATCATTTCTACAATTTAACTCTTTTTCTAATACAACTCGGGCGCCTTTGACGTGAGAGTGGAGTTACCAAAAAAAACTATCGAGACTGTTAAACATCAAAAAGTCTTTACAGCCCAAACCCCAATCACAAAATATACAAAAAAAACAAAAGGGAAAATTGATTTAAAAGGTTTTCTAAATCTAAATTTGGTCATATACACCTTTATTTGACATTGTTAATTTTTTCCACAATTACCCCTTTTATATAAATAATTATGGAAAGTAACAAAAGTGCCACTAAAATCCCATAAACATATAGAAATCATCGAAATAAGAAGTATAGAAAACTTCGAGATTCATAAATCAAGCATGAGTTTTATAAATCAAGCTTCAAATTAACCTCTTTCGAAGTCAAAGACGAACCTATGAAGCATGTCATTTTCTGAAACCTCTTAAACGCAGTATTCACATGCATGATCCAACTTCACAGTTTCTATAATCATTACAAACCATTTTCTTTACAAAACTCATGCATCTCTTCTTTCTTCTTCCCTCATCCTAGAATTTAAAGTCTCTCATTATGTTGCTTCTACTTCACTTCCCATCTCCTCTGTTTCAGTGGTTTTCACAGTCAAATCGTCGACCATTTTCTCGTCACAAATAACATCTTCGTTCCAAACCTATCATCAGTGCGGTTTGTCTTTGATAATAAGATTTTGTCTAAACAAAAATCTCAGCTATAAGCTTAGTTGAACTATAGAAAATTATATAAAATTATAGAACCTTCAAATTATAATGGAAAAGAAAAAATTATATAACCTATTTGAAAGAAAAAAAAAACAAAACCAAATTAATGTTTCGGGAAAAAAACAATACAGTAGCGTTAAGAAACAATAGAAACACATTATGGAACAAAATTTAACGAAAAAAACTAAAGATAGTTCCATTTTCTCCTTTCTAGCAAAGATATAGTATTCCCTTGTCTACACAAAATCAAAGAGTGTAACACATATCATAAACCATGAGAATTACAAACAAAAAAACATATACAATCGCATACTCATCACTAACAACATGATCCAATGTGCGAGCCTAGCCAAACTCTAGTGTAAAGTTGCCATGAAATTATTTATATAGCAAAGAAGCAACACATAGATAAATATTAAATAATTTAGGATGCCTTACATACTAATGGAAATCTTAGAAAAAAACATCACAAAACATGTAGATTAACAAAACTTTTTAAGTATAATGATCACAACCAACCATGCGAAATCATAACTTGTTAAAAAAATAAATCCTAGTATAGTAAACATAAATTACAATTATAAACATATGATTATTAGAAGCAACAGAACAGAAACATTTAGCCTAAACATTTATTAAAATAAGACTTGGCTTACATTAAGGTTTTACCACAAAATAGTTAACCGAACAAATTCTGATTTCTTTATCGACCTCGAGAAACCCAAACAATCAACCGAGTGATCTACAACTCAAGATCAATCAACGTATAATTACTTAATATTTTGTTAGTTGTCGTTCACGGGCAGTGGAATAAAAAATGTCATCAAACATTCAAATCAACAAACAAATAAAAGCAACATGCATTATGCATAACCTGTTTTATGGACTGATCTCGAACGCATAACACCAAGCCAAAAGATCTGTTTGATAATGAAACAAATTTATTAAGAAAAGAGAAAGCTAACGATTTGTCGTTAATGAAACAAAGAGGAAGCTTTATTTGCATCGATTGTTAAGGTTCCAGTGTAATTTTGGATTGTTGAATAACTACTAATTATAACTCCAATTGTATATTAATTAAGAATAATAATTGCAACCATATAATAAACAAAAAAAACAACGAAATCTTATGTTTGAACTTTGAATGTAAATAACTAAAGGATATATATACATAATATATGAAGTACTTACAATCTCTGAATGTCCCAAAGCCTCCAGATTCCATGTTGTTGAGTTCTTGAAACTACACATCACCACAACAATGATTATTGTCACATACTAAGCAAATAATATAATAAACTTGAGCTTGGTTTTCATTGAAGATGAGTGAACATAGTTATCTGCAGCATGAGTTAGAACATGTCCATATTTCATAGCTTGGAAATCTTCCATATTCTTCTTTCATGTGAGTGTGACCTTCACCATAGCTTCAAAAAAGGATAATTCTGGAAAGAATAATAAAAATATGGTAACACGATATATGAACTGACCAAATATAGAAACGAAAAGCAGAGATGATGTGGTAAGAAATATACACACACACACCCAAAAACAGCAAAACAAAAGAGAAGATTTTGAAGCTTACCCTCGAGGGTTACCATGTAAGGATTCCCCATGGCTGTGAAACGACTCACCCGAAGAAAAAGGAGAGAACCCTAAAACACAAACCCAAAATCCATTGAGTAGCTCAAATTACTTCTCTTCTATGAATCCCTATATCAAATCTATAAGGTATAACTAATGACATGTCTAATAACTATTGGTGATTGCATGTCTAATAACATGATCTCCTTCATTGTTGACTTGGACTTGTAGCAATATTAGATGAAGAAACATAGGATGTCGCGACTTTAATTAATCTGTGAAATCTAAAAAACATAAGAACAAAATTATCCAATAATCAACCAAAATAAAGAGACGACCAAACCTGTATAAATTACACAATTGAAGAGCATTAATATGTGAATTTGCAAGAAGAGAAACATACTTTTTCAACGTGATATGAATAGGATGGTCCGATGGTGTATATATATATTTGCATCGATGAGATCAAATCATTAAGTTGACACGGATAATAATTATTTAATTTCCCATACGTAAAGAATCAAAAGATCTTGGACCTTAATTTTTTTTAGCAATTGGTATAAAAATATGTTTGATTCTTTGTTTCATGATGTCTAATATTTTTTTCTTTTCCTATATACTAGATTTTGACCCACGTCAAGCGTGAGAATATAATTTCAGTTTATTGTATAGTACAAATATGTTGTTTTGAATCATACATACCAAAAAGATATTAGATAAATGATTATGTCCACTAAAAATTTTAATCGGTCGATTTTCGAATCTTGAATGTTTTAATATGATAGGTCTTACGTTTTAAGTCTATACAAAATATAAAAATAAAAGAAATTGATTTACAATAACAAAACCAAAAAGTGAACATTGTCTTATAATGTATGACAAAAATATATAATTGAGTGATATATATCTTATATTTACAAAAACAAATGTTTTTTAATAACTCTATAAAATGTTTTTAAACCCAACTTTATCACGGACCAAAATACTATTACATAAATGAGTTAAATCGGTTTGAGTTTTTCAATATGGTAATGGATTTGGTAAGTATATATTTTTGTCATCAATGCTCCGCATATATTAAAGATTTTGAAAATATGTAAAGATTCCACCATGATAAATTGAAATGTTTTGATTGGTTGATTTAATTAATGTGTTCCTTAAATTCCTCTTTGAATGAGACCTAGGATTAATGTGGCTGAAGACTCTCTTTGAATGACACTTAGAATTTTTAACTTTTAGTGTCTCCTCAATTAATATATATATATATATATATTAATATATATAGGGAGCTAAAAAAAGTAGAACTTTCTAATTCCTAATACCAAAATACAGAGGTTATTTTAGTGGAAAATTTTGTAAAGAATTAAAAGATAACTAACTTTAAAAAAAAGGAAAAGTTTTTATCAACAACAACAGAAAATTAACTTAATACTAATTGACAAAAATTTATGGGTTTAATAATATAGGTGGCAAAAAAAGTGAAATATTCCAATTCCTAGTACTAAAATACATAGGTAGTGTTTAATGGAAAAACTTGTTAAAAAAAAAGAAAACTAACTTTAAAAAAAAGGAAAAGTTCTTATCAGCAAATAAAAAAATTAACTTAATAGCTAATTGCTTACGTGGATCAATCGGATCACGTTTCTAAAATCCCACGTGGACGCCTTTAGAGCGCTATAGCACCAACTTTTATACTTCCTCCGTTTGTTTATAATTGATGTTTTAAGTTTCTACACATATTAAGAAATCATTAAATTTACCTTGTTTTTTGAAATAAAACAATACTTTTTATTTATCCAATACATATCAACCAATAAATATTCAATCTGCAGAATTTAAAGAGTTAAAAACACAAAAAAATCAATTAATGGTGCATTAGAAAGGGAAAACATTGTGGCGTTAATTTTATTTACTTTAATTTACAAACGGAGGGAGTATAGTATAGATTATTTAGAGGCACCTTTGACGTGAGAGTGGAGTTAATTTTTGTTTACTTTAATTTCACTAAATTTTTACATAGTTTAAAATTTAAACTGATTCGGATGATATAAATACGAAACATAGAAAGAATTATCGTCTTTTCCTCTGGTTCGTGTGGATACGTGCGAAATTTTCTGAAAGCATCTGACTCGTGGAGACCTAACAATGGAGAAGAAAAGTACAATCGAAGAAGACGATATCGCGGGACTAAGTGAACCAAATTGGAGCGAGCGAGTGGAGGATCTCGTCGCCGCCGGAGACGTCACGGCGGCGATCTCGTTTCTCGAGTCTTTGGTGACCAATCTTCAGTCGCGACTCCGTTCTTCTTCCTCATCCTCCGGTGATAATCACGGCGGAGATAGAACGGAGATTGGGCTTCAGTTAGCATCCGCTCTCACCCAATTGGCGGATCTCTACTCTTCTCAGGGACTCTCCCTCAAATCCGATGAGATTCGCATTCGTTCTTCCCTCATTAAGCAACGAGCGCTGGATTGTGATCTCGCTTCTTCAAGGTACTATTGCTTTTTTTGGTTTGATCGAAAAATTAGGGGAGATTAGGAGAACATTTTCATCGATATTAGGGTTTATACTGTGATTGCAG
Organism: Draba incana; assembly: GCA_963576765.1. Classification (NCBI taxonomy): domain Eukaryota; kingdom Viridiplantae; phylum Streptophyta; class Magnoliopsida; order Brassicales; family Brassicaceae; genus Draba; species Draba incana. Next base: position 11,015,966 of record OY755203.1, on the reverse strand, counting down.
AGGTTCCGGCGATGCAGAGAATCAAGCTTTGCAGCAAATTATTGATTCCGATTCCAATGGCCTTAACTCTGACCCAAATGTCTCTCGTGCTAATGGTTGGTCCTGCATCTAGAAATCCCCTTGTTTTCTATCTAATTTCGACAATTTTCGAGGCGTTTACGGATCGAATTTCATGAATTTTTCAAGGGAAAATGGAGAATTTGGCAAAAAATTCCACCAATAAGTCGGCTGCTCAGGATTCTTCAGATGATGGTAAGTTTCATAAACAGATATCCAAGAGGTTGCAGTAATCTGTTGTATGTTTACGTGATCTTGATCTTTGTTGCAGACTGGGAAGCCCTTGCAGATCGTGAACCGAGTAAATTACTCTCTGTAGAAGAGTTGCCTGAAATATCAAAGCTTTCGGTTGAAGAACCGAAAGTTCAAGGACCTAAGAGGCGAGGAAGGGGAACGTTTACTTATAAGAGGGATGTGATGTACAGTGATCGAGATTTTTGTGAGTCGAGGTTTGAAGATTCAGACGATAACGATATGTCTCGTGAGTCAGAGAAGACTGATGAATCACTGAAATGTGAGTTGTTACTCTCAATGTCTTCTTTCTATATTTGGATTGTAGTATCTTTAACAAGCAGGATTAGTCTGTTAGATTAAATGATTAGGATTTTATATGCTGCCTACAACACCTGAATTCTTTTCTGCTATAAATGTAGCCAAGTATGGTACACGCCATGTCCTCGTACTTGCTGATTTTTCTCCAAGTTTGAGAACTACTGATTTGGAGAAGCTTTTTGAGGACTTCAAAGATAGTGGATTTATCATTCGTTGGGTCAATGATACAACCGCACTTGCAGTCTTCAAAACCCCCTCAAGTGGTATGTATCCACTTCATATGTGCTGATTAGCTAGGAAGAATTCTGTATTTAACCCAGTAAAGCATTTAAAATTTCCCTGTTCTGGTGTTGCATTGGGCTATATACGTTGTTACTGCATATGACTTGAAATAAGGTTGAACCACATATGAATGATGGCTTAGTTAAGAAGGTTTAGTATTGTGATAGTTAAAGCTCAAATTTAAGTCCTGCCTTGTTGCTAACTGAGTTTAGAAATGAGATTAGAGCTTATCCTGTACAGCTAATTGGCTCTGGTTTTGATAATTGATACAGCTCTAGAGGCTTGCAACCGTGTTCAATGTTCGTTCACCATACGTGTTCTTGATGATCACGATTCTCTTTTAAGCTCAATTCGGGGAAAAGGTAGTCTACTCTTCTTTTATCTTTTATGGTTCTGCAGAATTATTCCCCCTTCCCCACCAAAACTCATTCTAGTATCTTGAACATCGTACTTCTTTAATCTGCTTGATCAAGCTGTCTACTAATCAGTCAGACAACATACACACACATAGATCGGATCAAATGTTGTCACTCGTGTTTCTTACGCGTGCCCATCCTATGTTCATATTTAACTTCAGATTTGGAACCGCCGACTCAAAGACCAAAGACATCAGCAAGAACAGCTCAACGGTTGATTGCTCACAGCATGGGATTAAAGCTACCGGCTTCTGGATTCGGGGCTAAAGAGCTACGAGACCAAGAAGCTGCCCGCAAAAACCGGATTGTCTCCAGGCAGAAACAAAGAGACGATGCTTGGGGAGATGACTGACATTAACCGTTGTACCATATGGTTTCGTTTACCCATTTTTTTCCGGCTTTTGATCATTTGTGTGGTGTATACAAACCTCAATCCACTGGAGTGATCCTTACATAAGCCATTACCAGTGTTTGTACTTTGTAATGTGTTTTCTACTTTTGTGTTAAATCGTTTGAAAATCTCTAACCGGAAATGAAATCTGGATCGGTTATTATAATATCATCACCCAATTCCAAAGTTTTAATAAACCCATCCGGTTTAGCTTCCTTGACACTAGAGGGGCAATAACCCAAAAATAGAGAAAAAGAAGAAGTAGAAGAAGAAGAAGAAGAAGAAGAAAAAGGTTTCACAGTCACAGAGATTCAGAGAAACCAAAAGAGAGAGAGAGAGAGAGAGACAGATAGCGAGAATGAACACAACCCAGAGGAAGAGGAGGAAGATGATACAGAAGAAACTCAACAGCAATGGCTATGAACTTAAGAGCGATGCCCTAAATGAGATTCTACAATTCGCCCCTGATGATCCCGAAGACCCAATATTCGGAGAAACTATCGATCTTCTCCTCGAACACCTCAAGGAGGGATCGCGTATGCTCTCAATTGCTTTCTCGTATATCCTGCGTATTGATTTTGATTGATAATCGAACCTGATAATCGTTTTGGTGATTTGTGAAATAGTTGCTGTTAAATCTTCCTTACTCGATGCGGAGACAATTCGACGAGTGATTGATTTTCTTTCGGGAGGTATTAGTGCACCGGAGGAATCTACCATGACTGCTACTTCCTTCGCCGTAATCGACGCCTTTCTCGTGCCGAAATATCGATATGATCCTGTTAAGAAGCAATTCGTCGAGTAAGGCTTTTTCTACTTAACCTAGTCTTTTTTTTTCAATCAATTTCGTTGTGAAAATGGTGAATTGAGTGGCTTTCTTGTTTAGTGTTGTTCATTGATCAAACTAAGATTTTATTGTTCAGGCATACGAGTAGTCTGCCTATTCACGGCGAGGCTTGTGCGAAAACGGAATTATACAGAGAACGGTTCATGTTGCTGAAGCAGAGAGTTTCTCGCGCGGAGCATTTTTCAAGGCAAACATTCAATGCTGAAATGTCGCAGTTTGAGAACGACGAGGTTGGTCTTAGTTTCCTGTCATTTCCTTTTTGTGGTAAAGATTGAAACTAAGGGGTTTTATTGCATCTTCTTCCAAGTAGATATCTTCAGTCCAGTCTCTGATTGGTGAAATTGGAAGGAAATGGGTGATGGGAGTGATATCACAGTTGGAAGATGGACATTTCTACCTCGAAGACGATTCAGCTTCTGTAGAGATTGATTTGTCCAAAGCAATATCCTTTTTTTTTTCTTAAGGTGGTAACATTGACAATCTGCAAAGGCTAACATTAATACTTATAATTTCATACATTATAAAGGCATTGCATTTGAGTTCTATGTGTTGTGATTAGTTTCATACAGTATTAAGGCATTGCATTTGAGTTGTATGTGCTGTGATTAGTTTTCTTTGACAATCAGTACAAGATAACTACAGGATTTTTCACCGAGAATACTATAATTTTGGCACAAGGCAAAATGCAGAATGGTATCTTTCAGGTAAATTAGACCAGGGAGATATTTGTATTATATGCTGAGGTACGCATTCATATGTTAGCTATAGGTAGGAATATATAACTAAGCCATGTGTAAGGTCTCCTCTGTGACCAACAATGTGTACACAAATTTCTGAACACTTAGATAGATTTAATGGAATATGCAAATGTATATTCCCATTAGTTAGATGATGACTCGTACCAAGCTCAGTTTTAAAAATACATTCTTTGACTAACTCGTCCTCTTCTAAAAGCTTTTTCTCATGTGTTGGTGAAGGTGATTACATGCGGATTTCCTCCTAAAGAAGACAGGGATAAAACACTAAAGACGCATTCTGGATACGACTTCTTTGGAGGTGGCACGCTAACTAAAGAAGAGACGGTAACCCCTGAGTTGTTGTTTGTACTCTTGGATTGAGAAAGTTATTAATTTCTAGTCCAATTTCTTAGATTGGTAAGTCACAGCAGAAATGATGATATGTTCATCTTGCCTCTGAACAGATAAGACTTGCAGAAGTAGAAAAACAAGCGGAGAATGACACATATGTCATATTGTCTGACATATGGTTGGATGATGAAGAGGTGAGTCGGAGTACCAATTACCGTATTTTTAGCATCAATCTTTATGCAGTGCCTTCTTTTGTGATTTGATAGCATTGTTTGATCGCGTAAATATGTTATCCGTAGAGAAGGTTCTCCGGAAGCTAGAATTGGTTCTTGATGGTTTTGAAAATGTGGAGATAGTACCTTCCTTGTTTGTTTTCATGGGAAATTTTTCTTCTCGCCCATGCAACTTACCCTTTGGTTCTTATTCAAGCCTTAGGTAAGGGATCATTGTAGTTACAAGAAATTTGTGCACATATATTCTCAATGACATGTATCTGTTTCATTCTTAGGGAGCAATTTGGTAAACTTGGTAGAATGATTGCAAACCATCCACGGCTAAAAGAAAATAGTCGGTTTTTATTCATCCCAGGTCCTGATGACGCAGGTAATACCACCACCACCATTACTATCTAATTAAACCTTTAATAACATCCATGACTTTTAAAATGATATTTGACAGGTCCCTCGACAGTCTTGCCAAGATGCGGTTTACCAAACTATTTAACCGAAGAGCTTCAAAACATTATTCCCAATGCGATATTTTCAAGCAATCCTTGCAGGTGAGTTTTATATACGATGTGCGTGCGAGCTCTCTATTGCTCATCATTGATCCTGTCTTTTGTTAAATGCAGGGTAAAGTTCTACAACCAGGAGATTGTGTTCTTTCGACAAGATCTTCTTTATCGGATGCGTCGTTCATGTTTGATAACTCCTTCTAAAGAAGAAACTATTGACCCTTTTGAGCATGTAAACACATATCTCGTCTCTATTCTTTTTTTTTTTTGTAACTTTTGATTTTAACGTCTTAAGACGGATAATCTGAGACTCATGAAATGTGTTGGTACAGCTTGTCTACACAATAATTCATCAGAGCCATCTCTGTCCTCTACCTCTCATGGTGCAACCCATCATCTGGAACTATGATCACACTCTTCGACTATACCCAACTCCTCATACGGTATTATTCTTAAATCTTTTTACCGCCTAGTGTTGGAGCACGAAGATCGTCTTAAAAACTGAAAGAATTGCTGTTGTTTTGAAAACAGATAGTATTAGGTGACAAGAGTGACCAAAAGGTGTGCAAGTATGGTGGAACAACATGTTTCAATCCAGGCTCCTTCTCAACCGATAGCACCTTCGTAGCTTATCGGCCTTCCTCTCAAAGAGTCGAGCTCTCTGCGGTGTGATTCTCTTTATAAACATTTTTCAGACGTGAGCTTATAAACATGAAAGAAAAAGAGTCAAGTGACATAGCTCCTCGATGCTTCCCTGTTGTATTGCATCCCTCCTATAAGGAGGTCTTAATTTAAAGTTAAACCATACATTATTCATAAATTATAGTATAATCATTCAATTTCATCATAAATCAGTGCATATGCGTGTATATAAGTCGAATAATTAAGGGAAGGGTTTGTCGAAATCACATAAATTAAAATGTAAAATTGCCATTATAGTAAGGTCAAAAATTACACACCCATTTAAGCTATAGAAAAGTGTTTTCCTGAAGACAAAACTGTAAAAGCTGGTTGTGTAAACAAACATAACAAGAGAATTGCGAGAAATCAAGACAGCTTTCTGGAGAGGTTAGTCAAGCCACTTCCAACGCAAGTGAGTATAACAGTGCTGGCTCTAGCAGGTGTGATCACGAAGGTAACATCCAAAAACTCCTTTAAGTTTCTCAAAGTCTCCACTCCATAAGGAGATAATTTTCCCACTTTCACCTTTGACACATCTTGTTGACACAACGCACAGAGCGTAAACAACAATCCCTGGTAAAAAAAAACCCAGAGAATTCAGTTAAACAATCGATTTTTCCGTGTTGTTACGGTAATAATTAAGAATTTTAAGCTCACCTGGTGTGATGAATCAACAACACCGCCTTTTTCAACCTCGGTAAGAAGCCATGAAGCTGTTTCAACTCCAGTGTCATCTGCTGGTAATCTCACTTCCTTCTCTGCATCGAACTCTCCTGTTTCGTCTCTTCTTCCAATAGACACTGCTGTATCCGCAGAGATGAAACACTCTGTAGTTGTTTCCGCATACAACGATATTCCGTATCCAGGAGAGCTGCAATCAAGTTTTTTTTTTTTGTATAAAATAAGCTTCAACTCTAATTTAACACAACGAATTGTTCATAACGTTTCGAAAATGTTCTTACTTTCCAGCCTGAGGTCCAGACTTGTGATCTTCGAAAACGTGAACATCAGGCAAGAGGTTATTAAAGATCCCACGAGCTGCATATCTCATGGAATGTTCAAAGTCTCTAGACACTCTACAAGAGAAAGTACAACCACGTATCTTCTTCACCATTCCTTCATCTGTCCATTGAACTGCCTGAAGCAGCGGATATATAAACAAATAAGAAAATCTCGATGCAGAGAGAATAAGCAATGGGAAAAAGAAGAGATACGAAGAAGTGCGTACAGTTAGGGTCTGAACATTTGGAACTGTTAACAGAACTTCTCCACCTCCACCTGGAGCTACACCACGAGATACGATTTTAAGCTCCAAACCTTCCGCAGGGACTCCAAAACGCTTTAAGATACGTAAAGCAGTGGAACGGAATGTGTCAACGCTCGGGTCTTTTGGATCATTTGTAATTCCTGCAAAAGTAAATATTTTCTTGCTTGATCATAATGAATCCACATGCTTCCGAAAGAAGCTCTAAGCCGTCTTATTTCCTTCAAATTTACTCTACACACACTCGGAAATTGCCAGATTAAGGATTCATGCCTGCGACTCGGGTTTCATTTGGTCAAACCAAGTTCGCCAATCGATACAATATAGGTTTATAGGTTTTTGCAGATGAAAATGTATTCAATGGAGAATAAAAAACTAACAAGAATATGACAACTTACCTCTAAGCTTAATAGAAAGGGGCTTCTTTCCAAATAAACCTAACACAAGCAATGGCTCCAGAAAATAGCCTATTGATCGAGTCACTCCACAGTCGTGAACCAAGTTCTTCCCTCCCATTATAATTCCAGGCTTGTACTTAAATTCAGTCCCTGCAAAAGAGTAATATACCAAATTACAAATTCGGATGGACAAACATAACACATTCTACAAAGAATCTCTAGTTAACTACTCAAAAACAACTTGCAAATCATCAAATTTCGAACTGAATAATACAATCTACATTCTAAACAAAGAGACAAGCTTATCAAAATCGACGAATCAATCCTAAAATGAGCCACAAATTGTTTGAAGTTTCTTGAGCTGGGAAAATTCAATTTTTTAAGGAACCCATAACCTAAATCGATCAAACAGTACTTACCGGTCTCGTTAGTCTCAATAACGCCATCGTCGGTGACTAATTCGAAGAGTCGGAGAAGAGAAATCTCGTGAGGACGGAGACCAGGACACTGGTCCTCGTCACGAATCTCGGAAATTAGGATAGGCGTTGAAGAAAGGGTCGCGAGAAGAAGCCTTTGCCTCAAGCTTTGGCTTCCTTTGAGCCGCTTGTACGTCGTCTTCCCCATTCTTTCTCTCTCTTTTTTCAGACGTTTGCTTAAACCCTAAATCCTAATACACCAATCACGATTGCTCTATGACGAGGTTTGTTTCAGTTTTCCTGGGCTTTATTTCCTTTGGGCCTTAGGCCTTCGGCCTTTTATGGTTTCAGTTTTATTTTGGTTTCCACCTTCTAAATCCCCTTAGTTTTAAATGCAAAATACGGTAGAAACTCTATAAATTAATACTCGATAAATTAATAAATTAGGTCGGTCCCGAGTCGGGCCGGTGTAAAATATAACACAATTCGATAAGATAATAAAATAATAATATTTTTAGAAATCCTATGTAAATATATGGTCTCAATAATATTATAAATTAATATATGCTATATAAACTTGACCAAAATATATTTATATATCATTTTAGTGTTGTTTATTTTTTTCTTAGAACTGAAATTTGTTTATAACTCTATCATTATTTGATATATATAGTATAAACAAACAAATAGAATAAATTAATTTCACAAAAGTATAGCATAATATAAATTAAAAAAATTTAAATAAAAATTATTTTAAAAAAATTATGGAAAGTTTCTATTTTCGGTAAATTAATAACTCTATAAATTAATAAAATATTGATGTCCCAATATTATTAATTTATAGAGTTTTTACTGTAGTTTAAATGAAAAGTGTTTAGTTGTTTCAATTTTATTGGTTTATTCTATAAAAAATAATGACATGTAATGATGATATGTAATGATGACATGGCTTGTAACATCCGTGAACCAGAAATGGGGATTCTGGTGGTCGTGTAGAGCGACACAAGGAGTGTGTCGATCGACACAATGGTTTTTGTTGGTATCGATCGACACATCCTTGGTGTCGCTCGACACTTGCATTTCCTGAATCGGGTTAATTAGATTTTAATCGTGGTTTTGGCTCGGTTAATCATATAAAAACGTGCCTAGGGTTGCGAGCCTTCCCCAGCCGTCGAGTATTACGTTTGAGCAGAGAAAAATTAGTGAGAGAGAAGAGAGAATTCGATCGTTCTTGAGGATTGTTGCAAAGAAATCCTCGAGACATCGTTTGTTCGAGTTTTAGGCGTAGGATCTTTGTTCTTGGTGCTTTCGCGAAGGAATCTCTCAGATCAGTCGATTTCAGTGCGTAGAGGCTCTATTCGTTTGTTCATTCACTGTATTTTCGTTCTATTTCCCTCGTTTGTAATCTATGGTGAGTTGTGACCGTTGGTATCTAGGATATGATGATAAACGTTGCGTTTTCTTATTGATTTTTGCGTGAATTCATGTATTGTTGATGGTGATGGTTTCTGTGGATTTTCTTGTGTTTCTGTCGTGTTTTCTGTGCAGAATTGCGACGAGTAATCACCGGAATCGAGTCGCGAGAGGATGAACTCGATTCTGGTGCAGTTACAGCGGCGTGTTGATCGACACCAGGAGGGTGTCGTTCAACACGAGAAATTGCCAAGTGTCGATCGACGCCTTTGTCGTGTCGCTCGACACAAGACTTGTGGTCGTGTCAATCGACGCCTCTGTGGTGTCGCTCGAAACGAAGCTTGTACTTTCCCAAAAACGTGTTTTTTTGTATGTTATGTGTTGAATTGGTATTTAATGTGTGTTGCAATGTTTATCTGAGCCTCCTTGTTATGCCAGTAAGCGGAATGACCAGCTCACTAAGTATTTATGAAATACTTACGCAACTCTTATTTTCATGTGTTGCAGGTAAAGGAAAAGTGTGATCGCAGAATCGAGGCCGTAGGAAGAGGATGATATGGTTTTGTGTTGTTGTTGTTAGTCTAGTAAATCGGATGTTTTAGGTTGCTAGATTATTTATTTGAGCATTCTTAAATTTGGTATTGATTGTTTATTTTGGATTATTGGTTATTTATCTTATGGAATTATTGGATTATTCTGTTGTGTTTCCGTAGTAGAATAGTTTTGCTTTTAAAAAAAAAAAAATTGGCTGTTTCATGGCTTAAAAAAAGTTAGATTTAATAATTGTTGTTAATTGGATAATAAACATGGTTTACTTCTTTAATTAATGCTTTAATACAAATTATTGTTCTATCATTACAAAATCATGAATAATTTTTGGATCCTTATTATAAATTAGCAATTAGCAATTAATTCCTTTTTTTTTGTTACACCAATTCCGGCTGGAACAAAAAATAATAACCAATAGGAAATTTTGAAAAAAAATTATTAACTAACAACAAATCTATGAAAAGCTCCGGAACAATATTTATTAATAAATCTAAATATAATCAAATTATTTCGATCCACTCAAAACAGATTTATTGTTCTATATTCATAGTAAATAGATACAATTGTTCTTGATCTAATAATTTTGAAAAGAACATAAGCAATTTTTTAAAAAACATTGATACCTTTTTATATTTGTATAGAATATATGGGATAGCTCCAACCACAATAATTTTATGTTTTCAAAAATATTTATCCCAAATTCCCAATATAATATTTGTAATCTCATGTTCTAATTTTTTTTTGCAATCTTTGTATCCTTATTTCTAGATAACTATGTATATTTTCCTTAATTGTTTTTTTTCCTTCACAAATATATTACGGTATTTTAACTTGATTTGTTATTTAAAAAAATATGACAAAAAATGGGGCAATTGCAAATATGCCACCGTTCACAAAAATTTAATCAAATATGTCACTGTTCACAAAATCATTACGAGCGTGCCACTATTCACTGACTTAATGGAAAAAAAAATTTACTTTCTCTCTCATCTCTCTCACGCCCATATCGAAATTTTTTTTTCTCACAAAATTCTCTTCTTTGAAATTGCAAATCGGTTTGGGTTATGGATCTAGGATTTTTGATTCTCTTTCGTCCATGTAAATCTCTATAAATTCCTTCAATCGAAGAAGAAGAAGAAGAAGAAGAAGAAGAAGAAGAAGAAGAAGAAGAAGAAGAAGAAGAAGAAGAAGAAGAAGAAGAAGAAGAAGAAGAAGAAGAAGAAGAAGAAGAAGAAGAAGAAGAAGAAGAAGAAGAAGAAGAAGAAGAAGAAGAAGAAGAAGAAGAAGAAGAAGAAGAAGAAGAAGAAGAAGAAGATGTTTAATCCATGAATTTTGTTTTTTAAATTTCGATTTTGATTACAAATTTGAGTTTTCGATTGGATTTTGGTTACGAATCTAAGCTTTTTATTCGATTTGGGTAACAAATTTGAGCTTTTGATTCGATTTTTGTTCAGATCTGGGTTTTGATTTTTTTTTTGTCAGATATGGGTTTTGGTTATTTTTTTTGTCAAATCTGGGTTTTGGTTATTTTTAGGGTTTTCCCGTTTTTATAAAGTTTTTAAACAGTTTTATAAGACTTTACATGTCATTAAAAACTAAACAGTTTAATAATTTCTAAGGTTTTTAAAAGGTTTATAAGGTTTTTAAAAGGTTTATAAGGTTTTTAGAACGTATCTTAAGTTTTTAAAAGGTTTATAAGATTGTTTAAAAACCTTATAAAACTGTTTAAAAACCTTATAAAACTTTACAAAAACTTTATTAACAGTTTTACACGGTTTTAAATAGTTTTATAATGTTTTTTAACAGTTTTACTAAACCTTTTAAAAACTTTATAATTTTTTTTAACAGTTTTGTAAGATTTTTTTACAGTTTTATAAAGTAAAGGCAAAACCCTACCACCCCCCCCCCCCCAAAATCTATACCCTAAATGCATAATAGTTAACCCAAACTCGAAAATTTACAGTCGTTTGTGTTTGAATTTGCTTTGAGATCTTCTTCTTCTTCTTCTTCCTAAATCTGCTCGAATCTTAGCGGAAATCTTCTCAAATCTTCTCGTCTTCTCAAATCTTCTCGTCTTCTCAAATCTTTTTAGCGGAAATCGAGACAGAGATCAGAGATAGTGAAATTAGAGATGACGAGAATCGAATTCAGTGATAGAAAAAACGAAATTTGGATAAGAAAAATTTTTTTGGATCTGGGAGATAAGCGTGAGAGAGATGAGAGAGAAAAATAGATCTGTTTTTTTTTTCATTTAAGTGAACAGTGGCACGCTAGTAATAATTTTAAAACAGTAGCATAATTGAAAAGTGGCATGCCAATAGTGGCATAACTCAAAATTTCTCATAAAAAATCATACTAATATGTCTAATAACTAACAAAAATCATAAAGATCCTAATCGTTTAATATCATGATAAAATTAAAATATTATAATTTGAGCAAACTTTGGTACACAAATATATGTTGAGATCCTCATACTATTAAATGGGAAGTACAATTAGTAAATAAACTTAGGTGTTTTAATGTTATTTGCTTTCACCCAAAAAATCATGACATATAATGATAACATGTCTTTTAAAAAAGATGACATCGCATAAACAACCAATTTCAATAACTAATCTTTAAACACAAATTATTATTATTACTATTTTTAAATTACCAATTTTAGTTTTTTTTAAAAGATTAACAACTAATCCGAAATTTTTTAACTAGAAACTACAGTAATTGCTTAGGGATAATTTCAAAGAAATCAAATCCCCTTAAATAAAATTATATACTACTCCGTTGTTAAATAAAAAAAAGTTATTTCCGATTCCGATTCAAAGTTAAAAACCACTAAAACCACCAAGTTTACCAAATGATGCCTTAAATTTATCCTTTTTATTTTTATTTTTTCTCATTTATTATAGGAAGCAAAATGTAGAAGAATCAAACTTACAACAATAATTTGTTTATTAAAAAAAAAATGGTATCATAATCATCAGGGCCGGCCCATACTAATTGGCTGCCTAAAGCCAAAAGGATTTTTGATGCCCCCATTATTAAAAAAAAAAATATATATATATATATATATATGCAATGCTCTAAGACTCGAACTCAGCACCTTAACCTTACTATAACTATATTTTACCACTAGACCACAAGGTACTCTTTGGTATATGATGCTCCTAAATACATAACAAAGTTGATGTCTAACGCTAGATGCTTCTCATGCATTAAATCAAGGCAGGGTCTGATAACCATATAACTTGGAAAACATTCACCACTCACTAAGAGGCTAATAGCTATACTTTCTAACACATTTATAGTAACAACAAATCACAAAACACCATTAAATTTCAATGATACATCCCTAAATTGTTTTACCTTTTTCAAACTCTTATAAATTTAGAGCAAAATTTTTAAGTTTAAAAATTATATCTTAAGTAAAGAAAAAATGAGGATAAGAAAAATAATAAGACAGAAGTAAATGATTAAAAAGAAACATAAGAAGATGACGAAGCTAAAGAAGAAGAGGGGGAATATGAAGACAAAGACAAATAAATACTAGAAAAAAAACAAGAAGAAAAATTATCAAACAAAATATAGATGATCAAGAAAAACAAGGAAATGAGGAAAAGAAATAAAAAATAGAGATATAAAAACTAAAATAAAAAATGAAAAAAGCAAGAAGAAAAATAAAAAGTCAAGAAAAGTTTTTAGTACATGAAAATAGTGAAAAAGAAAAAAAGAAAAATAAAAAGAAAAAGAAATTCTAAATTTCAAGTTAACTCTCAAAATATTACAGATAGTATCCTAAACATGTATTAATTTTCTACATGCATGCAAAATTTAAAACAAACGCAATGCCTTTATATATTTCTAATTCGGGTTCTTGAATAAATTAATTTACTTTTACAAAAATAATTCATATCCGCACACGGTGCGGATCAATCATCTAGTTCTACTCTTATAGTAAGAGGAAAAAAATTATAATGAACGCTCAGTTTGTTTTTTTGGAGAAAATAAAAAAAAATTGGAAAATTTGAAGAAAAAAACCAATTACTTTTTTAGAATCATTTGTTTTTGATTAGTCCTGCGCATTCGGGTCTCGGGTCGGATTCGGTTTGGGTCCTTCGGGTTTTGGATCTTGCGGGTATGGGTGTTTACGATCTATTAGGGTATTTAAAAATTTTGGTTCGGGTTCGGTTCGGATTCTTTCGGGTTCAGGTCGGGTCCGAGTTTTAAAATAGGACTCATTCGGGTAATTTTTACCCTAAATACTCAAAAAAATAAAATAATTTTTTTTTAGATTTACTATGTTTTAGTTATTTTTTATACATTTTTTCCAAAACAAGCCAAAAATGACTAAAATTCTATAAAAGTATCCGATTTTTTTTTATGTTTTGGATATTCGGATCCCCGTTCGGGTCTCGGTTCGGGTCCGGATTCGGGTCGAGTCTTTTCGGATATAGATGTTTAGGATCCATTAGGGTATTTGGAAATTTTTGTTTGGGTTCGGTTCGGGTCTTTTCGGATCGGGTTCGGTTCGGGTTTTATGCCCAGGACTAGTTTTGATAGTTTATAAACTTATTGATATAGTGTACTGATTTAACTAGCCTATATAGGTTAGTGGTCGAATGGTTCGAGAATCTACTAATGGTTGTAGTTATTGTTGATAATTATTAAAAAAAACCAACCAACCTAAAGCACTATATATATTTTTGTACACCTGGGATCACGAAATTATGCACTGTATTACTCTAAATATCTTTCCAACTAATAAAACCAACTTTAGATCTTTGTCTTTGTTTATTTAACCTAGAAAGCTTTCTACTCCCTAAAAAATCTTACAAATCTAATTGTAAGATCCACCTCCCACAATCATTCCATTGCTAAAAGTACTTACGAACATACAATTGGCAGGGAAAAGAAAAAAACAAGAAAACATTGGTGTGACCTATTACCAAACACCAAATGTACCAAACATTGATATATTTTGTTAGGAAAAAAGAAAACAACAAAAGTGATGTCTCGTCGAAAAAAGAGCAAATGATATTACATTACAAAGCTCCTAAATTACAATTAAACCCTCATTTGTTGTACGGACAAAATCAGATCTAACGCATCGTTTTGTCCGTACTTTTTACTCTGCGTCACTCTTCATAGTTCATTCTCTCTAATCCTCGCTTTCCAATTTTATTTTATATCTTGGTCCTTTACTTTATTATTTCCTCTTGCATTCGCCACTTTAAATTAGAAACAACCACCAATTTCCTATCGATCGGTTACATCAATCTTTCGGTTTTGGTAAAGCTAAGGATAAAAACAAAAGAAATTGTGTTAAAAATCACGTTAAAAAACCAATAGAAATAAATTTAATCTCCAATTTTTTTTTCCATCGAAACTTCAATTTTATATGTTTTATATTATGATTACATCGACAACACATGCACGAAATAAGTGATGACCATAGGATCAAAAGACCAATCCATTACTACAACTTACATAAAATAAACAGAAATCAAATTAAACAAACTAGTTGTAGTGAGTCTTCAACTACTCGCACTTCCAACCATTGATCTCTTTCATCACAAGCAATATTCACGGTAATTTGAGGCACAAGCTTACCACTGGAACTAGAGCCGAAGACAAGCACGCGACCATAACGAAAAGCAGCTATGTCGCACCCTCAAGAGGCCCCCAAAGCCCAGTGTAATTGGGCGTTACCGATTCCACGTACTCCAACTCTCCATCCCACACTAAAACCCCACCGAAACATAGCCAGACTCACATCCAAGATGAAAACCAACAAGTTTATAAAATCTTCTAAAAACCCAAATCGGTGGCAAAGAGGACATATCAAATGAAGAAACTTGCCCTTGATTTGAAGTCCACCAACACCAATCAAGACACAAATTCATAATAATCAAAGGCAGAGATCTCTAGGATTAGCAATCAAACCACAAACTTTGCATCTAGACGAGGGAAGAGCCGACCTTGAGCAAACAAATCGAGACATACCATGCCTCTAACCCAAGCCAATCGAGACCATCCAAACAACAGAATTTACCACTAAACAACTACTACCGATCCTAAAGAGGAAAGACCGGAGAAAAACCTGAGATCAAGAAAATCCACTGTAACACCCAACAAGTGGTGTCGATTGACACCTCTCATGAGTGTCGATCGACCCTCAAATCACTATACCAAACCTCACGATCATATAAATGGGGTGTCGATCGACACTGCCACTAGGTGTCGATCGACACCTCCCAGAGAAATCGAAGCCGAGTCAAAATCCTCATGCAGACTCGATTCGTTTATACACAAGATCACACACGATTCAATAACCATTTATCACACGAAAACATGATTATAAATCATAACCATCACAATCCAATCCTAATTACCACAATTCAATCATTCAATCCCTAACAAACTAATCCCGTAATCGCGTCACGTACTCACCTTAGCTTTAAAGGAAGGAAAGGAACGAGATGACCACAATAAGCGACGAACAGAGCCTCTACTCACTGGTACGGATTGATCCGAGCGATCCCCACACAAAATCGCAAAGAACAATGATCCCACGGCTCTTCAAACTCGAATAAACAATGTCTCGAGGATTTCTTTGCAACAATCCTCAAGAATGATCAAATTCTCTCTTAATCTCCTATGATTCTCTCTGATTTCTCTTCCCCAAAACGCTGCCACGAACTGCCTAAGGGCTTATATAAGCAAGCCCTAGGGTTTCCCTTTAACCGCGACGCAAACCGAGCGATTAATTCTAAAACCGAACCGAACGCAGAACATGGTGTCAATCGACACCCACCACTGGTGTCGATCGACACCCCCTTTCCAAAAACAAAAATTGGAAATGGGATGTTACAATTCTCCCCCACTAAACTGGATTCGACCTCGAATCCTAAGACACAATACTCCACACTCTGGCTGCACCGACCCATACCAACAGAGATTCTCACATAATCTCAATAGACCATAAATAAGCCCACGCTTATACGCACGTTTTCAGACATTTATTACGTTTTAACTCATCCACACACATACACACACACACTCTAGGGAATCCAGCGTCCCCTTGAGAGAACCACCGTCTCTTAGCGCTATAGAGGAACCCACCGTCTTGATATAGGCTCTCCGTACTAAAAAGGGAACCACCGTCCCAATATCAGTACACAGGAAAACCACCATCTCCTGGAGAGAACCATCGTCTCTCAGTATGTATACAAGAAACCACCGTCCCTGATACAAACCCTGGAAGGCCACCATCTCCAGATCATGAGTCATCCGTAATAAATTCCATAACGCCTACCCACAACAACAATAAGGACCTAAAATTACTCTAACAGAACGCGCAAGGCTCCTAGCCCAAAATACCATAATGCAATGTTTCCAAATCCCGGCTAGGTCTGTCCAATTGATTGCACAACAATCAAACAAGAACATGTATAACTAGCTGTAGACCCAGAGTTAGATCGATCGATTATGCAACAATCAAACAAGAACATGCACAACCAAGACATTACATCCGATATCCCGATCATTGAAACCGAACGCACAAGAAAAATCATCGAGGTCTGTATTCTAATTCATACTTATACCACGGTCAGATAATGATTACTCATACTTATACCGTCATCATCACACTCTCAGGACGTCTCCTTTGAGGTAACAATGCCGATGTCACTCCACTCTCAGGACATCTCCCTCAAGCTCTGGCTCTATATAGGAAAAATGTTTCCTTAAAGTAATCAACACATACGTGAACAAGCACCTGAAAACTATGAATACTTTCCTTGATAACAACAAGCAATAACCTAATCTAGAAAAACAACTCTACTCCTTCTGAACACTTGGCTAACACAACTGACTTCCTGAAGATCCACACCTCAACTTCGAAGAACCTCACCAAACCAAACTCCTCGCACGCCCCAGATATATATATTGCTTTTAACTCAGCCTACATCTCACACCCATAGGACGCATCATGTGACCCATCAGGAAAAACATACCGTTCGCACTCTCGGAACGCATCCCTCGAATCAACGGTATCTGGGAAGCTCACATCCCAATCAACCTATCTGAGAGCTCAACCCTTCTCAAAACACATTAGTTATTCGGGACCGCAGTCCCTAGAGTAATAAATACCGAGCACTGAAAAATGGCAAATTAAACTGCCCAACAAGGGTCCACAACCACTCCAGAAGCCTCAGCGTAAGCATCCACCGACCGATACACTTGCCTAAACACATGAACGTCCCATTCGAAGAAACCTGAAAACTGAACCGACTGCCACCACTTACTCTTACTCAAACAACCAAACACTTTGGTTTTCAAAAATCCTTCCAGAACCACCCTCGGATGCGTTGCTTGATCCTCGTGAACTCTGCTTCTTTTGCTAACCCAGACAATCTCCTGATAGCTAAAATGCTCCTTGCTCGTTGAACACCATCCTCCGAAAATTGATCTCCATAACTGGATATGATGATACGCGAGAGACCAAGAACTCCTCAAAATACTGGTTTGCCGTCCATTGCGATGAACCTTCCGATACTCCACTCTGCCTTCCTGTAACCAAAACCGGTGCTTCTCCTAACCGCACTTGTTCAACTCTGCATACAACTTCTGCTCCAGAGCCTCTAGAACCAAACGCAATGAACTTCATGCTCCTCATGATTCTTTGGATAACCCAAAATAAACGCTGAGAACGCAACAAATACTTCCAGCCAACACTACTCAAGATCCTCCCCCAATCCTCAAACCTATCCAGCCAACACTACTCAAGATTCCTCCCCCAATCCTTAAACCTATCCAACATAGACTAAAATATTGACCTGACTTGACCAATACCACACGAAATCCTCCCATGATCTCAGAGGCTCCGTCTAATCCACACAAGACAACATACCGCTTGCACTCTTGGAACGCACCCCTCGAGCCAACGGTATCTGGGGAACTCACCTCCCCGCAAGAGATCTCACATCCCTCGCTACTTATTCTGGGAACTCACTTCCCAATAAGTATACAGGAGCACACATCACTCCTCCGATTAGAGTGGCCTCATGTGGTATAACCTCGATATTCCCAGCCTAGAATATCCTCGAAGAAACGACTAACACTGGTCCACTCATAAAAACACCTCTAGGAACCACACGCCTCATAACTCATATGAAAATAAATAAGGAACAACATCTTATAATTTTTTTAAAATGTAAATCGTTTGAACACCAACGAAAATACAAAAATTCAGAAACAACAACGCAAAGCTGAAATTCTTAAACTGAAAACAAACGAAAACAACTGCGATAAATGGACGCTTTTCAATCCTCGAACCGATCTCCTAAATCCTGCTCCAATACTGCCGCCGCATCAACCCGCTCCTCTACTACTCATAACCCTGCTGAGCTACTCCAATCTGAGCCAATAGCTGGTATGCCGCTACCTGAGCCAAAGGCTGCGCTGCTATCGGATTAACCACTGTAAGCGCCAATGGTTGCAACTGGGGACACATCGGCCTGAAATGCCCTGGCTCTCCGCAATGGAAGCAAACCTTAGTCTTCCCGGAGAACTTAGGACAGTTTGTCCCACGATGCTCTAAACTACCGCACCCAAAACAACCATGAGTGTCGTAGACTCGCCCTAGAAGAATCATCCCACCTCCTCTTCTGGCCCTGCGCAGGCTTACCGCATTTTCCAGAACCAGAACCTCTACGCTGCTGCTGTTGCAGCGGCTGCTGCTGACTCCTTGGCTGAACGGCAGGAACAACAGCAGGCTGAACGATAACCAGACCAGACTGTTCACACTGATCCTCTTCAATAGAAACCGCAAGCTCCACAATATCTGCCCTCGAGACATATCCTCCTCCTCTGCACTGAGTCATGATGCTCAAACAAAGCTCCTTCAAGAACCTCTGCACCAGAGTTCCCTCATTCTCAACGCCACGCCCAGTATGAACAACTAGCCTGCTGAACTCGGCGTCATACTCACGCACCGACAGCTTTCTTTGCGTCAACGACATAAACCTCATCTGGAGACGATCTTGAGCCTCCTGAGAGAAATACTTGGCATTAAACTCAGTCAAGAATTCACCCCAGGTCCACTCCGCACGCCTAGCCTCAATAGCGCGCCACCAACAATGGGCATCACAACTCAGATAGTGGACAACCAACTCGACCTGATACTCGGCAGGACACCTGATCGATCTGAAGTTACGCTCCAACCTCAGACGCCACTCATCAGCCTCCTCAGGACCAACTCTGCCCTCGAAGAACGGCGTAGCTATCCTCTGCATCTGTCCCATTATCTCGAGATAAGATGGAGCATGCGTTACAACTGCAGCCCTCGGCTACTCAGTGACTACAGCTCTCCTGGCCACTGGAGGAAGACCCGATGCCTGCTCTGGAGCCACTGGCGGAAAACGTGTCAATAACTGCGTCAGCAATTCCACAACCTGTTCATCACGACCTGAAGCTGCAACAGCACCCCCACCGGGGCCCACTGGAACTCCCCTGCCTCTCCCGGCACCGGCCAAAACACTGGCACTAAGTGACTGGTACTCTAACGCGGTCGCCACACTCTGAAATACTCTCTGCGCCGTGCTCTCCACTGACTCAGCAACTGGTCCTCTACCACGACCCCGGCCTCCGCGGCCACCAACCCTGCCACCACGGCCTCTCGGATCTCTAGCCATTGCACGCTGCACATACCAACAACACTTTCTAAGCTACTAGAATTCACAGAATAACCATCAAACAATCACATACCGTATAATCTCTTTGAAGGCTCGGAGAGGATGACTATAAGACTAAAATTGACTAAGCACACATAATCAATTTAAACACATAGTCTCAGTTTAACCAATTTACTACTAGCCCTAGAACCGTAAGGGCTCTGATAACAAAATGTAACACCCAATTTTTTTTTTTTTATATACTAACATTTTTACCGCGGAACTCATAAAACAATTAAACATATTAAGCATTTATTCGATTTCAAAATATAATTCAACTCACATAACCAAATTCAGGAATAAATAACTAGCAACTTAGCAAACGGTTCGCTAGACTAAACAACAAAACACAAACCCTATCATCCTCTCGTCCCAGCCATGATTCCACGATCTCACTTTTCCTTTACCTGCAACTCAAAGGGAAAAACAGAATTGCGTGAGTATTATCATAAAAACTCAGTGAAGCGGTCATCCCGCCTACCGATTACATAATAGGGAAATAACATGTCAATTACTACGCGAACAACCAACATTCAACATATATGCAACGATTAACAGATATGCAACACTCAACAGATATGCAACGATCAACAGATATGCAAATTTTCACAGTTTAACAAGTGGTGTCGATCGACACCTCTCATGAGTGTCGATCGACCCTCAAATCACTATATCAAACCTCACGATCATATAAATGGGGTGTCGATCGACACTGCCACTAGGTGTCAATCGACACCTCCCACAGAAACCGAAGTCGAGTCAAAATCCTCATGCAGACTCGATTCGTTTCCTCACAAGATCACACACGATTCAATAACCACTTATCACACGAAAACATGATTATAAACCATAACCATCACAATCCAATCCTAATTACCACAATTCAATTATTCAATCTCTAACAAACTAATCCTGTAATCGCGATCACGCACTCACCTTAGCTTTAAACGAAGGAAAGGAACGAGATGACCACAACAAGCGACAAATAGAGCCTCTACTCACTGGTACGGATTGATCCGAGCGATCCCCACACAAAATTGCGAAGAACAATGATCCCACAGCTCTTAAAACTCGAATAAACGATGTCTCGAGGATTTCTTTGCAACAATCCTCAAGAACGATCGAATTCTCTCTCAATCTCCTATGATTCTCTCTGATTTCTCTTCCCCAAAATGCGGCCATGAACTGCCTAAGGGCTTATATAAGCAAGCCCTAGGGTTTCCCTTTAACCGCGACGCAAACCGAGCTATTAATTCTAAAACCGAACCGAACGCAGAACATGGTGTCGATCGACACCCCCTTTCCAAAAACAAAAATTGGAAATGGGATGTTACATCCACAGAGAGAAAAACATGGCCTAAAAGGAAACAGATCTGAAATGCAATAACGCGTGTAGAAGACATGCGCACCAACGCTTTATAGGAACAACAAAGCCTTCACCACGAGCCACCATAACCCGCTCCGACCTCACCGGAACTACCACCTAGTCTCACCCGCCGATTTAACATCTCAAGCCACCGGATCTAAACCATTCTCAAGACAAAACCGAGAAAGAGAAACTAAAAGGAGACCGGCACTGGTGCTACTGGATCCACCGGCACCGATCGAGACAGAAAGCAAAGAGAGCGCTTCAAGAGAAATCGCCCGCGGCTGATATTTTTTCACCATCTCCAATTATTCTTTTTTTTTCTCCAATTATTCTTCGATTTTGCATAAAAGGTTTTTGAATATTAGATACATCTTATAAGTTATTACGCACAAAATATACAACTCTTGCAAACAACTAACAAGTACCAATCGGTAACTAATCCGGTAAGAAACATGAACCAAATACATTCACATATGGGTATCTAAACACTATAAGCATCAAATTGAATATTATTATTAAAACTTTCTAAAAAGCTATATGCAACTACTTGCATTGCATGTTTAAAAAAAACTACTTGAATGTGAAAAAAAAAAAAAAACTACGTGCATGTTTTATCTGATAAAAGTAGCTACTTGCGTTACGTGCGGTAAGGTGTTATTTGATCCCATACTTCTTTATACTCAAAATTAAAATTCTGATTTAGAAATAAGTTGTAACCTCAAAAAAAAATATATATTTATAACAATGAAAGCTGCTTTTTGATCTTTTGTTGTATGCCTAGTCTCATGAATCGGTGCCTTCTGAATCCTTGTTGTACTTCTTATCTTATTGGTTTAATTACACTACATCTTTATAATTGTACGTATTTCAGTATACATATATATTAGTTTTTTTTCAGAGTATATATTTTAGTTACAACTTACAAGCTCGATTTCTATCAGTTATACTTATGTATCCAATAACTTGATAAGCTATTTTCATATAAAATGTTAGCTGCATTACAAAAATGACAATAAAAATGAGTTTTACTATTCCAAAATCACTCACAGATTTGCAAATCACTTAAAATACATTAGTCTGTATAGAATTTAACAGCTCATGAGCTAAATGAATCGTGCAAGATGTAAGATATAGCGAAGTCGATTTTCAACAAGTTATAGTACAATTCCATCTAATCCATAACACGTGACACATTACAAATATGGCAAATGACTTAGGATCTACGAGACTCACGTGGGAATATATAACTAATGTTACCGTACGAATTTGCATGGGATCATATCCGTGTTTTAATTGGATGGTGGAGAGAAATGGTAAAGTGATAATATCATCTCTTTTATTTTAATTTTCTCTCCAAGATGAGATAATAAAGAATATTATGAAAAGGATTAAATTCTTTCAGGTTGGACACCATTTAGCATATTTTCCGGCTACGTATGTTGCGTTCGGTCCCTTCATTTCAAATGATTCCTCCAATTAATCAAAATTAATTTGAGCCGTTGATATCACCGCCACTGGAGCGGTAAAAGGCTCAGGCCATGGTTCGTATAACTTTTAGTAGATGCATTGACGCTATGTTATTACTAATCATAGCCTTCTAGTTTGTTTGACAAAAAAAAAAATATGCATTATAAGTTTTTTAAAAAATTTTGCGTTTATTGATCGGAGAGGTAGGCTTTGTGCTGGATTATTTGCGTGTCATCGATGAGGCATCTCCGATTCGAAAGCGTCTCCTCTTAGCTTTCGTCATCTCTTGGTCTTTATGTGCTTCTCCTTGATCCGGTTCCTTCGGTTGCTTTCATTGGTGAAGAATCTTCTTTTCATGCTTTGTTGCAAGTGGGTTGGGATGTGGTGCGTGGTTTCGAGACTCAGTTCAGACTATTTGAGTTGTGATTGCGCCTTCTTTCTCGTTTTCTTGTGAAGTTGGAGTGAAGTCTCTTCCTGTTTATTCCCTTTGCTTTATTCCTTCATAATTTGGTGATTATCTAGCCTTTGTAGTTGTTGTTTATGTTCTTAAGTACTATCGTAGTTTCCGGTTTCGCACCGGCGTTGTCTCCGGTTTCGCACCGGCGTTGTCTCCGGCTTTGGGCCGGCTTTGTATCCGGTTTTGAACCGGTTTTGTATTCGCTACGGTTTCATTTTAATAAAATCTTTAGATGAAAAAAAAAAAACTTAGGTGTGATAAATTTTATAGATTTTTAATCCAAAATCAATCGGTAATAAAAGGATAAATTCATATTTTTCCTATAATTTAATATCTTATATTATTTCTGCATTCTTAACACGTTTTATTGATAACTTTAACTATTCATCTCGATAATTTTTCATTATAAATTTAATTTTGGATAGAATCGTTCGAACATGTTAATTTGATCAAATCTCTCGGACAAACTTTGAGTTAAAATGGTTTTAGTTTGGACTGGATCACATGTATTTTTTTTTTCCTGTTCAATAGATTCAGTCCATTTAATTCTATTAAAGGATTACATTAGTCTAACTTTTCATTGCTTTTTTTGCAAGATAATTTATCCGCAAGCATGTTTTTATCTCGTGATACATAACGAAATTCTATAGATCGAAGAGAATAGGGGGATAGAATTCATGATGTCTTGGAGTATTCTATAGATCTCTTTACTTGTATTTGAGGAGGCCACAGCTTCGACGAACTCCTTACAGTCTGATTGGATATAGTCGTAGATCTTCAAGATTCATAGATTTTTTGCTTGTATTTGAGGGTAACACGTATTCAAACTCTAATAATATGTTAAATATTACATAGTTTTAATCTAAATTGATTGGCAATAAGTAAATCGTTATATCCCTCTTAAATTTTACTCGTAAATATCGAACAAGGGTGATTAATTACTTGATTTTACTATTCTACGCTAACCTAGACGTGTTTGGTCATTCCATTTCCCCGACGTGGTATCCTCTCATTTGTCCAATTTGCTACTCTGAAATAGACAACACAGGATGGAAAATTCCATCCAAAAGAAGAAAAATTCTCCGCAATCTTCTTTGCTTTTTCATTTCCACCTTGGTATTTTGCTTTCCTTTTAATCTGAACTACAAATAAATAATTAGTTAAATAAATGAAAAATGAACTTTAAATTCTAAATTTGCTTCCCTCCTCAATATTCCTTCTCTTTGTTTCTCTGCCACTCCGTTATAATAAAAGAAGATCCACTCAGTTAGAATTTAGAATCTAAAATAACAATGCTACAATGGAGTTTAGAAATAAATAGCTATACATGCAAGCAACCACTCTTGTTCAATGATATTAGGAAATTACATAAAACTCAAGATTTGTAAGATACCTTTTTAAATAATGTTTTCAAAATTAAAATTATAGATATTAAGGAAGAATAATTCTATTAGATTAGGGATTAAAATATATATATAGCGGATACAGCAGAGAGATTAGAGATATACATATGACTAATCTATTCTTTTCATATACATACATTCTACATGCTCCCTCACGATGGAGGGAGATCTTTCACGCCAATCTTGCTGGATAACTCGACAAACCGAGAGTGTGGCAATGGTTTGGTGAGAGCATCTGCCAAGTGATCTCGTGTGGACACATGTTGAACACGTAAAGCACCAGATTGTACGTTTTAACAAATGAAGTGATACGCTAATGCCAAATGTTTCATACGTGAGTGAAATACGGGATTAGCACTGAGATAAGTTGCTCCGACATTGTCGCAATAGACCACCGGAGCAGCAGGTAAAGTTACACCAAGCTCAGTTAAGAGAGAACAAACCCATATTATTTCGGAGGCTGTGAATGCCAAATATTGTAGGCTGCCTACTACCATCATGTATTCACTTGGATCATCAAGTGGAGTGCCTGAGAAAAGAGAGAGACGCGGTGTCGGAGCCATGGGAGTAGAAATTGGTTTTGTGTCGGGCATATACATCTTGGTTAATAAATCCACAATATACCGCCTCCGCATCAAATGTAGTCCTTGAGATGTGCGAGTAGCTTCGATGCCGAGAAAGTATGTTAAATCAGTTGGATCCTTCAAGGAAAACAGAGTAGCAAGAGTAGCTATAATCTTCGAAATGACGGATGTGCTACTGCCGGTGATGATTATATCATCAACATACACCAAGATATAGATAAGGTAATCACTATGGAGATATACAAAACCGAGGTATCTGCCGCGGAGTTGAGAAAACCCAAACCACAGAGAAATGTCTTTAATTCTTGATACCAAGCTCGGGGAGCCTGTTTTGGACCATACAACAACTTCTTGAGTTTGCATACGTGATCAGGGCGGTCTTTGTCAACAAAACCAGAGATTTTAGACACATACACTTCATCCGTGAGCGTTCCTTGAAGAAAGGCATTGTTAACATCCAATTTTTTTATGCTCCATAAACGAGTAATTGCGATTTAAAGCACAAATCTAATTGTCAGAGATTTTACAACCGGACTGAATGTTTCAGCATAATCAACTCCGTACTCTTGATTAAAACCTCGTGCCACGAGTTGCGCTTTATACCTGTCAAGAAGGCCACTAGACAAGGATTTTAGTGTATAATCCACTTGGTACCAATAATATTTTGATGTGGAGAAGGAGGAACCAACTCAAACGTTTTATTTCCAATTTGAGCATTATACTCTTCACATATCGCATTTCGCCAATGTCGATCTCGCATAGCCTGGGCCATGGTTTGAGGTAATAATGGTTTGGGATTTGTGATTTTGGCAAGATGGTTAAGTTTCTTGATGGGTTTAACAATTTGGTTTTTGGCTCTATTGGTCATTTTGTGGTCATTTTGAGGCAATGATGGTAATGGTGATGTGGTCGGAGGAGACGTCGGAGAAGACAAAGAGGTGTCCGGTGAGTTGGTGGGAGGAGGTGATCGGGAAGAAGGAGTATTTGGGTGATATGTAATTGTTGGGTTTAATGCTATTGGATTTTATTTTCAGTTTGGGCTTGTATAACATTTGGTGTAGATGGACCTGTGGAATTAATTCATGAGCCCATAGAAGAAAACATGTCGTCTTCATTGTGGGGATCAGAAGACGATGTCGAACCAGATGAAGTCGGTGGTGTCGATGGCAGGTGAGGATCCATGCTCAAGGATGCGGCCGACAGAGATGAAAACGGAGTTGTGACGAGTAGCGGTTGATTGATCGGAATAGGAATGGAAAAATCAGAATTAGGTTGAGATTGGTCTTTGACATTGATGGGAAGAAAAGTCTTCACTTGTGAACCAGCAAAAGGGAAACTCGATTCCAAGAATTGTACGTGTCTTAAGGTGTAAATACGACCAATGGAGATGTCAAGACAGAGATATGTGCTCTGTGTAAGAGAATACCCCAAAAATACACACGGAAGAGACCGATTCTCCAATTTGTGTTTGGTGTAGGGTTGAAGCCAGGGAAAACACATATAACCGAAGACACGAAGCTTCAAATAGTTGGGTTGCTAATTGAAAAGCTTCGCATACAAAGATTATTGATGGATCACCAGATTCGGCATGCGATTGATGAGGTAAATTGTTGCGGCAGATGCATAAGTCCAGTATGTGGCTGGGACCAATGCTTGATGGAGAAGTGTTAACCCAGTTTCGACGATGTGGCGATGTTTTTGTTCTAAAATTCCATTATGCTCCAGCGTGTGTGGTGGCGAGGTAAGATGAGAGATTCTATTTGTCGAGAGAAACTGTCGCAACGACACAAATTCACCACCATTATCCGTATATAAGTTTTAAAGTTTGTATTGAAACCGATTCTCTACCAATGCCTTGAATGCAAAGAATGTGTCCTTGACTTGAGATTTGAATTTCAATGGGTAGAACTAGGTGTAACGGGTATGATGATCCACAAAGATAACATAATATTTGAAGCTATCTATGGATAAGAATGGTGAAGTCCAAACATCGGAATAAACATATTCAAGAGGAGAAGAAGAGGTAATTGTGTTTGTGTAGAAAGGTAGTTTATGACTTTTATTGATAAGACAATGAGAACATGGAGATTTTTTTTGTGAAGAAGAAAGCGGTAAAGAAATTGAGAAACAATAGTTTGTAAAGTAGAAACAGCAGGATGTCCTACGCGAGAATGCCAAGGACTAAAAGTGGTTTTCAGTGTAGGTGAGGCAAAAAAGGAGATGGTTTTTTTGGAAGTGACTGGCCACTTGTACAAATCATCTTTAGTTCGGCCTAGGAGTAATCGAGCCCCGTGTGATATGCTCAAATTTACCCTGAGCTACTCTCTCAAATTAAGAGATTAGTTGCAGTACTTAGGGATCGAATCCACAGGAAATCAGGGACACAATAGATTATTAAATTCAGACTAAGCTAGGCAAAATATAGTATAACGAAAAAGCAAGTAATAAAAGCAAGATAGATGATAGTAAGCTTTAAAACAATGAAGATAAAAGCTAGGTTCAGGGAAAACTCAGGAGAATCAGAATTACAGATAAATCAATTGATGGGAATATTAAAGCTCTGTTCCTAAACATGAACACGAATGTAAAACAAACCAGTTGTCGCTGCGAATATTATCTATGCTTAAACCCTAGACAACCAACTGTTGTTTCGAAATCAGATTGATTTAAACAAGCATTAAAGTTCAAATTCAATTGTTCACAAAACCCTAAACCAAATGTCTTTTTGTAAATAGGAATTCTGCTCATCAAAGACTAGTTCAAGCAATCAATAACATTGTTGTGTCTATCAATTAACCTAAGATCAGATTTTAGTTCATGACGCTAAAATCAACAGTAAACACAAGTCAAGATGAAGAACTCTAATGATGTTATCCTAACAAGCATATCAGATCTAGCAATTCATCAAAACCCTTGAAAACCCTAAACCAAACAGAGAAATTACTCAGACATGTTCAATGAAGCACAAAACATCTTTATTAGAGATATCTCTTAAGAGTAAGTTCTTGGACAAAGTAAAATAAAGCTTAAGCCTAAACAATGGCTGTAAATACATATTTATAAGGGTACAAAGTCGGCTAGAAAGTTAAAAGTAAACATCTGGAACTCTCGGGCTTCGAACGGACTTCTCTGATAAAGATTTGGGTTTTGACGAACAAGGTGTCGATCAACATCCATAGATGGTGTCGATCGACACCAACTTCAATATCGGGTTCTTTTGCTTCTCAAGTCGTCGTGTCGAGCGACACACTTTGTCACGTCGCTCGACACAGACTCCAAAACTTCACTCCGACCTTGCATCTTTGCCACTTCATTCCGAAATGCTCTGAAACCTCTAGTAAACATCTTTTAATCTCTAATCGTCCTAGTACCTGTAAAGACTCTAAAGCAATACCAAAAACACCAAAAGACTCTAAAACATGGACTTATATCATGGCCTAAACAGGGTAAAAACCATGATATATTAACTCCCCCAGACTTAGCCTTTTGCTTATCCCTAAGCAAAACAGTGTACTCACTCCTTTAGGAACCACATACCTTTGCAAAGTTAATCTGGTGCTACTTCGATGTGTCCCTAGAAGCTTAGCAGTCCTCCAGATTGAATCCAAACTCTTTAGAGAATCTCAGACTTTCAGTCGCAAACCCCTTTAGTTTAATTAGGTGCGGTCTCATCGAGGGAATATCGATCGCTGGACCTTCTAGATTCTTTCGCTTCCTTTAATACTTTCCTGCGTTTCACCCTCTCTCTTCCCTCTGAAACTGTATGCAATTAAGGATATCACAGAGATGCATTGCCTATTTTTGAACTTTTTGTTTCAGGATTTTTCTGATTTTGGACTTGCACTTTTCTGCTTGAACTACACTTTTCTGTAGACTTTTTTATTAGATCCTTGGCATCTCTATGACTTCACCAGATCAGCGCTCACTACTATTGTTCTATGGTAGGAGACAGGGTCATGAGGCTTTTTCTTTTTGATCTAGGACAGTTGTATTTGTCATTTGGGAAGAAGTTTCAAGAGCGGTCCGTCCTCGCTTTCAAGTGTTTGGAAGCTGAATCAAGTCTTGCGATTACCAACGCCCTTGACAAGAGATTAGAGATTCATTAGGGGTGGGGTCTGCAACATCTTTCTGGCGTTCTCCAGAAATTTGAACTCGCTCAGTTAGACCGATCCACTTCCAGTTACCCACCTCAATAAAACCAGCCAAATTGCATTGGAAATGGTCCTTGAGTGTTGTTCAAAGCAAGAGGAAATGGAGTTTTAACCCGAAAAATTTTAAATTTGACTCAAAACACCAAAACAAAACACTACATCAGCAACTACCTCCCCCAGACTTAAACGAAACTGTCCCCAGTGTTATTAAGCCTAAGATTGGCAAAACAAGATAAAGAGGAAACGAAACGAATGAAAAACAAAGGAGAATGTGTTACCTGGGGGTCGTGTCGAGCAACACGACCCCAGTGTCGATCGATACTGGAGATTTGGTCGCGTTGAGCGGCTTGAAAAGCTTGTTGATCGACTGTTGAAGGTACTTGGTGTCGAGCGACACTGCCTATGGCGTCGCTCGACACCACTGTCTGTCACTAATTCTCCTTTGCGTTCAGACGCTTATTCTCCTGAAAATCAACACAAAAACGAAAACCAAACATAAAATTGAAAAAGAAAAAGAAAAATCTAAGTAAAAGTTAGTAAAACTCACAAGTGGGTTGCCTCCCACTAAGCGCTTGTTTTCAGTCATTAGCTTGACTGTGTTAGGACTAGGCGTTTGGATCTTCGGGAAGTATTGTACCTCCCTTATCCATTAAGATGGTTGCAGCTCTGTTCTTTGGTCGAACAGTCATTCCAGCTCCCCCAGACTTATCAAAAATTATTCCTGGGAAAAGTTTCATCGTGTTTTCCATCATTCGATGAATGACTTCTTCTCCTTTCTCCTCTAAGTTTGAAGGGATGACGATTCTGATTTTTGCAAAAGGCTTTGGAATCCGTTTAAGCTTCCCCTCGGGTGGACTACTTCTCTTTCCTGCAGAAACATCAATAGAAAAACCAAGCTTTCGAGAAACTCGTTGCTTGCATGAGTGCGAAACTGTTTTTTCACAATTTAAATTTTTATTGACGAAAGCAGGAGAATTAGAAATAAGTACAGGAAGTTCATACCTTGGCTCTTTCGGAGGATTCTCAATCATGATAGTCATGGATAAAGCTTCTTCAACCTCATGTGATGACCTTCGAGCTATGGGGAATGGAAGCTTGAGAGTATGGATTCGTTCTTCGACTGATTCGGACGATTTGTGAAGATTTAACTCGGACTGGAAAGGGTGTCGAGCAACGCTGAGGTGCTGTCGCTCGACACCACTATCAAATTCAGCTTCTGCGTCGAGCTCACTGTCGGGCGATGCTGCTTCATCTTCACGTGTCGATCGTCACATGTATTTAATGTCGATCGACTCTAGCTCCTCAACGTTGGATTTTTGATTTTCTTCAAGTGTCGATCGACACATGTGTTTAGTGTCGATCGACGCTTGCTCTGCAACTCCAAAAATT
This sequence comes from Draba incana, assembly GCA_963576765.1. Classification (NCBI taxonomy): domain Eukaryota; kingdom Viridiplantae; phylum Streptophyta; class Magnoliopsida; order Brassicales; family Brassicaceae; genus Draba; species Draba incana. The sequence goes on along the minus strand of OY755203.1, from coordinate 10,985,328 downwards.
GCTTTAAACTCATCGAAATAGCCCTCGTCTTCCACTGGAATGGTATCGCAAGCACGCTTGAAGTTAGGATCGGTCTTCGCATTAAGAAACTCTTCTTGCCACTTGATAGAATCAGCAGCTTCAGCAACCTGAACATCCAACATCTCCACATGAGTTCCCAAAGCTTCGAGCTTCCCATTCAGATCAGTGTACAGTAATTCCAGGTTTCTGTTGAAGTCCTCAGTCATCTTCTGCTGTCATTCAAGGATCTTCACAAGCATAGCCTCCATCCTGCTTTTTGATGATTGAGGCGGAGGCGTTTGATACGTTGAAGCACCATAGTTCCTCTGGTAGTCATTCCTCTGAACCGATAGAGGTCGAATCGCGGATTGATTCACGTAGAGCCGCGCAAAACTGTTGAAATCAGCCAAAGTTCTTGGTTCCTGGACAGGGTGTCGATCGACGCTAAAGCAGTGTTGATCGACACCAGCATCTGTGACGTGTCGAGCGATCGATTCTCCATGTCACGCGACGCTTTGATCTGCCTGGTGTCGAGCGACGCTAATGCAGTGTCGCTCGATACTCTGTCTTTCTTCACGTCCGAGTTTGATTTTCTCATCGCGTTTCTGATGCTCCTCGTCGATCTGCTCAACGATCACATTTCCTTCAGTATCAAGCTTCTGTCCAAGCTCGTTATACGGATTCCCTTGAAGATCAAACAGTCCTTCGTCTCTCTGAATCAAGATCAAGTGCGCATCCATCTTTGTTACGCCTGAAACTCAAAACAAAACAAAAACAAAAACAAAAATAGTTAGTAAAGCAAAGCAAAATAAAAACCTAGACAAAATCCTAGTAATAAGAATCTAATGGTATGATTCCCCGGCAACGGCGCCAAAATTTGATATGCTCAAATTTACCCTGAGTTACTCTCTCAAATTAAGAGATCAGTTGCAGTACTTAGGGATCGAATCCACAAGAAATCAGGGACACAATAGATTATTAAATTCAGACTAAGCTAGGCAAAATATAGTATAACGAAAAACTAACTAATAAAAGCAAGATAGATGATAGTAATCTTTAAAACAATGAAGGTAAAAGCTAGGTTTAGAGAAATCTCAGGAGAATCAGAATTGCAGATAAATCAATTGATAGGAATATTAAAGCTCTGTTCCTAAACATGAACACGAATGTAAAACAAACCAGCTGTCGGTGCGAATATTATCTATGCTTAAACCCTAGACAACCAACTGTCGTTGCGAAATCAGATTGATTTAAACAAGCATTAAAGTTCAAATTCAATTGTTCACAAAACCCTAAACCAAATGTCTTTGCAAATAGTAATTCTGCTCATCAAAGACTAGTTCAAGCAATCAATAACACTGTCGTGTCTATCAATTAACCTAAGATCAGATTCTAGTTCATGACGCTAAAATCAGCAGTAAACACAAGTCAAGATGAAGAACTCTAATGATGTTATCCTAACAAGCATATCAGATCTAGCAATTCATCAAAACCCTTAAAAACCCTAAACCTAACTGAGAAATTACTCAGACATGTTCAATGAAGCACAAAACATCTTTATTAGAAATATCTTTTAAGAGTAAGTTCTTGGACAAAGTAAAATAAAGCTTAAGCCTAAACAATGGCTGTAAATACGTATTTATAAGGGTACAAAGTCGGCTAGAAACTTAAAAGTAAACATCTGGAACTTTCGGGCTTCGAACGGACTTCTCTAATAAAGATTTGGGTTTTGACGAACAGGGTGTCGATCGACACCAACTTCAATATCGGGTTCTTTTGCTTCTCAACGTCGCTCGACACACTTTGTCACGTCGCTCGACACAGACTCCAAAACTTCACTCCGACCTTGCATCTTCGCCACTTCATTCCGAAATGTTCTGAAACCTTCAGTAAACATCTTTTAAGCTCTAATCGTCCTAGTACCTGTAAAGACTCTAAAACAATACCAAAAACACCAAAAGACTCTAAAACATGGAATTATATCATGGCCTAAACAGGGTAAAAATCATGATATATCACCGTGCTCAGATCCTTCACCTTAAAATGGGCAGAAAAGAATTCTACAGAAACATTATTTTCGTTACACAAACGATAAACTGAGATGAGATTTTTATGGAGGTTTGGAACACAAAGGATATCAGTTAAGGTAAATAAACGAGAGGAGGTAGGGAGGGAAATGGAACCAGTATGCGAGATCGAGAGACTTGAACCATCAACGATAGTAACTTCTTCTCCGCCATTGTATGGCTGGTAAAGTGCGAGATTGCTCAAATCAGTTGTGAGATGATCCGTGGCTCCGCAATCCATAATCCAATTGTTTGGATGATAGTTTGTAGCTACCATATGTTCACGTGGTTGCCATGGTACAGTTGGTTGAGACATGGGACGAGAACCAGACTAATATGATGGACCGGAGTCGTGTAGTTATGAGCAGGTTCTGGCACTACGACCATGAATACCACATATTTGGCACCGTCCTTGGTAACCACGAGGGGAAGATTGTTCATTGCGAGACGAAAACTGTTGATGTTGCTGCCACGTTTGGTTGTTGTTGTGGTTGTTCGAGCGACCATAACCACGGTAATTCTTTCGGTAAGTGTTGTAGTGATTGTTGTTGGAGGAGCCGCGAAACTTAGCTGTATTACTAGAGATTGGAGGCGAGGTAGAACGGTCCAATATAGCCTGAAGTTTGACCTCATGATTGAGAAGTTTTTCGTGAATCTCTGTAAGTGACGGTAGTGAATCCCGTCCTTCAATCTGATCAACAATATGTTTGTAGTCCGCCGGTAATCCTTCTAGAATTGAGTCCACTTGATCTTCATGAGCAATAGGTTTGCCAAGAAGTGCCAAATGATCAAAGCGAGTCGTGAGGCCTTGGAAGTAGTCATTGATAGACTTGGTACCTGTCTTCCAATTTTTTATTTGTTTTCGGAGCTGTTGCATGTGTCCTCGGCTTGGGTTCGCATAAGTAGACGAAAGCTTCTCCTAGATCTGAGCGGAAGTGGTTGTCGTGGAGACGATTGGTTGAATAGAAACTGATATAGCACCAAGTAAAGGACTATAATACAGTTTGTCCTCTCTTTGCCGGTGGTAGTGATTGTTGGAGGTGGCATCGTGACTGTGCCATCGATGTAACCTGAGAGATCGTATCCGTCAAGTAACGCATGAACTTGACGACTCCACATAAGGAAATTGGACGAGGTGAGTTTATTAACATTAGTCATATTGACATGAAGAAGGGTTGTGGCATTAGAAACCACGACTGTGTCGACATTAGTGTCTTGGGAAGTAGCCATGATACGCCAATGGAGGAAGAAAAAGAGATGAGAGATGTGGCGGCTAAAAGAAAATTTTCTAGGTTTTAGGTATCGTTAGGCTCTGATACCATATAGATATTAAGGCTGAATGATTCTATTAGATTAGGGATTACAATATATATATAACGGATACGACAGAGAGATTAATGATATACAAATGACTAATCTATCCTTTCCATATACATACATTCTACAATAAATGAGTAACCTATCGTGACAACAAAAAAAACGAGCGAACTATCATATTAGTCCTATAACAAAAAATTAAGGAAACAAGGAAACAACTTTGAAAACTTGGAAAGTACATTTTACAAACAAACAAACAAACAGAATTTACAAGTAGGGGTAGACATTTTAACCTGAATTCTACAATAATAGCTCTAACTTGGGGAATCAATCTCTAAACTAGACCAACATAGCCACTTTTCCTCAAGTGAGAACCACTAGACCACCACGACTTGGTTGAAAAGTATATTTGCATTGTTAGTTAACACCCATTTAGTATAGTTGTGCAACTATTTTAACTCGATAGCGTAAATTCTTTTGTTCAGTTTGCATTATCACAATTATAAACATTGTTCCCGCTGTTTCATTAAGAACAATGTTTGTTTTAAAATATCCATTAATAATATCTATAAAATTGTAAATTATTTATAATCATTCTTCATTAGATATTTTTGCAATTAAAAAATAATACCCTACTTGTGGCCATCAGAATAATAAGGTGTCTATATATTCCCCTCTTTCAAAATAAATATATATATTTGAAAAAAAAAATTAACGGAAAGTTGGAGCTTCACGTTTGATTGGCCTCCACTTGTTCTGGAATTTTATCCTAGCCTATGCCTAAACCTCCCTATTTGTTTATAGATTCACCGTCCACGAACCCCTTTTGTTGACAAAACTAATTTAAACAAATAAAAATCACAACCCTTATCTAAGTACTATAGGACAATGGAATCTCATGTAAATAAATACTTTCAAGAATAGTGTTGACTAGAAGAATAAAAAGAATTGATAAGTTATATGTATCATAAACAGATGAATTGTTACATGAAAAGATAATTTACAATTCTTAAAAGTGTTTTCATTTTTAATATCATGAAACAAGAGTCAACTAGCTACGAATCGATCCATATGGTTGGAGACAAGTAAATCGCATTATAAATAGTGTACAGAAACGACATTTAAATAAGTGAGCGGTACTAAACAACTGTGTATGATTTAAAAATATTTGCAATTTGATTCTTTTTTGGGTTTAAACTCCTATTTTTGAAAAGCTAACATTTTCCAGCCATGCAAAGGGAGGAAAGCGTACCTATGCGTCATCATCTTCTCATCTACCAATTAAATTATCAGTATGTTCGATGTTCAGTAGTCCTCGACTCCTCGTTAGGTATACATCATATGAATATGATATACTATTTTAAATCCATTTTTGTGTAGATTATGTTCGTTTAGATCAAGATAAATACTTTAGATCATGTTCGTTTGCAGTAGTCAATGATAGTAACTACTGATAGCTACCAACAATAGTGATCATCTACATGCATGGCCGTCTCAATTTTCTAAAGGATCTTAAGCAAAAAAAAAAGAAGGGTATTTTTAATCAAAAAACCAACATAAAATATTAAGCCGATTTTTCTAAAAATACTGTAAATACATATGTAAACCCCGTGCGTAGTCGTAAACATCACTTAGACCATCTCCAACGCAAAGATGTTTAATTGGAAAAAAAAAGTGAAGAAAGAGAGAGAATGAAATACTTTTAAGAGTTTCTCTACTTTTACTATCTCTTTTAAACGGAACGTGTACATATTTTATTATTTATTTTGAATACTAGTTAAAACATAGTTGTCTTCGTCGAACTCTATTAATAGTCATAGTATGGTTCAAATTGTTTTTTTTTTCTTTTTCACTAAAAGGAAAATATCATTAAGAAATGAAAGTAGAAATTACAAAAAATTAAGCTCTATATACTATACCTCCTTAGTAAACAAAAATGAAAATAACAAGAAAATACATGATTTTTGTTTGGGAACCATTTAAGCTACTTCAGCCAAAGAGCAATAAGGTTATGGAAATGCTTCTTGTGTATTCGAGCCGAGATGATGTTACGCACTTCACGTTCAAACTGTTTCTATTTTGACGAATACTCTATGAGCGATTAGTTTTTGTAAATTCATCAAAACGTTGTCACTACTTGGTTGACTTAATTAACATACTGTTAAAATTTGTCAAAATAACAATCAAAATTCTAAAAATATAAAACTTAATAAAAAAAATTCACAATTTTTAAATATTCACTTTACAAATGTAATTATGATAGTCTAAATGGTGCACACTTAGGTCCATTAGAAAATCCGATGATTGGTTCTCGATGGTTACACTAATACTGGAAGATTGTTCGGGTATAAAAACATGGATTACCTCATGATTATATAAAAAAACATGACTTTACAAATGTTAACTTTCTAAATAGCAAAAAAATATACAAAATCTGGAAAATTCTTTTGAACGCACTTATAATGTTGGGGAGGTCGTCAAAACGCTGACTAATTTTAGTGGACATGTTCTTCGCTCAAGAAATTATCTAGAAATTTACCACATATGGATTAATTATCCAGATCGAAGTTTAGACGGCCCGGCGAACCACATGTCACAAATTTGTTCGTAGGGTGAATGTGAATCGAACACCTGTTGGGGTTGAAATCCCCTCTCCCGAGAACAACGGTTAGAAATGATTATATCGTTCCAATAAAAGATAATGCCTAGATCGTTATGGAAAGCATTATGCCTAGATCGTTCTACGAAATATTGCTTATAAGTTGTTCTACGAAAGACTAAAGAACGAATCGTATCCTGCCATAAACTTGTGCCTAGTTCATTCTGCGAATCGTGTTACAAAATTGTTTGTGACTACTGCCACATGACGAATCATGTCTAGTTAAAAACTGTCTCGACGACTTCATGTTGCCGAGTTGACCATATTCTGCCGAGATTGTCTAGTTTTCTGCCGAGTTCACTGTCTTGCCGAGTTCACAGTCTTCTGCCGAGTTCACAGTCTTGCCAAGTTCACTGTCTTGCCGAGTTCACTGTCTTGTCGCGTTTGTTGTCTTGCCGAGTTGAGTAATGGTTATGTTTCACAATCCATACACAAACTGTTCCGTGTACGAACCAATGAAACGATCTTCTGCTTCATAAACAATGCCGATTTCAACAACCTTGTCGTATCAATCTTTGGCAAGATGGAACCGACGAGACGAGTTAGCGGCAAGATGGATTTGGGCCGTAGAGACAAGTGCAGCATCGCGCAGGCCCAGAAGACGAAGCCCATATATCTTTGGCCGACTTCGACAAAAGGAAAACCCTTACGACTTAGGAAGTTTTCCTTTTACCTTTTGTGATGGGCTTAGCCGACAAAAACTTGTATATATACTCATGTATCACTACAAGAAAACAGCGAGAACCTGACGGATATATCTGTCGGAAATCTGTCGGAATTGGGCAATTCCGATAGATTTCCGACAGATATATCCGTCAGTTCTAGATTGTCGGAAATGGTAATTCTGTCGGAAATCTGTCATTAATTCCGACAGATTTCCGACAGAACTATTTCCGACAGAGTTCCGACAGGTACCCGGACTCCGGCGACCTGTCGGAACTCTGTCGGAAACAAGTCTCCGGCAATCTGTAGGAATGTTGTCGGAAAAACCGCTGTCGGAAATCTGTAGGAATTTCTTTCCGACAATATTCCGACGCATTCCGACAACTTCTAAACCGACGATTTTCCGACTGATGTCCGACAGACTTATATCCGACAGCGTTCCGACAGGTTTATTTCCGACAGCGTTCCGACAGTGTATTTCCGACAGATTTCCGACAGAATCGTAGAAATTATTAAAAAATAAAATAATTTTAATTATTATTCATTTAATTTTAAAATTTAAATTTTAAATTATATAAAATGAAAAAAAAAAATTTTAATTTAAAATAAAAAGTTAAATTGTTTTACAAAACGTTTGATACAATTTTAAATCTAAGCGGTGGGCGGCGGCGGCGGCGGACGCGGAAGCAAACCCTGCGCCATCAACTGCTCCATCATCTTTTGCATCGCCTCCCGATCCTTCTTCGCCTGTTCCCGGTCCTCCGTAGCTGCATCTTGTATCTGCTGGACCGTCGACTTCAATTCTTCAATTTCGGCGTCCTTTTCCTTCATCTGGGCTCTCAGCTCGGATGACTTGCTGTTGTAACAAGAAGACGCCGATGACGCTGCATCGTCGGGAAGACCATAAATCCGCCCTTTGCTCTGCGGAGCAACCTGTGGAAGAAATTTCAGTTAATGAAAAAGAAAAATCAATTAATGAAGAAATTTTAAATTTTACATACCTTTAAGACGAATTGGTTGATGATCTCGTCCGGGGCTTGGGTGAGGGGAGGGGTTCCTTCCGTTGGTGGCTGAGACAGAATGTAGTCTTCTTCCATTCTTTGGACGGCCAACTGAACCTCTCGAGCTACCGGATCCTGGATGACACCATCCTTGTTGGTGTGTGATGCTACCAGAAGTTCAACGTAGTTGGGTTCCCGACCCAACTCCTTAGCCTACAGTTGTTAGATATTTATTTAATATAAATGTATAAAACTAAAAAAATTTTAATAAAAATCAAAGAATGGCATAAAAAACTTACCATATCTCTAGCCTTTGTCTTCTTGCTGGTAGCTCCGAGGTTGTGGGTGGATTTACCCTTGCCCTTGCGGTCGCTGTTCCGGTTGGTAGAGTGATATGAAGAGATCTCCTTGGTCTCCTGTAGTTGCCAATAGGCGATGAACCCCTCCCACAATGTCGGCTTCTCAACCATCTCCTTTGGGATCTGACCGTGTAGCCACTTATCCTTCCACTCGAACACCTTGTGCGAGTAGTGCCTTGCTGCGTATACGTCGGACTCCCTCCTGACCGTTGCGGTCAAGTGTGGGTCCCACTTAAATTCTTGCTGGAAAAAGAAAAATTAAATAAAAATAATAATACTTTAAATGAAAGTAAAAATTGTGAAAACAGATGACTTACCGCAAATGTGCGAAACCACAATTCTTGATCCTCCGGTGGCATTTTGGCGTACGTCGGATACGGACCGCGGAGCAAAGTAATTTCCATCTTGTTGAGGGACTTCGAAATCCCGCTGCGAGAATCATCAAACCTAAGAAAAAAACAATTACCAATTTAATTACATTAATCACAATTAAATTAAATTAGTAAAAAAAAAACAAAAATGTAACAAAAACTTACCATGTGTCTCTACCGATCTGGTCTGGATGGAGATTAGGTAACCGCCCTCGTCCAGGAAGACTCACGAAGTCCTCGACGCTAATCTGGGACGGTAGTGTGGCGGCTGGTGGCATCTCCGGCGTCTGTACAGGTGTAGACGACGGTGATCGTGCAGACGTCGTAGCCGCCTCAGGTCTACTCTGACGACGACGACGACCGCTGGTCCCGCCGCTAGATGCTCGGGCTCGGAAACCACTATAATCCCTATATTTTATATATAGATTTTAGGGATATAGATTTTAGGATATAGATTTTAAATTTTTAGGATTTAGATTATAGAATTGTTATTTTTAAATTATATAATTGCTATTTTTAAATTATAGAATTGCTATTTTTAAATTATATAATTTTTATTTTTAAATTATAGAATTGCTATTTTTAAATTATAGAATTGCTATTTATAAATTTTTAAATTATAGAATTGAGCTTTTTAAATTCTTAAAAATCAAATTTTTTAGTTTATAAAATTGTATAAATCCTTTAAAATGCTAACATTTTTTTATAAATCCTTAAAATGCAAACTATTTTTTATAAATCCTTAAAAGTCCTTAAATTTTTTTTATAATTTGTATAAATCATATTATAATTTGGATAAATCCTTAACATAATAATAAATAAAATTTTCCTAATTCACAAATTCAATTCCAAATTCACAATCTAACCAAAATTTTAATAAGTTTCCTAAATGAAATTATTTAACATAATATTAAATAAAATTTTCCTAATTCACAAACTAAAATCAAAATTCACAATTCCAAATTCACAATCTAACAATCAAATTCACAATTCCAAATTCCAAGTTCACAAATTCCTAAATCTTAAATCTAACCAAAATTTATATGAAAATTCGTCGGAAACTTACAAATGGGAAGGGATTTCAGACATTCCGGCGAAGAGGAGGCGGCCGGGAATCGTCGGCGGAGGTGGAGAGAATCGGTGGGGATCGTCGGCGGTGGAAGAACGGCGGAGGTGGGGAAGAACGGCGCGGAGAATCGGCTGTGGGGGAGAGAGAGAGAGGCGGCCGGGATCAGTCAGCGGTGGGGGAGAGAATCGGTGGGGAAGAATCGCCGGCGGAGGAGAGAATCGGTGGGGAAATTTTTAGGAATTAGGGATTGTGTTCGTCGGGGAAGAAAGAGATCTGTTTTAATCCCAGAATTTCCGACAGCTTTAAATCTGTCGGAATTCTGTCGGAAACCCAAAAAATTTAAATGACCGCGTGTAATTGGACCGTCTTATTTCGCGGTATTTATTTTCATTTCGCGGGTAAAATTTGGTATTTCTGTCGGAAATCTGTCGGAAAACTGGAACAATTTCCGACAGAATTCCGACAGTTTTGTGGTTTTGAGCTTTTTAACGATCCGTTTTCGTATGTACAAGGTCATAATATGATTGGATCCTGATTTGCAAGATAAAATACTTGGTAATGGTCATTGTTACTTTCAAATTCTAAACAGTTAGTATCCTCGTGTATTTCCCGTAAACATCAATTGTTTAGTAAATGTAACATCATGTTCTATATTTTACATTTGTTGTTAGAATTGTATGCCGGGAATGTGTCTTATTGAAGTTTTAAAATTTTACCTTAAAACCCCAAATCTGTGGGAAATCAGTCGGAAATATATATATATTTCCGACTGATTTCCGACAGAAATAATAATTTTTATGAAAAAAAATATTATTATTATTTCTGTCGGAAATCAGTCGGAAATATATATATATTTCCGACTGATTTCCGACAGATTTGGGGTTTTAAGCTTGTTAACGATCCGTTCTCGTTCATACCAATTAATACCATGATATGATCATGATTCCGAAGATAAAATACTTGATAATGATCATTGTTACTTTGAAATTCTAAACAGTTGGTTTTTTAGTATTTCCCGTAAACATCTATCGTTTTATATAAGTTACTATAGGAAACGGTTTTGGTTGAAACATGACAAAATCGCAATTCATGTTCTGTATAACATCGACAAGGTTACTTACTCTCTTATCTTTTACTTTTGTTGTTAGAATGGAAAGCCGAGAATGTGTCTTTTCGAAATTCAGAAATTTGAGCTTGAAACCCCAAATCTGTCGGAAATCTGTAGGAAATATATATATATTTCCTACAGATTTCCGACAGATTTGGGGAAACACGTGTCGTAATTTAAGGTTGGCCTGATATAAAGGATCTGTCGGAAATCTGTAGGAAATATATATATATTTCCTACAGATTTCCGACAGAAGCTGCAAAATATCAAAAAAAACCAGAAGAGACAGTGTCGATCGACACCCCCATACCTTCGATCGACTTGGGTATAAAAAAAAACCAGAAGAGACAGTGTCGATCGACACCCCCATACCGTCGATCGACATGGGTCTATATATCCATGGCTGTCGGAAATCTGTAGGAAATATATATATATTTCCTACAGATTTCCGACAGAAAAACAGATTTAAAAAAAAAAAAATTAGAAAACATTGCATACGAAACCTTTTTATAATACAAACATATAATGCAACTAATCTTCTGGGCTCTCAGGTCCTTCCGAAGGAATTGTGTCTTCGTCTTCATCAAATTCTCCAACTTCTTCTTCTGATTCTGAGTGTACTATGTTATCACCAAATTCTGTAAAATCAACAAAAAGGTCCACCGCGGAAGAAATTTGAACTGGATCCATCGGAGTAATACTAGTTGGTTGCATAGCATCGTGCTCAGGAACTCCATAAACTCGCCCTCTTGGATTAATTGGAGTCACTGTAATCCAAGGATCTCTTCGATGTGTTACCCTGGGGTAAGAAATATAGCATACCTGAAACAAACATATTTATAGTTTAGGCAATTACAATATCATCATTTATCAATAACGCACGTATTAGAAAATTTTAAAATCAAACCTGGTCTGCCTGTGATGCTAGGATGAATGGGTCATACTTTTGCAGTCTCTTAGAAGAATTTACTGAAGTGACGCCAAATTGGCTCACCTGAACACCTTCTGGATAATTTGGATCAAACCACTCACACAAGAAAACAATGCACCTCATGGCCAACATTCCTGGATATTTTACTTGCAATATTTCTTTGAGAATCCCGTAGTAGACTAGATCACCACATGTAGCTGAAATACCGTAATCTGCTGTTGGCCTCGACCTTTCTTCATGAATCCTAAATGCAAATCCCCTAGTGCAATACTGCTCGTATGAAGTTGCTTCGAAGCTTGGGCCAGCAACTATCTCTTGCAACCATGTTGGAAACTTTTCTCCATTTTTCATTCCTTCAGAAACCTGATATAATAATTTAGACAAACTAAGTATTAAGTAATGCACTAATTTTAAGATATATAAGCGTTTTTTAAAAACTTACGTAATATTGCAGCCAATTTGCAAACTCGTTTTCCTTAGATTGTCCAAGTTCGTCTTCTGTCATATTCGGATAATAGCGACGTATTGAGTCAATGTAAATCCTGAAAGCAAACAACAATATATAACATATGAAACCTATATATTACTTAGGTATTAAAAAAAAAGTATTTAAATAAGTTATGTTTTTACCTTTCGTACTCTGCCATCTCCTCACAATTCGTTAGGATATACATATGTAAGTGACTCCACTCATCTTCTGATAGGAAGCGTTTCTTCCCTCTCCCAGTCACTCGGCCAACTTGCGAAAACAACTCAGGGACCAGAGCGTCATACATGACTCTCTCACCTCTATCATCATAACGAGCAGGACGTCTACTCTTCGTACGAACTTGCCGTGGCAAGTAAGATTGCGCAAACTGTGATGCTTCTTCATTGATACTCTGTGCGACAACAGAACCTTCAACTCGAGCCAAATTTTTGACCTTCTTCTTTAGATGGAACATGTACCGCTCGAAAGGATACATCCAACGAAATTGAACGGGACCACCTAGTTCGGCTTCGCGGGGGAGGTGTAGGGGAAGATGTTCCATAACATCAAAAAAAGACGGCGGAAAGATCTTTTCAAGATTGCAAAGGATCACTGGTATATTGGCATCTAAATTGCGGATCCCCTCAACTGTAAGTGTCCTCGTGCATAAATCTCTAAAGAAAGCACCAACAGCTGCAATAGCTTCGTGGACTGATTGAGGAAGGAGATGGGTAAAAGCAAATGGAAGAAGCCTCTGCATCACTACATGACAATCATGACTCTTCATTCCCATAAACTTTAGGTATCGCGAGTCTACGCAGTTACCCAGATTAGCTGCATATCCATCAGTGAATTTAACTTCGTCTTTAATCCACCGGAAAAATTCTCTTATCTTTTCTATTTGCAATCGGTACGGAGGAAAAGGATATGTACCATCGGGAAGACGTTCAAGATAATCACGGTTGCAAATCATTGAAACATCCATCCTAGACTTCACATTGTCTTTTGTCTTTCCCGGGACGTTTAACACCGTATGCATGATGTTGTCAAAGAAGTTCTTTTCAACATGCATCACATCGAGGTTGTGCCTTAATAAATGATCCTTCCAATACGGCAAATCCCAAAATATACTCTTCTTGTGCCAGTTATGAGCTTCCCCTACACCACAAAGAGGTTCATGCCCATTACCCCCACAATCAGGAGTCCTCTCAGCACCAAAATCTCTCAACTGCTCCAATATAGTAGGACCGTCTATCTCATCAATTGGAGCATCAACCACTCGTTTATTTTTCGTAAATAATCTTTTAGACCGACGATAGGGGTGGCGTTCCAGTAGAAACCTTCTATGGCAATCAAACCAACATGGCTTTCTTCCATTCCTCAATTGGAAAGCGTTAGTGTCGTCATGGCAAATAGGGCACGATAATCTTCCATGAGTAGTCCATCCAGATAGCATACCGTATGCTGGGAAATCGCTAATAGTCCACATAAGGACCGCACGCATATGGAAATTCTCCCGCCGTGAAACATCAAACGCTTCGACACCATGACTCCATAGCATTTGTAACTCATAAATCAATGGCTGGAGGAATACATCAAGTGATCTCTTCGGATGCTCAGGTCCGGGAATTAGAAGGGAGAGGAATAAAAACTCTCGACGCATGCACACACCAGGGGGCAAATTGTACGGTGTTAGGATTACGGGCCACAAAGAATACTGCCTTCCATTCTTCCCAAATGGGTTGAAACCATCCGTACTTAACCCGAGGTACACATTTCTTGGCTCGTATGCAAAATCCGGATTCAACATTTGAAAATGTTTCCACGCTTTTGCATCTGAAGGATGTGTAATCTCTCCATCTTGACGATGCTCTGCATGCCATCTCATTTCTTCTGCCGTTCGCGCAGATTGATATAACCTCTTTAACCTTGCTGTCAATGGTAAGTACCATATACGTTTATATGGAATCGGAACTCTGCCACCAGTATCCTCATACCGTGGTTTACGACAAAATTTACATCTTCTCCGGTCTTCGTCTTCTCTCCAATATATCATACAGTTGTCGATGCATACATCTATCACCTGATACGGCATACCAAGACCAGCTACAAGTTTCTGTACCTCGTAGTACGATGCAGGTGCCTGATTATCTTCAGGCAAAATATCCCTCACAAAATCTGCTATCGCATCAACACACTCTTCCGCCAAATTGAAGTCCGTCTTAAGGGTCATCAGTCTACTAGCAGTTGATAAAGGTGAATGTCCGTCTCTACACCCATGATATAATGGCTGCTTCCCTGCGTCTAACATTTCCAAAAATCTTCTAGCTTCTTCATTTGGTTCTTCTTCTCTATCCTCCCCTATTACGATCGATGGCAAATTCTCTCTAAACGCATCATGAACCATCTCAGCGGTACCTGCACCAAAATCTACTTCCGTTCTATGTTCGCCTAAGCTATCCGTTCTATGTTCGCCTAAGCTATCCGTTCTATATTCGCCTAAGCTATCCGCAACATATGGTGCACTACTACTACTAGCACCATCATAATTAGTTTCTCCATGATAAAACCAAATTTTGTATCCCGGCATAAAACCATCCCTATACAAGTGATGCCAAACTTGTTCTACCTTAACATTACGCGAATTGCAACAATTTAAACATGGACATTTTATTACCTTTCGATTCCCGACAACCGCCATGAACTCGCAAATACCCCGTGCATAATTTGGATTTAATGCTTTCGACTCCGGATCATACATCTCTTCATCCATCCACGATCTATAATATCTAGAAGATGACATCTCACTCTCTTAACGATTTTTCCTAACAAGGTTGGAAGTTGTTGATGTTGTGAGTGAATGAAGATGTGTGGAATCATATATATAAAAACGCTGTCTGTCGGAAATCTGTAGGAAAGACAACGGATATAATAACGGCTATTTAACGGCTATTTTTTTCCGACAGATTTCCGACAGATTTTGAGTGTCTGTAGGAAATCTGTCGGAAATTATTAACGGTAACTTATTTCCGACAGATTTCCGACAAAAACACCGGCATCTCCCCCGGCGTCGGCGCCGCTCTTTACACCGTCCGCAATTCCGACAGATTTCCGACGGTGTTGTTGGCAGTCGGAAATAATCCCGACAGATTTCCTACAGAATTGCAAAATTTCAGTTCCGTCGGTAATCTGTCGGGTTACAGTCGGAAAATTTCCGACAGACTATAGTCTGTCGGAAATTCTGTCGGATTTGCGGCTGTTTTCTTGTAGTGTATCACCCTTGAGACGGGGATCTGCAACTTAAAACAAAAAAACGCTTTCCTCAAACAGTTTTTTTACGATTGACGATTTTTAAAGCTTTCCGTTCGTACTTTAACTTAGAAATCTCATTCCTTCGAAAACCGTTGACAAATTTAATTGTTCGAGTTTCGACTCCCACAGCGTCCAATATAGCAAATTTGTGCCCTAGTCCAAGTTCGGTTACCATTATGCCACTAACGCGTTAGTTAGACTTAAAATTATAGTTATTGATAGATGATAAAAAAAGTTTTGATGAATAAATAATTGAAAATTGAGTGGAATTGCTTTGGCTTACAGGTAGAGACAAAACGCATCCATGTCTGGCTTTAATTCCCTTCTCTTCATGTGTGGCGTTGCTTTCTCTATCTCTCTCTACGTCCTAAATGCTCTCTTCATCATGCAACTTTTTTTATATATATTTATACATATAATACTATTAAAATTCTATGATTACTTTTTGGTTTCTATGTGAATATTATAAAAATACTCAGAAAGGGATCAACATCGAAACCTTTTTGTTTAATTATACTGTTAATTGTTTATATTCTAATGAACGACGCTACGTATATGAGCATCTTGTGCACATCCTTAGTGAGAGAAAAAGAGAGACAAAAGGACCCAACATGCATACTAGACAGGAGCTTTCGGTTGCTTTCCACTTTCGTGATTCTTCTGTTGGGTAAGCTCATGTTTTTTTTTACTATTTTTATTCCTTGCTTTTTCTCTAATCAGCAAATTCCTTTTTTTTATTAATACCTAAAACACACAAAAACTATCATCTAAGTTTTGTTTTCAATTTCAATATCATCGTATTGTCCCTTCATAGAATTTAGTTAGAAATTTTTTATTTAACTTTTCTTAATTCGTGAAAGTGTAGCTTTTGTTTTTGCTAAAGTTTTGATTACGAATGGCCAATGATAAGGTATTTAATTCGTTTTCCGATATAACCATGTAACCTTGTGTGCATTCCTAGCTACTTATAGACCCTTAAATCTAAAATGCTTTCTAGAAACAGTATAAAACGAATCAATTATCTTGATTAAATTGTATCTAACACGAACAGCATTTTGGTAATTTTGTGTTATATTGTTTGAGAATAGATTCCATAAACATTGAACTAGATCGGTTCTAAACAATATGTGGCTGTTACATCATGCTGCTACGTATATTTACATAGATGTAAGAGCATCTCCATGTATTACACCATATTTTACACTAAAATGGTATAGGATTTTACTGCAATGTATTACACCATTTTCTGCATCAAAAAAGGAATATTCTAAATTTTTTACAAATTTATAGATTAACCCATCTACTTTTTTTTTAATTTGATTAATTATAAAATTATTTAAATTTAACATTAAATATGAAAAAATATAATACATCATATAAATAAAGATATGTATAATAGATTTTGTTTTAAACATCAATAACATATTAGATTTGGGTTTAACTGTCATCATTTACATATGTTTTTCACTAAATTTGATATTATTTATAATTTGAAAAACCAATTTATAAAAGCAAAAATTCTATACCAAAATGTGTAGGATTTGGTGTTGGGTTGGAGAAGATTTTACACCAAAATGAGATTTAGTATAAGATTTGGTGTAGGGTTGGAGATGCTCTAACTATACTATATATACAAAGTGAAAGTATATTCCACGTATATTTGTATAACAAAATAAAAGAAACTATACAAATAGATAAATAGGAATCCAAATCTATGGAATAAACCCCTTATGCTGTACTATCTCTATCGTTTTAGGTCTTTTCATTTCTATCATCTTATAACATAATATTGTTGTTAATCTAGTTGATTTCATGCATGATGTTTGAAGACACACTTACACCTTCAATTGTTTCTAGTAAAAAAACAAGAAAGTTTCTGAATGTTGTGGCTACAACCGGAGCTGAAATCGAAGAAACCCAAACTCAATATCTTTTAAAATGTAACCAAAACTTTCTAATGCATGTGCTCTTCAAAATTTATGTAGGTTTTACATTTTCTTAACCGGTTAAGCGACCATGATATATATATATATAAATCAAACGATGGCTTTGACTAGGGAATTCAAAATATTTAGATGATGCCCTGATATATATGGATAAACAATTAATTTGTGGAAAATTAATTGGTCCATCCAATAGAATTTGGTCCTTTAAATGAAGAAAGGCGATTCCTTTGCTTCCACCTTAAGCGATGTTTTGCCCACAATGAGTGTCTCTCGCTATCTTCCTTTAACCTAATTGGAAATGTTTGTTCTTTTTGGATGTCTTTGCCTTTGTGTTTTCTCTTTCCAGTAATTCTGATATTATCAAGGTTTATGTCTTGTGTCCAAAAGTATTAAATAATTTCAAATTTTTCAAACGTACCCCAAAATCGTTTGAGAAGCATTTTTTTTTTTTTTTGATAAACAGTGAGGGCTTCAAATTTTTGGCGCTCATAAAATTTTCGGTACCCAAAGCCAATCTTTGGATATTTCGATATAAGTAATAACCAATCGCCTCATAAAAGTGAGGCGTTTCTTATGGCAGGTTATAACGAGATGTATTTCAGTGAATGCCAATTTGCTGAATCGAAGAATTAAATGTAATCCACAATGTTTCCGTTGTGGATTGGAGGAGACAATTAACCATGTCCTTTTTGAATGCCCTCCAGCATTTCAAATATGGGTATTGTCAACTACGCCTACAACACCAGGTGTTTTCCCGGTAACATCAATCTTTACTAGTATATACTTTCTTTTCTGGAGAATGCCCACTGGCTACCAGGATAAAACTTTCCTTTGGATTATATGATATATTTGGAAAGCACGTAATGATAAGATCTATAGAGACATAGAATGGATCCCAATATTGTTGTCTGAAATGCAACGACAGAGGCTCAAGCTTAGGAAAATGCTCACTTGGAGGACCTTCCCCCAAATACGGCAGATCAAGGACCTCTATTAGAGCCTTTACAATTCCCAGGGTTAAAATGTTATATAGATTAATCTTGGACGAATACATGCATTGCTTCTGGTATTGGTTTGCTTTCCAATGTGAGGATTCAATGCATTTGATGGATGCTCGTAATACGAGACGCAGCCAATCTCCTTTTACACACAGAAGTAGAAGCATTAGTTTGGGCTATGCAATGTCTTCTACACAAACATAAGATGGACGTAGCTTTCGCAACAGATTGCTCAGATTTGGTGAAGATGGTGTATGCACCGATGGAGTGGCCGGCGTTTGGTGCATATCTAGAAGAGATCGACATGCTAAAGATGAAGTTTCACTACTTCACGTTATCACTCATTCCACGCACACTTAATTCAAGGACTGATAGGCTGGCGAATTGTGCACGCACGGTTGATTACAATGTTTGTTTTATCAACTCATCACCACCTACTTGGATCACTGATTGGTGGTAGAAGAATACGATTATCCTGTTGACAAAAAAAAAAAAAAACCAATTCCCTTGTGTTATCTGTAGGCCACCACACCTTTGGATTTGAGAAGCATTTAGAATGTTTTCTTAAGGCTGAAGAAGGTTTTAAGAGGCTTTTCGAATTATATTTTTTGAAATTTTTATCATTAGTGTTTTAAAAAAAATTTGTACTTGTGTTAATAGCAAAATAAAATAAAATGCGTTTCTTGCAATTTCTTTTTAATTAGTAATTTTATTTATTTAATGAGGCAATGTTGACAGTGGTTTACAAATTTAAAAACACATAAACACTACATAATATATTACTCTTTACTTTCAATTTTAGTACCATTTTCAAAAAAAAAACATGATGATTTTTGGAGGATTTACGGCAATAATCAGTAGTGGAATAAGTTTGTGTGCTTGCTTTTAAATAAAAAAAGTGAAAAAACTTTAGACTTCACGGTCAATAATCAATGGTGGAACAAAATTTGTGTTTTGGTCTTATTCTCATATAACCAGTGGATCCGAAATTTACATTGCAAATAGCTCTTTTTAACATCCACAGAAGAGAAAACTTCTTTTGCAATCAGGAGAAATAGGATTATAGATTTTTTTTGACAGATTGTATACATGCAAATTGATAAAAAAAATTAAACAATCATTCATAAGTGCATTTGCTCTCGATATGACATCATTTCACACCATTTAACAAAATATGTATGTATGTACATATATTATAAATCAGTGTAATCAGACAACACATGTACTTGATATCTTTGGATACTTTTAGAAAATCGTTTTCTGGATAGGACCAATAATGATCTCATCATTATCATCAACATCATCATAATAATAAATATACCGATATGCATATATACGCACGTAGACATGCAACCACGTACACTTGAGAACAAAACATTAATTATTCAGTCTTCGTGTCCCCATGCACAAGTCTCTATCTCTCGGACCGTATCCTACTCCTACCCACCATCTTGTATTTTGCCCCATATAAATTTCAAACGATACTTTATATTCTTTAAAACAAATGCTACTAAATATTACGGCTATACGGCCATATTCTTTTGGGAAAAGCTTTTATGTACACTAAAAAGCATCCAAGTAGTACTTATACTATTAAACTTTGATGCTCGAGTAATTTAAACATTTTTGAATAAACTTTAACAACGTATTCAAACTACGATTATATGTATTAAAGTTATAACTTTAATCAGTGTCAAAAAATTAATTATTTTTAAAAGTCCAAATGCATAGATGATAAAATTAGATATGAATTGAAAAGCCTGAATTATGTGAATTATTTGTGTTTTGGGTACATACGATTTATTAGAACCACTTTTTTATCATATATTTTTGTTTTACGCACCAATATAAGCACGCTGATTTATGCAAAAAAATTGGTTATGGGTTTTAAAATCTTAAAATAACAGTTTACATATATATGGTGTTATTTTTCAAAAATTAAAAAAGAAATATATAATGTTTCGAATACATTACAATGTGATCTATCTGAAAAATATGAATACGTAATATACCATGATACTCTACATGTTTTGTGGTATTTCTTATATTGATATAAATCTTAATTTAATTGGTTTAGATAATATCCATGCATAGAAACGGATTGGTGTGGTTAGGTTACGATTTTGTAAAAAAAAAAATATCTTCAGTACACTACAAGAAAATAGGGCGATTTCCGACGGCCAAAACCGTCGGAATTCCGTCGGAAAATGAGCTTTCCCGACGGTATTCCACGGTCGGTTCTATCTCGTCGGAAATTGAGTTCCGTCATAAATTCCGATGACTTTCCGACAGATTTATGACGGATTTAAAAAAAAAAAAAAGTCGTCGGAAATAGGTTTCCGACGGATTTATGACGGAGTTATGACGGATTCCGTAACCGTATACCGGATATCCCCGTATACGGATACCGTATCCGTCGGAGAATTTCAATTTTTCTAAAAAAAAAAAAATTCTCCGCCGTAGAATTTCCGCCAGTTAGTTTCTTCTTCTTCTTCTTCTTCTTCTTCTTCTTCTTCTTCTTCTTCTTCTTCTTCTTCTTCTTCTTCTTCTTCTTCTTCTTCTTCTTCTTCTTCTTCTTCTTCTTCTTCTTCTTCTTCTTCTTCTTCTTCTTCTTCTTCTTCTTCTTCTTCTTCTTCTTTCCAAATAAGAGAATGTGTGGTTGGGTATAAAATTAGGGTAAATTCGTCGGAATCCGATGGATTTACCCTAATTTTTACCGCCTAAACACATCGGCTTAATTGAAATGGGCGGGAATGCAGAAACAAAAAAAAAAGCATTCCGTCGGATTTATGACGGAAATTTCTGACGGAATGCATTTTTTTTTAATATCTTATAAATATTTGACGTAAATTCTTATAAATTTAAATTTTCACAAATAAAATTACATTGTAAACTTAAAATTAAAAGTAAATTATAATTTTTATTTACAATTACATTGTTATTTTATAGTAGATTTATGGTTTACATGGGTCCGAGTTAATCAGATTGATCGAGCTATGGTTAGATTGATCAATTTAATTCAGTCTGAAAGGTTTATCCACTTAGATGGTAATTTTGTCCCTTTAAAAACACACCAAATAATAACACAAAATCCATAGTAAAATCGGTAATGTAATGTTTTATTAATTAATATAAGTTTTGTATAATATATGTGTTATAGTTACTTATAAATAAAAGTTTTATAACTTTAAATAATTATAAGTAATGTTTAGGACTAAAATGCAAAAACACATAATATTTTGAAATTTCATTTGAAGTTTACCATTGGAGAAGAATACACAAAAACTTCAAATTTATTTTTTATATATAATATTTTATTTTTCTCGGTATAAAATAAAATAATAAAAAGATAACTTAAATTAATCATTGGAAATTTAAATATTTATTTTGAAGAGTGGTTAATTTGCTTCTGGATATTTCAATAGGTTAATTACATATAATTATCTTAATTAATTCTTGTTCATACACCTATATTAAATTGCTTCTAAAAACGTAATAACTTGGTTTCATTATAACTTTTATACGAGAACATTAATGTGTAAATGAAGCTTGTATTTTGAGGTAGAATAATGTGTGTTTTTGTTTTGTTTAGAATTTGACATTTTGATTTGAGAGTTCATGTCATGCGATGTACTAGTTAAAATACGATTTCCGACGGATTTTACGCTAATTTTATACCGACAAAAATATAATATTAAACTAAAAAAAAATTATCCGTCATATATTCGTCAGAAATTTCTAACGGATTTATGACGGATTCCTTTTTTTTTTAATTTAAATAAAAAATGCATTCCGTCATAAATCTGTCGGAAATTTCCGACGGATTTATGACGGATACCGTATCCGTATTCGCCATGGAAATTTCCTTTTTTATTTAAATTGAAAAAAAAAAAAACTCAATCCGTCAGAAATTTCTGACGGATTTATAACGGAATGCGTTTTTTTTAAAAAAAATTTTAAAACGCAATCCGTCGGAAATACGTCGAAAATTTCCGACGGACGTAAAATCCGTCGGAAAATACCTTGTTTTCTTGTAGTGGTGTAAAGAAACCCAAATGGTAGAAAGGTAACTTAACTATAAAAAAAAAATTGAACATCCCAGTAATGGGATCCAGCTTTCTTTGCATATTTTTGGAACATTCTCATCGTTTTAACTCAAGCAAAAAGATGAAAATTGTGACTTCCACAATGTGCCACGTTATTGGTTCAACAAGGTATCGATGCCATACGTCAACATTTTTCTTATCTTTTTGACATAAATATACATTTTTCCATATTTTTCGTTTCATATCCGTTACTTTTTTTTTTCCTTCACGACACAGGCGTTAGTTACACAACTGAATATATAATTTTTCCTAGTCCTTACTATAAGAGGCAGATTTTACAGTTGAGACATTTGTTCATTTAAAAGGTAAATATGACATATAAACCAGTCTACTAATTTGTGTTTACTGGAAGAAAAAATGAATGGGAATCTTTTACAACTACATAATTCACACAACACACAAAACTTTTAACAAAAGAAACACACTGCACACATCCGGATTGATGAGTCGGGTGAATGACAGTATAACCACAATAATAGAAACCATGTTACTACAAACTTTAGTTAATTCAACCAAAAGAAAAAAAAACTTTAGTTAATTTTTGTCTTCCATCAAATAAATATAATTCAAGACACACATAAGGAAGATGCTTTTTTATTCAATTCTGGAAAACATATGTTACTTACAGTGGTTCTTAAGAAAGTTTTTTATGTTAAAAATGAAAAATGAATGCTAAAAAGATATAGTATTAAAATAAAAAATGCAATTAAGGAGGACCCCACAGTACGTGTCTCATGCTCTATATATAAAGCACCTCTACACTCCCCTCTCTTCATGTCTCATTCTTATCAAAACATCATCTCATCTCTTAAGAGCAACACTTGAATTATCACCCCTAGTTTGATTCTTCTTCTCAAAATCTCAGGTATGTTCACTTGGTTTGTAATAATCAAAGAGCTGATTTCACCTGTTGTATTAATTGTAACTTGTAATGTTAACATTCTGATTGTTAATTGTGCAGGAAAACAAAGGAATACTTTTGAGATTCTTTTGAGATGATGGCTTGTGGCTTAAGCAAGAGCCTTGGCTTCTCTTCCTCCTTGAAGAAGCAACAAGGCATAGTGACAATCCTTGGTGGTAGTGACTGTGACATTTCGTCGAACACTTTGTCTGCACCTTCACTAAGGCGTACCTTTTCTGCTGATTTGTCCTCCAAGAACTGGGTTTCTCAAAACGGGTTTTCCCCCATGAAGAGGGTTTCTTCATCGGAGAAGCTTCGTGCTTTTTGTACTGACCCAGAACCAGAGGAAAAAAGAACAAGATCCGGATCCGACATTTGGGCTCAGATTCAACAAGACAAGAACAACAGTAAGAAGGAAGATGAGATCGAGCCTGGACAATCCGATGTATGGAGCTCGATTCTGTCGGACAAGAAGAAGACGGAATCGAGCAACGACACGGTTGTTCCTCCACCGTACGTTCACCCGTTGATGAAACGCGCGAGTTCCTTGAACGAGAAAAGCCTCGAGATTTGCACTGAAAGTCTCGGATCCGAAACGGGCTGCGAAGTGTTCTCTTCGTATGCATCGTCGGAGACTGGAGATTCTGAGATCGAGGAGGCGAATCTCGTTCTCATCGTGACAGAGACCAAGGAAGAAGAAGTAGTAGTTACAGAGACTGAAGCTGAAATTGAGCAAGAACCAATCACGGTTCAAACTCACGCGATTGAATTGCCACGTGGATCGTTTCCTCCTCCGATTCGTTCTCTCACGACCCAGTCCGGTTCGTCTCTGCACATGAAAACTCGCCGTGACAATGGCCGATTGGTTCTCGAAGCTGTTTCGATGCCTTCGTACAACAATTTCTCCGCTAAACGCGAAGACGGACGTCTCCAGCTAACTTTTGCAGAAATCAGCAACGAACCCATAAACGAAATCGACATGGAGGAAGACGATGAGATTGAGTCGGAGGTTAAGTGGTTCAACGAGGAAGAGGAGGAAGAAGAGAAAGAGGAATCAGAAGAGTTTGCTTACAAGCCCGATGGAGTTCTCTTTAAGTGGGCTCAAAAGCCTATTGGGCCTATAACTGTTCACAGGTTGGCTCATAAGGCTATTGGTGTACCGAAAAGAAACTTGGGATGGGCCGTGACGAACGAATTCGATACCAAATCCGATATGTCTCCTCCGGTGGTTCACTCTTTGCCGCCGAGGCTAAGGGTGGCTCAGCTCGCTCGGTCAACAAAACCGCCTTCCACGGTGGACGATACCGTAGGAGCCGCTTGTTTCAACACATGTGACTACTTTTGGAAGCCCACCAACGTTGAAGTTTTTAGTGTAAACACAAAAACTCAATTTCAAGCCCAAAAAATAGTCAACGGAAATGACGGTTGGATAAATGGGTGCAAGGAACGAAGGAGGTCTCTTTTGTCCGTTGAGGCTTTCTGCATTGCCACTTGACCCTAAGAAGAGGGAAATTTATGAGAAGCATATGATATATCTAAATATGTGTATATGTGTTTGAGTATGTATACTCGAATGTATATGCATATTAACCTAATAATTGTTGTTGTTGATGGTTTTTCTACCTTATCATTTTTTCCTCTAAATGTTTTGCCACTTGCCTTGTTGGTTTGTGGTTAAAAATAAAGAATCAAGAGTAGGAGAGACTGAGAGAGGAGAAAGTTGAGGGGTGAAATTTTAGAAAGCAATTTTATTGTTTTTAATGAGGTTAGAGACCTCGTTGGAGCAAGAAATATTTATGATGAGTGTTATGTTTTGTACAATTTTTTGTTGTTCTGTCATCTATATGTTGTTCCGCAAAATAAGATGATAACCCGTTTTATTCATTGCATTATGTTTAAAACCGTGAGGTACATAAAATATAAAAAAAGATTTACATATTTGAGATTTTTAAGTTTGTGAGTTAGAGGGGAAAAAGATGTTTAAGATGATAACTTTGAGTAATGTATTTGAAATTGGAAACTATTATTATTTTGTGAACTCCAATAACAATACTAGACGTAAATCTGTTTCTACATGAACTAGAGGATTTCGAGACGATTACATGAACGAGTGAAGAATGATCGGAAACGATGATGATCGATGTTGTAACAATACGAGTGTAATCTTAATCCAAAATCAGTATTACTAATTTCGAGGCGATTAAACATATTAGATCGCATGAAGCTGATTATACATACCAGAACGACTGAAGAATGATCGGAAACGATGATGATGTAAATTTTTGTCCTACATCTATAGAGGGTGAAACACGGTGAAAAGAATTCGAAGCAGAAACATAATTACCTAATTTGTAGATATTTATGCATTATGCATATAGTGAAGTGTGGTGAAGAGAACCGAAGCATAAAAAAGAAGTCCCACAATAACTACTCCCATTGTTTACTTTATAATTTTTAAATAATTCAAATAGGTAATTGACTTCCATTAACAATTACAAAAATGTTAAGATACATTCTTTACGACACATTTTTTCAAATCATGTAAATCTTGATGGAATGACTAAAAGAGAATGGAACGTGTTGTGATAAAGCAAAGAAACGAAAACGATTGAGATGAAATATCCCGTCTAGGGTTTCTTATTAACTAGTGTGTTACAATCTACAAAACTTTAAGACCTTATATATACATCTCAAAAAACCCGATAAACCGAAGTATACTGTCCCACGGGGGCTTCGGCCCATTGCTCAGCAGTGTCCATTATGAGGGCTGGCCTTTTTTACCATTGTGTATCTGATTAGAGTCACATTGGATAACAGAACGCCATATGCGTAAGAACGCTAGATGTACACTTGATTGGAATTGATTCACTCATTGTATTTGTACGCTTAAGTTGATTTAAGGGCATGTGACTAATCGAAAACGGAAGCATAAAACCATTTCTCAAACCAAACGAGCATCTGATTTTAGAATCGATGATCTTTTTCAGTCATTTATCAACTAATAATGTTGATATAGTTTCTCACTCACTGTACTAAAATAAAAAATAAAAATTGAAAACAATAATGTTAAGTGATCGTGGTTTGTTTGATATTCAAAAATTCAAGAATATCAGTCGACAATGTGAGTGCTTTATCAGACTTGTGTAGCACAAAATCGCTTGTTTTTTCTCTTCAAATATAACTAGGTGGCCCACAACGTCACTGTATACTTCTCATCCTTGGCTCTATTAAAAGCGACTAGATTTCCACCCACGTCAACCACATTCAACGGGAATTTCTAGAATCTATAGGTCTACACACGACGAGTCATCCTTATTTTCGTCAAACCACAGAACAAGAGTTCAAATACTTCGAATGATAAAAGATATAACAAACATGGTATAGGAGTATTCTTTGAATGTAGAAGGTAGTAAACCGAATCTTGACTCTGCCATTCCCCACATTTTGAATCAAGCTGATGTTTTATAGACTTTCTAGTAGATGATGAAGACTAGATTATCAGAATTCCATCTGTTGATGGAAGAATACGATACAATTTATAGTCTCATATTTCATCCAAATTTGATGCCTTGTTTCATATACATGTGATTAGAAAATGACCATATGACATTTTTTTTGTTGAATATCAAACAAACCACGATCACTTAACATTTTTGTTTTCAATTTTTGACTATGCAAAAGTTAATGGTTTTTTCTAAGCCCAAACAAGCCTTTAACCACTTGACGCTTTAATACGAGATCATCATGTCTGTAAACCCGAAGCCACTTGTTTGACCCGAATACCCGACCCGATTGACTAAAATCCAGACCCATATTTCAACCCGCCCGAGTACCCGACACTCGATTTGCAGAAAACATCCCCAAGAATCGCCCATTTGGTTTCCTCTTCTTCTTCTTCCTTGTCTAACTCTTTCGTACTTGAAGAGCGAGAGAGACATAGAAAGAGAGGGGAAGAGATCAGCCATGGGAGATGTGAAATTAGACGACGACGCGATTCTAAAATCCTTCTTCGCTGAGGTCGGTGAAGTCGAGAGAGACAACGAAGTCATCAGGTTCCTTCAAAACCCTCTCGAATTCCCCAAATCGCCGTGTATAAGGCGTAGTTATGCAACTCATAGTGAATTTTAGGGTTTCTATAGCTGCTTATCAATATGTTAATCGGTTTAAGACGATGGTAAATTAGGTATGGAAATCACAACTGAATTAGCAGTGAGTTAATCACAAACCGGATCTTGTGAAAATTTGATCCATGGGGAAAACTGGAGTGTTTATTTGTGGGTGATTTGCACCGTATCTTTCATTCATAGTAGTGATTACTTGTGTTGCATTCATGTCTCTTATGATTATATATCTTTTAAAAAAATTGAAAACTTTGTAGGATTCTCTCATGCTTCAAGCTGAACCCGTTTGAGCATCTTAACCTATCTTTCGATTCCTCCACGGATGACGTTAAAAGGGCGTACAGAAAGGTATCTTCATGATATATCAACTTTGTAGAAACAAAAAGCTTGCTTGGTGATTTTTAATTTTTTGGGAATACACTAGAAACTTTGTGACTGATTTGGACTTTTTTTTTTAATAGATATCTTTGATGGTGCATCCTGACAAATGCAAGCATCCACAAGCACAAGAGGCTTTTGGAGGTTACTAGTTTTTCAAAATTTCTTTACCCCAAAATGCTTTGCCCCTCGATAGAAGAATTGATTCGTTATGTTTTTTGTGGGTTTTGATTTACTCAACAGCATTGGCGAAAGCACAACAGCTACTGTTGAATGACCAAGAAAGAGACTACATTCTCACCCAAGTCCGTGCTGCGAAAGGTGAGAAATCCTAGTTAAGACCTCCTTACAAAATAAAGAAATTCACATTTTGCAGTTTGTCTTCTTCTTTATCTGGAAATTATACCAGAATCTCTAGTATAACTTTTGTCTTACTTTCTGTCGTGGCAACCTTATTTCCTTCAACTCTGAAATGCAGGGGAGCTTAAGATGAAGAGAAAGAAACAGTTGAAGAAAGATACCGCCTCTAAACTAAAGTCCTTAGTTGATGAGGTAAGAAAACCATTTAGTTTTGGGTTTAGATATAAGCTAATTTCTTTTTATATTTGGCCAACGTGATTGGGTTGTTCATGGCTCATTGTAACCAGAGAGATCAAAAGTATCAGTTTTGAAACTGTAGATTTTCTTTTAGAAGCATAGCTTTTGTAGAAATTGGACTTCTTCTGGAGTGAACCAATTTCTGTTGCTCGTTCAGCGATTATAATATCTGCGTTTTACTGGCAGTTGCGATTTTTATATAACGTTGTATACAGTTGCTAGATTAAGTTGTTTGTAGATGCAATTTGGACATATCAGTACATTTTGAAAATGTTGTGCTTCTCATACATGTTCTTGTTCAGTTTGAGTTTTCTTTTTCTGGCTGGACATTGTTGTAATGTAATCACCAATTGCTTCTTAGATTGAAATGGAAATTTTACTTTTTTTGGTGTACACAGGGAAAGCATGAGCAAATATATGAGCAATCTGAAGAGTTTCAGAAGGAGCTTAAGTTAAAGGTCAGAGAGATATTAACAGAACAAGAGTGGCGTAGGAGAAAAATGGCAATGCGAGTATGTAGAGTTTCTACTTTACCTTGCGTGATAATTATTCCATGACAAGTCACACAATCATTCATTCATTTCCTTATGTTATTGCTTCTTGACATTTAGATATCAGAAGAAGAAGGAAGACTAAAGAAGGATGAAGAAGAACAAAAGGAGATGTGGAAGAAAAAGCGGGAGCATGAAGCACAGTGGGAAGGGACCAGAGAAAAAAGGGTTTGTTCTTTTGTTAACCCATCATCCTAATTCCTTGCCTGCCTATGAATGCATTTGTTTACAACCAGTTTAGCGGATTTGTTGACTCGTATATATGGTTAGTAATTACTTTAGAGAAGAGAACTCATCTAATAAGAGAACATTTGGGTTTCGATGTGCAGGTATCAAGCTGGAGAGACTTCCAGAAAGCAGGAAAGAAGGTAAGAGACACATGTTAAGCTAGGAAAAAGCCTTTGTTGTTGAATTATTGTAATTTTGTTCCTTTGGAAAGGGAAAGGTGTCAATCTAAGCATATGTTCATCATCCCGCAGGCCAAAAAAGGAGAGATACGTCCTCCAAAATTGAAGACAGAGGATCCGAACAAATCATACGTCCAAAGGCCGGTCAAGAAAGGCTGATTTCTCTGACTCTCTTCTTTTGCTGTTATTGACATTCATAGATTGGTCTTCACGACGAGTATGATTTGCGTCTGTGTTTCTCTTTTGTACATCAGCAACTTGTTTCTGTCTTTTTAAATTCAGTAGTTACAGGAAAGAGATATATATCTCTCACTTTTCACACGCTTATGAACTTATCTTTGTATCAGTCTATACTGTTTAGGTAATAACTCTTGAATTTAAATGAAACAAAATACTCAATAAGAGGGTCCATAATATCCATATTACACAATGCTCGTGTGACTGATGATAGGTTACAAATCAGTAATAATTGTTGTTCTGCTGATATACTTGAGCAGTTAATATAGTTCTTCCTTGAGGTACATCTGGTCATCTAAGTAGACCGTGATCTCGGTTAAGATCATTTTTAGATCGAACAAGTCCTTTTCGGCACTCAACAGAGAGAAAAATGTGATTTTCGTTTACTCCCTCGTTCATGTAGAAGTTGATTTTAAATAAGTGTTGAAAAAAAAACTAATCTTTTTTTTTAAACCATCTGAAATGATTTTAATCAAGAGAAAAAGAGAAACAATAGTTTGAAACAAAACACAAGTAAACTTGCAAAACAAGCATCGCACCCAATGACAAGGGAACTAAAGATGCTAACAACAAGCTTCCCGTGCAATCAATTCATGAAGCCAACTCGGTCCTCCTAGCGCGATATAAGACTGAAAGCGACCGTCTCTTGTAACACTCTTCGAGATCTCACGAGCTACCGTATTCGCCATGGGTGTTTCGATGTCAAAAGAACAACTCTCAAAACTTAAACTAATCTCTTCCATAAAAGAAATAAACAAAATGGGAAACAATGGTGTAATTGGAAAAAAGGAAAAAGAGAAAACGTAAAGCCCAAGACTAGGATGAGATCAGAAGGAAACCCTAGACGTCTTATACGGCCTAGAAATAAAGACTCTTTTCTCTCTCTCTGCAGCGATCATATTAGTTGAAATCTGGAACATGGCCGACGCTGGAGATAAGAATGACTTGATCCATCCGCCTTTCGTTATAATCCCTAAGAAGGTTCGCATCGAAGGAAACGTCCATAAGGTCCTTTTCTATATCTTTGTTAGACTTGATTTTGCTTTATTATCTGATTTGTTTTTCCTTCTTTTTGTTTGTTCTCAATTGTCTATAGATTCGGCGGTCAGATATTTACGTCAGGAAGAACCTCCCCAAGGGTCAAGCCGCTGCTGCTAGAGCTCTTCCGAGAGATTTTGAGTTTCCCGCTACAAAACCGAACCCTCGGGTTGCTGTCAATCTGAGGGTCCCAGAGAATCATCCTGGATTCAAGGAGGGTCGTCTTTATCATGCAAAATGTCGATCCTGCGGAAAGAAGTGTTTAAAAATGAAACGTGTTGGGAATCACTTGGAGGTAACAAAACTCCTTCTCTGCTGCCGCCGAGAGCGATGAGCTGAGGTTTAGCAGTCCATCCTCCGCGATCATGTGTACCCGTCTATCTTATAATAAGCTTTAATAAAACTTATGAAAGACTGGTCATAAGTATAGTTACAAATATGAGAGAAAATGATATATTTTCATATTACTTCTTGTCATGTGACAGAAACAAATTACACAATATTGGTGTGACTGGTCACAGGTTACAAACTTACAATTGTGTGACAAGAATTGTCATGTTTTTATTTGGCAAAAGATTACATTCTTCTGCTCATTTACTTGAGCAGTAAACATACTTTTGAGCAGTAAACATACTTCTTCCTTGAGAGACATCTGGTCATCTAAGTAGGCCGTGATCTATCGTTTTTAGATCGGTCAAGTCCTTTTCCGGCCTCAACTTCGCCAAGAAATGCTCTCTGACAACATTCACAGCTTTCAAGAACTGAGTTTTGTACCTCTGACGAAGACCGAATCCCGCAGTCTGTTCAAGGCTGTTACAGTAACTTTATCATATGTAGAGATTCTGTTAGGGAACCGAGCAAACCGAGACTCTGAGTTTACATCATGTTTTGGAACTGTGTAAATACAAGCTTATGGAAGAATATCCATAACTTGTGGAAACCGTGAGGTGATGTAAACAGTGACGTAGATGCAGGCAAATGGGAACGAGTTTAGCCAAGCGACGTAAACCATCTTCTTGGCAAAAGTTGCGATACTGATGGACACGGGACAGAGAGGATCCTTGGATATACTGATGATTTCATCGGCTCTTGCGTTTACATTATACTTTGTGATTTGCTTAATCGCTCTTCCAATAATCTTTTCAAAGCTGCTAAAGTCACATAATTTTAGCGATTGGTTCGTCGGTTCTAGCTTCTTTAGAGCTTGATTGGTACACCCGCTATTACCCGCAAACGCAGCGTTTGCGGACGGTAGCGGTTCCTAGCGTTTGACAACAATCGTGGAAAACGTTTTGTACCGCTCAAAACCAAAAGCTGCTTCCCTCGAGCGTTTGCGGTTGCGGGCGGTTGCGGTTGGATTTATTTTTATTAAAAAATAAAATAAAATCAACTTAAAAATCAGAAATATATAATAAATTTTAAAAAATCAATATTTGAATATTATAATTATAAAATATATAAATAATTTGACTTTTTTAATTAGTAACCTATTATAATTTTATATTTATAAAATCTTCACACCAAAATTCTCATAATAAATTACGATCATAATTTTATATAAATCTAACGAACTAAAATTTTAAAATATAACATTAATCTACAAAAGAAAATTTTTTCTCTATTAAATTTATAACTTTCATCCATAATAATAATAATAATAATAATAAACGTAAGTATCATATACATGATTTTCTAGTATTTAAATTTATTGAATTAATAACTTTTATATTTTATTATAATAATATGATTTTTGATATTTTTTATAATTATTTAATGTATTTATATTGTTAATTTATTATTTAACCGCTACTGCACCCGCTGTCAACCAGTCGTAAGTATCCCGTAAGCGCACCAATTTTAAACCATTGCACTAGTCGTTCAAATCGCTAAAAAACGCTTGAAACCGCAATCGTCCGCTTCCGCAAATGCCTGCTCCCGCAAATTCCCACAGCCGCAACCACTGCGGCTACACCAGTCAGGCTCTTAATCTATGCATCTCCAGTCTCAAAGAGCACTCTCTGCAGCTTGAACATTAACTCTCTTTCCTACAAGTTTTTTGGAGATGACGTAAATAAAGAGGAATTAATTACGATCGTACGGTTTAGATTGGAGATGACGAAATTAAAGAGGATAAATTTCTTTGATGCGTAGACCTAAAAGAAATACATAACTTGTTGTCTCTTCTCAATAAGATTACATAGCTGACCATTTATTTTTAACTATACTTAAGACTTAAGACCCTCTCAACATGAGTCTTGAGACTCCTCTGTTTCAACTACAGACTCTCAGGCATTTCGTGTTATCTTCTTTCTGAAACTCCTTGCCTACTTACGCCTTCAAGTCCTAAGGCATTCTCTTCACAACAAAGGCCATTGGTATTGCAAGTCCTATCAGAAAATCACCAAAACTTTTACCTGAATACCAAATAAGCACAAAACAAAATTAACAATCTGTTCATATTTTTTGGAATGAAATTCCACAGGACTTAGAGCAATGAAAACCAGGATACACATTTCATGGCAGGTTTGGGGACAATCAAAATTGTTTCTTATAATTCATGATCAGAGAACAAAGTCAAGTCAATGTTGACATTTACCTTAACTAAAATACATGCTTTTTCTTTAGTATTTAACTGAGAAATCAGAGTATATGGTGATTGATAACAACCTAGATGCTTGAAATCCTCTACTTCCACCATAACCAAAGTTGTGCTTATTATCAGAGTATTAAAGGGTACACAGTTATGT
This sequence comes from Draba incana, assembly GCA_963576765.1. Taxonomy (NCBI): domain Eukaryota; kingdom Viridiplantae; phylum Streptophyta; class Magnoliopsida; order Brassicales; family Brassicaceae; genus Draba; species Draba incana. The sequence goes on along the minus strand of OY755203.1, from coordinate 10,951,976 downwards.
CAGGGTTTATTTGATCTAAGCTACTAAATTGGATTCCCACGTCCTCTTCAACGAAAACTAACACAGCAATGCAGCATTATCATTTTAAGTAAAACCACAATACACAGTAAAACCTTCAAAAATAATACAAATTGCTTTTTCTTTAGCATTTCACTGATAAACTAAAACCAGAGTGCCATGATTACCAAGATGGCCAAAGTTCTGCTAATAAAAACATGTTACTGATGATTAAATGGTTGTAGATCAATCAAGCCCTAACATTACAACTATCTATCAATCTACAGTTTAGTTCCTTCACCAATTCACACAGAGCCACCACAATGCCAACATAATAATAATCCACAAGGATGAAGGTAACAAGGGAGATGCTTTGCAAACACTTACCTGCAAAACTTAATCTCTGAAAATCACCGAGTCTGCAAGGGCCAACAATGGCTTCAAGCAATCCGGAGTAAACTTGCGTGCAAAAAAGTAGGAGCTTGAGTGTTTTGATCGCCGGAGTTTCTTGATCAGCTCCGGCAAGACTTCCTTCGGTTTGTAAGTATACGGATGTCCTTTCACAGTACCAGTCCAGTTAACCCGAGTCAAAGTATACCCTGTGCAACCATCCGGATCCTTCATGTTCAACAGCGTCGGGAAATAATGCTCTTCCGGGTAACACTCATCAGAACGATAACACGGGAGCTTGAATTTGCGCCACAAGATCCGATCTTTGATTGTTAACAAAGCGTGTCTTCTTGTCATCACGAAAAACTGCGAACCCACCCGGAATTTCTCAAACGGTACCTCGGGCATCATTGCATACCTTCCCCGAGCATTGTACCGTTTCCAAAGCCTCGGTTCATCGGAGATAAGCTCGATAAAACTCCGATACCAAATCCTAATACCTCTAGAATTCGGAGTTGGATCAGGATCGGATTTATCGAAAGTGAAGGACTCGAACAGCGAGCTGTAAACGTAATTGAACGAGTGGAGAGGAATGCAGTACTGAGAGAGCACGGCGAAGTAGGTGTTTGCAGGGTCGTCGAGGAATGCGGTGGCTAGAAGCCGTCGCGTGGCGGAGATAAGAGTCGGTGAAGCCCGTGCGGTGCGTTTAGCGTTCTTAATGAAGGCGTTGGCGAACACAGAACCATTCCCAGGTCTTGTGACATTGGCGAAAGGATCTGCGTGTACATAGACGTTGTAAAGCGATTGTGAATGACCAGAGAAGAACCGATCCCAGATTGGCGCGAAATGGAGATCTGAGTTCGTGAGGAACAAAAACGCAATCTTGAGTTTAGGGTTAGGGCTTCCTGATGAGAGATGAGATCCGGTGGTTGACCCAGCGGCGGTGAGGAATAAGGTCTGGTCGTCGATCTCATCGGAGATTGGGATTAGAGATTCTCCGGGAGGAGAAGGGAATACGTGTGGAGCGACGAAGAAGAAAACAATCGGTAGACATAGAAGAAGGAAGAAGGAGACAACAAAGTGATTCGAGAACATCTGGCAAAATCGAAACAAACCCTAGAAATCAAAATTTTCCCCAAATCTGGAAAATTACCAGAATGTAGGCAAATTCGCCATGAATCAAAAGCCAGATTTGGTTCAATTAGGAATTTCTCAACAACACTGGAGCTTTTTAAGAAACCAACAACTTCCACAGATTTGAGCAGACAAATTGACGAAACGAAAGCGAATTCCGACGATAAACCTCAAAGACTTGGACCCGATTACGATTTCTTCTTCGAGAGAGAGAGAGAAATCGGAGAAACGAAGAAGATGAAGAAACCCAGAAAAAGAAACTCTTCAAACCCAGAACGTTTTCTCCAGAAACTTTGGGGGAAAAAAATCAAGAGATTTAAAATTGTAGGGATTTCGATTTCGGAGATTTATTATGTATCTTCTTCAGATTTCGTTTCTGAAAAGAAAAAAAAAACGAAAAATCAAAAAGGTCTCTCCTCACAGTCAGTGATGATGATTGAAAGATGACGAGAGGATCTATTGTTCTTTCTTCTGTTTTCGTTGTAATTTTGTCGCGCAATTATTTAGATCGTAAATTATAACAAGATAAAAGGGTATTTATGTCAATTACCTACCGACATACGTAGTCACTGACGTCGTCAAGTTTATTAACGGCGTTACTCTGTGTGAGTGTATTTTTTTTCTTTCTATATATATTTGTTTTTTTGTACTAAAGTGAAGGATTTAAGAATAAATTTACAATGAGATTTATCTAATTCGTTAGGTCCAACTGATTTGGTAATTCGTATGCACTATTTGCTGGTATGTTTTTTCTGCAGGAACACGTATTAGATGCTATATAGTATTTTAATTTACTTTAGGAGCTGTTATTGGCAAATATCGTCAACGTTGTTCGTATTTGTTTGTAAGCCTTGTACTTGTAGGAGACGCATACTTAATGTTTTTGTATCTTAAAATATGGTTAATGAGCCCAAATGTTGCCACTTATTTTATCTACACATGATGACACAAGGATTTAGGCAGTGATTGATCGTTGAATCTTAGGGTGCCAATGAATGTCTCTTTTTATGAATGGAATAAAGCATTCCAATCATCCACACAAAATTTTACATTTACGATTAAAGGAATGAAATTAAAATTCCACTTATCTCATACAAAAATAATAAAAATTTAAAGAAAAAAATTCACTTGCAATTTTGATGAGGAATGAATGTGATAGATTTATTCATGTATATTCCATCAATTCTTAAAATGTTTACCATTTAGATCTTTACAAGTTGAATTACTATTCTGTTCGGAATAATTAGATATATAGATAATCGTTTCTATGAAGATGATTATGAATCTCTCAAGTTACAATGAAAGACAACTTGCTTTTGGATTTGGCAGGATTTGGGAAATAATCAAAGTTTGGATATGAGTCCACTCAAGTTACAATCCAGGATTTGGGTAACTTGGATTTAGTTTTTACCAACTAGATTATCCATGCTTTATGTAGATACCACATAGTAAGAAAAGCAAACCGTGTTATAGATCATACCGCTACATTTTTCTGTAAAAAATCTATAATCCTATATATTATTTGAGGAACATTTTGGGAGAACTTTGATTATGTGTCACTCGCACAATTTTTCTTACTTTTTTTATTAAATAATTTAATGTTTCATATACTACTATTCAAACACTCTATTCTCCTATTATGCTAACTTCCAAACACTATATGATGACTTTAATCCAATCCTCAAACAACTCTAATTTAACAAAGGTAACTTGATTAATATCCTAATTTACCAAACAAACTACAAATACTATAAATTTCTGAATTTTTTGCTTTCTTTTTTTAGGTCAAACATTTATAATTTTTTAGTCATCCCACTTTAATTCGTAATTACGCTTTATAAATTCATTTTTCTCAAAATCAAAATGAACGTAACTTGATTAATAAAAATCCAATTACCTAACAAACTACAAATCTTTAATAAGAGAAATGCTTCTAAGTAATTTAGTTAAATATATTCTGAATTTTTTTTCTCTTTTTTTTTTATATACTCATTACCAAACACATTTTTAAAAATTCTATTTTATTTTTCACACTAAAAGGGAAATGCTTCTAAGTAATTTACTTAAATCATATCGTCAATCACATTGTCAACACAATCAATATAATCAAATTATATTATCAGATTACAATCGAATTATCAAATTGTTACAATCAAATTTATACAATAATTACCAAATCTTTGACCATCACAATCTTTAATCTTTTTTAACAACACATATTTTCACATTAATTTTCTAATTATCTTCTATATATTAAAGGAGAAGCATTGTAAGCTAATTTTGCTTAGGTGTCATCACCACAAATTTTCTTAGCATTTTTATTTTTTAATTAATTAATTCTACTATACTCACTACCAAACACAATTATTTCCAAATATACTCTAAATCAAACACATTTGAATATTTGGATACTTGCCATTATTATTATTTCAAAATTAATACATTAAATAATAAATTTATAAACCTGCCATTAATAAATATATAATCAAACAAAAGAAAAACAAATAAATTTTCATTTTTTTTAAATCTATAAAAGTAAAAGAAATTTTCAAACATATATTTTAACAATAATATAACTAGAAACATGTAATATTTTTAAAATTTATTATTTGATTAATATTTGAAAAAATATGGGTTAAGAATTAAAAAATTTGGTACATACAGAAGAAAATAAAGCTATGTGAGCAATACTACACCAAATATTGTGAGATAAAAATTGTCTAATTAATTCATAAAATATAAAATATAGAAATTTAAGTTTTAGTAATTTTTGGTTGCTTTGGTTCACATTTTTATAATTATAACGTATAGGTAATTTAGTATATAACTTTTTGTATCCATTCGGATTATTATATGTTTTGGTTCGATTTCGAATGTTGAATTATGATTTGGTTCTGTTTATGCAGTTTTTCTTTTCCTAGATGGAACACATTCATACAAAATAATTACAAATTCGAATATACACAATAAATTTTTGAATTTCGTTTAGGCATATTCGATTAGTAAGTATTGTATAGCAAACAAAATATTAGACAATTCTAAAACTAATCAAAAATACAAACCCACAATTCTTTCCATCCGATAATTTTGTTGCCTAATAATTAAAACAATCTTATAATAATTAAATAATATTAATATTATATTAACGGTTACAATTAAACCCGTGTACAAAACTGGTATTAACCTAGTTTAGAAGTAAATGGAAACATTTTTATTTCTTTCTACAACGCTTTTTGTGACGCCTCTGAGAGGCTTTCTCTCTCAAATAATATCTCTTTAGCCAACGCTCCTTTTCCGATCTACAGTTCCGGCATGTGGTGGTTCTCACCGCCGTCGGAAAAGGTTCCTCTTGGTGCCGATTTAGATTAATCTCTTCTTAGTTTTTGTTTGTTTCTTTGTTTTTGCTTTAGATCTGATAGTTGGAAAGCTTGGTCGAGGTTCTTCTTGGCGGCTCCTCTGTTTGGCCTTTTCCCAGCGTCTGCTTCTGAGCATGTCGTCGGTGGTCGGTTAGCGACTATCCCTTCTCTCTGAGCTATGTTGCTATTAGGCCTCCTTGTTGTGTAGTTGGGGCTTGAGATTCAATTGTATTTGGTTTTATGGAAGAGCCATCATGTTTTGCTCTCGGGTCCTTTCGATTCTGGTGCAGCGGGACTCTTTATCGTTCTCTTTGGCGATTTGAGTATGGATTGGTCGGCTCTGCGGAGTTCATTTGGTTTTGGTGTGAGGTAATCTCTCTTGTGTTTTTGTAGTTTGCTCCTTGGCTCCGATTAGTCGGCTTGTTGAGTCTTGGTTGTGTAGAGGCTTAGCTTCAAGGTTCAGGTTGCATTTAGTATTGGTTAGGTCCTCCATTCTCAGCTTTGGTGTGGTGTTTTGATTCTAGACCGTGCTTCTCTTTTGGTTGCGGTTGTGTTCTCTGGTGGTGTGTGGCTCGTTAGGTCCGTTTGTCTGGTTCCGCTCTTAGTGATGGTATGTTGTTGTGGAGGAATCTACTACCTTTCTCGTGCCTTGGTATTGGGTTTGGTATCATGACTAAGAAATGGCGTCGGTTTTCAACTATGCTCTTGCGAGGAGGTGGCTTGTTAGGGTCCGTAGATGGCTTTGGCTTAGACATGTCAATTAAGACCAAAGCCCGAAGCCCGACCCGACCCAGCCCTGAAAATTAGCGGGTTCGGGCTTAAATATATAAGCCCAAAAAAAAAGGGGTCTTTCGGGCTTAACCCATTCGAGCTTTTGAATTTTCGGGCTTAGCCCAGACGGGCTCGGGCCGGCCCGGAAAACCCGAAAAATATTATGTTGTTTAAAATTTTAACAACAAATTTTGTTTAAAGACACTTTCTAAAGATATTTTCATTAAAATATTTTATATATATTATTCATAAACCAAAACTTTTAACTTTTTAGTTCTATTTTACTGTGTGTTTAAAAAACAAATCCGAAATTCCGACTTTTAACTCCATTATCTAGAATTTTAGTATTTTGATTTATGTTTTGTTTGGTAGTACTATTTATTTAGAGTTAATTGGATTCAGTTGATATTTACATTCGTTTGGTGTAATTTTTGTTTTTAGTTAAATTGTATTTTTAGTAAGGGAAATTATTAGAAAAACTGTCTATTTCCCCACCGTAACTATGACATACACATATAACTCCACGAAATGTTTTCCTCCGCACAAATATCCACCAACTAGAAGTTCTATGTCTATTTCCCCACCGGATGAAAGTTAAATGTCCAGTTCCCCACCCGTGTCAATTTTTATTAGTTTGACTGGTTTTAGACTGGTTTAATTTCGGTTTTGGATCTAAACCGACCCAAAACCATGAAATTGAACCAAATTAATTCAGAAAATAATAATTTATTTTAAAATAATAATAAACATCACAATAATTTTTTTAAATTCGTAACAAATTGGGGAAAATTCTGAAACTTTAAAAAAAAATTCTGAATTTTTTTTAAAAACAATTAAATTTAAAATTTCCAAATTTATAATCTTTAAAACCATAAATTATTGTAAAATTAAATTTTAAACCGAATTTATGATTTTTAAATTGTTTTTAAAGTTTTGAAGATTATAAATTTGAAAATTTTAAAGTTGATTTTTTTTTTAAGTTAACAGATTTTTTCCCCAATTTTTTACGAATTTAAAAAACTTATTCTGATGTTTATTATTATTTTTAAAATAAATATTATTTGTTTAAATAAAGATTAAAAACACTTGTTTAAATTTATGATTTTAAAAGTGTTTTTAAAGTTTTGTTATAAACTTGGAAATTTTAAGTTAAATTTAGGTTTTTAAATTTAAAACCGAATGTATTATTTTAAAAAAATCATTGTAAAAACAATTTTTTTTTAAGTTTCAGAAAATCATTGTAAAAATCATCATAAAAATCATAACAGAAGCTAAGTAAAATTTAAATTATAAAGTGTTGAATTTCATAAATTATCAAATAAAGGTATGAATTTTAGATTATAAAATTTAAGTTACAAAAAACTAGTTAGGAATTTACAAAACTTGACTCGGTAAAAATTATATACAGGGACCCTTATATACACTAACAACACTTTAAAAGTTAAATTTATAATCTAAACAAGTTAGGATTTTATAATATAAAATTCATTGCTTTATTTCATAGTTTATGATTTTTAAAGTGTTTTTAAAGTTTTGAAGATTATAAATTTGGAAATTGTTTTTTAAAAAGTTTCAGATTTTTTTTAACACTTTAAAAATCATAAATTCGGTTTTAAATTTAATTTTACAATAATTTATGCTTTTAAAAGTGTTTTTATAGTTTTAAAGATTATAAATTTGGAAATTTTAAATTTAATTGTTTTTTTAAAAAATTCAGAATTTTTTTAAAAAGTTTCAGAATTTTTTCTCAATTTTTTTACGAATTTAAAAAAATTATTGTGATGTTTATTATTATTTTTAAATAAATTATTATTTTCTGAATTAATTTGGTTCAATTTCATGGTTTTGGGTCGGTTTTAATCCAAACCGAAATTAAACCAGTTTAAAACCAGTCAAACCAATCAAAATTGACACGGGTGGGGAACTGGACATTTAACTTCCATCCGGTGGGGAATTAGACATGGAACTTCCAGTTGGTGGATATCTGTGCGGAGGCAAACATTTCGTGGAGTTATATGTGTATGTCATAGTTACGGTGGGGGAATAGACAGTTTTTCCGAAATTATTAGTAGCTGTTTAATTCTCTTGATAAAAGTCAAAATATAATTCTTATGGGTTGTTTGACGAAACAAAGCTCGGTTTTATCGATAAATAATTATTAATTTTTTTTTTTTTTTTTTCAAAATAAAAGCTCGAAAAAACCCATAAAACCCTGAAGCCCGAGTCGGGCTTTAAAAAGTAAGCCCATATATTTTTCGGGCCGGGCCGGGCTTTTATATATGCGAGTTTTACGGTTTTGGACCGGGCCAGGTTGACCCGTTTGACATGCCTACTTTGGCTTGCTCGCGAGTATCCGCGTGTTAGAGTTCTTCTCCTTCTATGGCGATTTCCTAGCGGTGGTCAAGACTTTGTCTTGAGCTTGATGTGAGCGATGGCCCAGAGTCGTGATTTAGTAGCTTAGGAGTGGTGTTTGAGCTGTGATTTCCTTTGATTTCTCCTTCCTTCCAGTCCTCTCAGCTGCTACTGGGGTTTGGTTTGTGCTGCCTTGTTTGGTAGTTCATCTTGCTCTTGTTTTATGGCGAAGTGTAGGCATCAAATTGTTTCTTAGGGAAGCTGGAGGTATCGTTGTGGGGCTTAGGTTTGGCTTTCGGTTAAGTATCTCTCCTCCCTCGTCTAAGGTTTTATATCCTTTGACTTGTTGCTGTTGTTTTTGTTGGGCTCAATCTATTATGATTCCCGTTTTATTGTATGTTTGTCGGCTGTATCGCGTAAGGCTCTCCTTCAGATTCCGAGTTGTGGTTTGTAGTTGTGGGTTTGCTTGTGTTGTTTCATTTAGGTTTTGTTAGTAGTTGCTGTAATTCTCAGTCTCCCTTTCGTAGGGCTTTAGAACTCTGAGGCTAACCTATTAGCCGCTAGCTTATGTATTTCACCGTGACTTTAATAAAATTCACCAGCTGGAAAAAAAATGTAAATGAAAACAAACAGAAAAATGTAATTCTTTTGGGACATGGATAAATAGTTGATTATTTTTCTTTCTTCTTGTTAGAATGTTTTTGATCAGTGGATAAAATTTGGTACCATGATCAGGAACCAATCCACCAAAATAATGTGTTTAGGAGTTTAGTTTCAAATCACCGAAATTTTTTTAAAAAATAATACAAATTGTTTTGTCAAGAGCAATCATTGAGTAATCGTGTTCAACCCCGTCCAGAGCAATGCCAATAGAAGAATCTAATTGATGATTAAGAAGAAATACCTAAACAAAGAAAAAAACAGTGGTGAGAAACTCACCGTCGACAGTTTCCAAAACGCAAAATAAGTACGGAATCGATATAACTTTCCAAGTAATGACGTTGGTTGAATACTGAAAACTGTATATATCAAAAGCAAATGCATAAATGACCAAACCAGCAACAATACAGATTCCATACCATGTGAACACACAAGCCAGCTGCAATGCGAATTGTTTTGTCAATAGCAATCATTGAGTAGATCCGTCCAGAGCAGTGACAATAGAAGAACCTAATTGATGATTAAGAGGAAGTAACTAAAAAAAAATGATAACTAAGAGTATGAAAAAAAATCAGTGATGAGAAGCTCACCTTCGACAACTTCCAGAACGCAAAATAAGTAGAAATCGATATAACTTTTCAAGTAATGACGTTGTTTGAATACTGAAATCAGTAGAAATCAAAAGCAAATGCATAAATGATCTAACCATCTTCTTCCATTCAAGAATAATAAGATTACTAACCATCAAAATCAAGTTGTTTAAATGAGGACCTAACCTAACCATAAAAATCGCATAACCTAACCATCTTGTTCCATTCAAGATTAATAAGATTACTTACCAGGTTAATAAGGCCATCAGGTCCTCGTTTTTTGTCCGTGCATGGAACAAATTCCTACCATTTAAATATGAGTTCTTCAGTGAGGAAAACCGTAACTCTCCTGGGATTTCTCGAATCCGTTAGTTTTGATTTCATCAGTTTTTAGTTTTACAATGGAATCACCGATCCATCAGGAAAATTATCTCCAACAGAATATGGATCCGTATCTACATTGACTACACAATATTTTTCGGCTCTGATTCATCTCCATCATCTAGGTCGAAATGGAAATTCTTCATTGGTAATTTTGAAATGGGAGGGAGAACTAGGATTTTCTAGACAGAAATAATTTTGCGATTATAAACTAACCATCGATGAAGATAATAAACTTTAAAGAGAAATGATCTTTCTAGGTCCAAGAACTTTTATTACGGTTCATATAAAGGCCTTGATTGGGAGACGAGGTGCGGGACGGATCTTACTACGGGACGGGGTGAACCACTATCATTTTACCATTCACGCAAGGGTTCTTTGCTCAAATCCCACAGAAATTAGGTAATATGACTAGAATCATATAAAACTTTTTTTTATTAGTGGAATTTTTTTAATACCCAGCATGCCCTTTTGTTACGTTGTGACAAAAAACGTAATTACAAAAATGCCATAACCACGTAAGCAACCACGTAGGAAATCGCTGACGTGTATTAATGAACTCAGCCGTAAAGCGCTACAGCTGAGTTATGGTTACGTTGCGGCTGAGTTATGGTTACAAACATAAATCAGCCGTTAGTTACGACTGATTTACAGAAATCTGGCTGACTTATGAGATAACGGCTGACTTACGAACATAAATCAGCCGTTAGTTACGGCTGATTTACAGAAATCTGGCTAACTTATGAGATAACGGCTGACTTACGAACACAAGTTACGGCTGAGTTATACATATGAGAGGTATGAGAGGCAGTTACGGCTGACTTATGAGAGGTAGTTACGGTTGACTTACGTAAATCAGCCGTAATTGGCTGGGTTAACAATAACTCAACCTGGTTACGGCTGACTTATTAGCGAAAGATTAATTACTAGAATATCATTCATTTGACGGCTGATTTATTTGACGATACGGCTGACTTAATATTTCCTAGCCTAATTACGGTTGATTTATTAGCGAGAGATTAATTACTGAAATAATATTCACGTTGCGGCGGACTTACATTATACTTGATGGCTGATTTATTAATGGCTGAGTTATGTGTTTGTTTGGCGGCTGACTTACCGATATTCCATGTCATCAGTTCTAATTTTCCATGTCATCAGCTCTTATTTTTCATGTCATCAGCTCTTACAAATTAGGTTTCTTCACAAATTATGGTTCTTCACAAAATTAGGGTTCTTCACGACTTTGTTGACGAATAATTCATCACGAAGAAGATTACGACAAATCAAATGAGTTTGTTGACTGATCAATTCTAGAAGACGAACTGATTTCTCCGAGAAATGCATAACGAAAAGAATCACATAGAGTTTCTCTTAATCAAAGAATCACATAGATTAATCACATAAAGAAGCCAAATTTGTGTAATTTAGACAAAGAAGAAGAGAAGATAGAAAGTTGGGCTGGGGAACCAAACGATCTTCTTCACCAATGGAAACAACAAAACGTAGAACAATGGAAGCAATCGTCTCAAAACTAAGCTCTGTCTCCGAACAAACCAGATCCGCCGCTTTAGCTGAACTCCGACTAATCTCCAAACAAGATCCAGACTCCCGTTTAATCATCACCGACGCCGGAGAAATCCCTTACCTCGCCGAGACTCTCTACTCCTCCTCTCACTCTTCTCAGGAAAACACAGCCGCAACTCTCTTGAACCTCTCAATCACATCACGCGAATCTCTAATGTCATATCGCGGTTTTGCTCGACGCGCTTTCTCACGCGCTTCGTCACCACAACACAACCACTTCCGCGGTGGCGGTACAATCCTCCGGCGCAACGATTCTGGCGCTTTTCTTGTTGATCGTGAAGGATTCACGGTGCGGGATCGTGGAGGATGCGACGGCGGTTTTGGCGCAAGTCGTGGGGTGCGAAGAGAGTGAAGATGGGATGCGTAGGGTTTCAGGAGCTAGTGTTCTCGCTGATCTGTTAGATCCTTGTACTGCTTCGAGCCTACGGATCAAGGAGAACGCTGTTGGTGCACTTTTGAATCTGGCGAGATGCGGAGGAGACAAAGCGAGGTCGGAAGTTTCCACGGCGGTTGCGTCTGGTGCTGATGAAAGGGCTATGGAAGGGATTGTGTATGTGGCGGAGAATGGAACTGTGAAAGGAAGGAAGAAAGCGATTGATTTGTTGAAGCTCTTTGTCACCGGAAATGGCGGTGGCGGTGGCGATTCACGGTTTGATTATCTCTTCAATGAAAATCCAAATAGTAGTAGTAGAAGTATTTGATTTGCACACAAAATCTCTATGTTTTGATTGTTTGTTTTGCTACAAATCCATTTCATTGAAATTGAAATTTCAAGGAGATAACTTCTTTATGGGAATTTGTTTACAGAGAAGTATGTATGTTTCAAGAGAATAAGAGAGGAATCAAAACTAAAATTTTACACTTGACGGCTGAGTTATAGGAACTTCACGGCTGAGTTATGGATTTAGGGTTTAGGGTTTAGGGATCATGGTTTAGGGTTTAATGTATAGCATTTAGGAAGTATATGATTTAGAGTCTCAACTGAATCAAATTATACACATTCAATTGAAAAAAATTGTATATAGTTTATTGTATATGATTTTGGGTCTTAATTATCTATAGGTAAAGTTTGAAGTACTTGTAAGACAACATATATCTCAAGATCAAGTTAGATTACATTTTTGATTTTATACACATCCAGTTGTATAAATTGAAGAAGCTATACACATTCAGTTGATTTATATTTATTTTATATTAATAAAATGAGTTTAATTATAATTTTGTAAGTCTTAAATCTTATATAAATGATTTTAGGGTATGACTGAGTTATCTAAATGACACGGCTGAGTTATCTAAATGAGACGGCTGAGTTATCTAAAAAAAAACTAATCAATGGTGTTTATCGTAATTTACTAGGAGTGTGAAAAAATTTGAGTAATTTTTGAAAAATATATGGTATTCTAGTCATTTTTCCATAGTTTCATGAGTAATCTCGTTAAATTGTCATTTGCGGTTCGTAATTAAATAATATTAAAGCGATGTCAAACCAATTGCGGTCCAAAAATACAAAGAAAAACATTGAATCGCAGTTGTAATAGATATACACCACGTTAGGTGTGGATCAAAGTGTGGGAATCCTTTTTTATATTATTATGCTATTTATTTATGGGTTTATTACCTTAACAAATACTTTTTGAAGTTATTACGTTTGGTGGAGAGACTTGTAAGACTTGCCATGCTTTTAGTACTGTTTACAATTAATAAAACTCCAGCGTGCCCTTCTCTATCTATTACTTGTAACGTTACCTGTTACATTTTTTAGTTCCTTTTAGTTACCTGCATCGCATCTTGTCCGTCCATTCATATAACGAGATTTATATGCTCAAATTATCCCTAGAGCAACTCTCTCAAATTAAGAGATCGTGTAATACTTAGGGGTCGAATTCCACAGAGAATCAAGTTAACACAGTAGATTTCAACGTTCAGATTATGCTAAGTGATAAAGATGATAAGTAAAACAGGTGCATAAACAGTAAATAATGATGATTGATTTAGCTTTAATTTAATAAAAGACAAGCGCTAGGTCCTAGGAAATTCGTAGGAATGATTCCAAACTGAAGGATAAACGTACTATCGGGATATTTATGAAGTGCAATTCTAGAACTCAAACTAATGTAAAATAAATCAACTGTCGTTGCAATTATTATCTATGTTTAAACCCAAGAAGACCAACTGTCGTTGCGAAATCAGATTAATTTAAACAAGCATTAGAAACAAGTTTGATTGTTCACAAAGATCCAAAGCTAACTGTCGTTGCGAACCAGATCTTCGCTCACCTATGATTCAGTTCCAATTATTCAACAATATTGTCGTATCTATTAAAAAACCTAAAATATCTAACCTAAGGTGATCAATCTTAAATCAGAGTTAATGCAATCAAGGTGAAGAATCCTATATGATGCAATCCCAATAGTAAATAAATCCTAACAGCTTTTCATCATCCTTTGAAAACCCTAAAACCTAACTAACGGATTACTCAGACATGGCGAATGATGCAAACATGATTTCTGAATAATACTTTATTAAAAAGAAAGAGAATGATACAAAGATCGAAACCGATTGGAGACGAGGAACGGATCTCTGAAGTATCTCTTGCTAATATCTCTGAATAGAATAAAGCTTAGCCTAAACAATGGCTTAGAATAAGTATATATAAGGTACAAAAATGATCTGGGGCAGAACTGCAAACATCTGGAACTTCTGGGGCAGAAATTGGAAATCTTCTGAATTAGTGTTCTGGTCCGAAACTTGGTCGTGTCGAGCGACATAGTAAGTGCGTCGCTCGACATGCATATTTTCTTCAAGTCGATCGATATGAAAACTGTGTCGATCGACGGGCTCTGCAAATTTCAACTCTGAACTTGTGTCTGCGACTACTGTTTCCACAATGCTCCAGTGAACACCAATAATGCTCCGAATGTCCAAGTACCTAATAAGAAAACCAAAGACTCGAAAAACACCAGAAAGACTCTAGAAAAAATGTTTATATCATGGCTTAAAAACCGTAAAACCATGATATATCAACTCCCCTAGACTTAGCTTTTTGCTTGTCCCTAAGCAAAACAGTTGTACTCACCCCTTTAGGAACTACATACCGCATAGTCAATATCTGATAATACTTCGATGTGTCCCTAGAAGCTTAGCAGTCCTCCAAATTGATTCCAAACCTCTTAGAGAAACTCAGACTCTTCAGCTGCAAACCCCTTTAGTCATTTAGGCACGGTCTCATCGGGGGAATATCGATCGCTGGACCTTCTAGATTCTTTCGCTTCCTTGAACACTTTCCTGCGTTTCACCCTCTCTCTTCCTTCTGAAACTGTATCCAATTAAGGATATCATAGAGACGCATTGCCCATTTTTTATCTTTTTGATTCAGGATTTTTCTGATTTCGGACTTGCACTTTTCTATAGACTTTTTTTTATTATTTTTAGATCCTTGGCATCTCTATGACTCACTAGATCAGCTCTCACTACCAGTGTTCTTGTGGAGACAGGGTCATGAGGCTTTTTCTTTTTGATCTAGGACAGTTATATTCGTCATTTGGGAAGAAGTTTCAAGAATGGTCCGTCCTCGCTTTCAAGTATTTAGAAGCTGAATCAAGTCTTGCGATTACCAACACCCAAGATGAGAAATTAGAGTTCATTAGGGGCGGGGTCTGCAACATCGTTTCTGGCGTTCTCCCGAAGTCTAAACTCGCTCCGTTAAACCGATTCACAACCAGTTACCCACCTAGTAAAACCAATCAATCTTCCATTGGAAATGGTTCTTGAGTGCTGTTCAAAGCAAGTTTCAGGGAAGTTTTTGACCCGAAATAAAAACAAAAATAGGACTGACTCAATAAACTCAAGATAGAAAACAAATATAAGCAACCACCTCCCCCAGACTTAAACAACACTCCCCCAGTGTGATTTAATCCAGAGTAGGTAAAAATAAAAATAGATATGAAACGAACCATGTTGAAACCGAATGGAAATTGTTACCTGATTGTCGTGTCGAGTGACACGACCTTGTGAATCGATCGACACGAACATTTGAAATGTGTCGAGTGACACGAATCTTACGTTGCTCGACACAGAGGTCAGAAGAATGTAATGTGTGAAATCTAAGTGCTCGTCTGTTTGTTAAGTTAGTATTCTCTCTCGTCATTGTTACATCACTTAAAGAAACACGTCAAATGGAACCACATAGATAGAATTCCATAAAATTTAAAAAACGATTCTAAAAATAAAGAAATAACTGACTCTAATCAAAACAAAAACTGACTCAAAAAGAAGAAAAATAAAAAGAAATGAAAAACTGGGTAATCATGAAGAATTAAGGTGTCTCCTCATCATCAGAAACAGGTGCAGGAGGAGGAGATGATCGAGGATGAACGCATCCACAAGCAACAATCCTCACTAAGGCATCCAAAATCATCTTAAGCGCAGTAGTATGAAACCGAAGAACAGCTACTGTATCCGCTGAGTCTTCCGGCTCTGCAGGAAACTCAAGTGGTGAATCCCGAGATGTGGAAGCAGAAGTACTCGCACGAGAAGAAGGACCACCAGCAGTCTTGCATCCTCTAAACGCAGAAATGGTCCTGTCATCAGGCAAGAAACTCAATAGTGCCCTATCACTCCTAATATCCATCAGAGCGCTAATGGGGAGCTTAACCTGAACTGACTCTCCAGGAGCAGGGCGATAAATCCAAGTCGTAGGCATCTTGAGCCAGGTACCTCTCTGAAAGGACTCAAAATCAAGAAGGTAGGGAACATCCTCCTCCGTATGTTTAGTCGTCTCTATCTCAAGGTAGCGGAAGATGGGAGTGAAAAGGCTACCTACAGTGACTGGCTTGGTGCCTCCGCTCTTAAACGGGATATTCTTCAAGGAGAGCAGATGATGAGCAAAGACAGCGCCCATGTGCACATCGGTGTCTAAAGAAGTCTGGAAATCAGTAAGGTATGGCTGAAGAGCGTAGTAGAGGATGATAAGCTCATACTCCCTCACTTTGTTCGCTTTAACCTGATAAAGAATAGAGGAAGCAACCAGGCGAACAAAATAATGTAGAATCGGATGTCGAATATCCGTAAGAGTAGAGTTACTTGAGTAAAGCTCCTGTACCAAATAAAGTCCAAAAATCTCTCTTCTCCGCAAACCTGTTCGGAAGAAAACTAGAGCGACCCTTCTTCAACCCACAGAGTAGCTGACACCTCGAATCCTAAAAGTGATGTCTCCATGATCAGGAGGGTAACCAGCATGCCCGTTGTAATCTACGCAAATCTGGGTAATAGGGATAGAACCGAGTAGCAATGGTCCCTAATCCCGCATTCTATAGCAACTTAAGGACCTCGTCCATAATCCTTAGACGTCTCAAAGCATGTTCATCAGTAAATCGAGTCGGCTCCAAGTTGACGCTTATCCAGCCATTGTAGAAAAGGCTATCAAAGGCATCCCAATCATCCGCGAATGCTCTCCTCTCTGAATCTCCACTAAGTGCCACTGCGTTAAGCGAATCCTCCCAAGTACTGTCAAAGTCAATCACGGTATGCTCAGCTCGAGGCTATAGCGTTCGGCATGGAAGTGTTTCACCGGCTTGAGTTTTGTGGTGTGTCCGTTCTTCCTCCGATTCAGCGTCAACCGGAGTAGGGCAACGAGGATCAGCTAGACAATGTTTCTTCTTTGGAGCCATCTGCAAAACAATCCAAAAATCTAAAGAAAAACACACAAATTCGAAATTAGTCATTGGAATTTTACCGAAAAATCGAAATTTCGAAATTGTGGAATGCATGTCCAAAATATCATATCAAATCATCCACATTACTTGTAACAACATCAATCCAAAACCAATTTCACCCTAAAACTTTCTAAATCCGAAATTGTCAAGTTTTCCCAAATTAACAAATTTTCAAAAACTTGCATAATTTCTAGAATTATCAGTATGGGCAAACCGAATTTACTCTAAAACAACCTAAATAAGTTGGATTTATGCAAATAAACGACTGAAACAAGTCGAATTTGGAGAATATCAAACCTTGGCCGAAACAAAAAATCAAAAATCAAGAGCACATACCTTGTAGATCGGACAAACGGATGAGATAATCGGAAAGAGGATGAAAATCTAATGAATTTAGAGCCAAAAATCTCCCAAAACCGAGAAGAATTGAGAGAGATAGGAGTTTTTGAAGAGAGTATTCGAGTTTTGGGTTTTGATAAAGAATGAAGAACACGACGAGACTCGGGGAATTTAAAGACTTACCTGCGCCATATCATCGCGTCGAGCGACATGATAAATCGGTTGATCGACATGTTGTTTTATATCGTGTCGATCGACACGGAATTCTCCGTCGATCGATGCGACCATTTTGTTCATCCGATTTTTTGATTTCCTAAAAACCAAAAACAGCACCGAAACCAAACGGAAAATTGAAAATAAAACCAAAAATTTAAAATAAAAACAAATATTTACACTCACAAGTGGGTTGCCTTCCACTAAGCGCTCTTTTTTAGTCACTAGCTTTATTGTGTCGGAGCTTAGGCTTCGGGTGCATCATCCAGAGGAATGACGTTTCCTTCTAGAATCTTGACTTGCGCCCAATAATGCTTTACTTGTTGACCATTTATAGTGAATTCTCGACCATCTGAACCTACTAGCACAATTGCTCCATGTGACTTAGCTTCTTTAACAGTGAAAGGCCCAGACCAGCGTGAACGGAGCTTTCCAGGAAACAAGTGCGAGCGCGAGTTATAGAGCAGTACTTGGTCATTCGGCTCAAAATTCCTAGAGACGATCTTCTTATCGTGATATGCCTTAGTACGCTCCTTGTATAACTTTAAGTTATCATAGGCATGAATTCGAATATCATCCAGTTCATTCAGCTGAATTAAACGCCTTTCTGCAGCACTCTTGATATCATAATTCACTCGCTTTACCGCCCAAGCTGCTGCGTGTTCAAGTTCCACTGGAAGATGGAATGCTTTCCCATAAAGCAGATGAAACGGCGTAGTCCCCAGAGGTGTCTTGAATGCATTCATGTATGACCAATCATGCCTAGTAGTTCCCACTGTCTTTTCCAGAGTCTCCTTGATCTATCGGTTTGAAACTTCAACTTGTCCACTCGTCTGGGGATGATAAGGAGAAGCCACTCTATGCTGAACGCCATACTTGCTTAGGAGATTAGAAAATATTATGTTGATAAAGTGTGGCCCACCATCACTTATGACTATCCGAGGGACTCTGAATCTGGGGAAGATGATGGTCTTAAATAGCTTAAGAACCACAGTTGAATCATTCTTCGGACTAGCAATCGCTTCAACCCATTTGGAGACGTAATCCACAGCTACAAGAATGTACTTGTTCCCATAAGAAGGCGGGAAAGGACCCATGAAATCAATGCCCCAGCAGTCAAAAACTTCAACCTCTAGAATGAAGTTCTGTGGCATCTCGTTTCTCTTGCTGATCTTCCCTTTCCTTTGAAAAGCGTCGCACTTGGAGACAAAAGCATGAGCATCCTTGAACATTGTAGGCCACCAAAATCCTGCTTGAAGAACCTTAGCAACCATCTTGAAAGTAGCAAAATGCCCAGCATACTCTGAACCGTGGCAATGAAATAACACATTTTGAACCTCTGAACCAGCGATGCATCTCCTGTCTATTCCATCTGAGCAATGCCTATAGAGATAAGGCTCATCCAAATAGTATCTCCTTAGCTCCCTGAAAAACCTCTTCTTCTCTTATCCCTTAAGATCATCGGGTTCATCATCTGCAACAAGGTAATTGGCAATGTCAGTGTACCAAGGACGATCAACTTCAGCGACAGCATAAGCAAATTCCCTGAGAATCTTGGTCACAAAATCCAGAAGAAAAGTCGTCCTCAGGCCTTCGTGTCGATCGACGTGACACTCTGTGTCGATCGACACGTTGAAATCTGAACACTCAGATTTTGAAAACTTTGTTTGCGTCGAGCGACGGACGTTAGTTGGTTTTACATCTTTTCGATGCACGATCAAATTTATCGTTTCTTCTGGCAAGAAATCGTCAATTGGGATTGCGTCTTCAATCCTGATCCGTGAGAGATGATCAGCAACACCATTTTCCACACTTTTCTTGTCCTTGACTTCGATATCAAACTCTTGAAGAAGCAAAATCCATCTCAACAGTCTTGGTTTTACATCTTTCTTTTGCATCAAATACTTAAGCACGGAGTGATCAGTATGGACTATGACCTTAGCACCAATGAGGTAGGGACATACCACAGCTAATAATTCCTTCTCCGTAGTTGCGTAATTCCTTTGCGTGTCATCAAGCGTTCGGCTTGCATAATAGATAGCGTGAAGCTTCTTATCCTTCTTCTGTCCCAAAACAACTCTTACTGCATAATCGTTAGCATCACACATTACTTCAAACTGAAAATCCCAATCTGGAGGTTGCACAATAGGAGCACTCACTAGAGCTTTCTTGATCTGCTCAAAAGCTGATAAACATTCTGCAGAAAACTCAAATTTCACGTCTTTGCAAAGAAGAGTGGTTAATGGCCTCGCGATCTCACTGAAATCCTTGATGAACCTCCTGTAGAAACCAGTATGTCCAATAAAACTCCTCACAGACTTGACATCCTTTGGCGGTTGAAGACTAGTCATCACTTCTATTTTCGCGCGATCAACCTCTATACCAGCTTTTGAAACCTTGTGACCAAGTACTATGCCATATTTAACCATGAAGTGACATTTTTCCCAATTAAGCACCAAGTGTTTCTCCTCGCATCTTTCTAGAACCTTAACCAGATTATCCAAGCACTCCTTGAAAGAAGACCTGTAGACAGAAAAATCATCCATGAAGACCTCCAAGTAGTCCTCAATCATGTCTGTGAGGATAGACATCATACAGCGCTGGAAGGTAGCAGGAGCATTACACAGTCCAAAAGGCATTATGCGGTATGCGAAGGTACCATAGGGACAATTGAATGTAGTCTTCTCCTGGTCGTCTTGATGAATGGGAATCTGAAAGAAACCGGAATATCCATCGAGGAAGCAGTAGTAAGGGTGGTTAGCCAACCTCTCAAGCATCTGATCAATGAATGGTAAGGGGAAATGATCCTTCCTTGTCGCTGCGTTCAGCTTCCTGTAATCAATGCACATCCGATGTCCAATCACAGTCCTTGTCGGAATGAGCTCGTTCTTCTCGTTTTTGACTACTGTGACCCCTCCCTTCTTTGGAACTACATGAACTGGACTAATCCACACGCTATCTGAAATAGGATAGATGATCCCAGCTTCTAGCAATTTCATAATCTCTTTCTTTACCACTTCTGCTAAATTCGGATTTAGCCTTCTCTGATGCTCAATTGAAGACTTGGACTCATCTTCAAGATTGATCCTGTGCATACACAAGTCTGGCGAGATACCTGTAATATCATCAAGAGAGTAGCCAAGAGCTTTGCGAAATTTGCGCAGCTTGCTTAGTAGTAACGCGATTTCCGCGTTATTCAATAAACCACTAACGATGACAGGATAAGTAGAGTTAGAGCCAAGAAACGCGTACATTAGCGCTGCAGTAAGTGGTTTTAACTCGATTTTCGGAGCGTTTTCCTCGCTCTAATCGTCACGCTTCACAGATTTCTTAGAAATCCAAACCAAATCCTTGGAAGCATCCACATTCATCACTGTCTCACTCGCATCAAGCAGCGTCGCATAAGCCATAGAAGTGTCATCAAGATCCATATAACTCACCTCATGAAGGTAGCCTTCTGCTAGGCCATCCGTAGTATCCACATAGAAATTTTGACCGTCTATTGTAGGCTTCCTCATCAGCTTGTCCATGTCGAATTTCATCTCAAGATCTCCCACATTCATACAAATTTGGCCTCCTTTAACATCAATCATAGCACCAGCTGTAGCTAAGAAAGGTCTACCCAAGATAAGAGGTTCCTTGGGTTCTACTTCATACTCTAAGACAACAAAGTCTGTAGGAATTAAACACTCTTTAACCTTAATCATTAAGTCTTCCAGAACACCTTCTGGAATCTTCACCGACCTGTCCGCTAGGATAAGAGAGATCCTAGTAGGTTGGAAGTCTGTTATCCCAAGATCAATTGTAACTGATAGAGGCATCAAGTTGATGCTGGAACCTAAATCATATAGAGAACGTGGAAACTTCTTCTGAAAGATCAAACAATAGAGAACAAAACTTCCTGAATCTTCAAGCTTCTCTGGAATACGGTTCTGAATGATAGCGCAGACTTGCTCACCGATCATAGCACATACTTCCTCATGAATCAAACTCCTAGTGACTATTGTGGGAGCCTAAGCTAGCACAATTAGATTTGTTAGGGTTTCGTGAGGAGATAGAAATTTCTAGGGTAAGCTAAGATCACAAGAGATGAGAAAGTGCTTTGTTATTGCTCTGAATGAATTTGTGTACAAAGTTGCCAATGCCTTCTCAAGGGCTTTTAAATCAAGTATATATACTATCTCTAAGGCGGCTAAGCTTCCTAAGTCTTCGCGGATTCCTTCCTTGCCTAGGTCGGTTGCGTCAAAGTAGGCTTCAGACCACCTTCAGGTTGCTGAGTTGCTGGGCCGAGGATGCTATCGGACCGGGGACTCTACTGGGCTGAAGACGCAGTTGGCCCGTCGCAGCATCGCCAAGCCGAGCCCGTGGTTGGCCTCTTATCCGCGCCAAACCCATGGTCGGTCCCTTGGCAAGCCGAGCCCGTGGTCGGCCTCTTATCCATTTGCTTTGCTTCTCTTCGCAGGAAGACTTAGGTGCTACTCTGCCTCATTCGTCGAGAGTCCGGGGGGTCACTTCTTCGAACGTTTGACTTTGAATGTTAATGTTGAGTGGGTGAAAACCGACCCCAACAACCATTTTCTTCACATATCGCATGATAATCGGAGTGGTCCTTATCGCATCTATCAAAGGCATCTCAATAACAAGCTTATCCATCATAGCCTTGCATCTAGCGTCATCCAGCTCCTGTTTAAACTTCTTCTGCTTCCTAGGATAAGTGAGTTTGGGTTTGAAAGCAGCTACACTCGGAGATACTGAAGAATTTGCGACTTTTGGATCAGACAGGGGATCGTGGCGAGCGACAGTATCACTCGACAGAGTCATCTGACTCAGAAGTTTCTTCTTCGATGCCTTCGATTGGCTCGTCCACTGGATCCTCATCGATCTCTTTGTTCTGAACTGGTTCCAGCTTGCTTCTGTTGCGAGTTACAATGGCCATAACACCTCTGGTGGTGGAAGAAATCCTTCTTGCCTCTTCACAGACTCTGCAATCTGAGCAACCTGAGTATCAAGCTTTTCCACATGCGTGTTCAAGGCTTCAATCTTCCCATTCAAGTCAGTATAGAGCGAATCAAACTTCCAATTGAAGTCAACGGTCATCTTTTTCTGCCCCTTTAAAAGACGCTTCATCATGGACTCCAGATTACTAGTCACAGACGGAGAAAGGGGAGACTGATAAGTAGACGCTCCGTAATTCCTTGTGTAGTTGTTCCCTTGAGACGGCTTCTGATAGTCGCTCTTTTGATACTCAACCTTCTGATACGTCTCAATCTCTTTAGCGAACTGAACTAATTTCTTCCCAGCTAGAAGATCGTGCATATTGTCCAATTTCTTAGTAACTCCGCGAGCTGATTTCTGTTGATGTTCTGACCAAGTTGACTTCTCTCGTAGTCGACGCTCTTGGTGCTGTTACTAGTAGCCAAGTTCTCTATGAGACGGAGAGCAGCTTCTGGGGAATTTGTATTGAAATTCCCGTTGCTTGCAGCATCTAGAGTTACCGAGTACTGCATAGCTATCCCCCTGAAGAAGATGCTTAGAAGTTGATCCTCACTGAAACCATGATGTGGACAATCTATCTGGTAGCTCTTAAATCTATTCCATGCACCTTTAAATGCCTCGAAATCACCTTGCTTGAATATAGCAATCTTAGATCGTAAGTATCCTCCCAGGTAGTAAGTGAACCCGGCGGCAGCATCCAAAGCCAGTTCTTAGCTTCCCTTTGGAGAGAGTAGGTGAACAGCTTGCAGTACAAGTAGTCCATGGAAACCCCATTAGCCTTAATGTTGGATACGATATCCTCAAAGCTCTCTAAATGATTCATTGGGTGCTCATGAGGTAGTCCACATAAAGGGTTCTGAGACACAAAAGCGAAGTAGGCGGGCTTTAACTCGAAGTCATTTCGCTGGAAAGGAGGTGGACAGATCGCGGAACGGTTAGCATAGTACTGCTCTGGCCTGTTATAGTCCGCAAGCGTACGTCTTTGAACGGCATTTACGTTTATCGGCCCAGCTGGCTGATTCTGCGCCCCCTGTCGAGCGACAACCTCTTTGTGTCACTCGACATGTTGATTTTCTTGCTGTCGAGCGACAAGGGTATTAAGTCGCTCGACACGACGTGCTTCAACGTGTCAAGCGATTTCTTCCTCGTATCGCTCGACACCTTCTTGGTCCTCACGAGCCAAACGATCTAGCTCCTCTTGCCAAGCGTTTTCGGCGTCTTGTTGCTCGATAGGCTCCTTGACAACATTTCCTTCTGCGTTGAGTCTCTGACCGTCCTCATTATACCAATTTCCTTCCCTATCGAAGAAACCACCGTCTCTTTGAAACACGACCTTATGCGCAACCATCTTCTTAGCTTCGTTTGTTGTTTTTCTGTTGGTATGCACCAGAAGTGCTATAGAGTCAAGATCAAATTCAACTAGCTCCTTATTTTTCTTGCTTCTTGTGTTGTGATTAGGCATAAACCTGAAACGCAAAACAAAAGAGAACGAAAGAAACTAGTTAGTAATTAATAGTAAAAGAAAACTTAAACAAATTCCTAATAATAAAAATCTAACGGTTTATTGATTCCCCGGCAACGGCACCAAAATTTGATATGCTCAAATTATCCCTAGAGCAACTCTCTCAAATTAAGAGATCGTGTAATTCTTAGGGGTCGAATTCCACAGAGAATCAAGTTAACACAGTAGATTTCAATGTTCAGATTATGCTAAGTAATAAAGATGGTAAGTAAAACAGGTGCAGAAATAGTAAATAAGGATGATTGATTTAGCTTTAATTCAATAAAAGACAAGAGCTAGGTCCTAGAAAATTCGCAGGAATGATTCCAAACTGAAGGATAAACGTACTATCGGGATATTTATGAAGTGCAATTCTAGAACTCAAACTAATGTAAAATAAGTCAACTATCATTGCAATTATTATCTATGTTTAAACCCAAGAAGACCAACTGTCGTTGCGAAATCAGATTAATTTAAACAAGCATTAGAACCAAGTTTGATTGTTCACAAAGATCCAAAGCCAACTGTCGTTGCGAATCAGATCTTTGCTCACCTATGATTCAGTTCCAGTTATTCAACAATACTGTCGTATCTATTAAACAACCTAAAATATCTAACCTAAGGTGATCAATCATAAATCAGAGTTAATGCAATCAAGGTGAAAAATCCTATATGATGCAATCCCAATAGTAAATAAATCCTAACAGCTTTTCATCATCCTTTGAAAACCCTAAAACCTAACTAATGGATTACTAAGACATGGCGAATGATGCAAACATGATTTCTGAATAATACTTTATTAAAAAGAAAGAGAATGATACAAAGATCAAAACCGATTGGAGACGAGGAACGGATCTCTGAAGTATCTCTTGCTAATATCTCTGAATAGAATAAAGCTTAGCCTAAACAATGGCTTAGAATAAGTATATATAAGGTACAAAAACGATCTGGGGCAGAACTGCAAACATCTGGAACTTCTGGGGCAGAAATTGGAAATCTTCTGAATTAGTGTTCTGGTCCGAAACTTGGTCGTGTCGAGCGACATAGTAAGTGCATTGCTCGACATGCATATTTTCTTCACGTCGATCGATATGACAACTGTGTCGATCGACGGCCTCTGCAAATTTCAACTCCGAACTTGTGTCTTCGACTGCTGTTTCCACAATGCTCCAAAATGCTCCAGTAAACACTAGTAATGCTCTGAATGTCCAAGTACCTAATAAGAAAACCAAAGACTCGAAAAACACCAGAAAGACTATAGAAAACATACTTATATCATGGCTTAAAAACCGTAAAAACCATGATATATCAGAGATCTTATAATTTTAATGGCCAGGATAATCCTCGTATTTGGCACAATTTGCCCTGAACTTTAATTTGAACGGAGTGGCTCACATTTCATGTGATGTACTAGGATGTGGCTTTTGTGGATAATACTTAAAGGTAGGTAACTTTTTAGGTTTAGTAACTCATTTTCAGCTGCTAATGGACACTAAATCTGAAAATTAAAGTTTTGGTTTAGTTTGTAAAATGGGCGATCATTGCTTCATTTTATGTGGTGATTGGCGTTTTATGTCCGATGGGAAGTGGGAATTTGTTTTAAACAAGGAACGAATGTCTAGGGTTGCCATGTTATCTCTTAAAACCACTTTAGAAGAGGTAAAAGGTTCTATTGTGAAAGAGTTTGGTCTAGAAACTCTTAAATCCCTGCCGAAGATAAGCTTCTGGCCTTCGCAGGGTACAAACTCATCTATTATGTCGACTCAACCACCAGTTGTTCTTACAACGGATGTCTCCTTTGGCTTTTTCATGAGCAGCCGCCAGAATAGGAAAGATCTGAATCTTTTTGTCACTGTCTTCACTAATCCACCCCACTCATCATCAGACGTTGATAAATTTTCTTACAAGACGCCAGAGGTTGACAGCATGAGATGTATCGATTCAAGTTTGTTTTCCTAAATCACTAAAAGTTTCGAGCCTGAAGTTGCTGCTCCTCTTCTACGAACAGTTGGGTCGAAAACAACAACTAGATCTGGTTTCTGGTCTGTTATATTTGAAGAAACGCAGAAATACTCTGTTCTGGTCCCGAGGGCCCTTTACCAAAAAAACAATGTTATACTGGCAAATGTGTTGCGGAAAAGGGTAGTACTAGTTGTACTATTTCTCCCACTGGTAATTGCCTGAACTTCTCCAGTTCATTTTCGAATAAAGAAGAGTTTATTGCGGAGGTTAAAAATGTTGAAGCTACAATGAGCAATGGTTTTGTGCCACCTTCATTTGAATCAGATGAAGAAGAAGATCTAGACGATGTTGGTATGGAGGATGAGGAGTATGTTCTCCTCGAGGCTACGAGACAGAGTTTTGGGAAGGTTTGATCGATGACGAGTTTGGTGGTTCTAATGCTGCCGACGTACTCTTATCAGCAGCGTAATCATATGGCACTGAGGGTCATGGGGAGAAATTTTATAGGAAAAAGGGCAATATAGAGGGAAAAAGGCAAGCCACACAACCATTGAAAGCAAGGGACCCACTAATGGCAAAGATTATCAGAAACAACCTAGATGGTCAGAAGGCCCTGGAAGTGATCCAGTGGATGGTGTGCCTGATTTAAATGGACCCCCTGTTGGGAACAAAATACTTGTGCCTGATATATAGACAACTTCTCCTGGTCAAGTACCTGTGGATGTGAATCAGCAACCTCAGCATCCAGAGAATCGTAACTTGGCTGACATTGATGACGAGGAGTTTGATATTCCACCATTGTTCGATGATACTGACTATGATAGGATCCAAATACTTGATTTGGACATAGGCGAAGATGGCGAGGAGATATATGTAGGTAAAACATATGCAAATAAGCAAGATTGTCAAATTGGTTTGGCGATTTATGCTGTCAAGCAACAATTTATCTTCAAGCAGACAAAGCGGCGTAGTTTTGTTTTCACCTGCCCTAATAAATCCTGCCAATGGAGAGTACTAGCTTCGCAGAAGAAAACCAATTTTGGCTACCAAATCAAGAAGGTCCAACTTGAACACACTTGTACTTATGATACTAGGAATGGTTACAGGGATAAACTCACCTCCAAGATCATTGCTTCTGTGTATAAGACCAAATATGGAGATCCTTCTTCAGGCTCATGCCCTCTAGATCTACAGCAACTTATTCTTGAAGACCTCGGTATTACAACTTCTTACCGACAGTGTTGGAGGGCTAGGGCTAAGGCTCTTGAAGAAGTTAAGGGAAAAGAAGAAGACTCGTATTCAGCTCATCCTGAATACTTCAGGTTACTCGAGCTTGCTAATCTAGGTACAGTGACTGATATTATTACTGAGAAAGATGAGGATAACTTTGATAGGTTCCTGTATTGTTTCTTGGCGTTTGGAGCCATCGATCTGTGGCTTTAAGAGTGTTATGAGAGTTATAGTTTTGGATGGCACCCATTTAAGCGGTAAATACCAAGGGGTTTTGCTCACGGCCAGTGGACAAGATGCAAATTACCAAGTTTTCTCGCTTGCTTTTGCGGTAGTGGATAGCGAGAACGACGCCTCTTGGACATGGTTCTTGAAGAAGGTTGAAAGGATTATTGGTGATAGTCCTATTGTATTTATCATATCTGATAGGCATCAATCTATCTACAAAGGTAAGAATAACATCTATCCACAAGCAACTCATGGAGCATGCTTGGCTCACATCCAAATAAACGTGATCGCAAAGTTCAAGAACAAAGGACTTGCTAACCTGGTTAGCAAGGCTTCATGTGCATATAGAGTTGGTTCGTTCCAAGTGGCATACAACAAGATCTGGAGAACAAACAAAGTATGTGGTTTGTGGTTACAACAAATGGGTGCAGCACACTGGTCAAGATCATACTTTCGTGGTGACCCCTACAATTTAATGACCAGCAATATCGCTGAATCATTAAACAAAGCGCTGCGCAAAGGACAATATGCTCCAATCACAGATTTGTTTAAATTCATCAGTAATGTGATGATTAGGTGGTTCAACGCGCGTAGGAGGAAATCCCAAGCACGTACTGGTTCAGTGGCACCGTACCTTGATAAGATTTTAACAAAATCGTCTAAGGAAACAAAAGGGCATCAAGTTAATGAATGCGGTGATTGGACAGTTGAGGTGATCGGTGAGTTTAAACAGAGAAACATTGTAGACCCTATCAACAGGAAATGCACTTGCAGGGCATATGATAAACTCGGAATTCCTTGTTCGCACGCAATGCTTGCCGGTTATAGGAAACACATTTCACACGGAACCCTGGTACAATATTGGTTCAGGACTAATACCTGGGTTGCCACGTACGATAGTGTAATACTGCCCGAGAACGATGCTCAGGACGAGGAACCAGCCAAACAAGAAGATAAGCGAGAAATTGGACCGCCATTTACCCGCAGGCAGACGGGGAGGCCCAAAGAAGGCAGATACCCTTCAACCGGTGAACTCAAGGTATGACAACACCCTTGTCATTTAGATTACCACTCACATGTTCAAACACATCCTGCACATAATTACATATTCTTATGTCATGTTCAGGAAACAAATCAGCTAAGGTTGGTATCAACAGGTGCTCTCTATGCAGCAAACCAGGTCACAATCGCGCTACATGCCCTATGGTAAAACAAGCGAAACCATCAACTACATAACCATGTCTGTAACGCCCAAACTTTTTTTATTTTTATAAATAATTAGTCCAGATCAAATGATCCCATAATCATTTAATCCTCAACGACCAATTCAGAGTGAACAACATAAGCGGAAATACTCAAACATAAACAATTCAATTCACCATCAATATCATTTCCAAATACCAAGTCTAACAATTCCATACTAACAACCTAACAGCAGTTCTACTAATCCAAAACCCATAGACAACACATCCTAATCATCCTCTTCCTCTGCCATGATTCCGCGACCACACACTTTTCATTTACCTGCAACTCAAAAGGGAAAAACAGAGTTGCGTGAGTATTATCATAAATACTCAGTGAGGCGGTCATCCCGTCTACTGGATACATAGTAAGGGAAATAGATTATCAATTCTACGCGATTAAACAACAATCCACAATATTCTATTTACCAACATTTAAACAGCATTAACCAATTTGCCGATTCTCAATTAAATAATACAATACCCAGTTCTCAACAAATAATTCATAACAATCGATAATCCGCAAGATTCCAATAAACCACATTTAACCAACGTTAAGCAATTTACCAATACATGAATCAACAATGCAGTAATCAGTTCATCACGAACACTACATCAGACAAAACAATTCAAGGTTCATATTTCCAGCGTCTAGTGTCGATCGACGCACCCACATGGTGTCGATTGACACGGGATTCACAAACACAAGCCACGCGATTACGAAAGTGGTGTCGATCGACACTACCTCTAGGTGTCAATCAACACCGCTTGCAGAAACCTAAACCGAGTCGAATCCTCTCGTAACTCGATTCCGTTTCATCGTGCGAGACAATCACGATTCAAACCACACAAAATCACACAGAACAATCACGGAACAGCCAGAACAATCCAAACTACGCAATCAAATAAATCTGATAACCTAGTAATCTATCCCAATATCCACGATCACGCACTCACCTCGCTAATCGAAGAGGAAGGAACGGAGAGCGACGAACAAACGGTCTAGAGACTCCTGATTCATCACCGGAAACGCAAGGAACTCCTCACGAATCACCACAGCCACGAATGGATGGAGAATCCTCGAGCACTCGAACCAAAACTCGATGAACAACCGATTTCCCATGCAAACTCTTTCTTTCTTCTCTCAAAACTTCTTCCTCTCTAAGAATCTCCCTTTTCTGTTCTGATTTTTTGGCTAAAAATGTCTGGAACGCGTCCCAACACCTTAAATACGGAACCCTAAGTTCCCCTAAACTAGCCTAATAACCAAATCGAACCGAAATCAAAACCCTAAGTCTGATTTCAATGTGTGTTGATCGACAGACACACTGTGTCGATCGACAGGGACCTCTCTGCCCAAAACCTTCGCAAGGCAAACACCCGTGTCGATCGACAGACACCCATTCCTATCGATCGACAGGAGTCCAGAAAAACCCATTTTGGATCACAGGCGTTAAAATTCTCCCCCACTAAACTGGATTCGTCCTCGAATCCCGACAAAACCGTTTACCAAAGACTCCAAACTTGACCCAACCCGGTCAACTATCTGAGATCAACACCCGATCTCCAAGGCTCCCGTTCAGTCTTATGTTATACACCCGTTTTCAGACATCTATTACTCTTAACTCATTCCACACCACTCTCACTTGCAGGACGCATCCCTTGAGCTATCAGTGTCACACCACTCACACGCTCGGGATGCATCCCTCGAGCTATCGATGTCCCGCACCCCTCTCACTCGCAGGACGCATCTTTTGAGCTATCGGTGCCTCGTGCCCCTTTGATTCTTAGGACGCATCCTTTGAGCTCCGGGTACACAGGGAAAGCTACACAATCCCTAGAGAGAACGCATCCTCTCAAAACAAAATGAATGAGTTGCTTGGGACCGCAGCCCCTAGAGTAATAAATTCTAAACGTATATAAACATCTATCGACTAACTACCTCTCGTGGTCAAACTCGATACTCCCTAACCCGGAATATCACCACAAACACATATAAGAACTAACGATCTTATAAAGACAGATAAATAAGAACAACTCCGTCTTATAAAAATCTCCAAAACATCCACCCACAACAACGATAAGGACCCAAAACAAAGATTTTAACAGTAACGCGCAAGTCCCTAGCCCCGAATACCGTAATACAATGTTTCTAATCCTGCCTAGGTCTGTCCAATTGATTGCACAACAATCAAACAAGAACATGTACAACCCGCTGTAGACCCAGAATTGGATCGATCGATTGTGCAACAATCAAACAAGAACATGCACCACCAAGACACTACATCCGATATCCCAGTCATTGAAACCAAACGCACAAGAAAATCATCGAGGTCTGTATTCCATTCCATCCTCATGCCACTGTCAGCTATTGATTACTCATATTTACCGTCATCATCACTCTCTCAGGACGTCTCCCTCAAGCTCTGGCTCTATATAGGAAGATATTTCCTTAGAGTAACCAACACATACGTGAACACGCACCCTGAACTAGGAATACTTTCCTTGATAACACATGCAACAGCAAAAACCTAATCTAGCAAAATGACTCTACACCTACCGAACACTTAGCCAACATAACCAACTTCACCGAAGATCCAAACCACAACCTCGAAGCACAAAACCAAACCAAACTCTTCGCAAGCCCCAAATATCTATTCCTCTTAACTCAGTCCACACCTGGCACCCATAGGACGCATCCTACAGCCCATCAGGAACTAATACCATTTGCACTCTCAAGACGCATCCCTCGAGTCAATGGTATATAGGAATCTCACATCCCCACACAATACACAGGAAAGCTTACCTCTCCTCACAATACATGAGTTATTCGGGACCGCAGTCCCAAGAGAATTAAATACCAAGCACTGAACACCGAAACTGAACTGCCTAATAAGGGCCTTAAACCACTCATGCCGCCTCGACGCACACAACCTCCAGCCGATACCTTGCCCGTCCCGTTCGAAGGGACTTGAACTGAACTGACTGCTTCAAAACAACTCACGACTTGGATTCCTCTCCTGAACACCACAATGCTCTATGCACTCCTGCACGCGTGATGACACGCAATTCCTGCTGATTTTTGATCATAACTCCGCTTCCTTTGATGACCCAGGCAAACTTTCGATAAACTGAGACGCTCCTTGCTCGCTCTGCACAATATCCTCCTAACCCAGACTAGGTCTAACGAATTGACCGCACGACAATCAAACAAGAGCACTCACGATCAATCGTAAACCCAAGATTGGATTTCTCCACGCGCCATAACCAACCAAAACTTCCTTGAAATACTGAAATGCCATCCGAGATAAACCGTGAAACCTTTGGATACTCCCATCTCACTTCTCGCAACAAACCGGCTCTCCACTAAACAGTACTGCTCGACTCTGCATCCAGCTTTTGCTCCTGATTCTCTCCCGAACCAAACACCATGAACCGCATGCTCATCAGGATCCCTCGAATACTCTAAGATATCCACTATGCATACGATAACAAACGCGTCCAGGTAATCCTTGATCACGACGCAGCCTCTTGTGCTTACCGAAAGCACATTAAACAAACAAAAAGCATAACCACAACTCAAAATGACCAAAACTTGCCTAGTTTTATCCAGAACTCAAACATAGGCCCAGCCTTACCAGCGATACTTTGACTCACAACCTGAGCCTCCTGAACCGTCTATCACAGACCAAAATCTTGACTGCTCCAGCCAACACTACACGAGATTTCCTACTCGCTCCACAACTGCCCAATAAAAACCAAAAATCCTGGCCTGACATGGCCGATACTACCCGAGATCCTTCCCCGACCTCAGAGGCTCCCTCTAATCCACACACGAAAATATACCGCTCGCACTCTCGGGACACATCCCTCGAGCCAACGGTATCTGGGGATCTCACATCCCCGCAAGAGATCTCACATCCCTCGCTGCTTATTCCAGGAACACGCATCCCAATAAGCACACAGGAGAACACACCTCTCCTCTGATTAGAGCCGCCTCACGTGGTAAAGTCACAACATTCCCATCCTGGGATATCCTCAAAGCAACGATCCACACTGGTCCACACATACAAACACATCACGAACCACACATCTCAAAACCATATGAAAATAAATAAGGAACACCATCTTATAAATTTTTAAAAAACGCAAATCGTTTCAACACCAACGAAATACAATAAAAACCAGAAACACAACACCAAGCTCAAACTCTGAAAACGGAAAACAAAACCGAGAAGAACACCAAAACCAGCTCAATCCTCGAACTGCTCCTCTAGGCCCTCGACCGCTACAAGAGCCTCCACCAACTCTGCTCTCGAGGCATACCTGGAAGCCATGCCAGGCTTCTTCAGCTCGATCCGAAGTCCTGCCACGAACTCGCCCATCTGGGCTCGCTCCTCATCCATGTCGCTACTCGCATAGACCACCAGCCTGCTGAACTCAGCATCATACTCACGCACTGATCGGTTGCCCAAAACCAGACTATGGAACTGCAACTCTAACTGCTCCACAGCTTCTTGAGGAAAATATATGGCATTAAACTCGCCCACAAATTCTCCCCAAGTCCACAATGTTCGCCTTCTCCTGGCTTACACTCCTGACCACCAGAGATAAGCATCGCCTTCCAAGAACTCCACCGCTTGATCAACACAGAACTCATCAGGACATCTGAGAATACGAAGCCTTCGCTCGACCCTCAATCTCCACTCATTGGCTTCCTCTGGCCTCTCACCACCCGAGAATGACATAGGCCCCATGAGCACCAACTCGCTAGACCATGCAAGATACTGCTCCCTCCGGGCCACAACTGGAGTCTGCACTGGCACTGCACCCGATATTCGCTCCAAAATCAAGGCTAATATCTTGGACACATGATCCTCCGGATCCTGAACTCCGCCTGAAGCACCACCTGCACCTGGGTCTCTTGCCGCATCAGCAGCTCTAGCATTTACTCCTGCACCCGCTGAACCATCCGATACACTAACAGCATCCTTTGAAACCTCCTGATACGACGGTGAAATAGCCACCTGCTCCGACGACTCACTTTGAGACTCCCACTCAAACAACAAAGACACACGACCCCGTCTACTGGATACATAGTAAGGGAAATAGATTATCAATTCTACGCGATTAAACAACAATCCACGATATTCCATTTACCAACATTTAAACAGCATTAACCAATTTACCGATTCTCAATTAAATAATACAATACCCAATTCTCAACAAATAATTCATAACAATCGATAATCCGCAAGATTTCAATAAACCACATTTAACCAGCGTTAAGCAATTTACCAATACATGAATCAACAATGCAGTAATCAGTTCACCACGAACACTACATCAGACAAAACAATTCAAGGTTCACATTTCCAGCGTCTAGTGTCGATCGACGCACCCACATGGTGTCGATCGACACGGGATTCACAAACACAAGCCACGCGATTACGAAAGTGGTGTCGATCGATACTACCTCTAGGTGTCGATCGACACCACTCTAAAAACCTAAACCGAGTCGAATCCTCTCGTAACTCGATTCCGTTTCATCGTGCGAGACAATCACGATTCAAACCACACAAAATCACACAGAACAATCACGGAACAACCAGAACAATCCAAACTACGCAATCAAATAAATCTGATAACTTAATAATCTATCCTAATATCCACGATCACGCACTCACCTCGTTAATCGACGAGGATGGAATGGAGAACGACGAACGAACGGTCTAGAGACTCCTGATTCACCACCAGAAATGCAAGGAACTCCTCACGAATCACCACAGCCACGAATGGATGGAGAATCCTCGAGCACTCGAACCAAAACTCGATGAACAACCGATTTCTCACGCAAACTCTTTCTCTCTTCTCTCAAAACTTCTTCCTCTCTAAGAATCTCCCTTTTCTCTTCTGATTTTTTGGCTAAAAATGTCTGGAACGCGTCCCAACACCTTAAATACGGAACCCTAGGTTCCCCTAAACCGGCCCAATAACCAAACCGAACCGAAATCAAAACCCTAAGTCTGATTTCAATGTGTGTTGATCGACAGACACACTGTGTCGATCGACAGGGATCTCTCTGCCCAAAACCTTCGCAAGTCAAACACCCGTGTCGATCGACAGACACCCATTCCTATCGATCGACAGGAGTCCAGAAAACCCCATTTTGGATCACGGGCGTTACAATGTCCGTGAAATGGTTAGAAAGGCAATTAGTTATTTTACAACCTCATTATTTATGGGTCCCATATTTTATTTAGCTCAAACATTATGGTTGGTTTTTTTACGGAACATACAATGTATAGTACTATACGACAGCTTATGTCGTTCAGTACATGTTGTATTTTCTGCTTACTCTCTGCCCATACCTAACTTTAGTATTTTTCGGATGTAATGTCCCTTGTGGACGGGATTATATGGATATATTTCGGGCTTTCTTATTTGAACTTCTCATGGTCTCCAAACCGAACCTTCCCTAGATCAACAAATCTTTGTTACTTTTGTCCTCGAAATCAACATTTTCGTCATATTTGTTTGCGGGGTCCCTTCATGAAAACATGATTTTTTCTATCTTCCCTTCAACTCCGTTAACTATGTATTGTGTCCCGTGGACGGGGTGTAGTGGATGATGTTACCTAACAGTGTATGCACCACATAATTTAACTTTTCAAGGTAGCATTCCTAACATGTGTGGTATGTTTAGGAGGGAAATTTCCTGCCGAATACTGTGCACAATTACGTTTACGCATCCCCATATGTACATTAACGTCCAGTTAATAGGTGGTTGTATATAGGTGGATACTTTAACCCCTTTAAAGGTTGGATTGTGAATTTTACAATTAAAAAAAATTGGTTCTTCAAAGGGAGAAACAAAAAAAAATCCTCCACCGCTTACGGTTCTTATTGCCAAATCAACCACATACCCAAATCCTTCAATCAGTAAAACGGGTATCATGAGCAACATCACCAACGAATCGACTCATACGACCAGAGCGAGAACTTCACTTGCGGTTGTAGGTCTGCCTACCACTTGCTGGTGTGTTGAAAAAGTTGTGACGAGGTTCTCCAAAACTCAATGGAATCCAAATAGGCGATTCTTCAGATGTCAGTTTGCAGCCTTCAATAAGGTCAACTCGTTAACACTTAATGAATTCCTTACTTATTCACTCAGATATGTTCACTGGTATCTTGTTCGGCTACCTCAACCTATCGCTGTGTTTTTGCAGTTGGTAAATGACGACCATTACTTCAAGTGGGAGACAGACGTCCTTTTTGAGATGATTGGCTCTTTACAGCTGCAAGTGGGAATATGTGCAAATACTATAATTAACGCCAATGCAAGTCTCCTCCAACCAGACATATCCTTAGAATTTCTCAACTCTTTACCCAAATCACCCAACATAGTGTGTTGATCACCACATATAATCTTGTTCCACACCGGATCTTTCTTCAGTTTGTTAGCAGGCATAATAGGATCTACCTCATGGTTATAGTCCTCTGGAAAATCACCACAAGGGAGGCCAGTAACCTCCCTGAACTCCTCCAAAGCGAACCTCATCAGTTGTCTACCAAACACTGTCCAAAACTCGAATTTTTTCCTCGTGATCAACTGCCTACTAAGTAGAGCATGGATTAGTTTGCAAGACATAGGACATCTACGAACAGGCAGATCGAAAAGAACACCCAAAGCAGAGTCTCTGATAATCTTGAATTCGTCAGACCCTTTGAGAACATCTCTTACAAATGTCAGTAGATCTGGTTTCGAATACACATTCAGACGGGAATTTGGATACCTATCTGTCGCGAACAGTCTTCCAGGGAGCCGCAAATCACAGCCTCCTCCACTATTGTTACCTGTAAGACCAATTCACACCATCAATGTCAGGAAACTTCAAAAATTAATGCAATAAACATCTGATTTTTGGATTTTTAACCCAAAACGAGAATGTGTTACCCTCTAATTGCTGCCCACCGGCGTCACCAATAACGACCACGAACTTCACTTAAGCGAAATTATTGTCACTACGTTTTGTTACCGTCGTGTAGAATGGACGATCTACAAACCTTCAACTTTTCAGTTAACCCACCAAATTAGGGTTTTTACTGTATTAGAGGCGAGTTGGTAGATATTTATTGTCAATATTTTTAATAGAAAACGCAGACATATAATCACAAGCTCGGATTCTAACTAAACAGCCCGAACTCAGTTAAAGAGTGTTTATGACAATAACCTGTGGAAAAGTACACTAGTCTTAAGAAGTATGCTTTTTGGAATCAACTTCTTAAAAAGTATCTCTATGAGTAATAAACCCATTTATTTATATTGAAGTAAAACATTAACGTCAAAGAGTATCTTACCGTAAGTTTTATATAATTCACATAATTTCAAAATTTCTTTTAATAATCTAAAACAAAAAATAACTTTATGATTCTTAAATCTTGAACACTAGTTAGTTACTTCAATCATTATATCATTTATTTATAATAATTTTTAACATTTAAATTTAAAATAATTTCAGTTGTCAAATTTCATAAATTTTCTAGATAGTTTACAAAAGATGTTTAATAACACTAATATTCATATTTATATAAATATCATTAATCTATATGAATTGATAAGAAATGGAGAGAATTTTCAAGAAATACTACTTTTGACATGCCATTTTACAAAAATGTCACTATCACAATTTCCAATTTTCAAATCATTTATGTTTGGGTTAAATATATTATATTAGAGTTTAATTTTTTTTTGTTTAAGGTTTGTTATGGATCAAAACTTTTTTGAGACTGAGAAGTTTGAGATATAAAGTTTTCAAACGAATTTATAAGTGTCATGTAGGTAAGAAAATTATTCAAAAGTGGCATGTCTGTAAAAGATAATTTAAAAGTAGGCAATTTTTCAACTGTCACAAAAATGAATTGAAATCTACTCCCATTTAATTTAAAAATGTATTGTATTGTATTTTTAGTATTTTGAAATTTTCCTTTTCAAAAATGCCACTTTTTAAATATGCGACTATTCTAAAATTTTAATTTAATTTATGTTTGAGTTAACTATGTTATATTAGGATTTAGTTTTTAGAGTTTAAGGTTTCTTAGCGATCATAGTTTTTTTTTAATTGAGGAATTTGAGATGTAAGGTTTGTAAAAGACTTTATAAGTAGCATGCTTGTTAAAAAATAATTCAATAGTTTAAATTGTACATTTAATTTATGCAAATAGTAATAGCATTATTCAATTTTACAATATATTTTTCTAAACCGCTTTTACCGCTTTTCACCAATCAAACAATTGTTTTGAACCGCATATCAATTGTTTACCAATCAAACAATATTTTGTCTCGCTTTCTTTACACAAACCGCACTTGTCCCGCAAATACAATTTTTCTATAAAATCAGCAGTTATACCGTACCGCACTGCACAATTAGTTTATCCGCGCCGCTTATTTTAGTGTTACCATTCGAAGCCAAAGATAGATAAATTATATGATAGTATTGATCCGTTTAATATATTCTTGAGCTTAGAAATTATTTTTATAATGCATCTCTTTTTTTAAAGATATTTTGTTTGGTTGGCATAAAGTGATAAAAAA
Organism: Draba incana; assembly: GCA_963576765.1. Lineage (NCBI taxonomy): Eukaryota > Viridiplantae > Streptophyta > Magnoliopsida > Brassicales > Brassicaceae > Draba > Draba incana. Next base: position 10,913,740 of record OY755203.1, on the reverse strand, counting down.
TGTGTTCGATAGGATGTTGAACTCCTCTTTCTTTTGTTCGAGTTAGGGTTTCTTCAACTATTTTAATTAAGAAAAAACCTTTAGTTATCTCTTTCTTAACCACAACTATCAATAAATTTGTCTTTCAAAACATTAGAAATAATGTATGGAACTTTAAATTGGTTACAAGAGTTTGGAAATATCAATAAAGAATAAGAATATCTTTGCGCTCAATATGATTGGAAGACTATAAGACACAAAATTTGAAATTCAACGGGATTAAATTAAAGGGTAGAGATGGTGTTTTCCTTAGCTAATTATTGAGATGAATTTTTCAAAAAAAACAAATTATTGAGATGAATACATGGCCATGATTAGGTAATGATCCATATCATGTAAATAGTGTTTTCCAGAAAAGTTTTTGAAGTTGTATTTGAAAGGACATTAGTTGGCACGTGTTTGTCACGTATGAAGATTATTATGAGTCTACTTAATTTGAAAGACAACTTGGACTTGGCAGGATTTGGGAAACAATTGATCGTAAGCTCTTTAGCCGTATGGGATAAGTTTTAATCACAAAACCACATACAACATCATAAAATTTTATATGAATCATATTGTACATAGCGAAATATTCATAAAATTCCTTTAGACTAGATTTCTTCAATGTTTGGATGGAGAAAAGAGAAATTACTTTGCTCAATGGAGACAAAGAGACATTGTAGAAACAATATTGTTTGGACTTCAGATATAGCGTTTGGAAACGTAGAATGATTCAAGTTATTCCCTCAAGTAAATTATGAATATCTAGCAAAATTAAGCACATATCAATACAATATATATCATCAACCTATGTTGACAAAGCTAGTTACATGCACTAATGGAGATTTTGTTAGATAAAGTACCTTAATATTATCTATTGTGTTATTTTTAATCCAAACACCTATAAATTTATTTTTTTTGTGTAAAATTAAACTGATAACATTTCTAAACTTTAAATCAATATGTTTTAAATTAGAGAAAATAATTTTATATTGATTACATTTAGATTGTGATATTTATATGAATGACAACTCTTCTAAAATAGTGCATATGTTTTTTTTTTCAATAAGTTACTTAAATTTTTTCTTAATGGAGAAAATCTAAATTATGGGGAACAACCAATTTTTTTTTTTCTAGTTAATTTAGAGTAAACAAGTTTTTCACAAATGCTTCTTTTGAGATTTTCAAACTTGGTGTTATAGATTTTGAAAATTATGACTATTTTGTATTATTTATTGTATTTTAAATTGATATACCTTATGATTATTATGGCATTCAATAATAAAGGAAAGTTATATGAACTTGTTGATGTAATTTATCTAATTGACCTAAATATCTCATTTTCTCTGATTTTTCCATTTTTCTCTATTTTATAAATTGCCTTTTTCCCTAGAAGGGAAGAAATGAATAAAAAACAAACGAATTCTTAAAAGAAAAAGGAAAAAGAGAAAAAGATATAAAAAGATCTAGAGTGTTCCACTCCACAAGACCTTGAACAAAAGCAAACCCAATTTTACATAAATTACAAGTCTTCTTCAAACAGCAGCCACAACAAACTCCGTCTCCTTCTCCATTGAAAGAGACTCTCGATTTCTTTTCTAGGGTTATTTTCGATTTTAACGACGGAGAAGAATCATGTTCGGAAGAGGACCTTCGAGGAAGACGAGCGACAACACTAAGTATTACGAGATCCTTGGTGTTCCTAAAACCGCTTCACCGGAAGATCTCAAAAAAGCTTACAAGAAAGCCGCCATCAAAAACCATCCCGATAAGGGTGGAGATCCAGAGAAGGTTTGAATTTCTTCAATCCCCTTTTTCGTTATTGCCCAGATTCTGTGAATTTGGATTTGGGAAGTCTTAGTTTGATTTGAATTCTCCGATCTATAGAGATCTTCGTTAAAACAATTCTGGGTTTTCCCGATTCGATCTGAAATCTTCGAGTTTTAGGTCAATTGTTATTAAAAGTCAATTGCAAAAAAAAAAAAAAAAAAAAAATCTTCTTTTTAGATGGTAGATTTTGTGGTTAATAGATATTTCTCCAAGTTTCTTGGAAACTTAAAAGAGTTGTTTGTTCTTGTGTTCTGATACTTAGATTTGATTTATCTTTTGGTATTATAAATTTCCAGATTGCAAAAATATCTTGTTTTGGCACTTGAGAGAGTAGAATTTATTGCTTTGGAGATTGTTATTACATTGAGTATATATGGTTAGTCTGTGGAAACCTGTGGTCTTGATCAAAATATTAAATAGTATGATACCATATCTCTGCAGTTCAAAGAGCTAGGTCAGGCTTATGAAGTTCTTAATGATCCGGAGAAGCGTGAAATCTACGATCAATACGGTGAGGAGGGGCTCAAGGATGGACCTGGTGGACATCATGCGCACGACCCGTTTGATATCTTCTCGTCCTTCTTTAATGGTCATACAAGCCCATTCGGAGGTTAGTCTCTCAAACAGTGCTCTGCCCATAAATCTCTTATATTTGCCTTTGAAGAGATGATAAAGGAAAGTACTTTTATTTTAATTTGTTTTTTTTTTCCTGAGTAGGTAATAGCAGCCGGGGAAGGAGGCAGCAGAGACGTGGAGAAGATGTTGTTCACCCCCTGAAAGTTTCCCTAGAGGACCTTTACCTCGGAACAACTAAAAAGCTCTCACTTTCTAGGAAGGCTTTGTGCACCAAGTGTAAAGGGTTAGTGCATTAATACATTTAGTCTTTTACAGTTGTGTTTCTGATCATGTGTGTATTGGTTGGTGAAGTTGATCTTGTATAGTTCTTCACTGACATTATCTCCTTTATGATTGCAGAAAGGGTTCAAAGTCTGGAGCTTCAATGACATGTGGTGGATGTCAAGGTACGGGAATGAAGGTTTCGATCAGGCAATTTGGACCTGGAATGATTCAGCAGATGCAGCACGCTTGTCATGACTGCAAGGGTACGGGAGAGACCATCAATGACCGGGATAGGTGTCCACAATGCAAAGGAGAGAAGGTTATCTCTGAGAAGAAGGTGCTTGAAGTAGCTGTGGATAAGGGAATGCAGCACAGTCAGAAGATCACAAAGACTGGACAAGCAGATGAAGCGGTATGTTATTACTCGATTTATCCTTGCTTTTTATCATGATGTTACTCGTCTATTGACTCTAAACGTTTTCTCTTCTTTTTTTTTTTCATTTGGAACCAGCCTGATACGGTCACTGGAGATATCGTGTTTGTCATTCAGCAGAAGGAGCACCCAAAGTTCAAGCGAAAGGGCGATGATCTCTTTGTGGAACACACCCTCTCTCTAACCGAGGCCCTGTGTGGCTTCCAGTTCGTCTTAACCCATTTGGATGGAAGGCAGCTTCTCATCAAATCCAATCCCGGGGAGGTCGTCAAGCCTGGTACGTATTTTACTCGCCCATTCATGATCATCACTCTCAAATGTTTTTAAACACTTGTCTTATTGTTGTGTATATTTGGTTGTTGATAGATTCATACAAGGCGATAAGTGACGAGGGAATGCCGATATTCCAAAGACCCTTCATGAAGGGTAAGCTGTACATCCACTTCACGGTTGAGTTCCCTGACTCGCTGAGCCCGGATCAGACAAAGGCCATTGAAGCAGTTTTGCCAAAGCCAACAAAGGCTGCTCAAATGAGCGATATGGAAATAGATGATTGCGAAGAAACGACTCTGCACGATGTGAACATTGAGGACGAGATGAGAAGGAAGGCTCAAGCTCAAAGAGAGGCTTATGATGACGATGACGAAGGCGAAGGCCCAGGCGGTGCTCAGCGTGTGCAATGTGCCCAGCAGTAATCGGCATGCGCATTTTAGCGATATCCAGCATTTGCTTCTTTACTGCTTCGTTGTATCATTTTTTAGACTTTTCCATTTCCGTGGGAAGAAACTCGCCCTGATTCTAATCCTTATTGCAATTTTTTTCAAAATAAATTATTATAGTTTTCGAGATTGTCCTCAACAATTAAATGTCTGAAATAAAGCGATTCCTACCAAACTATTAGTAGTAATAATAGTTCAATTTCTGAGGGCTAGGTTGAGACTAGGTTTAGGTTCCTTAAGACAGAAAAAGAATGTACAAGGATTTGGTTTGGGTAATACCAATATTAGCAGCAGCTATAATTTGGACCTAAGCTTAGTTATGGAGGATTAGAAATATATAATGATCATTGACAGTCACTAGTAATTGGTAGAACTTAAAAGAGAGGATTCTTGAATAAGCTAAGAAATATAATAAACTACCAGTTAAAATATCAGAACTTATATATAGCATTACTGATGCTGCTTTATATCAAAGACTAGTACAATGCTACTATATTATACTCTATTACATTTAGGATCTATATCAAATGGTAAAAACACTGAAGATAAATGAGGAACACATTACATCGACCAACGAACGCAATTCAACTTCACAGACAAGGACTAGTATTTATGTTGTGACATCAATCTTCTTCTGTAGATACCGGTATACATGTGTGATTGAGAATGAAGGGTGCTCGTACCTCGATTTTATGCAGAGTCGAGCCACGGCTAGAACTTTCTGGAGTTCTCTAGAGTTATAGTCGTTACCTAAATCTGGATCAATCATCTTATCAATGGAGTTTGCAATGCACGAGTGTTGTACCCATTCGATCAAGTCTTCTCCTTGTCTGTCTGATGATTGTCCTGTGATCAGCTCCAACATCAACACTCCTAGTTGAAATATCACGTTTCCACATTCTTCATCCGCACATGATCCTACACACACGTTTATTTTAAACCGTGAACAAAGCGCGGAAAAGCATTGAGATCTTGGGAAGAAGAATAAGATTCGGTTCTTACCATTCGAGCAAGAATCATTGATTGTTTTGGGATGGCTTTGCGAGTGTCTGTTGACACGGATATCTGAAATCTGTGAGATGAAGATTTCAGTAATAGATAATCGGTTTGTCTGTATCGGAAACTTTTGTATCTTAGAACTTACTTTGGGGGTGAAGTTTTCATCCAACATGATGTTACATGAGTTCACTGAAACATCATATATTTTTGCATCACTACTGCTGAAGATTAGCAAATATTCCTGCGTTTAAAGAGCCGATTATATCATTATCTTACCCCTTTTAATAGTATAATTCGTATGTTAAGTAAGCAAGAATACTCATATAACACTCCATGATTTTAAAAAGCAACTTACTAATGCAGCTGCAACTCCAATAGCTATTTGGATGCGAGTCTTCCAGTTCAAAGGAGTCTTAAGTGGATCTATCAAGAGAAAGAGTCAAAGATCCAATACAGGATTTTGTTTTGATGTTAATGTTTTGAGGGTTTTTACCATTGAGGTGTTCTTTCAAGCTTCCGTTTTCAATGTTGTCAAACACTAGCAGCCTGAAAAGGAACAAGAAGATATCAAAAAGAAAACAAACAAGTTTTTTTCTTTCTAAAGTTTCAAGAAACGAACGAAACCTCTTGCGTCCAGTGCAAAATCCACGAAGTGTGAGGAGATGACGATGACGTAAGCGTCCTAAGAGTTGCACTTCCTCGTAAAACCTTTCTCGTCCAAGATCGATAGAGCTCAGTTCTTTGACCAAAGCTACTTCGCCACCTTTGAATTTGGCTCTATACGCAGACCCGTGATGGTTGCTGTAAATAATCTTACGGAAACCTTCTGTTGCTTTCATTATTTCCTTGTACCCGAACCGTCTCACAAATTCTATTCTGCCTGTGAAAATGGCCCAATTGGAAGAAGTTGTATCAGTTTCTCTAGAAACATAACACACAATACAAAGAAATTGGCTTAGCTAGTAAGAAACTGAGGAATTTCAGTCAAATACTACTTGAAATCAACCAAATAAACCAGATACTACCACATATAATCCTACTATAGAGTTCATCAACCTTAGAATTTAATAGAGTCTCGCATAGAGCTCAAATCAAGTCACTCAAATAGTTCATGAAACTGAAAATCTTCTATATGAAACCAATTGGGAATACATTTTTTTGAAATTAGTATGTGATTAGAACAGAATACTGTATTAGCAGAATATAGTTCCTGAAACAACTCCACTATTCACCAGAGCAGGCATAACTTATAAACCCTAACAAGCTATTTGACATCTATGTACTAGAACATTGATTGATTTGAGTAAAACGAAAAGGCAGCACAGAACAAAAGAAAGTCAAAATCCAGTCCATAATAATGGAATCAACTCTACGATCATCTGAAACTGACGATAATCATCACGATGAAAAAATTTCCGGTAAACGAAGGAAGTTCCGGCGAAATTCTGGCTTACCGGAGCGAGAACGACGTAGCCACTCAAGAAGAAGGAACCGGATTCTACGGCTCAAGCGAAGTCGATCATCCATGGCGACACCTTTCTTCAATGATTCGCGAGCTGTATCTTTCTCTCTTTTCTCTCTCACTCTTTGAATCTGCTTTTTGAAATTGACGAGAGAGAAGATTGGAGAAATTTTGGATCTGATGCTTTTCTTGGAAGTTTTGGGGAGTGTCAGTTGTACAAAGCTGAGCTGTAAATCTCACACGCTTTTCTTCTTCTTTCCTTTTCCCACTTTTTTTATTACTCTTGCTAATCATAACGGTTTTCTTAATAGTAAACTAATTTACCTTTATTATTCACTCTTGTTTGCTTCTTTGTTAACAAAATCAAAATGTTTGTGACTTTCTTAAACAAAAATGCAAAGTTTAGATTTCGATATAGTCATCAAAGGCGAGGATTATTTTTCTACTAAATACACATGTGAGCAGATTTTATTACATTGGATAAGTACGAACGGGAATTTCATTTGTGGCCCCAAACTTTGGACAACATGTCCATTCATTCTTCAAAATTTTAATCTTGTCTACCAAAAATTTACAACTATCGAAAGTGTTACGGAAACGTATTGGGCTTAGATATTGGGCCGTGTATATAGTTTAGCTTGCTTATCAAGTTTGTCGAGGGTTTCACATGTACTTGTATAAATACGATTGTAAGATATTTTAACTTGTAAACCCACATGGAATCAATTGCGGTTTTACCAGGCGGAAGCGATGTAATGTCCCATGTTCCATTTAACTCATGAGCACCAACTTCATCTTTCATGGCAAGTCGCCACCACTTATCTTTCACTGCTTCTGAATAGCGCTTAGGTTCAACACTAGCAGTCACTGCTGCAAGAAAAGCTTGATGCGACGGTGAGAAATTCAGATCAGAAACATACTCATCTAAAGGATACAATGACTTACTAGGAATCGTTGGAGAGGACGATGATAGAGAGACGGGTGGAGAGAGATGGGGGTCTTCTTTGCACTTCGCATTATAAACAATGTAATCGTTGAACTTAGCCGGTTTCACCCGTGGTCTTTGTCCTCTGCCTAAAACCTCATCCTCAGAAACTGCATCAGACACTACTTCAGACACTGTTTCAGAAACTGCAACAGGCACTGCTTCAGGGACTTCTTGAGAAACTGAATCAATGAGTGGAACAGGAGAAGTATCTAGCGCCGGTGGTGACAATAATGTTGGTTCAGAAACAATTACAGGTGACTCCCCCTGGGTTGTAACTGCCTCCTCTACACTAGGTGAATCCGAAACTTGTTGGAGGAACCAATCATCATCATGAAAAAATGGATCGACAACCGGAGGAGAAACATCAAGATTATGAGAAGCATGAGAAGGAGGAGCCATCGGAAATGTGTTCTCATGAAAAACAACATCTCTCGAAATAATAAATTCTTCTTTGTCAAGATCAAACACTTTCCATCCTTTTTGACCGAAAGGATAACCAACAAATAGACAACGGCGACTACGAGGACCAAACTTATCTTTATCACGAGAACGAACGTGTGTATAGCACAAGCTCCCAAAAACTCGAAGGTGATCATAGGAAGGTTTATCACCATGCAAAATCTCATACGGAGAACGACCTTGAAGCACATCTGTGGGGGTAAGATTGATCAAATGAGCTGCGGTCATAACTGCTTCTCCCCAAAACTTTGTAGGCAAGCTTGCTTGAAACAACAAAGCTCTAGACACGTTAAGTAGGTGTCGATGTTTTCTTTCAACACGACCGTTCTGTTGTGGTGTGGCAATACAAGATGTCTGATGAATGATGCCTTTCTCTCGGAAGAAACGAGAGAGACACATAAACTCCGTTCCATTGTCGCTTCGAATTGTCTTTACTTGTTTGCCAAATTGCTTTTCTGTCATTGCGCAAAAATTCTGAAGGACTGATCGAACTTCTGATTTCTCAAGGAGCAAGTACGTCCAAACCGCCCTAGAGAAATCGTCGACTATTGTAAGGAAATAAACTGCTCCACATGAAGCTTTAGTACGGTAAGGCCCCCAAACGTCACAATGAATAAGACCAAAACATTCTTTTGAATTATTTAAACTTCCATAAAACACTTCTCTAGTTTGCTTTGCCCGAAAACAAGTGTCACAAGGGCTGGGTTCAACAGATTTAAATGAAGCAGAAAACATAGGTAAAGCCGATAAAACAGAAAACGACGGATGGCCTAGCCGTTGGTGCCAACGTAATTGATCAGCCGAGCTAACAGATGTGTCAATGCGATGAACCCTTGCAGCCATTACATCCTTGAAGTAATACACCCCATCTCTCTCTTCACCTGCTCCAATCAGGGTCCTCGAGAAACGATCCTGTAACACACACAAAGTATCCGTGAGAAAAGAAAAACAATTGGTTTGTTTTAGCAACTTTGATACAGAGATCAAAGAGGAATTCAAATTGGGAATAAACAAGACATTGGACAATGTAATTCGATCGGACAAATTGAATACACCCATGTGAGTAGCGTATGTCTTGTTTCCATCGGCAAAACCAACCGGACAAGGTGAAATACTCGAAACATTGACAAGCAACGAAAGAACTCCTGTCATATGATGAGAAGCTCCCGTATCTAGAATGAGATCACCGTGAATATGCTTACCAGTCAACTTATCAGAAGAGGATTTTGTCCTCTCGGTTACCATTTGAGAGAGAGCACGCCATTGATCTTCGGTGAACTCTGGAAAGTGGACGAGTTTGAGGTGGTGGCGTGAGCTACATTTGCTCGAGCTCCTACGTTTCTGTGACTTGAATTACCACGACCTCTACCTCCTCTTGTTGTACCTCTGGAATCACCTCTACTTGTGTTCTCGGCTCTGTATTCTCCTTTAGCCGGAGCTCGCTCTTCCCACCAATCTGGAAACCCCACTAGTTGCCAGCAGTTAGCTTTCTCGTGCCCAACACGACCACAATGTGAGCATTGGTTAGGACGACGACGCTGCCCTAAACCTCCAACTTCAGAGCCTGAATCTCTACGAGCAACAAAACCCACTGCATTTTGCTGTGCCTCTCGTTCTTTCGCCGAATTGAGGCGTTGTTCTTCTCGAACTATCTTAGCATAGATCTCCCCTATATCAAGCTGAGAATCAGAGGCAATGATTCCCGTACACATTCCTCCAAAACGTGCCTCATCCAAACCCATAACAAACTGATGGATTTTCTCCTCTTCTCGATCTTTCTCAATTGATGCAAAAGCCGAACAAGTGCAAGAAGGTAAAGGCTTGTACATGTCGAGCTCCTCCCACATCTTAGACAAACGACCAAAATAATCAACCACAGGTTGACCATCTCGTCTACATGAAGCGATCTTTTCTTTAAGATGATGCACTCGCACCATGTTACCAACTGAGAACCGCTTCCTTAAATTCTCCCACAACTTGTGTGCATCGGAGATGAAAGTAACAGTCGATCTAACCCTGGGTTCAATGGAAGAACGGATCCAACCCACAATCATGGAGTTCACAGAAAGCCAAAGCTCATGATTAGGATCACTTGCTATAGGCTTCGGAATCGTACCTTCAACAAAACCTAGCTTTCGCTTCGCACGAAGAGCATTGGTCATCTCGGAACACCATTCGTTGTAGTTTTCTCCCGTTAGCGTCACCGACGTAATCAAGGACCCCGGATTATCAGAAGCAAACAACGTATAAGGCGACGAAACCTCAACACTACGACCATCAGACACCGAACTCTTCGTCGCAGAATCTTCAATTTCAACCATCTCTGTTTCTCACACAAGAAAACATAGCAAACAGAGTAAACACGATCTTCGAACTTCGAAAACAAGGAACAAGGAACAAAACGAATTTAGGTCTCAGAATTTTATTGCTCTGATACCATGTAAAGTAAGAGAATATGTTTTGTTATCCATCAAAGACGGCTATACAATCGTATTTATACAAGTACATGTGAAACCCTCGACAAACTTGATAAGCAAGCTAAACTATATACACGGCCCAATATCTAAGCCCAATACGTTTCCGTAACAGAAAGCATGATAACTAGTCATGATGGTCAACCCACTTAAATGCATGATGATGTTTCGTGTACATCAAAACTTAGTTGATACTTGTCGAACAGAGCTATACTTACTAGTTACTACTAGACTTCATTCAATTTACAATTCGAATGGTATGTATCATCCTACACCAAACAATAACAAAAATCTATATATCTATCTAAATGTATGTTTGTCACTATTAAAACCGTTCCATACCCTGTCACCATTCAAAACTTAGTTGATGTAACACAACATAACTATTTTTTACAATACGATATCGATATAGTTTTTTGATAAAGATTCAAACTCGTTTCTAAAGTAAATGTTATGACCGATAAATCATACTAAATATCTAGATGTATTTTTGTTATTATTGAAACATTCCATACCGTAGTGTCACCGTTCAAAATTCAGTTGATGTAAAACAACACAACTATCTTTTGTCCAATACGATATCGATATAGTTTTTTCTTATAAAGATTCAAATTTTTTTCTAAAGTAAATGTTATGATTTGTTGATCATACTAACTACTTTTGGAACATATTGAACTATCTTAGTTGAGATTCCACTAAAACCTATACAATGTAGATCTTATTTGATATAAGAAAAAAGAAATCTACACCACAAATAAGTATGGACACAACTTAAAAACAAGAAACTCTAGAATCTACCATGTTTTTGTTTATAAAGACCAAGCCATCGATTTATAATTGAAATTTTAACAAAAGTTTAAATCGTTAAATAGAAGAAGTATATACTTACAATTTGAATCGTTTCTTCTCTTCAAAATCTCATTCTTTCACATCATAATCTAAGTTCTGTTTAGTTGTAATAAAAGCGGACTATGAAAAGAGTGTAATGAAACATAGATCTTTGGTCTCCAAATTGTGATAATAGAATAAAATTATCTATTTGGTAGCTTCTGTAGTTTACGGCTGAAATTCATGACTTACTAACAAATATTTTTGGCAATATCATTTTTTTAGGTCGAGTTATAGTAGTTTGTGTGAGTTTTTACCGAATTACTATATATTTGGCAGAAAATGTAAAAGTTTATGTGATTTGGTGGCTTTTTATGGAGTAATTTGCATACTTTATGTTTTTTTTTTTATCAATCAAATATTAATCAGAAAATGCTTCGAGGATCGATTGCCTAACTTGAAGCATAGTTTATGATTTTTGTGGTGATTAACCATTTTATTTTTTTCATTTTTCTTTTCTTATGATAGAATGAAAATCTCATAACTTTACTTGTCTTTATGTGTTTCGTGTTTCTCTGACGCGTGCGCGAGTTAGAAGTCTTTGACGCGCGCGCGTGTTAGAGTCTTTGACGCGCTTCCTAATATCCAGATTCGACCCGGCGGCCCAATTGGATACCCAGATTCCACCAAAAATCAAAATTGGCGTATCGCTCTTCTTCCTCTTCTTCTTCTTCTTCCACGCCTTTCATCGTTCTTCTGCTTCTTCTTCCGCTTGAGTGGCTTCGGGTACGTTATTTTATCCTTTTTCAAATTTTCTGTGATTTCTGATTATCATTGAGCTTGATTTTTAACTGTTATGAGATCGAATCGATGTTTGGTTTCTCCTTGAGGGATTCGTTATTTTCTCCTTGTGTCCGCCAAGTGATTATTGAGATATCTCTGAGAAATCCTTCATATGTAACCGATTTCGGAATACTGTAACTTTGGAATTGAAAACTGTGAGAAGAAAAATTTGATATTTGTTTCTTGTATTAAAAAGAATTCAAGATTGATGATTTGTGATTTGTTAAACATCTTTTGGTCTTAGTTTTAAAGAATCTTTCAGTGTGCCTCTGCATTTCCTTGCTAAAATTTCTTGTGTTATTATTATAATTTAAGTGTTAAGCATTTGGAGCTCGTCGTCTCTGCCTGTGATTTTGGTTTTTGGGTTGCTTGATACTCCTGTTAAAGTGAGAGACTTTATAGGAACAATGTGTCTTTTCATGGATGAGTGGTGTTAGTTAATTAAGCATTGTGGGGCATTGTCATGTTACAATGTTACAATATTCTTCACTATTGGATATCGTTTGATGTTTTGAACGGTTTCAAGAAATCGATGTTTTGGATTGGTTTTGCAAGATGATGTACAATTTCTATAATCCACTTTGCATTGGTACATTAGGTTAAAGCTTTAGCTGAATTATGCTTCTCTGCTGGTTACTCTTTTAATGTCGTTACTTCTTAGTTGCTATCAGAGATTGGCGTACCTGAATTTCGTTATGAGTGGTCAACTTTGTAGGTTAGATTTGAGCGGGAGGAAAAAATGAGAAGACAAGGAAACTTTGCGGACTCACCTGCCAGTGCATACGGAGCTGGACAGATACAGAATTCCCATTCTGATTTCCAAGGTCAATTAGAGGCATTCACGCCCGAGAGGGACCAACCGTATTCAGATTCACAAGCCGAGGGTCAATGGAGATGGGAAAGAGATGGCCCAAATGTGTCAAGGTCAATGGCAACTCCCGTTTACAATGAAGGTATGTCTTTACTTACTGCGTCCGTATTCATAGTCAGCTCTTTGACACAAAGGCCAGAGCATTGTACGGCCATCATGTGATTAGTTTACTTCTTGAAGTCTCATAGGCAATGGTATTAGTGTTCAGAAGTCTTGGTAATTCAACAATCTCTATATAAGCTCCTTTATATAAGATGAGAGAAATATTGGCTGTATATTAGTTTTGGTAGATGTAATTCTCATAGTCATTAGTAAGATGGAAGACGACGATGATAGAATTCGTTTTGTAGATCCTGCATTGATTTTGTCTCAAGCTTTATTCCAGTGTTCTGTTTACACAGGTCAAGGTGTTGATTCATCGAGGACGTATTACCCTAGGCAAATGGATCCAAAATCAGGAATGGAGAGGCAAGGCAGCGATCAAAGAGCTCAACCACAACACCAAGAAAACCCGAAGCCTGGTTATGAGAATAACCGTGGGATGCAGACTTTTGAAGGTCTTGAACAGAAGTTCATGGATGATATAACAAGACTAGCGAAAGATCAAATCGAAGCAGAGGATACAGAGATTGCTAGACATCGAGAGGTTAGCACAAATTGGAAACAACTGCTACTGAAATACTCTTGTTTGGGTTTTAGTTTGTTAGTCTGAAATCTGTTAACTCTATATACAGAAAATAAACGCCATTAATACTCGGTACGAAGAACAATTAGCTGCACTGAGAGTACGACACACTGGTAAAAGAGAAGAGATCATGAGGAAAGAATCACAAGCTCGTCAACAACAATACAAGCAGCAAACCTTGGGGGTGGTAGATCAGTACCATCCAAACTCGGTTGGTTCGGGTAATCTAATGCCGTCTGGTCATCCCCAAGGGTACATTGGAAATGCTCAAGATCCAGCGGCTGTGGCGGATGCGCCATCTAGATCCTATGGCTCAGATCGGTTCGAGGCATATGGAGAGAGAGCTCGGTTTCAGGGCGGAAACAGAGATCACGGGTTCGAGTCTAGGGTTCAGTACCCTGGTGGGGCCGTCTACGACACAAACTCACGGTTCTACTGATGTGATATTTTACTTGAACATATTGTGTTTTAGCGTATGGACTCCCACTTTTTCAGTCTTTATAGATCAGTACTATCCAGACTTTGAAAATGAAATCAGGGCTTCTTCTTTTTTGTTCTAATCCTGAAGAGAGCATTTTATAGAGAAGCATCCTAAAGTGTATTTGTAGAAGAATGTAAACTTACCAAATGACAAAGCGGCTAGGGATTTCTAATTACCAGAGAGTAAACCGGAGGTGAATAGTTGATAAACCTCTTAACCGGTGAGTAGTCTCGGGAGCAACTAGTCAGATGGATTCCAAATGGGACTTGTTTTAACAACACAAACCACTGTAATACATGTCATTGTCATTAAAGATAGGTATAGGATAATAATTTGTATGAGAATAAGATAATATCACCTAAAAAGTTTTGTACAGTCACAAAAGATCGTGGTTATGCGTATAAAGTTGCTTTATTGATTACTTTATGATTACTTTATTATGTAATCTAAGTTTATTCATGAGTTATTTGGGTCATATCTGATACAACATTCTTGTACAGATAATTTTTTTTTTTTTTTGTCGATTGTACAGATAAATTTTAACAAGAGACTAATGCAAAGCCTTTTTTTTTTTTGACTAATGCAAAGCCTTGTTAATCTGTTTTATTTATTTCCCTTGTTAATCTCTTTTCAAAATTTCATATTTGAAATATCGAACCGTTGTCGACAAAAAAAAAATAAAAAAAATATCGAACCGTTTAAAATCATTACTGTACTTATTTATGTACTTTCCAAAATTATACAAAATTATTAATTTATCAGTGGAATTTGGCAAGCAAACTTAACATGATTTGGGGTTTTTTAGTTTTTTTTTTTTTTTTTTGATGAGAAGGCTGAGGGAATCCCCTCAATTTATTAAAAAATTCAAAAGACTACAAAAGAACACGTCGTGTTCGAATCCGCCGTTGAACATCCTCTTGCAACAACAGATCAACATCTACAGGAACCAACGACAAAGCATGAAATCCTAACTGTAAAGAGAAAGCATAGTTAGCTAATCCATCGGCAAGATAATTAGCCTCCCTATGCACATGAACCACTCGGACTATCCAGTCCTTCGATAAGAAGCCATAGCACAAACGTACTAGAAATGACAGAGGATACGAGTCACATATCCCTCTTGTAAGAAAACCAACCACCACCTTAGAATCCACTTCAATAATCAACCGTCGAACCTGCTTCTCCCAAACTATGTAGAATCCATAATACACTCCCCACCTTAGTTATATCATCCGCTTTAAACACTTTTTAATGCCTTTAAACTATTAATTCAATGAAAATTTAGACGTTGAAAAATTTCGGTGATCATATTAGTATTTTTGTTTGTGTTACAAACTAAAAGCATAGTCTCTTAGAACATATAAAAGACTCTTTTCTGACTGATTAAATTAGATAAACAAATCTTCAACCAAAAAAAATAAATATATTAGATAAACAAATACGTGCAAATAAATTTCATTTTCGTTATCAATACTTAGCTCGTATTATTGAAAAAAACAAAAACGATAATTAACTCCCCAAAAGAAAATTGTCAACGATAATTCATTTTGTAAAATAAAAATATATCATATAAATTTCCCTCCTTTCCCTATATCATCTTCACAATCGACGATACTTCCCCAAAAAAAAAAAAAAAAAAGAATTCTTGGCCAAATCTCTCTATTTTGTTTCCCTTCGTTTGTAGATGCTGACTGTCTGAGAAAAAAAAAATCATTTCTCATCTCCATCTCTCTTCGAATCTAGCTTTTGCCAATCCTTACTGGAGAAACAATGAGCGGTGCATCGTCGGAGGAATCTCCCGATTCAACTCCGCGGATCGATTCATTCAACGGCGAGCAGAGAGTCTACTTCGTCCCGTTGAGGTATCATCTCCTTTCTCGCTCTCTCTATTGTAACCTTCTCTGATTGGAATATTCGGCGAATCTGAATCGCATCCGAGTAACCATGGAGTTTGATTCGAAATTGATTTGATCTAAGGATTTTTTTCTGGAACTTATGGATCTTTTTCGTATGGGTATCGTGAATCTTCTCCTTGTTTGAGCTTATTGAGATGTATTGTTTCCCATAGCTAACGGAAGAATCAAATGATTGCAATTTTGGATTCAATATGTGATTTGCTACTTTTATGTTATAACTAGTCTCCAATGATAGATATTTGAAATTGAAATTTAGGTGGTGGAAAGATGCTCAAGATTCAATGCCTTCTGAATCGGTTGAAAAAAGAGAGGTCTTGTATACAGCAACGACTGGGTCGTCTTATGGAGGCCCAATGAAGTTGATAAATAATATCTTTAACTCTGATATTTTGTTTGATCTGAGGAGAGAAGGAGATGCATTACCGAATGGTGAAACGGGTGAAGCAAGCGTCTCTGGCAGGGACTTTGCCTTGGTTTCAAGTGATATGTGGCTTCAGGCACTAAAATGGTTAGTACACATATCTGATGGTTCCTTCTAGAATGACTTGAGTCAATTCTGTCACTATCCTTGTCATTTTAGTGTACATTCAATTTTATCTTGGTTTATGTCAGACTGTGTGGTTGAGTTTTTGAAGAAGATGCTGAGGTAGATTAGGAACATCTTGGTTCACTTATGTGATTCTAAATAGAATTTGCCTAGATTTTGGACATGTGTGAAAACTATATAGATTACTGTTACAATGCACGATCTCTGATCATTGCACCTATTATATTCTTGCATTATAGTTGGTAACTTTGGTGTATATGTTTGGATTTCCTGTACACTATAATACCTTCCAGAAAATCAGAAGGTGATTTCCTTGATTCTTGACCTATTACTTCTTGGTTCCCAGGCATCATGATGATAAAAATACGGAGCGAGGCGTAAAAAGTTTCTCGGCTGGAGTTGACAGAGGTGATGTGTATCCAGTACAGCTCAGGCTCACCATTTTGCCGGAAACCAATTCATTGGCCGTTAAAATTTGCAAAAAGGTGTCTTCAAACTTACAGCCCTTTTGTTTTTGTTTTTGCGTGATCTAGTGCCTTGATGGTGCCACATTTACTTGCTGCTATAGAAGTACAGTGATCGACTCTCCTCTTGAAGATGATAAAAATCTAAATTGGTTTCCTTTTCATTGGGACCTGGTTTCCATAATACTAGTGTTTAATAATTGAAATTCCCTACCAGATGAGACATTAACATGACTATAGGTTTGTAGCTCTGCCACCCTTGTGCTTAAAACGCCTGCTCTGATGAAATAGCTGAAATGAGAAACTATTATGAAGATAAGAATTTCCTGCTAGATTGTTGCTAACTTGCTATTTATCTAGAAACTTCCTGTTTTACAGTAGGCCAAGATGGACATCTATCTGAAGAGTTTTTGCTTAGTTTCTCAGTGGTTGCTGTTGTTTCTGGTTCCAAATCTTATGTTTTCCCTTATGCAGGACAATTCAGTTGAGTGCTTCAGAAGAGCATGCAAGATATTCAGTTTGGATTCTGAGCAGGTAACGTGTTCTATGCATGATCTTTTACCTACTATGTACATGATATGCATGTCACTTTATGCATATTGTATGTGGGTACACGTGATAATTCTGATACTATTCATGCAATTACAAATTTTACCCATGCTTTCGGTTCTGTAGTTGCGCATTTGGGATATTTCTGGCCAAATAACCTTGTTTTTCGAAAGTGACGTGAGGAATTCCAAGGATTGTCAACAACAAACAGATCAGGAAGTAAGTGTGACACTGTTTGAGTCAATGTGGATATTGCGTCATAGTGTGTTATTAAATTGCTTTCGCCTTATTTCAGAGTTGCCTACCCTTTTCCTTCTCTTTCCTAATTCTGTTTGATGCAGCATTTCTTATTTATCATTATTCTGTGTCCAACAGATACTCCTAGAGCTGCAGATTTATGGGTTATCAGACTCCATCAAATTAAAGGATTCGAAAAAGGAAGATGGTTCCGCACAGCAAACCAGTGGGATTACCAAAGGCATTAATGGTGGCTCAACGTTCAGATTCGGACGGAGTAATTCTTTGAGTTTTTTGGCTAAAGCTGGAGAAGCTGGAACTTTGGGGTTGACAGGCTTGCAGAATCTAGGAAATACTTGTTTCATGAACAGTTCCCTTCAGTGCTTGGCTCACACACCAAAGCTAGTTGACTTCTTTCTTGGAGAGTACAGTAGAGAAATAAATCTTGACAACCCATTAGGAATGAAAGTATGTAAAGCTTTGGCTTGCTGTATACATTATATCTCACGTGGCTGATTTATATACTCTCTTGCTTCTTAGTTAGCCTAACGGATCAAATTTTCATCTCGCAGGGTGAGATCGCCTTAGCTTTCGGTGACCTGTTAAGGAGTTTGTGGGCTCCAGGTGCATCAACAATGGCTCCAAGGACATTTAAAGCAAAACTTGGCCGATTTGCTCCTCAGTTTAGTGGCTTTAATCAGCATGATTCGCAGGTCAGGGAAAACACTTCAGTTTATAGAATTAAGTGAGCCGTCCTAATGTTTCTTCCTGTCTCTCCGCACTAAAGATCGCATATTGGGATATATTATTCATGTGTTTCAGGTTTCTTGATTTGGTTGCAGGAACTTCTAGCATTCTTGGTGGATGGACTCCACGAGGACTTAAATCGTGTAAAGAACAAGCCTTATGTGGAGGCAAAAGATGGAGATGGCCGTCCAGACGAAGAAGTGGCTGATGAATATTGGCGAAATCATATGGCTCGTAATGATTCAATAATCGTTGATGTTTGCCAAGTAAATATCCTCAGGTTCCTAATTTGTTTATATATTTCTGCCGACATTCACATTTAAGGATCGGATTTGACTTGCACATTAGGAAACTTTAGTTTGACCTCTTGTTGAAAGATGTCGGATGGCTCAAGCTGTGTAGCATTCCGGTATCTAAGTCATAGGTTTAGGTATCATTTTGATCTATGCTGCATATGTTTGAAATTTCTTCCATCATATTAGTCAGGGCTACTTTATCTTCTTGATTTGAACTTTGTGTACATAATATTTCTTTGTTCTTAAGCAAGATATTACCCTGTCGAGAACCATGTCAAGTTATTAGATTGTGCTCTATATGCAAATGCTTTTAAGATTTACTTTGCATTTGAAATGATCCTCTTTGCACTTTTAACCATCTGACCATGTCATGAACTTTTAACATCCTAGATATCATATCCTCATCTTCTTTGGTTCAGGCTTTTTCTAAGAAAAAATCCTAATATTTTCTATCACTAAGACATTTCTATGCATTTCTGGTTGCAGGGCCAATACAAGTCAACATTAGTTTGTCCTATTTGCAAGAAGGTTTCTGTTATGTTTGATCCGTTCATGTACCTATCACTACCTTTGCCATGCACTTCAATGCGAACCATGGATTTAACAGTCATGAGTGCCGATGGTGGTAGTTTGCCTGTTTCATTGACTGTTAATGTTCCTAAGTTTGGAAAATTTGAAGATCTTCAGAAAGCTCTTGTCACTGCCTGCTCTTTACCAGATGATGAGACTTTACTGGTTACTGAGGTATATTTGTATATTGTTTATGCTATATTTGATGCCATGAATCGCATTTTGGTGCATAAGCGAAACAATTGTTAACACATGCAATGGAAATTCTCTTCAATTGTATATAGGTATACAACAATCGGATTATCCGATTCCTGGAGGAGCCTACTGATTCATTAACCTTGATCAGAGATGGCGACAAACTTGTCGTATATCGGTTAAAGAAAGATGCAAACAATTCTCCTTTGGTTGTGTTTATGCATCAAAAGCTGGAAGAGTAAGTTCGCATAGAATTTAAATGTGAAGGCTTATCAATGCAAATTGCCCCTTAGCCCCACTTTTCTTTGTTTATGTTGGCAGCAACATTAATTTAAAGTTCATTACGTACACTTTCATCACCAATCGATATCTGTAGCTCTTGGCTTTACAAAATGTACATCTAACATGCTATTGTTCAATTAGTAAGTGGTTCTGCAGTTTAACTACTGTTCAGTTGTGTCGTGCATAAAATTTGGCTGGTGATACCAAAAGTCTAACCGTTTCAATGTTTTTCAGGCAGTTTATCCTTGGAAAATCAAGCCCAACTTGGAAGGCATTTGGAATCCCTTTGGTCTCAAGGCTTGATGATGTCGAGAATGGATCTGATGTTGAGAAACTCTACCTGAAATTGCTTAGTTCATTTAAAATGCCTACTGAATTCTTCACAGATAATTCTGAAAATCTGATTGAAGAAGAAGCCACTGATAAAGCAGCTACCAATGATACTACTTCAGTTGAGGATACAATTTCCACTGATGTGAAGGAGACTGCTGATGTGAAGGATACAACCGATGTGAAGGAGACAACTGATGTGAAGGAGACTACTGATGTGAAGGAGGCTACTAAGTCTCTTCCAGACCCTGTGAAGGAGACTACTGAGTCTCCTCCAGACCCTGTGTTGAGGCTTTACCTAACTGACGACAGAGGAAACTTAATAGAATCAGAAATATTGAAAGAAAATCCTGTAAATATTAAATCCAAGCGGGTGAATGTGCTTGCACGTTGGCCAGTAAAAGAGCTCGACGTTTATGATACATGTCTTCTGAGCTCCTTACCCGAGGTGTCCAAATTTGGAACTAAGAGACCCCAGGAATCTGTTTCACTTTACAAGTGCCTTGAAGCATTCTTGACGGAGGAGCCTCTTGGTCCTGATGACATGTGGTGAGTTGAGGATCAAAACCATTTCTCGTATCTATCTCATTTTTGGATTTTTCTTGATTTTGTCAGTCATTTTGTGCGTGTGACTTTTGGTAGCTGACATGAATCTTAATCGTTTTAGGTATTGTCCTAGCTGCAAAGAGCACCGACAAGCCATTAAAAAGTTAGATCTCTGGAGGTTGCCAGAAATCTTGGTTATTCATCTGAAGAGGTTTTCTTATAGCCGGTATATGAAGAACAAGCTCGAGGCTTATGTTGACTTCCCGCTAGATGATCTTGATCTATCAAACTACATCTCCTACAAGAATGGTCAGACAACTTATCGCTACATGCTATATGCAATTAGCAATCACTATGGGAGCATGGGAGGTGGTCATTACACTGCATATGTCCATGTAAGTGTTTAAACATTTATAATTACCCTCTTATATGTATCAATGCCTTAGGGATTTCAAAGTATTTTGTGTTGTAAAACTAGAGTAGACATTTATAATCTCTACTCATATTCTTCCTCTTCTTTTGTAGCACGGAGGCGATAGATGGTATGACTTTGATGATAGCCATGTAACCCCAATCAGCCAAGAAAAGATCAAGACCTCGGCAGCTTACGTTCTGTTCTATAAACGATTAGTAGAAGACAAATGAACCCAATGCGGGAAAGACAAGGAAGAGGTATCTGCAGTTTTGCCATTTTAAGGGAGGCTTATTTATAACACCATTGGCTTGATTCTCATGCACTACGAGATCAAAGATTAATGCAGCTACTGAATTTGGAAGGCTTATTTACAGTAGAGAGGGAGAAAGAGAGAGGAGAGTAGGGAAGAAGACTAGAAGAGCAAACAACCCGAGAGGACATGTTGCGGGAAATTCATATTTATTTTGACAAAAATTCCCGCTAGATTATTTTCATTAACCATATTCAAATTAGAGAGTTAAACGAATAGAGAAATGTTTTGAACAAGAAAAGCCTTTGTGGGATACTGAGTTCTAATTGTTGTTTAGTTCTTGTGTTTCGTTTTGGCTCTAGACCAAGAAAATTAAAGAAACATCTCCTTTATAACTTTTTTCATTTTGTAACGTTCTTTTTTTCTTACCCAAAGATTTTGATTTTCCTTTTTGTTTCATTTTTTGTTTTCTGTGTGTTTACAGATTATATCAACACTGTTTTGATTTTCCGGATTGAGAACTGAAGTATAGTAATTACATAATAATTAAATTTAATATGCACCGGTTCGGTTCTGAGTATAAATTATAAACCGACCGAATTTGTGACTACAACACAGAGTATTAACGAAGGTGTGACTCTTAATTAGCAACGAAGACGAAGAAGTAAGAGTTCTCTTGGCGTTGCTCAACCACCCAATGGAACTACCTACCCTTCTTCTTCTTCCTCTTCTCCCCCTTTTAAACCCTAATCTTCTCTCTACCATAACCACGGCTCCATCATGGCCTTGTACTTCTCTTTGTCTCCTGGAACCTTCGCTCTTCTCTTCTTCTCCCTCTCCTTAACGCTTTACTGCAGCGTCGATCCATTCAACCACTGCGCGATCTCCGATTTCCCCAATTTCATCGCTCACAAGGTTATCGCTCCACGTCCCGACCAAGTTCCATGGGAGAGAGATTCACAAAACTCGCTTCAGAAATCGGAGATTCTGTTTCAGAACCAGGTCCAGGGTCCAGAGAGCGTCGCGTTTGATCCTCTAGGACGCGGTCCGTACACCGGAGTCGCTGATGGCAGGGTTTTATTCTGGAACGGCCAGAATTGGACTGATTTCGCTTACACCTCGAGCAATCGGTGAGTTAGACTTGACTCAGTGAACCGAGTTCGTTCGAATGTTCTTAATTTGATTCTACTGGTGAATACTGTAGGTCGGAGATCTGTGATCCGAAGCCTTCTTCGTTGAGTTACTTGAAGAATGAGCATATATGTGGTCGTCCTTTAGGTCTCCGTTTCGATAAGAGAACGGGCGATTTGTACATAGCCGATGCATATATGGGGCTTTTGAAAGTAGGTCCTGAAGGTGGCTTAGCAATTCCGCTTGTAACTGAAGCTGAAGGTGTGCCATTAGGGTTTACTAATGACCTTGATATTGATGATGATGGAACTGTTTACTTCACAGATAGCAGCATCAATTACCAGAGGAGGTTTGTTTCTCTCGATTCCTTTTTCCGGTTTCTCGTTTGAGTTCGTAGAGTAGCTGAATTTTGCCTGGAAAGTTAAGATATGTTGAGGATGCTTCATTTGAGTTTGAGCAAGTAACTATGAATGTGTGGATGTTGCTGGTTATATATGTTTTGTGGCTGTATATTTCTACAAGTTTTCTTAGTACTAAACTCATCATTCTTGGTTATGATTTTGAACTGTGATTTCTTTCAGGAACTTCTTGCAGCTCGTTTTCTCTGGAGACAATAGTGGGAGAGTTCTAAAGTATGATCCAATAGCTAAGAAAGCTACTGTTCTAGTCTCAAATCTTCAGTTTCCAAATGGTGTGTCTATCAGCAAAGACGGTTCTTTCTTTGTATTCTGCGAGGGAGATATTGGAAGGTGAGTCGTAGTTAATCTTCGATATTGGCCAATCTCCGATGATGGGCTTATCTTGAAGTGTATATAGACATTGAATCAATTGCTTCACTAGTAGGAACTTGGTCTGTTAGTGTAAGTAGGCCTTATAACTGATTGTTTGATGAAAATTGAAAATATCCATTTGTTTGTATGCATCAAAGGATTCATTTCAGGGTCAATACAATTAGAAACTATCTCGATCCACTACAACTAAATCATCGTTTTTTCTTGTTTGTTTGGATGCAAGCCTACGGAGATACTGGTTGAAAGGCGAGAAAGCAGGAACATCAGATGTGTTTGCGATGTTACCAGGGCATCCAGATAACGTAAGGACAAACGAAAACGGTGAATTTTGGGTGGCGCTGCATTGCAAGCGCAACTATTACTCGTACATAATGGCAAAATACCCTAAGCTAAGGATGTTCCTACTGAAACTCCCAATTACCGCAAGAACACACTACTCGTTCCAGATCGGGTTGCGGCCTCACGGGTTGGTGGTAAAGTATAGCCCAGAAGGGAAGCTTGTGAAGGTATTGGAAGATAGTGAAGGGAAAGTTGTGAGATCAGTAAGTGAAGTTGAAGAAAAAGATGGGAAGCTTTGGATGGGGAGTGTGTTGATGAACTTTGTTGCTGTCTATGATCTCTGATTACTTCACTTACACGTAAACGACTTCTCTAGGTTTCTCAATTTAGCACATTCCGAGAACCAATATCAAAGGCATTTCTTAGCTCACAACAAACAATAAAAGACATATAACGAAACTAAATTATTAAATCCGAACCAATCTCAGACGTTATTCTCCGACGTTAATTTTGAAATTGAAAATTGATTTCTTCCATTGAACACGCCTCTACATTTCTCTCCGTACGTCGTCTCCGGGGAATTGGAATTTATATCATCGCCACGCCAAAGACGACCCACAAAAAAACAGTGTAAAGAATGGAACAGTGTTTTGGTAGGTGGAGATGCTAACTGTGTAAAGAAATGGCCATTACTTTGTCTCTTAAAATGATTTTTTTTTGTTTGTCCATTTGGGTCATATATACTCCATGCTTCTGTCTTAGCAAAAATCTGGCTTGGTGTCTCCTGTTGAAAGGATAGGATCCATTGTTTTTCCTACTTGCCTGTTCTAAACACCAATAATCTTATATGATTTGGCTAGGAATTTACGCGTAAATGAGATAGCTGTTGATCAACTAAGTGTTCTGAAAGGGTCACGCTAAACATCGAGCTAGCTGGGACATATTGCTTGGTCTATTGTGAGTGAAAGTTTCTCTGGAACGCCAAGAAGCATGACCCTCCACAGAAATAGGTAGAAATCTCCTAGTTGATTGTAGATTTTTTTGCTTAACACGTAACGTAGTAGTCTAAGCTTAATAAAACTGCCCCTTTCAATTTTGCCGAGTGATGTGATTTATCATCTTTCTTTCTTCTGTGTTGTAATCTCTTATCATTTGTGGCGGAGTGAAATCATTCTTAGAGCTAATTTGTTGGACTTTGTCTTATATGAAAAGAGGAGCCCTAAGACGGAGGGCTAGAGATATCTCTGTTATGCTTGTTTTTGGAACCCTAGTCATATTGACATGGGATAGAAATCCAACCTCAGCCTATCAAGTCACTATCAAAAGACACCAACTAGTAGGGAAAATAAATTTTAACAGGTGAAACATGAGGTTCCGGTTGGTGAGGCCAAAGCTCAAAAGAGAACACATATTAAAACTCGTTCAACAGACGAAGCGAGGACTGAGCAGTTAGCAGCCAAGGAAGGTGATGGTAGTACTTCAACAGCTCGCATCGCGAATCAAGGTAGAGAATGCGTGATATTAGCTTAGGAGATCCATTATTCTGAAACTGGGCATGACTAATCTATTTGCATGATATTGGGCAAATTGCATCTCGGTGAAATTATTAGTCTGAAATCTCAGCACCATATTGGTGCTGTCTCAGTATGATTCCGTTCTATGTGAAATAACAGGTTTTTATAATCTTTTTTCCAGCTTGCAAAAGGGAAATGGGTTGTGGACAATCACAGTCCTTTGTGTTCAGGATCTCTTTGCAAACAGTGGCTTGCTTCTAAGTGGGCATGCAGGATGATGCAACGTACAGACTTTGCCTTTGAAAGGTTAAGATGGCAATCACAAAGAGGAAGAGACACAACTCTTCACTTGTGTCTATTCAATTTGTATTTAATTGTGAATATTGTCTTAATGTAAATTGTCGAGAATTAAAGAGAATTTTCAGATTTTGTGTTTTGTTCTCTTTGTTTTCTTCCAACATGGTATCAGAGCCTTGTTGATTCAAAAGACCAATTGAAGGAGAAGCAATAATTCCACAAAGTTGTTTCTCTAAAACTCATGTAGAAAATTCAAGCAAAAACAGAGGTCACGGCAACAACATTAAAGCAAGTGATTCTCATGTTTGATGGAGAGGGTTTCAGGCGTATTAAGATGAAATCTATCTTAATATTGAAAAATTTAAGACGTTGATGTCGAACGGTTCCAGACAGACCGACGCAAACAAAGGAGACACCCGAGGTGGTGTAATTAAAAATTAAATGGAAGAAAGCATCAAGGAAGGAGTGAACAACATTGTTCATGATAGATTTGATAAAAGCCATTCAAGCACATGAAGATCGTGCACTTTGTGGAATTAGAACACGTATGAACGTGTGTTCAATGATGGCCAGGAGATTTTGGTTTTTAAACTAGAAAATCAACAACAAAAAAAAAGTGGTGTGATGTGTATGGAACACAATCACACAGAGGAAGCCGCTTGTTGAAAGAAACAAAGCAAGACGTTGCTTGTTGAAAGGGAACAGAGCAAGGCTACTCAACAAAAACGAGACGTCAGGTAGACTTGATGACGGTGGTCAAAAGAAGACACCAAGAACGAAAAGAGGATGCTTACCTCAAAGAAAAATGGAGCATAAGTTGGTTGAAAATAAAACCAAAGAAGGCGTAGAAATGATTGACTAGTTAGACGTCATGGAGACGTTATGGTGATCAACAGAAGACACCAAGCAAGGCTGCTTACCCCAGAGGAAAAGGGAGCAGAAGTCGGTTAATAACCGAAGAAGACGTGACGGAGAAGATTCACGCACAAGACGTCATAAAGACGTGATGGTGATCAAAGAAATACACCAAGTTGAATAAGAAAGAGCTAAACTTTTGAACGGTTCAGGCATGAACGCGTTAAGTTTAACTCGGTGAGTAAAACTCAATGAGAAAGAGTTAAACCTCTAAACAATTCAAATGTGAATGCGCTAAGTTTAACTCTGTGAGTAAAACTCAATGAGAAAGAGTTAAGCCTCTGAACGGTTCAAGTGTGAATACGTTAAGCTTAACTCGGTGAGTCTAACTCAAAAGAAAGAGTTAAAACTCTGAATTATTCAAGTGTGAACGTCTTAAGTTTAATATGGGGTATTGTCAAGGCTTGGTTGGAGAATCCCCAAGTGACTCGACAAATTCCGTAAAAAATGTTCGAGGAAGAAACAAAAAGGGTTGAACTCGGCACAATCCACGTAAGGATGTTTAAGAAGAAAGATGGAGACAACAATCAAAACCAGACATGGTCAAAGAGAAAAGGGAGAGAGAAGTAAGTTTGAAATGGAGTGGAGGGAAGACAGATTCAAACCTCCATCTTCAACTGCGTTTTTCCCGGTGACTCCGGACGAACCAGAAGTCGAGATACCCATCGTTGGAAATCTCTATCTGTCTAGTGTCGAGAACAGGTTTCGAATTCAAAATCAGAGATACAGTTCTCAAGTTATAACCATTTTCGTAGAGCCTATCCAATATGTCACGAATTCCAAAGAGAAGAGTGAAAGATCAACGGTTTCAACTACAAAGAATTCAAAGAATTTAAAGGCATCCACGGTTTGGATCATGAGAAGTACTAAGGCAATCCCTAGGGGAAAGTGGAAGGTTTACCCACATCCTTAAGGCTACACAAGGCCTAAGACAAGATCGGGTACCAAAAAGATTGTAATAACCAAAGACTGTGATCGCCAAATGGTGCAAGCACCTAAGGGGTGCGAATCAGAAGAAAGGGCACCTAGGACCACCAAGAGAATGAAAGAATTTGACCAAGCTTAGTATAAGACCGAAACTCAATTAAGGGGGAGTGTTAGTTTATAATTGAGTTTGGTATAATATTTAATTTAATTATTAAGTACGCGAGTATGTAAATTGAAGGTGTGTGTTTAATAGTTGTGACTTGTAGATTAACTTGTGTTGTTTGGTTTGAAAATCACAAAGTGGAAGAGACACAACTCTTCACTTGTGTCTATTCAATTTGTATATATGTGTGAATATTGTCTTAATGTAAATTGTCGAGAATTGAAGAGAATTTTCAGATTTTGTGTTTTGTTCTCTTCCAACATCCAAGTTCTTGAGAAGGTAAAAATATTACTGTATTCCATTCCATCTTACAGATGTGTTAAGTGGGTGTTTGCATAGAATTAGCTGCCATGAACAACGGCAAAAAAACAATTGTTGCTGCCATGTCCGTCTCTAGATATATATATTATTTTGACACTGTATTTAATTTAATTATTTATTCAAGTATTAAATTATTAAATAATTGTTGAAACAATCACGCAAATCCACGATTGCAATTGAGTCTCGCCAATTGAAAAAACGTCTCTCATATAAGATACGGAAGATACGTCCCTTATGATTTTTTGTACTTTTTCATACTTTTTAATTTTTTTATTACTTAGAGACTTTGTTACATCTCCCCGTTGGAGATGCCCTAAGGGCATCCTTATTGAAGACTCTAGAGGGTCTAAAGTGTGTGTTTTTATAATATAAAATTATTAAAATGGTTGTAAAAGGAAGAAAGAGAATGTTTTTGTGGGGTATATTGAAATATAAAATTAATAAAAGTTGAGTAAAAGGAAGAGAGAGTGTTTAAAAGGGAGAGAGAGGGATCTAATATTGGATCTTTTGGAGAGTGTGTTTAAAAGGAAAAGAGAGTGTTTAAATATAAAATTAATAAAAGTTGAGTAAAAGGATGAAAGAGAAGGTATAAAGTTGAGTAAAAGGAAAAGAGAGTGTGTGTTTTAATAATTTTATAAGGCTTTTAGACCCTCTAGAGTTGCAATAAGATTGCCCTAAGTGTTCTCAGAAAGTCTTTAGTAACAATGCATGGCTCTATTTTTCAAACCACCTTAGGATGAAATAAGACCCTGGCCTTTGTTGGAGACTCATTGGGAAGACAACAATTTCAATCTATGATGTGTATGATCTCGGGAGGAAAAGAGAGGCTTGATGTCCTTTACGTTGGACCGGAATTTGGGTTCATAACTCCTGAAGGTGGAGCTCGTCCTGGTGGCTGGGCTTATAGATTCCTGGAAACCAACACAACGGTTCTATACCACTGGTCATCTACACTCTGCGACATAGTACTGATCAACATTTATGACTCTTTAACTGAACACGATATGCATCTCGATCGCCAACAATCATTTTTACATCAATACCTTCATAAAATCGATATGTTGGTAATGAAAACATGTCACCACTGGGACCGAGGGAAGCTAAATGGTTACAGATGAGTGATGCATGTAAACGGTGTTCCCAACTCTAACAAGAAGCTAGCAGCTCTCGGGAACGCAATGAATTTCACAATCCACAGTACGGTTAGTTGGGCTGGTTCTCAGCTCCCGCGCCATCCCGGTCTTAAGGCATTTTAGAGAAGGCTTTCGCGTAGGCATTTCGTGGGCAGGGAATGGAACACTGGAGGTAGTTGGAATAACACAACCCCAATGTCTATAGAAAAAGAATTTTTGTAAGAAGTCTAGCGATTTCAGTGCGGGTCATGCAGTTAAAGGCACATGGATAAGCTTTTGGACATAACAACCTTATCTCATATTAGAGACAAAGGTCACATATTGCAGTTTAGTATTTCGACTTCATGGGGAGTCCAAGATTACCTCCATTGGTGCTTACCTCACATTCTTCCCCGACGAAGGGTAAAAAAAAAAATTATCCAGTCTGCCTTGCCATGGACGGAAAAAATACATACTAAAGGTGCCAAATGAGATTGTTGGTCATTGGTATGTGTTAAGTTTCCTGGACATCCAACTCAAAACCAATTGGAAATTAGTGGAGAGGGGCAAGTCCCTTATATTATTCGAGGTCCATCTCAACTTCAGATGTGAGACTTATCTTACACACACTCTCTAGAGATTAAGACTTTGCGGCCCATTAACCTTTACATATCCCAATACTCCCCCTCCCCCCTGAAGGAATTCGTTCAGGTTTTACCAGATTAATCTCTATTAATCAACCTAAGCGCAATTCTCAATCCTAGGATCTAGGGTTTGTAAACTTTAGAAACGATGAACGGATCTCGAATATACCTGGAGTTTGCAGCGGAATTGTTTCAGGGAATTCGAGATTCTAAGCACTTCAACCGTAGTGCCTCTACTGCTAGTCCACACGCACACGAATTGGAATCCGCCGGGATGCTAGTGCTGGTAGATCGGATCTTTCTGGGAAATATTGTGTTTCTCTGGTGGCTGCTGATAGTTTTTTTCTAAAACCCCTTAATCCAGGTCGTGCCTATATGACTCCTTATATAGGCCCTGGAGAAAACCTAATTGATCTGAACCGATTCAGAATCAATTAAGTCATTAAACCGAAATCTTTATTTCGGTCAGCAGCACGTGTCGATCGACACCATGAGGTGGTGTCGATCGACACCTCTTTTAAAACACCAAAATAATGTGCATCAAATGCACATCATTTAGATCATTACCTTAATGATTATTCCCATAAAGCGAATCCAATTTGCTTAGGTGTGTGACCCTGTAGGATCATATAATACTAGCAATGAGTTCATAACTCATAGATCATCATTGGCTTCTAGCAAAACGTAATGATCACCTAGTATTACATGAATGTCTAATCTCGACAGTACAACTATCATTAGAGTTAATACAAGTGTGATTTCAGGACATTCCCAACAATCTCCCACTTGTACTGGAATCAACCATTCCAATAATCCCTTCGTCGCTATATCTCGATCTGGCATAAGGCAAGAACCGTGTCATCCTTAATCAACCAAAATCATGTTCATCGAACTCCGATTTATACTAACAAGACAAACGACTGACATTCAGCTCGTTCGAGTGCGGCCACACATTTCTTAGTATCAAATCTTCGATGGGCCCTGAGATATTTATCTCCTGTTTTACAGGAGGGACAAATCCCATCTTGTTCCATCCCTGTTCCTTCACACACTTCATGATACACCCAATCAATGCCTTTATAGTCACTTGTTACGGATAACGTTTGACAAAGTCAAAGTGGACCAATTCATATGTAAGAAATCATGATGAACTCAGGTCTAAGGACTATACTCTATAGTCGTTATGAGAATCTCTTATGACACTTAATTTCCTGTAGAGTTCTCATCAGCGGGTCATGTCCGATCATATGTTCTCTAACATATATCTATGTGATTGACTTTAATACTCTTATTAATGACTCCATGAAACTTAGTCATCAGTCACCTCACATGCTAGTCTCGCGCGGTTGTTAGTGTCCCACATTAACAACCTCGACCAGGGACTAATATAATCTATGTCATTTATTTCTCATAGGGTTTCATGATCAAGTCCTCAACTTGATGACCTATAGAATGTCACAGATTATTTTGGGACTATCATTTAAACACATTTAAATAAAGCTGAAATCAAATTTCATTAAAATCATCAAAATATGATTACAATAACATCAAAACCATAACTTAAAACAAGACAACTCCCACTAAAATCAAGATCACATCTTAATTTCCTTTAGTCCTATAGCAGTAGTATTATTCTCGTGCTTAGGTCGCGGGAGGGGCTTGGTCAGAGGATCAGCAACATTCCCATCCGTGGGAACTCTGCTGATCTTCACGTCTCCTCTATTTATTATATCACGAATCAGGTGATATCTCCTCTCTATGTGTTTGGATTTCTGGTGAGATCTTGGTTCCTTTGCCTGAGCAATTGCTCCATTGTTGTCACAATACAATGCTACAGGTTCTAAGATACTAGGAACCACACCAAGTTCAGACACAAACTTCTTGATCCAAACAGCTTCCTTTGCTGCTTTCGAAGCAGCAATGTATTCAGCCTCAGTAGTGGAATCAGCTACGGTGCTCTGCTTGGAACTTTTCCAACTGACTGCACCGCCATTCAAACAAAAGACATAACCAGACTGAGACCGGAAATCGTCTCTGTCCGTCTGAAAACTTGCATCCGTGAATCCACTTATGACTAGCTCATCACATCCTCCATATAGCAAGAACTTATCCTTAGTATTTCTCAAATACTTGAGGATATTCTTGACTGCTGTCCAGTGACACTCACCTGGATCAGATTGGTATCTACTCGTCATGCTTAAGGCACAAGCAACATCTGGACGAGTACAGAGCATGGCATACATAATAGATCCTACTGCCGAAGCAAAAGGAATTCTAACTCCTTGACCGCTTCATCAAAACGAAGATTCCAACTCCTTGATGCTTGCTTCAATCCATAAATGGATCGATGAAGCTTGCATACTTTCCCAGTATTCTTTGGATCAGTGAAACCTTCAGGTTGTGTCATGTACACATCCTCTTCCAGAATTTCGTTAAGGAAAGCTGTTTTCACATCCATCTGCCATATCTCATAATCATAATAAGCGGCAGTTGCTAGGAGTATCCGAATGGACTTAAGCATAGCGACTGGGGAATAGGTCTCTTCATAGTCAATACCATGAATTTGCTTAAAACCTTTAGCCACCAATCTAGCTTTGAATATCTGGATATTCCCATCCACGTCAATCTTCTTCTTGAAGATCCATTTACACTCAATGGGTCTTACACCATCGGGTAAATCTACCAGGGACCATACTTGGTTTTCTGACATGGATCCCATTTCGGATCTAGCGGCTCCAAGCCACTTTTCGGAGTCAGGGCCCAACATTGCTTCTTTGAAATTCGCAGGTTCGTCACTGTCAATGATCAACAGTTCATGACAATCATTCACGAGAAAACCGTAGTATCTCTCGGGTTCGTGACGAATCCTTCCGGATCTGCGAACTTCTGGCATCACAGGTGCTGGTTCCACAACTCCTTGTGGTTCCACCTGCTGCTCTTCCTCATTCGGTTGAGCAGGTTCCTGTGATTCTCGAACTTCTTCGAGTAGTACTTTACTCCCACTATTCTTTTTGTGAAGAAACTCTCTTTCAAGGAAAGTACAATCCCGAGCAACAAACACTTTGTTCTCAGAACGGTTGTAAAAGTAGTACGCCTTGGTTCCCTTAGGATAACCAACGAAAAAGCACTTATCAGATTTGGGTGCGAGCTTATCGGTTATTAACCGTTTTACATAAGCTTCACAACCCCAAATTTTCAGAAAAGACAAACTTGGAACATTTCCAGTCCACATCTCATGTGGTGTCTTTGCAACTGATTTTGATGGGACTCTGTTTAGTGTAAACGCAGACGTTTCTAGAGCGTATCCCCAAAAGGATAATGGAAAGTCTGTGTGACTCATCATTGATCGAACCATATCCAATAGGGTCCGATTCCTCTTCTCGGAAACTCCATTCCATTGGGGTGTTCCAGGAGGAGTGAGCTGTGAAACAATTCCACACTCTCTCAGATGATCACTGAACTCTTGACTTAAGTATTCTCCTCCACGATCTGATCGAAGAGCTTTAATACGTTTGCCAAGTTGGTTCTCTACTTCATTCTGGAACTCCTTAAATTTCTCAAAGGATTCCGACTTGTGTCTCATTAGATAGACATAGCCATACCTACTAAAATCATCAGTAAAGGTAATGAAGTATTGATAGTTTCCTCTAGCACTTGTGCTCATTGGGCCGCAGACATCTGTATGTATAAGGCCCAATAAGTCACTGGCCCGTTCATTTGGTTTATTGAAAGGAGCCTTTGCCATTTTGCCCATTAAACAAGATTCACATTTCTCACATGATTCATAATCAAATTAGCCCAAAAGCCCATCACTATGGAGCTTCTGTATGCGTTTCTCGTTTATGTGGCCCAAACGACAGTGCCAGAGAAAGGTTGGGTTTTCGTCATTGGACTTAAACCGCTTAGTATTTATGTTATAATCGGGTATTAATTGGTTTAAAACGTAAAGCCCATTCTCTAATGGGCCGCTACCATAAAACATACCATTACGATTAAAAGAACAACATTTATTCTTAATAGAAAAATCAAATCCTTCTAAATCCAAACAGGAAACAGAAATGATGTTTCTGCTTATCGCAGGTACATAATAGCAATTGTTTAATTCTAAAACCAAGCCCGAAGGCAAAGACAAATGATAAGTGCCCATGGCTAACGCAACAACCTTTGCTCCATTCCCGACTCGCAGCTCCACTTGTCCTTTCTTCAGCTTCCTCCTATTGCTTAGTGCCTGCACATTAGTACAAATGTGAGCACCACAGCCGGTATCTAATACCCATGAGGTAGAACCTGTAGAAGTAACATTTACTTCAATAACATAAATACCTGGAGAAGTCGTCTCGTACGTCTTCTTCTTGTTCTTCAGACCATCCAGGAATTTCTTGCAGTTTCTCTTCCAATGCCCAGACTCATTGCAGAAATGGCACTTATCAGCATCAGAAGGGCCAGCTCTGGGCTTAGGAGGAGGCGCATGATTGTCCTGGTTCATAACCTGGACAGCCTTGCCCTTTCCTTTACCCTTGCCGGGTTTCTTAAACTTTTTGCCCCCTTGTACCATAAACACATTTGGGGCACCCTTCTTGATGTTTGGCTCAACTGTCTTGAGCATGCCATGTAACTCAGTCAACGTCTTTGTCAGGCTGTTCATGTTATAATTCATTATGAACGTATCATAGCTTGACGGCAGTGACTGCAGTATGATGTCAGTAGCCAACTCTTGGCTAATGGGACAGTCCAGTTTCCCCAAGTTATCAATATAACCCATCATCTTTATGACGTGGGGACTCACTGGAGCATCACTTGGTAGCTTGCACTTAACTAGAGATTTAACCGTCTGGTATCTCTCAGTTCGAGCCTGCTCCTGAAACATCGCTTTCAGGCTAGTGATTATCTCGATGGGTGACGCCACGTTCTCATATTGCTTCTGCAAATCTGAGTTCATGGTAGCCAGCATCAGACAAGTCACATCGACCACATCATTGAAATGCTTATCCCAAGCATTCTTTTCTGTCTGCGGGGCATTGGCACGGTATTTCTCGGGGAGAACCTTATCAAGGACATAGTCCCTTTTCTCCTGCCTGAGAACAATTCTCAGGTTCCGATACCATTCCAGAAAGTTAGATCCATTAAGCTTGTCCTTCTCAAGGACGGATCTCAAGGAGAATGTGTTGTTAGAGCTTGACATAGCTGAAACAAAAGAGGTAGAGGGTTAGTTTTGATGTTCAATAAAAGAGTAAACTTAACTATTAAGAAAACTCGCATTATATTCAAACTATGTTTCCTCTAAAGAATATAATGTTCCAAGATCCATGTTTCACTAAAATCCGAGCGAGCCACTGGCTGTTACTCGAATTATAGCTATACAGGTAAGCAACACTTTGCTAATCATATCCAATATGACTCTTGGTTGTGGATAAAACATCTTATGTTCTAACCACCTGATGTCTCTAGGCCCAGAACTTCTGATAGCCCATTCAAGTAAACCAATCTCTTCTGTCATGTAATAGTTGATGCCATGCACTGCAAGCCCATCAACTCAATTACCTACTGCCTCACTCATGTCACTACAGATACCTTGCACTGCAAGCCTATCACATAATGAAATGAGCATTAACAGCTGATAAGATCGGAAAGACATCCAGAACACTTGATATTTAGTCGAGGAACTGAACATTTAATCCTCAATACATATCATATATGCATTCAGGAACCCAATCTCATTAAATCCGGTTCGGTTATTTGATTTCAGGTTCACTAACCATCAATATGTGTAAGCTGTCGATCGACACTACCTTAGTGTCGATCGACACTTACTCTTCTGTCACAGTTCATCGAAAACCGATCAATCCAATTGAACCGGATTCGATAACTGACACAGAATTTCAATAACCGGTTTGTGTCGATCGATACTACATTAGTGTCGATCGACACTGACTAACCAGATTTAATTCTCGATAACCGGTCAATCCAATTGAACCGGATCGATAACCGGTCAATCAAATTGAACCGGGTCGATTACCGGTCGGTGTCGATCGATACTACATTAGTGTCGATCGATGCCAACCAAACCGCATTAAACCGACATTCGGTTTAATCGATCTGTTAACCGAGCACGATAACCGATTCAATCCAATTGAACTGGTTCATTGATCGTAAGGCAGAGGCAGAGGTGTCGATCGACACCACTAGGTTTCTTTCACGATTTGAGTAATTTTCACGAAAAACGATCAAATCCGAATTCAGTTCATACAGATCACTAGTTAAACCCTAACGCTCTGATACCACTGAAGGAATTCGTTCAGGTTTTACCAGATTAATCTCTATTAATCAACCTAAGCGCAATTCTCAATCCTAGGATCTAGGGTTTGTAAACTTTAGAAACGATGAACGGATCTCGAATATACCTGGAGTTTGCAGCGGAATTGTTTCAGGGAATTCGAGATTCTAAGCACTTCAACCGTAGTGCCTCTACTGCTAGTCCACACGCACACGAATTGGAATCCGCCGGGATGCTAGTGCCGGTAGATCGGATCTTTCTGGGAAATTCTGTGTTTCTCTGGTGGCTGCTGATAGTTTTTTTCTAAAACCCCTTAATCCAGGTCGTGCCTATATGACTCCTTATATAGGCCCTGGAGAAAACCTAATTGATCTGAACCGATTCAGAATCAATTAAGTCATTAAACCGAAATCTTTATTTCGGTCAGCAGCACGTGTCGATCGACACCACCTCATGGTGTCGATCGACACCTCTTTTAAGACACCAAAATAATGTGCATCAAATGCACATCATTTAGATCATTACCTTAATGATTATTCCCATAAAGCAAATCCAATTTGCTTAGGTGTGTGACCCTGTAGGATCATATAATACTAGCAATGAGTTCATAACTCATAGATCATCATTGGCTTCTAGCAAAACGTAATGATCACCTAGTATTACATGAATGTCTAATCTCGACAGTACAACTATCATTAGAGTTTATTTTTGTTCGACGACATGTAAATGATGGATCCTTTTTATAAATCAGTTGTAGGTTACTGAGCTTCACAGTTGGTTGTCCCATAGGCATGATCAATTTGGAGGTACTAAATGATGCTAGTACCAAAAAAGCTGTGCTTTTGAGTGGAACACCTGGTAATGGGAAAACAAGAGGTGGACTCTGAGTGATGAGTTAGCCAAAGATCAGGCGTTGGGTTAGAAAATATGAGGTTGGAAGAATGATTGGCGAATGTACTTTTGCGAAAATGCGGTATGCTAAGGATACTGAGACTGGAGAATTTGTGGCTCTTAAAATCGTTAAACAGGTTTTTTCATGCCTCACCTCTCGTCCACTGATATTTCTGTTTACATTTTTTGGAAGTAATATGTGGTTTCTAAAAAGCTAGATTAGTAGATTCACAAATAGATCCGTCTTCAATTTGGAAGTATGATGTGTGTCTTTCCCGTTTGCTTTTACAGATCAAGAGAAAAATTTGTACTATGAAGCTGATAAACCATCCAAATGTAGTGCGGTTGTATGAGGTATTATCTCCATGCCCCTACTTTCTCTATGTCTCTCTCTTTCCTTTGCCTTTCTTGTAGCTAGCGATAGATTAATTTGTATCTTATCTTATCTCCTTTGGCGTTTGAATCATGTATCAAATGCCTCATGTTAAGCTTAGATGTTCCTGTGTTTTACTCTTTTATCTTTCGTTTTTAACCTATGCATTAAATCTGAACTTGTGAAGAAAGATGATGGGCGCATGAAAGAAGAAGAATCCCAGAGATATTTCCAGCAGCATCAGCTTATCAATGCACTTGATTACTGCCACAGCACGGGAGTCAGTGGCGGAGCCAGAAATAATTTTTACTGGGGTGAATATATATATATAATATAATAAATAAAAATCTTACTGCTTAAACTGAATTTTAAATATTTTTGTACTATAATTTTAGTTTATATAAATAAAATTATAACTAAACTTATGTTATGGTATATTAATGTTAAGGTATATAAGTAGTCTCATTATTTTTCCATTCTGTTATGTTTTTTTATGATGATGAAAAAGATATGATATATATTTTCTTTCAAAAAGTATATTTATCTTAGGATTAGTATCTATATTAATTGATAGTTAATAATTATAAAGAAAAAAACTGTCTTAGAAGCAATTGCTAAAACTTAATATTGTATAGAGGAAATAAGAAAGAAGGAAGATTCCTCTTAAAACTACGCAAAGACAAACAAATATTTTTTTAAAAAAATATATGCAAACATGTCAAAAGTAAAAAAAGAAACAACAAACGAATGAAAAATATATCAAAGGGTGCAAAATGCACGGTTTGAATCTGGAGCAAGGGGGTCAACATTTCAACCAAATCATTCAAGTATAAAAGATTACATATGCATACAATTTAAAATTTACAAAAGTAGTGGGGGTCAGCTGACCCCCCTCCTCTCCACCTAGCTCCGCCACTGATGGGAGTGTACCACAGAGACTTAAAGGTACATGAAGTGTATTTGGTAGATCTTGGGATGAAGTTTGCAGGATGTGTTTCTTTTCGTCCAGCTACATGATTCCTCTCTCATTGCAGCGAGAAAACGTGCTTCTTGCTTATTATATGTAGCACTGATCTTTTTAGATTCTGAGCTTATGGAACTTATTTGGTTTGGGAAGGGTGATGGTCTTCTTCACACTGCATGCAAAACTTCAAACTATTCTGCTCCTGAGGTCCTTAATGATCTAGGCTATGACGGGGCTACTGTGGACTTGTGGTCCTGTGGAGTGATACTCTATTACTCTTTGTACTACTTGTTGGGTACTTGCCTTTTGAGGATTCTAATCCCATGACGCTGCACAAAATGGTAACTAAATTTGTAATTCATTTTCAGGCTTCTTCCTCACCATTATATGTGATTCTGTAACTAAGTTTCATTTTTGTCGTTCTTTTCAGATCTCATCTGCTGAATTTAGTTGTCCTCCTTGGCTCTCTTCTGGTGCTAAGAACACTATCAGCCGAATCTTGGATCCAAACCTTATGATTGTAAGATATTTTGGTCTACCTGCCATCAAGATTTAAATCTATTCTGCTTTTGTTTTCTTCTATCAAACCGCAACAATCATATAGTCATACTAAACGGATGCTCTATTTGTGTCTTGCATATAGAACTTGAACATTTAAAACATATGTGGGAAAATTAATGCCACTAATCCTTTTCAATAATGTTACTAATTGACTGTGTGTTAACATTGCAGCGTATCACAATTCTAGAGATTTTGGAAGATGCTTGGTTCAAGAAAGATTACAAGCAAATTTGGATGATGTGTGTGCGTGCTGGATTAATCACACAATCGAATTTGTGAAGATTTGTTTGAAATAGAGCTTCTTTAGGGTTTTCAAACACTTAGAGGATGATAGAATTAGATTATGAATTAGGGTTCTTATTCATCAAGATCAGAGCTGTAAACAGTGTTTTTACCAGAAATTTTGGATCCCCCTCAAGTGAAGGGGTACATGCCTATTTATAGTAAAAAGAAGGCGGTATGAACAGTAACATGCTACTGTTCATACCGTAAGTGGAATACTAAAGAATTGTTGTTGGGCCTTTGACAAATCGCTAATGGGCCCTTAATGGATCGCTTAACGGGCCTTCGTCTTCTGGGCTCGATCGCTGAGCCGATTCAACGTGCGTTTAGCCGTTTGGTTTATCGATTCTTCTAGGGGAGTTTTGACCCCTACAGTTAGCCCCCCAGTTCAACACTTTTAGTAAACTAAAAATGTTGAAGTAAGGGTGTCCCAGAATCGATTCCCGTTTAGACCGTAACGAGTTGAATATGGCGTTGATGAGTTCAGGAGGCGATTTGGCGAGCCGTCCGAGGTGATGTTTAAACAGTTTGACTTTAGATTTGCGAAGTCGCGAGCTGGTCGCGTAGAGCGTGAGATCGTCTGGCGAAGGGAGATGTCGCGAGGTCGCGAGTCGATTCGTTCGAGGAGAGATGTCGCGAGGTCGCGAGTTGATTTGTTCAAGGAGTGGCGACGTTGCGAGTCGATTTGTTCAAGGAGTGGCGACGTTGCGAGTCGATTTGGGCTTTTGGAGAGGAAGAAGAGAGAGCCAAGGCCTCGTTAAAAACCTTATCTTGTAAAACCCAATGGGTAAAAAACCAAGACAAGGAAAAGAGCGCGCTTGAGCCTCTTCGCCTTGAGTCGCAGCATTGGCCATTGGCATACGTAATGATTCGGGTACAAGCTTGTCTCGCTTGGAGGTGGCTTTGACCTCAGTGAAGTGGCGAGATGAATACGTTCTGAATCTGCTAAGTGAATTGATTTGATGAATAAGATCCGGTGTTGCGAGTTGATTCAGACGGAGAGAACTTGCGACTTGATTTGATGATACGAAGTCGCGAGTTCGAAGCAGATGAAGAGACTTGCGACTTGATTTGGTGGGACGAAGTCGCAAGCTGTCCGCTGAGTCGAAGTCGCGAGTTGATTTCTGTGGAGAGAAAGTCGCGACTGATCCATTGAGATGGAGTCGCGAGTTGATTTTCACGGAGAGAAAGTCGCGACTGATCCATTGAGATGGAGTCGCGAGTTGATTTTCACGGAGAGAAAGTCGCGACTGAACCATTGAGATGGAGTCGCGAGTTGATTTCTGTGGAGAGAAAGTCGCGACTGATCCATTGAGATGGAGTCGCGAGTTGATTTTCACGGAGAGAAAGTCGCGACTGAACCATTGAGATGGAGTCGCGAGTTGATTTCTGTGGAGAGAAAGTCGCGACTGATCCATTGAGATGGAGTCGCGAGTTGATTTTCACGGAGAGAAAGTCGCGACTGATCCATTGAGATGGAGTCGCGAGTTGCAAGATGCTGAAGTCGCAGGTTTATTCGTTAGTGAAGTCGCGAGGTCGCGCGATTCTTTGAAGGTAAAAATCATGAGAATATTGAAACTATGGAGTCGCGAAACAAATCGAGGAGGAGCCCGCGGAGTCGCATTTAGGGCCAGATAACAATTGTGGGACCATTGATTTGGATCAATCTCGCGAAACTGATCTTCTGAGTCCAGAATCTTTGGGCCCATTAAGAAATGAGGCCCACCTCGAAAGTCGAACCGTCGAAAATTTCCTTATAAGAGGCAACGCTCCCTTGATACTTCTCATTATTCTCATTCCTCCAAAAAAACAGGTTCGCTCTCTCTCTCCCTTCTCTGTTTTTTCTTTCGAGTATTAGATAGGAATTTTGCCGTCCCATCACTTCGCCGCCGCAGTGTTCTTCATCGCCGCCGCAGTGTTCTTCAGAAAAACTGAAAAAACTTAAAGTTTTGATCCAAAGAAAGATGTCGTCGACCAGTTCTTTTGCATCCGCGAAGTCTGCTGAACTCCCCGAGAAGGGAAAATTGGCCTGGGAGTATTCTCCTGATAGCGAGTCGATTGTAGATGCGAGTTCGAGTTGTAGTAGGCTCCGTGGTCAAGAGGAAGCGAGTCCTTCAGGCCGCAAGGAAGCGAGTCCCATTAGTCGAGAAGATCGAGCTGGAGGCCATTCTCCTCTTATCGAACTATTCTCTTATCCTACTCCCGTCTTAAGACAAAGTCGCGAGACAAGGGAGTCTACTTCATCCATGCGAGCTGGACGAACTGGCCTTGAAGAGGGAGTTGGGACTTCGCATCCTTCGCAAATTGGCGAGGCCTCGACCACTGATGGGCGAAGACTGGTTGTGGAAATCCCACAACTCCGCGACGAGTCCCTTAGTCCTGCCGAGCTGCCTCCCCAAGTAAAGATCGAAGAAGGTAACTGGTCGTACAACTCTTTAGTAGAAAAGGAGAGACTGGAAGCTTGGGCTGCGTGCGGGTTGGCCGAGGTTGTCCAGAAGAAAAAGAGATCGAGGCGAAAGCAACGCCCGCCTCCAGGTTCTTCTTGGTGCGATGAGGACTTCCTGGAAGACTATCGCTCAGAGTGCCGAATTCCCGACTCGGT
The DNA here is from genome assembly GCA_963576765.1 of Draba incana. Classification (NCBI taxonomy): domain Eukaryota; kingdom Viridiplantae; phylum Streptophyta; class Magnoliopsida; order Brassicales; family Brassicaceae; genus Draba; species Draba incana. The sequence goes on along the minus strand of OY755203.1, from coordinate 10,872,422 downwards.
CGAACTAATCGCGCCTTCTATCGAGCAGCGAGAAGACGATCCCCCTGCCGGCACGTTTACCGCCTATGCGTGTTGGTTTAAGGAGTGTTTCCTCACGTTCCCCATTCCTGCGCTGATTCTCCGATTCGCGCGGGTTCACAAAATCGCGCTCGCGCAAATCAACTCAAGAGGGATTCGCCAATTGGTGGGAATTACGACGCGGGCAGCCGAATGTCGCGAGCCCATCGGAGTTCGCCATCTACACAACCTTCTTGAATGGCGCAAGCAATCAAACCCGGGTGGCATGTAGTACTACAATCTGGCGAGTCGTTCCCTTTATAAAATATTGGACGACTTCCCAAACAAAGATCATAGCTGGAGAAAGTATTTTTTCTTCGTGCCGATATCGGCCGCGTCGGCCGAGGATGAACACTTAGTGGTGGCGAAGTGGGGGACACTTGGTAGATTTTCTCGAATGTTTACTGCGCGAACTGCCCCCCCTGTGTTTTATACTAACTTTTCTGTTAATTTGTTTTTACAGCTAGCAGACTGCTTTTCACTCATGTTGCCAACATCGACGATTTGGTCAATAAATTGAAGGCTCGGAAGTGCCTTTGGAATCGTCACTTCAATCTTCGAAGAGTTGTTCGAGCTCGCGAGTTCATTTCCTACGACGAAGAAGAAGAAGTCGAACAAAGCGAGTCCGACGATTTAGAAATAATGCCTCCCAAGCTCACTTTCCGCGATCTCGCCAAGAGAAAAGCCGAGAAGGCTAAGAGAAAGGCCGACCCGAAGGCCACTGATTCTATCGTCGAGACGTCCGAGCGGAGCGTCGACAAAGATACTACTCCCACTGCTGTGGGCGACGAAGCGGCTGCTGTAGCTGCGAGTGGTGCGTTGGCTGTTATTACTTCACAGCCAACTACCATTACTGACGAGCCCGCCGAGCCTGAGGCCCAACTGCATCGGAAGAGAAAACGATCTTCTGCCTCTGAGAAAGGCAAAGGTAAAGTTGGCGAGAAGAAGAAATCTCGTCGCGAGCTGCCGGCTCTGTCCCCAGGGCAAACTATTCCTGGAAGTTCGGATGGGCTTTACACTGATCCCTTAGCCGCAGCCGCCATGATGGCTAAGGTTACATATCCGGGCGATCGTATGCCGATCCCGGAAAGGCTGGTAAAGAGCGAGCTCTACAAGGAGTTCGCGTCTCGCCAGGCCAAGGTAATTCCACATTTTATTCTTTCTTTTTCACTTGGCTTTATTTTTCATACTGTCAACTTCTTCGCAGGCCATCGCCCATTTCAACAGGCTGATCATGTCGTATGAACAAGACTCGAGGTCTAAGGAGCTCTTTATAGGCGAGGCCAGGCAGAGAGAAGAGGTCGAGAAGGAAAACGTCGCGGCCCAAATGAGAAATCTTGCTGCTGAGCGAGATATGTACAAGAAGAGCTCAGACGACCTGGGCGTGCACCTTCACAGAGTCGGCAAGGAGAAGGAGAAGGTTGAGGAGAACAACGCCGAGCTGGCGAAAGAGCTATCTGCTCTGAAGGCGAGTCGCGAGCAGGATCTTGAAGAAGCTGTTTCTTCTGCGAGGCGATCTGCGGCCGCCGAAGTGCAAGACCAGCTTAACCGGGCTTACGAGCTGTTTCAACAGATGATGAAGAAGCCGATTAGGAAAATGGTCTATCTTGCACAAGCGGAGGCTAATCTCCAGCTCCTTGACGACATGGAGAATGCTGAAGCAGAGGAAGCCTTTGATCCCAAGGCCGAGCGTGCCCTTTTAGCTGAACACAAGGCGTCGCTCGGAAAAGCCGACGAGATCTTCGATGCGATAGCACTCGAATTGAGAAAGACCTTGGGTAAGAACTATGTTGTCCCCATTAGAGTAGCGGATATAGTTGTGTCTCCGCGAATCGAAGTTGTTGCTAAGTCTGTTGGTATAAATGCAGCTTCTGGGTCGAACGATGGCTCTCTTGGTATGCGCTTGAGAAGCGCGAGTGAGGAGTTAGACGAGAGCGAGTCGGACGAAGCCGATGAGACCGTCGCTCCTATCCCAGTCGCACCAACTGAACCTCTTCGCGAACAGGCTCCTTCGGAACCAGAACCCAAGGACGGCGAGGCTGCGAGTTCGGCTGCTATCATTACTCCAGCCGAAGAACAAGTTGTCGAAGAGGGCGAGCTGGCTTCTGATGACAAAGAGGCCGAAGATGGCGAGACTGTCGCCTAATCCGGACTTTGCAATAGTAGGATTAGTTTTTTGTTTTTGCTTAAGGATTTTATGACTCAATTTTTGTTTTTGTGCCTGGATGGCTTTATCCAACTTGTAACAACATTTTTATGCCGAGTTGGTCGAGCAGATTTATATGAATGCCTTAAGCAATTTCTTAACTATATTTTCGATTATTAGTTTGTCGACGAGGCCTGTTAGAGCTTGTCTAAGGCCATAGAAATGATGCGGTTTTAAGACGCGATGCGGTTTTAAGACGCTTAGAGGCGATGCGGTTTTAAGACGCGATGCGGTTTTAAGACGCGATGCGGTTTTAAGACGCTTAGAGGCGATGCGGTTTTAAGACGCGATGCGGTTTTAAGACGCTTAAACGAACATCCTGGTTATACTCTACTGAATACATCTTATCCAGGCAAATATATATTTGCTAAGTTCGACCAGTCTGTTAAGGTAAAGACTGGGTTTGCGAGTCAAACATCCTGGCTAACGGACACATTCTACTGAATGTGTCTATCCCGAGATGGACTCCCGAGATGGACACCCCGGCTAACGGACAATACTCGCACTGAATACGTCTATCCCAGTAATGAACTCTAAATTTATATAGCGCGCTTTATCCATTGAGGATGTATAAGTTTACTTCATAATGATGATGAAGTTTTAATCTGGTCGCCATTATGGCCATAATGACGCCTAATTGTTATTGATCTCGCGTTTTAGACAGTTAAGTCGTTTAGCGAGATTCCGCGTTTAGACCGAAGTCGTTTGCGAGTTGACTTGTCGCGTTTAGACCGAAGTCGTTTAGCGAGTCGACTTGTCGCGTTTAGACCGAAGTCGTTTAGTGAGTCGACTTGTCGCGTTTAGACCGAAGTCGTTTAGCGAGTCGACTTGTCGCGTTTAGACCGAAGTCGTTTAGCGAGTCGACTTGTCGCGTTTAGACCGAAGTCGTTTAGCGAGTCGACTTGTCGCGTTTAGACCGAAGTCGTATAGCGAGTCGACTTGTCGCGTTTAGACCGAAGTCGTTTTGCGAGTTGACTTGTCGCGTTTAGACCGAAGTCGTTTAGCGAGTCGACTTGTCGCGTTTAGACCGAAGTCGTTTAGCGAGTCGACTTGTCGCGTTTAGACCGAAGTCGTTTTGCGAGTCGACTTGTCGCGTTTAGACCAAAGTCGTATAGCGAGTCGACTTTTCGCGTTTAGACCGAAGTCGTTTTGCGAGTCGAGTGAATAAGACTTGGTTAAAACCTTAAGTCGTTACATATTGCGAGTGGGAGTATGAATATACGGACCCATTCCCCCCCTTTTTTTTTGAACAAGGGGGCAACTGAACTCGTCCGAAAACGAGCTGCCTACGTACCCAATGAAGGGATCAAGTCGCGTCGTAGTTCAAGTCTAATGACTTAGTATTTTTAGCAGTGATATTTCTTCAGATGTCGCGCATTCCAGGAACGCGGGATCATCTCGCCATTCATGTTGGCGATTTCGTAGACGCCCGGGCGAACTACTTTTGTGATCTGATAAGGTCCTTCCCAGTGAGCGCCGAGCTTGCCGGCATTGGGCTCGGTAGTGTTTTGAAATACTGCGCGAAGGACGAGGTCTCCTTCGTAAAAACGCCGAACTCGCACCTTGGAGTTGTAATACTTGGATGCTGCAATTTGATATTCGGTCATTTTTATAAGTGCTTGGTCGCGCCTTTCGTTGATAAGGTCGAGTTCGTCGAGCATGAGGAGATGATTGAGACCTTCCTGTTCTGGAAGCAATCGTCGGCGAACTCCTGGAAAATAGACTTCAGGAGGAATCACACATTCTGTTCCGTAGACAAGGGCGAAAGGCGTCTCGCCCGTAACGCGTCGCGGTGTTGTTCGACAAGACCATAAAACGCCTTCAAGTTCATCTGCCCAACGACCCTTCTTAGCATCGAGTCGAGTCTTTAGGCCATGGATAAGTGTTTTGTTTGACGATTCTGCCTGGCCGTTGCCTTGCGGGCAGCGAGGCGTTGACTTGCTGATTCTTATTTTCCACTTATCGCAGAAAAGTTCGAACCGCTTAGATATGAATTGCGAACCGTTATCTGTCACTATCTCATAGGGTACGCCGTGACGACAGATGATATTCTTCCAGACGAAGTTTTTGACCTGCTTATCCTTGATTGATCCGAATGCTTCCGCCTCGATCCACTTGGAAAAATAATCCGTTAGGACTAAGAGGTATCGTTTCTGCCGAGACGGATGAAGCGGTCCGACGATATCCATTCCCCATCGCATAAACGGGTAGGGCGAGGTGATCGAGCTTAAGAACTCCGTCGGTTGATGGATGAACGGACCATGTCGCTGACACTTCTCGCACTTTGCTGCGAACAGCTCGCAGTCTTTTATCATTGATGGCCAAAAATATCCGTGCCTCTTGATTCGGATGGCGAGTGAGCGACCTCCCGAGTGGTTACCGCAGGATCCGCCATGAACCTCGTGCATTATCTCGCGAGCCTCCTGCCCCTCGACACAAGCGAGTAGTGGCCCGGACAGTCGCCATTTGAAGATATTTCCATCAAGTAAAACGTAACGAGACGACTGTGACTTTAATTTGCGAGCCACCCATTTGTCGATTGGGATCTCGCTGTCTGCGAGATAAACGCGAATGTTGGCCATCCACTTGGTGTCGCATCCATAGACTGTGGTCCCGTCGTCAATGGGAATGTCGACGACTTCATGCCCAGGTGGAGGCTCTTCGCTACATGGGTAAGCATCCTCTGGGGATTCCTCAAGTTGTTCGGGGAGAAAGCCACGGTCAAAAGCTGTGTTATTCGGGTCGAGCTCGTTATCTGTTGCCATCACATCCGTCGTTTCGTCTGCGCCGACTGTACCGGATTGATTGGGATCCATCGGATCCGGTTCGACGTTATCTTTGGTGTGGTCGAGGTCCATCGGGTCTGCGGCGGAGCGAGCGGGCGAGCCATTGCTGAGAGCCGCTTTTTGCTTCGCTGCCAGAGATCTTGTTAGGACGTTAACCGCTTTTGCGATTGCAATACTCGGCTCTTCAATGAATTCGACCTTGACAATTCTTTGAAGATCTTTATCTAGCTTTGCGGTCGAGCCGAGTGATGCGAGGGCATCTGCTTGGGAGTTTTCCGACCTTGGAATTCTTATCAAGGTGAACAGATCGAATTCAGCTGTTAAAGTTTTGACGAGAGCGAGGTATGCTTCCATGCGCTCGTCCTTTGTTGCGTATTCGCCGTTGAACTGATTTACGACGAGCTGAGAGTCGCAAAAAGCTTCTATCCTTGTTGTTTTCAACGCTTTAGACAATCGAAGACCTGCGAGAAGGGCCTCGTATTCGGCCTCGTTGTTCGATGCCTTGAAACCAAGGCAGAACGATTGCTCTAGAGATTTTTCGTCTGACGATAGTCGAATGCCTACTCCCGATCCGTGTTTAGATGACGAGCCGTCGACGTGCAGCTGCCAGACTTGGGATGCAGAACTGTCCGCAAGTGCGTCTTCGATTTCGGGCGAGGCTTCCGCCTCCGGCAGTTCGATTAAAAAGTCGGCCAATACCTGTGCCTTGATCGTCGTCCTACTGCGATACTCGATATCAAACTCGCTTAGCTCGATCGCCCATTTGGCGAGTCGCCCGGACTGAGTCGGACTGTAGAGAACAGCGCGCAGTGGAAAAGTACTTAGTACCACGATCGAATGTGATTGAAAATACGGTCGAAGCTTTCGAGCCGACGTAATAACTGCGAGTGCGAGTTTCTCCGTCAAAGGATATCTTGTTTCTGCATCGATTAGCGACTTGCTAATATAGAAAACAGGCTTTTGCTCGGTGCCGTCTTCGCGAATCAGAACCCCACTAACTGCCGAGGTCGAGACCGCGATGTAAAGATAGAGCGGTTCGCCAGCAATCGGCTTTGTCAGAACGGGTGGAGTCGCGAGATACTGCTTCAACTTCTGGAAGGCTTCTTCACATTTTTCAGTCCACTCGAAATCTTGTCGAGCTGCCCCCTTCTTATCCTTGAGCGTTTCATAAAAAGGTAAACACTTATCAGTAGAGCGCGAGATGAACCGGTTCAAGGCCGCGACTCTGCCGTTTAGTCGCTGGACTTCTCTTCTCGTTTTTGGCGAAGGCATCTGGATGAGTGCGTCGATTTGTTTTGGATTTGCCTCGATCCCGCGACGAGTAACCATGTAGCCGAGGAACTCGCCGGACGTTACACCGAAACGACACTTAGCCGGATTCAGCTTTATGTTATACTTGTTTAATAACGCAAAGCACTCTGCGAGGTGGCCGACGTGGTCCTTTTCCTCGAGTGATTTGACGAGCATGTCGTCAATGTAAACCTCCATCGTTTTGCCGAGTAAGTCCGCAAACATTTTATTTACCAATCGCTGATTAGTAGCCCCAGCATTCTTAAGTCCAAAGGGCATTACTTTGTAGCAATAGATTCCGCGGTCTGTGATGAAAGATGTTTTGTCGCGATCGCCGGAGTGCATGAAGATCTGATTATAGCCAGAGAAGGCGTCCATAAAGGACAACAACTTGTTTCCAGATGTCGCCTCGACGAGGCGGTCGATGTGAGGAAGAGGGAAACTGTCTTTAGGGCATGCCTTATTCAAATCCGTGAAGTCTACACAGACTCGCCACTTACCACTTTTCTTCTTCACGACGACTGGGTTCGCAAGCCATTCCGGATATCTGACCTCAGAGATCGAGCCGGCCTGCAAGAGTTTGTCTACTTCGTTATTTACCGCTTGAGCCCTTTCAGGACCAAGTCGCCTTCGCTTTTGCTTTATCGGTTTGTAGGTCGAGTCCACGTTTAACTCGTGACTGATGATGTCGATATCGATCCCGGGCATGTCTCCCGCGGACCATGCGAATGTACCGACGTTTTTCTTGAGGAATTCGATGAGGTCGAGCCTGACGGCTTTGTCAAGTGTCGCGCCTATCTCTACATATTTCTCGGGGAATTCGTCGTTTATACAAACCGATATGACAGGCTCGCAGGTCGGGCCCGCTCCTCTAGCTTCAGCGGATTCCGTGATCTATAGCTGCTATAAGAGGTTTGAGATTTCCTTGACGGGCTCCCTGTCTGTCTTAATCTTTTTCCGCGGCTCTCTTGGGATTGGCACTGTCGCCTGAGCTCTTAGTTTGTGCGCGGTCATGAAACAAGATCTTGACGCTGACTGACTTCCTCTGATTGTTCTGACTCCACCCTTTATTGGAAACTTAAGACAGAGATTATACGTTGAAGCGACGGCGCGCATCGAGTTTAGCCAAGGGGTTCCCATTATCACATTGTAAATTGCCGGGTTGTTCGAGACTGCGAACTCAACTATTTTAGTCACACCTTCCGCGCTTACAGGAAGCTTGACCGTACCGAGTGTCATAGTCGTCTCGCCATTGAATCCGGTTAATGGCTTAGGATAGGATTCGACTTGTGCGAGGTCAATTTCCATGCGCTTCTGAGCGTCTACGAAAATGATGTCGACTATGCTCCCAGTGTCGATCAAAACGCGACCCGTGTCCCATCCTGCAACGGAGAGTCGGATGACAAGCGGGTCGTCATGAGGTTTGTCAATGTCATCGACCTCATTCTCTTCGAACTGGATGACGTCGTTTGGGAACTTCGACGGTTCGGGTTTGTTTGCCCCTACCTCCGCTCTTCTCTGATAGGCTTTGATCGACGAGACGGTGTTAGAGCAGTAGCGCGAGCCGCCCATGATTATGTTGCAGATTTTCTGTTTCGAGGCGCTCCGGCCATCATTACCGTTTCGTCGGTCGAGGTGGGCCTCGTCGTTTCGTCGGTCTCGCTTATTATTCCTGTTGTCCACCGTCGGGCTTTCCCCTTCTCTTGCATCGTCGAATTGCTCGAGCTGAAAATCGTTAACATTGATGTTTCCTTTGAGCTCGCCGGCGGCCAACTTTGCTGCGAGTCGCATGCCGAGGACTCTGCAGTTAGACATCGAGTGTCCCTCCATCTTATGCAAGTCGCAATAAGCAGACTCGTCATACTGCGATATTCTCGGCCAAGTGTTGCCGCTAGCGCGACCAGGGGCGCCTCTTCCGCGGCCTCGCCCTCTTCCTCGACCGTAGCCGGGCGAGTCCACCTGGTAGTTATGGGCCCCCTTGAAACCTCCTTCATGTTGTACGAAATTTCCCGGCTTCCTCTTTGTCGCGACTGGCCTTTCCATGCTTCTGGCTCAGGATTTTGGTTTCATCTTCGCTTCTTGCGAAGTCGTTAGCGCGATGAAGCGCATCTTGAATTGACGAGGGCTCGTTAATCGTCATCTCTTTTCGGAAATCCGAGCTGTACCACAAAGCTTTTCGCAGGGCACTTAGGGCGGATCTGTCGTCAATCCCTTTTACCTGAATAAGCATCGCTTTGAAGCGTTCAATGAAAACTCCCAAGGGCTCGCCGGCCGCTTGCGTTATAGTATAAAGGTCCACCTCCGATGATCTGCGTTTGATTAGGACGGAATACTGCTTTAGGAAGGCCTCGGAGAGTTGGGCGAAGCTGTCAACAGAGTTCCTTTTCATTCCTGTGAACCAATAGAGGGCCGCCCCTTGGAGATGCTCCACGAAGAGGAGGCAGCAACCAACATCGATTTCATCGAGCCTGAAATTTGCTCGCCCCATTGCGATTGAGAATGCTCTGATATGCTCCGTGGGGTCGCCCTTTCCCTCATAGATAGGAATCTTGAGCTTCCCTGGGTCAGATAAACGCGCCTTTGTTATTCGCTCGGTAAAAGGAGAGGTGCGAGCTTCTTCGAGAACGCGGTCGAGTTCCGGCGCCTTGCTAGTTGCGCGATGGACCTGTGACCTCATATCCTTGAGATCGCGAGTGTTCTGCTGCAAGACGGCTCTGAGCTCGTCCATTTCCGTTCCCTGCGAATCGACAGCTCTACGGGCGGTTATGGCTTCGGCTTGTTCCATCCATCGCGTATTTTCTGCGATTTCGCCCTCGTCCCGACTCTGGATACGACTAGTCGGTCGACTGGGCCGAGCTGCTCCGAATTCACGTCCTTCTGAATTGTCTGCGATTGCAGGTATGCCGTCGGGAGCGCCTGCGACGAAAACGGTTCCGTCTCTGAGAGGTGTAGGCGTATGATCTTCGCGAGTGCCCCGAGCCGATGGCGATGCCGCCTGGGAGAAGTTAAGAGCGAGCGGGGCGACGCGAAGCGCGTTACCTTGAGGTAGCCCTCGAGACTGACGAGTTGTCGACAAGGCCCTGATTTCAGCAGTTAGGTTGCTGTTGATCGTTTCCTGGTTTTGCGACTGCTTGAGCAACTGTTCGAGCATTGCTTTGAGTTGACCGAAATCTCCTGGTGTGGACGGGTCGGCCGTGTTTGTATTGGCGGTTGCCTGGTTCTCTGTCGGGACAGGTCTGCTTGCTTCCGCCTCCAATGCGGACTGGTTGATCAGCCCAGCCACAATGGGCTCGCTTGGACCTGTATCTTCGGCCGCTGGAGACTGCGGGTTCGTTATTGACATCTTGCGAATTCGTCTAAGTGTCTGTTTCGTGTATGAAGCTAGTGTTGCGAGTACACCACCCTCCTTCTAGCGCCAAATTGTGCGTGCTGGATTAATCACATAATCGAATTTGTGAAGATTCGTTTGAAATAGAGCTTCTTTAGGGTTTTCAAACACTTAGAGGATGATAGAATTAGATTATGAATTAGGGTTCTTATTCATCAAGATCAGAGCTGTAAACAGTGTTTTTACCAGAAATTTCGGATCCCCCTCAAGTGAAGGGGTACATGCCTATTTATAGTAAAAAGAAGGCGGTATGAACAGTAACATGCTACTGTTCATACCGTAAGTGGAATACTAAAGAATTGTTGTTGGGCCTTTGACAAATCGCTAATAGGCCCTTAATGGATCGCTTAACGGGCCTTCGTCTTCTGGGCTCGATCGCTGAGCCGATTCAACGTGCGTTTAGCCGTTTGGTTTATCGATTCTTCTAGGGGAGTTTTGACCCCTACAATGTGGAAGTTGTTTTCAAAAAATTTCTGAAGTAAGTCATTTATCTGTAAGATGATTGAGTTCAATGGACTGATCATCTGTAAAAAAATCACATAGACTCTGGACTTTGCTTAGTTGAAGCCAAAATTAAACTGAGAATTAACTAAAGGTTGTGATATTATCATTGCTTAGTTTATCAACTAAAGGAGAATTAAACTGAAATAAAGTCACAAGGTAAAGACTTACAAAGACAATTAAACTGAGAATAAAGTCTTAAATAATACTTCCAGAGTTGGGCATCATGACTTGAACGTAAGTCAGACCTCCACATTCTCTTACCGCTATCGTCCCTCATTACCAGCTTGGAAACCATGCTTTTGGAAAGATCAACTTGAATATCACCTGTGCCATAGATATAGTAGTGGTTCATTTTGGAAATACCATGAATCTGAGATGCCAGGCTACATGAATTGGTGTTCCCGACATATCAACAGGCCCGGCCCAGAGGACAAGCCAGTGAAGCCACCGCTTAGGGACCTAAATTTAGAGGACCTTTTTTAGTTACATTTTGTTATAGGTATAATTAAAAAATATATATATTTTTTCTACAATAATAATATTCGTAAAAAAAAAAAATTCAAAAAAATTAATTAGAAATTATTTGTAACATCCCAAACCGAAATATGGACTTTCGGTAAAGGTGTCGATCGACACCAGGGAGCAGTGTTGATCGACACCGATGTTTTAGAATCGGTTTTGGTTCGATTTAATTGTGCGTTTTGGTTTGGTTTGAAGGATAAATCTTAGAGCTTCCGTATTTAAGCCTTGGATCAGACTTGTGGCCATGTTTATCAGAAGAAAAGAGGAGTTTTTGTGAGTTTGTAAGAGAGAGAAAGAGTTTTGTGAGAGGAGATTGAGAGGAAGGAGAAGACCGATTCGTCCGTCTTGGTGGAGACAAGGAACGGTTGATCATATCGTGCTTGATAAGCGAAATTTTTGGTAGGTATGTTCTTCTGTCTCCTAGCTAGCTATAGGAAAAATCAGATCGTCGTTTCGATTTGTAGCTATTGAGTTATGGTTGTTTTTCCGTGAGTGGTCTGTGCAGTTTCGGGATTTGATCAGTCATCTTGGGAAGCGTTTTTCCGGCGATTTAGAAGGAATAAGGAGATGATCTTGGTATTGTTGGAAAGCTCCTTCAATCTAGTTTTCATATTGGGTTTAATATCTGAATTCGGAGGTAAGCTCCGATCCCTGTGATTGTTTTAAGTTGGTTCGTCGTTCTGTTTTTACCTAATTTGGGTTTTGGGGAAGCCCTAATTATGAGTCTCATGTGATAGAAGAGGAATCTTTTGGGGTTTGCGTGTGAGACCAGAGATTGCAAGGATCTCGAGTCGCTGGTTTTGTATTCTTAGCTTTGTCATCGGCTTAGCGAGGTGAGTGCGTGATCGCGGTTACGGGATTAGCTTGTTAGGAGATTGTTTGATTGAATTGTGATGATTGTGATCGAATAATTGAATTGTGATGATAATTGATTGATATTCCTGTGTTATTCCGTGTGATATGTGACAGCTTTATCATGATCAGTCTCGTACGCTGAAACGGGACCAAGTCTCGTGAGGATTCGACTTGGTCTAGGTTTCTGCGAGGAGTGTCGATCGACACCTAGTGGTAGTGTCGATCGACACCCCCTTTTTATGATCGTGAGGTTTGAATTCGGAATGCGAGTGTCGATCGACACCACGAGGTAGTGTCAATCGACACCACTTGATAAAAATGTGAAAATTGCTTAATTGTTTATTGTTGTATATCTGTTGATTGTTCACGTAGTAATTGACATGTTATTTCCCTATTATATAATCGGTAGGCGGGATGACCCCTTCACTGAGTATTTATGATAATACTCACGCAACTCTGTTTTTCCCTTTTGAGTTGCAGGTAAAGGAAATGGTTAGGACGAGAGGATGATTAGGATCTCTAGATTATATGTTTTGGTATTACATTTGGTAGAACCTGGTTTAGGTTGCTAGAAATGGTGAGATGAATTGGAATTTGTTTTAATGGTTTAATGTTAATGTTGATTATGCTGGTTATTTGTTGTTGGCTTGAGTTAACCGTTGAGAATTAGTATTTATGGGAATACTTAATTCGGGCTAATTAATTAAAAAAAAAAAGCTTGGTTGTTTCATTTTGGTATCAGAGCCCTTACGGTTCTAGGGCTAATAGTAATTGGTTGATTTAAGACTGTTGTTTGAATTGACTATGAGTAGTTAGTTTATTCTGTGAGTTGTAGAGTCTTAGATCATCCTCTCCGACCCTTCAAAGAGATTCCACTGTATGTGATTGTTTGACATTTATTCTGTGAATTCTAGTCTCTTAGAATGTACTTTTGGTAAGTGCAGTGTGCGATGGCCAGAGTTCTGAGAGGTCATGGTGGCAGAGCTGGTAACCGTGGAGGCCGAGGTCGTGGTCGGGGTCGTGTGACTACGTCGTTCGAGTGGGTGACTCAGAGTGAGTCGTCAGAGCAGAAGGCTATTTCGCTGACATATCAGGAGGATTCCGTGAGCTTTGTCCGTGTGGCGGTTAGGACTGCCAGTGCCGGAGGCAGTACCAGAGTTGCTGGTGCAGCCAGAGGCCCGGGTTCGGGTTATGTTACGAGCAAAGCTCAGGATTCGGAGGATCGTTTGACGAAGACGTTAGCGTTGATTTTGGAGCGGTTACCGGTTGCGGTACCAGTGCAGGTTTCAGTGATGAACCCAAGGGAGCAGTATCTAATGATGTTCAACGAGATGTGGAGCATGGGTCCTTTGTCCTTCTCGGGTGGAGGGGGGCCAGAGGCAGCCAGTGAGTGGAGGTTGAAGGTAGAGTGTAGGCTTTGTTCTATCAAATGTCCTGAGGAGTACGGCGTGCATTTTGAGGTAGGGTTCTTGGATGGTGATGCCTATCTCCGGTGGACAGAAGTCCAAGTCAGGAGGAGGCGGACATTGTGGACTTGGGGTGAATTCTTGAGCGAGTTTAATGCCAGGTATTTCCCTCTGAAGGTGGTGGAGCAATTAGAGTTGCGGTTCAGGAGTCTGGTTCAGGGTAATCGGTCCGTTCGTGAGTATGATGCTGAGTTCAGCAGGCTAGTGGTCTATGCGAGTAGTGGCATGGATGAGGAGCGGGCCCAGATGGGCAAGTTCGTGGCAGGACTTCGGATGGGGCTAAAGAAGCCCGACAGAGCTTCCAGGTATGCCTCGAGGGCGGAGTTAGTGGAGGTGCTTGCAGTTATCGAGGATATGGGAGAGCAGGTCTAGGATTGAGCAGTTGTATTTTCTTTTGGTCTTGCTTCCAGTTTTAGAGCTTTAGTTTTGGCTATGTTATTTTTGGATTTTGTAGTTTCGTTTGGTGTTGTAACAATTCTACGCTTTGGAAATTTATAAGATGGAGTTTTCCTTATTTATTTCATGTGTTTAATAAGATATGTAATTCTTATTATTGTTGATATTTGAGAGTAAAAATTATCATGCCTTGGGCCATTGAGGCAGATCTGGTCAAAAAGTGCTTATAGGCATTTAAGAATTGATTACTCTGGGGGCGGCAGTCCCGAATAACTCATTCATGGTCGGAGATGTGAGTTTCTCCTGTATACTTAGGAGATGTGAGTTTCTCCTGTATACTTATTGGGATGTGAGTCCCCAGATACCGTTGGTTCAAAGGATGCGTCATGTGAGTGCGAGCGGTATGTTTTCCTGATAAGTTATAGGATGTGTCATGTGTAGGTCAGGGTGTGCATGAGTAAAAGTAATTAATGTCTGAAAACGCATGTAAGCTTGAGACTGGATGGGGACCTCGGAGATCGTGAGTTGATCTCAGATTTTTTTGACCGGGCTGGGTCAATGTGATGGTCTTAGTGGGCGGTTGTGATGGGGATATCAGGTATGGACCCCATTAGGCAATCTAATTGTAGATGTTTATACGCATTCTAGAATTTATTGCTAATAACTCATTATGTGGAGACGGTGGTACTCCAGAGTGCTTGGGATGGTGGTTTCCAATATAAGTATTGAGAGACGGTGGTACTCTCGAGGGGACGGTGGTTTCCCTGATTGTTTTGAATCGAAGGATGTGTTCCTGAGAGTGAGTGTGTGTGATAATGAGTTAAGGGTTATAAATATCTAGGAACGTGCATATAAATAGATGATTAGAGGTGAGCCCTGAGACCAGGTGAGGATCTCTTATAGTATTGGCTAAGTATGGTCAGGATGTTGGCCTAAGTCAGGCGGGTTATGAGAGTCGAGTAGAGATCTCAAGTGTTTTGGACCAGGTTATGGTCAGGTGTTGGTCTTCAATAGACATTTTAGTTGGCGTCAAGCCTAGAGTTGATCCTGCGTTGGAATTTTAGCTCAGACGACCCTGGTATCGGATGTGGTATCTTCTGGCTGTGCAAGTTCTTTTTGGTTACTGCACGATCGATTGATCTAATTTTCGGTCTACGAATGGTTCTGTATGTTCTTGTTTGATTGTTGCGCGATCAATTTAGCAGACCTAGTTCAGATTAAGAAGCGTGGCATTAAGGTTGTTCCAGGCAAATCTGGGCGGGGTAAGCTTTATGCGGTGTATTCTTTTGTTACCAGAATTGGTTCAGAGTCCTAGAGGCAGTTTAATCTTGAGGTTTATAGGTGTGTAGAATTTATTGCTCTTGGGAGAGATGTATTTTCTCGTGTGGGGATGCGTTCCCTAGATGTCGTTGGCTCGAGGAATGCGTTCCGAGAGTGCAAACGGTATATTACCTGACAGCTCTAGGATGCGTCATGTGAGCGTCAGGGTGCTGCTGGCTCAAGGGATGCGTCCCGAGAGTGAGAGCGGTTTGTTACCTGACAGCTCTAGGATGCGTCCTGTGAGTGTCAGGGTAACGACCTGATAGCTCCAGGATGTGTCCTGCGAGTATCAAGATGTGGATATGATAGCTCCAAGATGCGTCCTGCGAGTGTCAGGGTCTAGGTCTGACAGGTCCAGGATGCGTCCTGCGAGTGTTAGAGTATTGATTGAGTTTAGAACAATAGATGTCTGCTACGGCCGAATAAACCTAGGATTAAATATGTGCTTTGAAGGTCATGAATGGATCTTGAGGAAAATCGTTGTTTTACCAAGTGTTCAGTTAGAGCAGCGATGATATGCTGGAGTTGCTTAGCGGGTTATTACCAGTAAGTGGTTCTAGTCTTCAGATGCTTGTGCACGTGAGAGTCGATTACTCTATAGGAAGTGTTTTTCCTATATATATATATATATATATATATATATAACCAGAGCTTGAGGGAGACGTCCTGAGAGTGGAGTGGCATCGACATCGTTACCTCGAAGGAGACGTCCTGAGAGTGTGATGATGTCGATAAAAATATGAGTAACATAAGGCGGAATATAGACCTTCGGGTTCGGGTGTGTAAACCTAGTAATACCGGTCAGCGGATCACAGCATACGATAAGTGACAGTGGGTAGAAATTGGATTATGGTTTCGATAGATTCGGATGTATAGTTACCTAATCACAGAGGTTGGATGTTATCTAGGGAGATGGCGGATAGTCCGAGTAAGTCGGTATTTTCGGGCCATTAAGAAGACCGATGGAGCATCACTTGGATCACTTATGTTTGGCCGATTTATTTTGAATAGCAACTATTCCGGCGAATACCGTGATGGCCCCATTTAAAGCTTTTTATGGGAAGCAGTAGGAGTTACCTAGATGTTGAACCCAAGTGGGGGAGAGAATCATGGTGGGTTTAGATTAGTGCAGGTATCGTCGGGAAGCAGCTGTATTTTATTAAGTTGAGCAAAAGGGAGGCTAAGGATTGTCAGCGGAGTTATGTTGATCAGAGGAGTTCAGAATGGGAGTTTGAAGTAGGAGATCGTGGGTATCTCCAGGGGTCAATGTTGAGGAAGTGCATGCGTACTACGGTGGAATTGGTGGCCAAGTTTCTAGTGGAACTTCAGCCAGTTTTATCATTAGCGACGAGATCTTTGAGGATTCTCAAGAGGAGAATTAAGGTGTTGCGTCATGAAAGTTGCTTTGTTAAAATCTTTACGTGCTTATGTAGTTTTAGTGGTGGAGATTTGGGAACCTGAGGCAAGGTTGAAGTTGAAGTTCAGGAAGTTTTCGGCAAGGAGTTACAATTTGAGCTTCATTTTCTTGTGGTTCCAGCTCAGTTGTGAGAGCTAGGTACGGCGTAGTTTGTATATTTTCGTTCTGTGGTAACGACTATACGTTCTGAGGTTTAAAAGATGAGTTTTCTTATATTTTTGTGAGTTGAGATGTGTGTTTCTCATTATTGGTTGGTGTGTACTAGTTGTTTGTCCTTCGTGATGATATGCCAGGTTCGAGATATCGTGTTTAGGCCACAAGAGGTAATCCTAGTCGAGAGATGTTTATGAGCGTCTCAGAAGTTATTACTCTAGGGGTGTGTTATCCCCGAATAACTCATTTGTGGAGATTGTGTTCTCTTGTATACTTTTGGAGATTGTGTTCTTCAGTATACTGTTTGGGAGGGTTTTCCCGTGTGTGTGTGTTGGGACAGTGGTCCCTGTGTTACTGATTGCTTGGAGGAATGTCTGGAGACGTGGTCATATGCATGAGACTAGATTTGAGCCTACGGGATCATGTGTTGGTCTCGAGTGGTGTTGGCCGGTGGGCCAGGAGATTGCGATATGTGATAGATAGTTCGTGGGATTTAGAGTTCAAGTATGGTGATCTCGTGTGGTTCTGGCAGGGTTGGGTCAGGATTATCGGTCTGTGGTTGAGTTTTGTACGGGATTCGAGGACGAATTCAGTTTAGTGGGAGAGAATCGTAACATCCCAAACCGAAATATGGACTTTCGGTAAGGGTGTCGATCGACACCAGGGAGCAGTGTCGATCGACACCAATGTTTTAGAATCCATTTTTTTTTCGATTTAATTGTGCGTTTTGGTTCGGTTTGAAGGATAAACCTTAGGGATTCCTTATTTAAGCCTAGGATCAGACTTGTGGCCATGTTTATCAGAAGAAAAGAGGAGTTTTTTTGAGTTTGTAAGAGAGAGAAAGAGTTTTGTGAGAGGAGATTGAGAGGAAGGAGAAGACAGATTCGTTCGTCTTGGTGGAGACGAGTAACGGTTGATCATATCGTGCCTGATAAGCGTAATTTTTGGTAGGTATGTTTTTCTCTCTCCTAGCTAGCTATAGGAAAAATCGGATCGTCGTTTCGATTTGTAGCTATTGAGTTATGGTTGTTTTTCCGTGAGTGGTCTGTGCAGTTTCGGGATTTGATCAGTCATCTTGGGAAGCATTTTTCCGGCGATTTAGAAGGAATAAGGAGATGATCTTGGTATTGTTGGAAAGCTCCTTCAATCTAGTTTTCATATTGGGTTTAATATCTGAATTCGGAGGTAAGCTCCGATCCCTGTGATTGTTTTAAGTTGGTTCGTCGTTCTGTTTTTACCTAATTTGGGTTTTGGGGAAGCCCTAATTATGAGTCTCATGTGATAGAAGAGGAATCTTTTGGGGTTTGCGTGTGAGACCAGAGATTGCAAGGATCTCGAGTCGCTGGTTTTGTATTCTTAGCTTTGTCATCGGCTTAGCGAGGTGAGTGCGTGATCGCGGTTACGGGATTAGCTTGTTAGGAGATTGTTTGATTGAATTGTGATGATTGTGATCGAATAATTGAATTGTGATGATAATTGATTGATATTCCTGTGTTATTCCGTGTGATATGTGACAGCTTTATCATGATCAGTCTCGTACGCTGAAACGGGACCAAGTCTCGTGAGGATTCGACTTGGTCTAGGTTTCTGCGAGGAGTGTCGATCGACACCCCTCCTTTTTATGATCACAAGTTTTGAATTCAGAATGCGAGTGTCGATCGACACCACGAGGGAGTGTCGATCGACACCACTTGATAAAAATGTGAAAATTTCTTAATTGTTGATTGTTGTATATCTGTTGAATGTTGATTGTTCACGTAGTAATTGACATGTTATTTCCCTATTATGTAATCGGTAGGCGGGATGACCATTTCACTGAGTATTTATGATAATACTCACGCAACTCTGTTTTTCTCTTTTGAGTTGCAGGTAAAGGAAATGGTTGGGACGAGAGGATGATTAGGATCTCTAGATTATATGTTTTGGTATTACATTTGGTAGAACCTGGTTTAGGTTGCTAGAAATGGTGAGATGAATTGGAATTTGTTTTAATGGTTTAATGTTAATGTTGATTCCGCTGGTTATTGGCTGTTGGCTTGAGTTAACCGTTGAGAACTAATATTTATGGGAATACTTAATTCGGGTTAATTAATTTTTTTTAAAAAGCTTGGTTATTTCATTAATAGTTAAAATTCGAAGTTGAAGCCGATAACAAAATTACTTGCGATCTACCATGTGACTAGAGAGATTGAATGAGTTAGCTTTTTCATCTATTGAAACATAGATGGTTGAAAAACTCGACAACGTGAGTTTAATTAATTATTTTGCATGCAAAAATACAAGAAGAACAATATTTCAAAAATAAATCCTATTTTGTTGTTTTTCTTTTATTTCTTACTAACTACTTTGAATTTTATAAACGGTTTATGAGAGTTTTAATGTGTTTTTTAATTTAGATTACTATTTTTATGATATTGAAAAACGTACGAAAAGTGCACTTTTTTACATATATGCATAGGGCATCCAAAATGATTGGACCGGCACTGCTTATCAAACGTTTGAATTGAGAACATTTCATCACCGGTTAAAAGAAAACCAGCACCAACCTGTCCAATAACCAAAGCAAAAATTAGATCCAGATGAGATACAACAAGATAAAAAAAAGTATTTAAAAATCTCACATTTTCTTGTGATTGCATGAAAGAAGAGAGAGCTAATGCAAAACTGTTCTTTCTCAAGATCCAAACCTTTCTCATCCTGAGGCCACATGCAACACGAATAATTTTTTCTACAACACTCATTGTAGAATCATTTGGATTCCCACCAACCCCAATCACAAAATGAGTAAATTCGTCAGCATTCAAGGCTGTTAAATCAGAGTTGATGAAGTTTGACAAGTATTGTGGTTGTCAAGCTCAGAAAACTATTCAATCTAAATAAAAAACAAAACCAAATTAAAACTGATTAAAATCAAATACATAACATGATAACACTTACCGGCTTAATCAGTCTTCCACTGGCATCAAGAGTCTGATGCTGAAATGGGATCCCCTTTCGCGGCTCATAATTGAGGTATGATAACACTTACCGGCTTAATCAGTCTTCCACTAGCATCAAGAGTTTGATGCTGAAATGGGATCCCCTTTCGCGGCTCATAATTGAGGTATGAGGCAGGTCCAGTTATCTTTAATTCATCTTCAGATCGGAGCTGGGATGGGTTTCGTCCGGATCCGTTTCGGTTTCGGTGGTATCGCCCTTAGTTGAGTCATATCCCAAGCCATCTGAGTCGGTTGAATCATTATGGACACACTTCGTTGAGTCCTCAGCAACATCGAACCAGTTGTCCATTTTTTTTCTTCATTGCTAGGTTTGGTGAAGGAAGGAGGCGGCACTCAGTAAGAAAAGAACTTTAGGGTTTTCGCATTATGCCTACTAGGGTTCTCATATTTATACTACTAATTTTAACAAGAAGAAAATTCTTTTATAGATGTGGTGTCGTTTTACGTAGTTGTTCAATTACTTGACATATTTGATTTAGAGGGTGTTATTCAATGTATAAGTTTAAATCAACTCCATTAGATTTAAAATCCATCAGATTTTACAAAATTTGGTTAATTTAAAATGAATCAATATTGATTTTAAAATCTATTCTCCATGAACTTTTAAAATACTTAGGGAGTGTATTTACAAAGTAGATATTTTGTCATTTGATTTCCACAATAGAATTGAATTCATTTGGTAATGATTTGTAAAATATTAAACGACACCATCAACACTTATTAAACCCACGTGACAAAATGCTAATGGATATCATGTGCCAATCTCAGTATTATACGTACGTGCATTGACGACGACCTAAGCTTTGTGTTATTCCAGGTGATAAATTACAAAATAAATTAACGAGCAATGTCTTGAAGGTTACCTTAACGAAGTACCAAAAATGCACTAAAGTTTTCTCGTACTTGTCCTCCAAATAATTGTTATGCACAAAAAGAAAACTTTGATCGGAAACAACCACTAATTAGCATGTTCGAGAAGAGAACTATGCTTAATACATATATATAGATAGTGAGATCGTTAGTAATGATAACCTGAGGTTAATAAAAGATAATCATGAAGTTGATATTTTATAATAAAAAAAGTTTGTGATAATATTGGAATGATTATGATAATATACTAATTGATTTGTTGTTACCCGCTGCATTGCAATTTTTAATATGTTAGACAAAATATATAATGAAACGATGAGTATAAATTCTAGTTTAGCCATATTTCTGGATATATTTTAACAATTAAAATTTGTACGATGGCAAATGAATATTTTGTGTTGGATTTTGAAATATGAGGATAAAATGTTAGATTTTGATTGCCATAATTTACATGTAAAAAATTATTTCAAATCTACTCAAAATCTATTAAGTAAAAAGAGTTGTTAGAATCTATCAAAAATGAATAACACAAGATTTTAATTAGTTAATTGAAATCTTTAATTGAATAACAATGAATTTCAAACTCTGAGATTGTAAATACAAGAACCAATAATACTAGATTTTAAACTTTCTTGATAAAAAGATTGTAAATACTAAAACCAATAAACTCTACTAAAATCTATCATAGAATAACACCCATGTGGAAGCCTCTTGGCCCAGTGGTCAAGGGTTTAAAGGCTTCTACACCAAGTGGGGTTCGAATCCCAGAGAAAACAAATTCTTGTAGATTAATGGAGGGCACTTTTCAGAAGCTTCGGAGTCGTCCAAGGAGACCATGTCCATCGTTGGGGATGTCGTACATGCAGAGTCGTTGGTCGGGGAGAGTCTATCCATCATGAAAGATGTCGTATATGCAGAACCGTTCATCGGGAAGAACTTGTCCATCATGGAAGATGTCGTACATGGAGAATTGATGCATCATGGAGGCCTATGTAGAAGCTGTTTACCCTAATTGCAAAGACAACATACAGTGGAGTATCATCCAAAATAGGATTAGGTCAAATTGATTAAATTAGTCTAATGATAATTGTAATTTCTATATAATAATTCTACACGATTAAAAAAAAAGAATAACACCCATTTACTGAAGTGTGAAATAACTGGTTCGATCTGCTTTAACCGGTTTCTACTGGTTTTTAATGTTAAACCGGTTCGGACTGGTATCCGGATCGCGATTCAACGATGGAAGAGAATGATTATCAATCGGGTTAAATGTTAAATTCCTAAACTTGAGGGCTTCTCTCATACGCTTTCGGAAAACGAGGGATTCAATTAAAATATTCCCCACAGAAGAAAATATTCTCTTTTCGCACAAAGAGTTTGTTGTGCAATTTAGTAGACTCGGCGACCGTTTCTTCTTCTTCTTCGCCTAAATCGCCTGTGGCCGGAAAATTCACCGGAGAAGAAGCAAGCGTTCGGTTTCGTTTCCCTTATTCTCTTCTTCCTCTTTGATTTTGTACGATTAGCATAACCCTAAATCTGAAAAGCCTCTACCTCAGAGAAAATATATATATCTGGATTCTGTCGATCTTGTCTTTTACTGGGGTTTATGCATGCTTCGACTCACTCGATCACGAGTCTTCGTTTATTCCAAATTCTAATTTCTGGTTTGTTTTGTGCAGCATTGTCGTCTTTCGTAGTCGAATTCTCGAGTCAGGCAAATGGTGAGTCGAAATTTTCGTTTTTACTGGAATTTTATTTTCGATTGATTGTTTTCTCTTTGAGAGAAACAAGGTTTATTATAGGTATGTGAAGTATGTGGGCTGATTGAATTGTACTTGTATTGCAGTCGGATATTAGGAAGTGGTTCATGAAAGCTCATGAAAAAGGAAATGGAAATGCTTCAAAATCCACAAATGCAGCAGAGACTGCACCCATAAAATCAGAGCAGGTGATGTTTTCTTCTCTATATGTTTACTATGGTGTATCTTTGTAAAAACTATGTAGTAGATATTGCAAGCAGGAAGGGAGGTTAGTCGCATTCTTTGAGATTGCATGTAACTTGAAACCCATATTGTTAGTTTCTATTATCTTTACTTGTTTTCAGAGCCATCGAGAGTGAGTTATAGGCGACGTAGATATGCTAGTTGCTCTTATAATCATGTATGTAATAGTTTGTTTACTGGATTAAGTGTTGTTTATGCTAAACACTTGGAGATGCTTAACAGGCTAGTGAAGACCTGGAAACTGCTGCTAGAAGAAAAACGAGCAAGTATTTTGCTAAAGACAAGGCAAAAGTTAAAGATGAGAAAGAGGTGGAAGAACTTCCTGCCAAGAGGAAACTTAAGACTGAGTCTGATGATGTAGGCAAGTCCCGTCCAAGAAAGGCTGTCAAGGTTGATGATGACGATGATGATTTTGAGGTACCTAGTGCAAGGAAGACTCGTGATAGCACTCCAAGCAAAAAACTAAAGTCTGGGTCAGGTAGAGGAATTGCAAGTAAAACTGCAGATTACGAGGATGATGATGGTGAAGATGCCCAAGAGCAGGATACTCCTCTAAAATCAGGTGGAAGAGGCCGTGGCGGTAGAGCCGCATCAGCGGCCTCAACTGGTGGAAGAGGTAGAGGAATCGCAAGTAAAACTGCTGATATAAAAGAGGATGATGATGGTGAAGATGCCCAAGAAAAGGAGATTCCGCTAAAATCAGCAGGAAGAGGTCGTGGCGGTAGAGCAGCATCAGCTGCCACAACTGGTGGAAGAGGTAGAGGTGGTGGAGGGCGAGGCGGGTTTATGAATTTTGGTGAAAGGAAAGACCCACCGCATAAAGGAGAAAAGGTATGTACTTTACTTGACCGATGGTCTTACCTTAACATGATTGGGATCTTAATGTTTTCCTGACCTATCTCTATTTCTCAGGAAGTTCCCCAAGGCACCCCTGATTGCTTAGCTGGATTCACATTTGTAATTAGTGGAACACTTGATAGGTATTTCATTGTTTCCTACTTCTTGGCCTTTTTCCATGTTTGTTTTTCGTGTTACAGTCTCTTGTACCCTCTTGACATTGCAGTTTAGAAAGAGAAGAGGCAGAAGATCTGATAAAGCGACATGGTGGTCGTATTACAGGCTCTGTTAGCAAGAAAACGGTATTCATGCATACCTTTTATCTTCTTTTTTTTTGTTTGATTTAAGGTAATGGCATAAAGTTACAATCCTTGTTTGCAGACTTACCTGTTGTGTGATGAAGACATCGGTGGAAGGAAATCTGAAAAAGCTAAAGAGCTTGGGTGTGTGTTCTCAGTGATTGCATATAATTACAGTAAAGTGTTGAGATATTTCGTCTTCTAGCATCCTAACTTATTTTATTTTGATCAGCACTAAGTTCCTTACAGAGGATGGCCTATTTGACTTGGTCCGTTCCTCTAAACCCGTAACAAAGTCCCTCCCTGAAAAGACAAATAAAGGCACTGAAAAAGTCAGTACACCGGCGAAGATAAGTTCTCAGAAAGAAGAGACAAGAGGTATGAACTGTACTGTATAGTTTGCACTTTGGTATATGTGTCTTAAATTTATTAACCTGTTTCCAGACATTGCTCCTTTGGCTTCAATAAACGCTTGAGCCAGTTATTTAGTTGCCATTTCTTATCAGTTATCCCTACAATTAATAGTCATCAAAATCATTTCTAGGCAAGCCTTTAGCAAAAAGTTCGCCCAACAAGGCTCCTCTACATCCTTCCCCGGCGAAGGGAAAAAAGAAAATTATCCAGTCTTCCTTGCCATGGACAGAAAAATACAGACCGAAGGTGCCAAATGAGATCGTTGGGAATCAGTCATTGGTATGTGATCGAAATTACTGTTAAGTTGATTTTTGTTCGACGACGTGAAAATGATGGATCCTTTATTAAGTCAATTGCAGGTTACTCAGCTTCACAACTGGTTGTCCCATTGGCATGATCAATTTGGGGGTACTGGAAGTAAAGGAAAGGGGAAAAAAATGAATGATGCAGGTGCCAAGGCTGTGCTTTTGAGTGGAACACCTGGTATTGGGAAAACAACATCAGCGAAGTTGGTTACTCAGATGCTTGGTTTCCAAGCAGTTGAGGTTAGCCCATATTATTTTTAATTTCATTGGGTGATATCAATTTCTTGCACATTTATTGCGTGGAAGATATACTTTTTTTATTTCTATTTAGGTCAATGCTAGTGACAGTCGTGGAAAGGCGGACTCGAAGATTACCAAAGGAATTGGTGGTAGCAATGCAAATACTGTAAAAGAACTTGTCAATAACGAAGCCATGGCTGCTAACATGGATAGGTATGTTGGTGTTTGTTTTGACTCCCCCCAATGTAGGTAAATGGTCCTAGATGCTTGCATATTGTTTCCTGACTTCGAGGAAGATTTGATCTTCAGGAGAAAGCACCCAAAGTCTGTTCTAATCATGGATGAAGTAGATGGAATGTCTGCAGGCGACAGGGGAGGTGTTGCTGATCTTATTGCAAGCATTAAAATATCCAAGATTCCTATCATCTGTATTTGTAATGACCGATACAGTCAGAAACTAAAGAGTTTAATAAACCACTGTCTTACCCTCAATTTCCGGAAGCCCACTAAACAGCAGGTTGGTTTGGATAATTGTATTTTTCCTTTTTGCGTTTGTTTTTGGTACGATTATGCACATGATTCCATGTAATGAACCAACGGTAGTCTCATTGGCAGCTTTTTCTGTTTTTTTCACCATCAGATATGTTCTCTAGCAGTTTATACTTGGAAGATAGGGGTATGTTGGAAATACCTTAAGTTTCACACCTGTTTAGTAGTTGACCTTTCGCTATAGGCTCCTATATTCAAAAAAGAAAAAAAACTCATATTTCATTTGCAATGAAGGATCTAAGATGGTCGTCTATCCTCTGTTTTATCATTAGAAATATCTCTTCTCTTAAACCAACTTGTTTTTCATTACAGATGGCAAAAAGGCTAATGCATGTTGCTAAGGCAGAAGGCCTTGAAGTGAACGAAGTAAGAGTTTGTACTTAATTTTTTTTACTTTAAGTAGCTTCTGTTAGTCAATGCTAGCCAATTTCACATCATCTTACATCTGTTTGGGACTATTGTCTTTGCAAAAAATCTGGTTCATGTCATGCCCGTTTTACTAAATGAACAAATGATAATAGAAGTATTAGATTTGTTGTAAAGTATATGTGTCATGCAAGATTAATGGCCAACACTCTCATTGCTCTTTTTCTTGTAAAGCCAACTTTTGCTTTACTTGGTCTCTCTTCTGTTCTGGAATTCGAGTCCTTGGGAAATCTTATGTAAAAGGGGCATGTCATGAACCAGATTAGTAATAAATGCTTAAGAATAGAACTTGAATCTTGTGTTGTCTATGTCCACTTGTCCTAAATTCTAATACTTCATCTTTTGCTTAATCTCGTAAGCATTTTGGTGGTGGGCTTTATGTGCTACTAATTTGTTCCCCTGCACATTATCTATCTTTCCCTTTTTCAGATTGCCCTGGAGGAACTCGCTGAGAGAGTGAATGGTGACATACGGTTGGCCCTAAATCAGCTCCAATATATGAGCCTGTCCATGTCAGTCATTAAGTACGATGATATCAGGCAGCGCCTTCTAAGCAGTGCGAAAGATGAAGATATTTCCCCTTTCACAGCTGTTGACAAGTAATGTCTCAAGTCGTTTACATAGTAGTTTATATTAAATGCTTCCTGAGTGTTTGGCATTACCAAATTTTGTGAAGTTAACTCATATAGCTGCTGTTATATGAAGAAGTTATTTCCGTTGTTTTGTAGTAGAAAGTTCGTTATTAAGTACTCTGGAAATTTCATCATAGTTACTGGTAATTATTTCCTTCCAGATTGTTTGGTTTTAATGGTGGGAAGCTGAGAATGGATGAACGGATTGACCTAAGCATGAGCGACCCTGATTTGGTTCCCCTTCTTATACAGGTCTATATTTTGGATCCTTGTAGGGTTGTTTTCTTATACATTTTGGAATGGAAACTAATTTGTACTTTGAGGTTCCCACATGAGAATGCATATAACATTAAAATTTCTAACTCACTTACCATTAAATTTAAAGACTAATTTTATTTCCGTCTGGGCAGGAAAACTATATCAATTATAGGCCAAGTTCCGCTGGCAAAGATGAGGCAAAACGAATGGATTTACTTGCTCGTGCTGCTGAATCTATTGCAGATGGAGATATTATCAACGTGCAGATTCGGAGATATAGGCAGTGGCAACTCTCTCAGTCTTGCTGTGTTGCATCTTCTATTCTCCCGTAAGTTGCTTCCACATCTTGAGAATAAGATTGATTCTTTACCAAAAGTGCTATTCTCTCTCTCTCTCTCTCTCTCTCTCTCTCTCTCTCTCTCTCTCTCTCTCTCTCTCTCTCTCTCTCTACATGAAGTGTGAGTTGCCGAAGAATATTTCCTCATCACCTAGTGTTTCCAATTTGTTTCTATGCTTTCTAAACCTAAAGGTCCTCTTAGATGGAGATCAAGTTTCATAAATTATATGCTGCCTTGTATGTTAATATGGGTTGTGCCATTGGATATATATGGATTGAATATATGTGCTTTCTAATACTTGAGAACTAACGTGTACTTGTTTTATTTGATCAGAGCTGCGTTGTTGCATGGATCAAGGGAGATATTCCAGCAGGTAATGGTCTTTCAGTGAAGCTCATTATACCTTATGGATGTAACCTGGAAAGTTTTTACTATTATCCTTCTTTTCCGCATAACGCATGTCCATATTCCACATAACGCATGTATTTGCATTTAAGATTTGGAGTCTGCAATGCAAAAATCATATATCGACAAATTGGTTTTTTTTACTATCAGTTTTTTTCGAGCTTGTAATATTTCAGCTTGATTACCTTTGTGTATGGTTATGTTTTAGTGTGAGCCTGTTTCTCCGTTTTGTAGCTCTGAAGCTGCCTAAAATATTCTGACTCAGATTAACAATGCATACTTGTGGACAAATTTATTGAATGCAGGGAGAGAGAAATTTCAATAGATTTGGTGGGTGGCTTGGCAAGAATTCTACTACGGGAAAAAATACAAGGTTGCTGGAGGATCTGCATGTTCATATTCTTGCTTCCGGTGAATCCAGCTCTGGAAGGTTAGATTCACCTGTACAGTTAGCTTAATAATACTAAATAGTAATAGGCTAACAATCTGCGGTACGATAGTTATTTCTTTCTGCTAGTGAAATAAGTCTTTTTGACATTGTTTATTTAACTGCGACCTTGCTTTTCTTCATATTTCATCCGTCTGTGAAATGTCAACTTTGTGTGTTTGTCAATGTTATGTGATGTCTTATTCCAACTTTCTGACTAACATCAACATCGACCACAGGCAGACTCTCCGCGTTGATTATTTTCCCCTTCTCTTGAATCGCTTGACGAGTTCACTTCAGACACTGCCTAAGGTTTGACTTACTAATATCTTGCTTCTTGTTCGTGAGCTCACTATACGCTTGTTTTTATAATATCCTGGACAAGGTTAATATGTGAGATATTCTATGTGAAAAACATTTACTCAGGACGAAGCTGTTTCAGAAATTGTTGAGTTCATGAACTCCTACTCTATAACCATGGACGACTATAATGATACTATTCTGGTGTTGGGACAATTTAAGGTACACACTATTCCTTTTCACCCGATATAACAGCCGCAGCTGCGACAATGAATTTTCACCAATGTGTTGCAAACTTTACAAATCAGGGACATGCAGATCCGCTGGAAGGTGTTGCACCTGCAGTTAAAGCATCTTTGACTAAAAAATATAATGAGACGAATAAAAAAAGAATGGTACGCACTGCTGACATGGTGCAGTTTCCGGGAATGAAAAAGGCACCAAAGAAGCGTATAGCTGCCATGCTTGAACCAACTGTTGAAAGTTTGGGAGATGAAGATGGCGAGCCGATAGCTGAAAATGAAGAAGAAAATGCATCAGACGCTGAAGACACAGGTACTGTGCATCTTTCTGAACTAGTATAACTGGACCTTTATAATTAAAGACCGAGTCTCAAGAAGGAAATCTCAAAATTACATTGGGTATCTGACGGGACTCGGAACTACTTGACCAGATGTAACCCTGACTGGGGTTTTCTTTCTGTTTTTGCTTTTGATATTCCAGAAGAAGCACCAAATGGAGAAAACCTGGAGTCAAATCTGAAAAATCTGAATGCTAGAGGTCAGTCTTATTACTCATTTTGATCACCAGCCAGACTTGAACCAAAATTAATATATCTTGGTTTTAAACAACGATGATTGTTACTCCACATGTTGAGCATCATCTCTAAAGTCTAAACGAACTATAATCTGGTGCAGGGATCCAAGTTGAAGTGGATTTGAAAGGAGCTGGAAGTTCAGGTTCAAAAAAGGCAGCTGGAAGCTCAGGATCAAGAAAGGCAGCTGGTACTGGCAGAGGCAAAGGCAAAGCAGCCGATGCATCTGCCGAGAAGAAAGCTACAGGAAGAGGCGCTGGTGCCAAGAGAAAGAGATGAGAAGCATTTTTTTTCCAAGGAATGTCTCTTTCTGAAATGTTCATGTTTTCCTCCCAAGGATTTGCTTCTTTTTTCCCCTGGATTGGCTAATGGAAATTATGCTCTTTTGACTAAGATGAAAATTACTAGAATATGTATGGATGGAAGATTTTTGGCTTTAGTTTCTGGTAAAAAGAAGTTGAATCAAGTGGGTGACTTTCGTTTTTAGAAAAGCAAAATCTTTAAAGAAAACTGATTGGATGAGATAACGAGTTTAATTGGGTTTTGCTTGGCAAGTTTGTAGAGTAACATAAGCTAGTTACACCATAATAATAGCATTTAAGGAGATGATTGATAAAATTACGTAAAGTAACGACAATGTGAATTTTTACAACAGACCCAACCAACCAAACCCACAGAGTCTTTTTACTCTCTTTTCTTTATAGTTTTTTTTTTTGTTTGACAAAACACAGAAGAAGGCGTCTCTGATCTCTGAGACAGGAGGCCTCCTTATAGTCATTTGAACATTTTTATTAATTGAGAATCAGAAACTCTATAACGTTTATCAATCCTTCCTATGCTTCCACACTTTTGAAACTTCCGACTCGGTATACATATATATTATATCAGAATCTCACATTCGACAACAAACATCTTCCTGTCTCTGCAAAAGAAAAACAAACAAAACAATATCTCATCAGCATTCATTAGAAACATCTTCATCATTAGAGCTTTGAATGGATGAAGATTTTTCTACAGTTTTTTGCTTTGATTGGTAAAACGAAATCACTGATGATTAACAGGTGAAATAAGTAACCGGATTCTATATTGAGGAACAAACACTTGATAGATAAGCCAAGCTGAATCAGTAATCAAGGGTTCAAATTTTACCTTTGCATACAAGATGCTGGCACTTGCTTATTAGCTTGAACCAGAACCAGCAGCACATATTCCTTTGACACCTCTTTCATTCAGAGAATGATCATCACTTGCTTCTGCTCTATCATGCTCGTTGTTCGTTTCAGGAGTGTGATTTCCTGAGCTACTTGATATAGATGCAGTGCTGGGTCTACTGTTTTCTCTTGTTTCTAGACGTTCCATCATGCGGGACACAGTGGCGATTCCGGCACTGACCTCTCTTTTGACCTCAGAACCAATATCTGCCATGGATGTGTTGCGAGAAAAAAATCTATCTTTCCAGCTCCTTGTGTTCTTTGATATCGATTCTTTGTACCTATATTGAGCATCACGGAATCATCACACTTAACTTAAGAGTTGATAAAAAAACATCTACAAGTAAGAGTTAGCCAGATAAGAGATGGATTACCTCGTTGAGACAGCATTTAATCGAGACTTTAGTGATTCTGAAAATGATTGGAGCTCTGATGGTCCAGCTCTATCTTGATCACTTGGGGAAGACTGATTAGGAGACCTGAGTATGGTAAAACAAAGGAAGGCTCAGAATAGCTGGCATGTAACTAGACAGTAATAAGTGACAATAAAAGGCGAGAATCAGCTGCAGACCTGCTGTTTGAATCAGATGCCGAAGGAGAAACCTGGCGGTGATGAACAGAAGTTGGTGTCTGCATGTTTGACTGAAGAGAACCCTCCCCTAAAGCATTGTGGGAAAGGTTTGGGACTGTGTCACTCTCGTCTCTCTGAGATGGAGAGGAAGGCATGGGAGGATGAGGTGGAGGAGGAGAAGCATTAGGATGAGACGAGAACACCATGAACTGTGGATGATGACCTTGACTTGATGATCTGCTTCTGTGGCCTTCCCTTCTTACCCCATGCCTTGCACGTCCCATAGCAGCAGCGGCAGCCAAGTGCTGAATGATTCGTTCTTCAATCTCTGCATTGTCCACACCCACTGGGAGCTGCATTTTAAGGAGATTTGAGCTCTATTTAGATAATTCACCAACAGAGAGATGTTCTTATAATCAAAATGATATTAAGAGAGCCACATACATGTTGTAACTCAAAATCACCGAGAGTTGGATGACGAAAAATGGTGGCATTTCTAGCAGGATTGAAGCGGAAATTTCTCTCCTGTACAACAGCCTCAAGCAACTCCTGACTGGAAACATAGAAAACACATAGCTAAAACCTCTAAAGAGAGTACTTGATAGTAAATTTACCAACATAAACATATTACGAGCAGACAAAATTAACCTTGTGGAATCTTTGAGACTAATTGCTTGCCAACACATCGGGCACTGGGAACTCCTTTGACACCTGAAAATTTGAAACATAAAATAAATGCCATGTATCTGATAAGCTTGCACAAAGAAGAAACACGAATACCACGCTTGAGAAATCATCGATTACTTTAAATGGTCACACAAGGAGAGTATATATCATAAGAAAGCTCGAAAACAGCGGTAAATGTGGCTTACCACTCGAGGATGCATTGGAGATGATATTCATGCTTGCAACTAGTCAACTGCGAGAGAGATACAAAGATAAACATAATCGAATCAATGTGAGTTAATCAAAAAAGGTGTAATTTGGATACATACAGTTGAAGGATCGCTTTCGTCGAAAACTTCAAGACAGATGCTACAAGCATCATCACAAGCATCTTGGATTCCTCCTTCAACAAATGCTGCCGCCGAAGTCAAATGCCCCTCAGACGTCGCCGTATCTCCCGTTCCCTGAAAATCCATACAATCATTCAAAATCAAAGACCCAAGACGACAACCTGTAACAATTCAAGCCCCGAAATCGGAAAAACAATAGCGTTTTCAGAAGAATTGACACCGAATCAAATTAAAATTTCACTACAAGCCAAAATCCAATGACATATATCGGTGTCTTAGAACAGCAAAATCGTTGAGAATCGATTTGGAAAAATCAAAACAAAAACCCTAACCTCCATGGGAATTGCGATGAATCGAGCAAACGGAGATGAGAAAAGAGAAGGATGATGAAATTCGTGGATCGAAGCTAGGGTTAAGAGAGAAGATCAAAACCCTAGATTCATGATTCCCCGAAGATAATGGGAAGAGAAGAAGAAAAAAGGAGAGGGAGATTGAAGAAGAAGACAAAGACCCTTTCTTTTATTTTCTTTTCCTTTCCTTTTCTTCTCTTTTCTCTGCGCGTGGTCTCTCTCTCTCCTTTCTCACAATTCCGTTTATTTTTCTATTTCTTTATGGGTTATTTAGCTATTTCTTTATGAAACTTTATGAAATTGTAATTTGTATTTTAATTTTAGACAATTAACGAAAAACAACGACCTGTGATTTTAGCTGGGTCCCGTACAAAGACACGTGTTTCCTTCGCTTGTACTCCATCATCCTTCTTTCGTTTGTCTTTTCTTTATCGATTTTCAACTTCATATGTCGACTTTTTTTTCACTCTTGTTAGAAGAAGAGTACCAGAGGAATAATTATTATGTTTATTTAATAACGAATTGAAAGAAGAAGAAAAACGTATATATTCTCCGTAATATTTTTAAAAAAAGATGTATATATGTTACTCTCTCTGATTTTTTGTGATCACGTACATTATATATTCGAACACACTCTTGGTCCAGAAGAATAATTATGTTTATAAAATAACGAATATCTAAAAAGAAAATATCGTATTGTCTCTATATATTAAAAAAAAACGCTACAGAAAGGTGGAAATAAATTTAGACAAAAGTGGGTTAAAAAAGACCAAGAAAAAGTCAAGAAAAACGAGTCCATGTTACAGTTTTACAAACTACGAACCCAACGAAGACTGATTCTCATCTTCACCAAGAGACATTTAGCCTCCAATATAGCCCAGACGATGAAGGACCATTGCTATAACCAGCATGACTATCGCCACGATCAATCCGCCTTTCCCGAGCAACCACTTCTTTGCTTTCTTCGCCTTCTCTATCCCCGTTTGAGCCCGATCCGCCCATCGCATCTGCAACAACATTTTTATACAAATCAGGGAACTATACAATCAACTCTTCGCTGTTCTGTTTTGGTTTTCCTAAAAAACCAAATTCGTACCATTTTCTCCAAGTCATCGGGAGAAAGAGAAGCCATGGCTTGTTGAGCTTTCGCAGCATCTTCTTCAGAAAGCTTCATCCCGAATTGTTCGCTCATGCTAGCCATCATTTCCGGGTTCATGTTCTTAATCATAGACGTGAACATCTACCAAATACATATATGATACCGTATTAACATCTATAATCACATTATGATTTTTCTAAATGGGTAAAATATAAACCAAAAATGACCAAACCTGTCGCATCGCTGGATCTTTCATTTGGTTTCTCATCTGTTCCTGCAAGTCAGCAGGTGCAGCAGAAGGGATGCTTGGTTCGAAACCGCCTCTTGGAGCCACGAAGGAATTACCAGAGGAACTAGACTCACCTACAAAACTACTAATCCCGCTCGCTCCTAAACTTTCCCGTGGTTCAGATGCTTCTGCATTGCTGTATGATGTTGAAACTGGAGCGTTGTTTGCTTTTAAAGACGATGCCATGTTAAACATACTCTCACGCTCTTCTGGTGACATCTTACTCATCATATCGGATGCGAGTTTAAGCATGTCAGGTGTGGGTGCAAATCCGTTTCCTGCAGATGGCGCAGTCGGAGCGAAAGGGTTATCTCCTTTAAACGAAGAGGCTGTTTGGACCATTTTCTGAATCTCTTCAGGTGACATTTTGCCTATCATGCTCGATGCAGTTTTGAACATGTCTGATGACATTTCTCCAGCTTTGCCTCCACTCAGAGCAGCGAGTGTATCGGGATCAGTTCTTGAAATGAAGTTCTGGAAAGTTCTGCAGGACAAAGAAAGAATAAAAACAAAATTATACATATCGTGTACATGTCGCAGTAAAAGGATGCTTTAATTAATAATTTTCTTCAAATGATCATTAAGAGACATAGACCAAACACTGGAATGGTGTTGAACCTGATTGCTTCTGGGTCATCTCTGAGAGCCTGCAATCCATCAATGTCAGTCTTTACGCCTTGAACATGACTACCACCGTTGCTTTCTCGTTGTGTCCCAATAACCTCTTTAGAAGGTTTTTTATTTTCTCCAGAAGTAACAGTATTTACTTCAGTTATGTCTTCAATCACCACACCTAATAACCAAGTAACAAAACATTTTCAGCTGTTTCGCCATTCATGGATGAAGCAGATTACTGATGCAGCTAAAGAAATGTCTGGTCTGGCAAAATACGATATATTAGTTCGTACAAATGATAAGGGATAAATATTAGACCTCTTGATGCCTTGCCAGGTCCCTCAACAGCCAATCTTTCTTTAGCTTCTCTGCATAAGAAAAGATCAAACTTAAAAGTCAATTATATTTTTAAAATGTTGATATCCAAACCTCTGAATTAAGTATGATATTACGAGTAATAAAATAAAATAAAAATACATACCTTAGCACATCGGCAATTGTTTCATCTTCAGGGGAAACTTCAAGGGCCTTGCTTAAATCGGAGACGGCATCCTTATAGTTTTAGAAAGTCAATGAGCAACATATATTCAGGACATATTTAAAGTACACGCATCTATATTGACACACAATCTCAAGAAACTTCCATAAGCAACAGAAGAACTCACTTCGAACAGGCCCAGGTCTCTGTAAGCTTGACCCCTTCTGTAGAGGGCTTTGACATTACTTGCATCATATGCCAAAACCTGAATTGATGTCAGAATGTAAATATATCATAAGAATTCGAGACAGGATTGAATTAGATCTTAAGGCGTTGTGTAAAATCATGTGTTACATCTACAAAAGGAATCCAAAAGATTGAAATCTCTTTTTTCCTAGATATTTTAGCATTCTAACACACACACAC
This sequence comes from Draba incana, assembly GCA_963576765.1. Taxonomy (NCBI): domain Eukaryota; kingdom Viridiplantae; phylum Streptophyta; class Magnoliopsida; order Brassicales; family Brassicaceae; genus Draba; species Draba incana. The sequence continues at coordinate 10,837,888 of OY755203.1, read as the reverse complement.
AAGGTGTAACATACCTCAGAACCTTCCTTTATGCACTCTTCATGCTGATATGTCTTCAAATAACATGACATTAAATTAAGAGAACAAGCCAACAAAAGTGCTCCACCTTTAGAAGATGGAATGTCCTTCAAATTGCTCTTTGCCTGAGATAAGGTCAAAGAGAATGGTAAGAGAAGCAGACAGAAAATTTCATGCTACAAATAAAACTCTTTTTGATAAGAAAGAGGCTGGAAAGTCAAGTAGCATAACAAAAGATACGTATGCAGACTTACACGCAGATATTTCTCTGCAGCATCGCTAAAATTTCCTCGGCTATGAAGCTCATTTCCCTGCCAAAAGTAGTAGCAAACGAAATTAACATCAAAGTTTGGACAACATACAACACCAACAGTTGTCAGGATCGAGTTACACGGAGAAAATCTTAGCTAAAATAATTCAGTAGAAACTGCAAACTTGTGAAGTTTACACAAGTTCCACATGTTGATGACACACTCTTTTTCCTTACTTGGAAGAAATCAAATATTCTTTCCCAAAGCCAATAGTACCTGTTTTTTAAGCATCTGAGCTGCATTGATTTGATAAGTGAACTGAGCATCCGCATGGGCACGCATAGCCGCTATATCTTCAGGGGAGGCTTTCGCCATCTTCTCGCCAATCTCAGCCATATCCTCTGGCCTTGTATGCTTAAGCTGTTCCGCAGCTTGTTTCAAATCTTCAGGCTTCATATTCTTCATACCCTCGGTCGCCATTTTCATCAAATCTGGATTCGACATCATCTGTAATACCAACAATTGACATATATTCATCACACAAATCAGAGTCAAAATCACCTAAAACCACTATCAAAGCTTCCAATATCATAATAAACTCTCCTTTTTTTTTGTTTCCAGGCGTATTCAATCCTTTCTTATTTTGTCTTTGCTTCATAACACATACAAGTACTCATTGCAAAAAAGCTACAGAACATTGCACAAAGAATTTGGAAATTGACGAGCAAACGCAATAACAAAACCGGTAGTCGCAATTTAAGCTTGAATCTACAATCACAATCGCAATCACATCAATCAAATCGTGAAACTAGTCTATAAATGCTACGATCGAATAATTCCCATGAATCGTTTTCAGAATCTACGAGGAATCAATGGAGATTAACTAAGAAACCTACCTGCTGCTGGATCCTAGCGAAATCAGCAGGGGACATACGGCTCATCTGATCTTGAGCGAGCCGGATCATCTCAGGATCCATCATCCCGTTAAACATCGTTTCCTCTCGAAGCTTCGATACAGTTCTCTTGGATCAGATCGGGAGAAAAAAACCTATAACACACAAATTCGAATCGAAACTCGTCGGAGAACGACACACCGGAATCTGGAAATTTCAAAACGGAGATTGTGAATCGGAAAATCGAAAGAGAATTGTTTTGCCGATTGTACTTTTGTAAATTGTTGTTACTATACATCCAATTGCGAAATCCAATTGCTTAACCTCCTTCAATTGACCGACCGGAATATGCCTGGACTGTCAAATGACATATTTACCCCTGAAGCAATGACGTGCCACAATAAATACATTTATTAATTAGCGTAAGATGACTATGATCAGTGTGCATGTCCTTATCCATGTTACATGGAGAACAACGTGAAGTCAAGGAACCATTCTCATATTTTTTTCTTCATAAACTGAAACGAATCTCTTGTTAATTTTTTTTGTTTTGTTTAAAACTTCCTTTAAGAAAAAATCATGCATGCTATTTACTTACTAATATACCGTACGGCTGTACAAGATAATTAAGTTAGGAGTCCAATATTTTAGGAGATTCATGTCTATCTTTGAAACATGTATAAAATACGTTTTCTTCCTTTTTGGTTTTCGATATAAAATACGTTTTCGGTTATAGTGAACTCATCAAGTTAGTTCAATATATCCAATTCTACACGTTTGTGAGATTAATGGTGTGGAAACCTTAGTGTCTCGAGACGTGTTGGTTGGTGACAATGGTGAGAAGGCGAAGATATACATGTCTTATTCTTTGTATTGACAACTCTATTGCGATGAACAGAGATAATTACACCTAAGTAATGGTCAGTTGAAGATGCTAAACGCGGTGTGTTCATAAGAGTTATTGATATAACGCGTGAATCTCACGCGTGGCGACTTCTCTCCCAAAATTTTACCGCAGTTTCTCCTCCGTTCTCTTCCGTTAGCCTCTCCGGTGTCCGGTTTCCACCGGTACCGCGAGAGGGCAATCTTCTCCTTTTATTTCTTTTCGATCGATCGGAGCTTCTAACTCTCTGATGCGCTAGGTTCCTCTTTTTCACGCGGCGAGTGGATGGAGCGGCGCTGCGCGTGAAGGCCGCGTTCACAGCCGTGCCTATGTGTTATAAAAATAAACATTTGCTTAGGACATCATTTAAAAAAAAAAAAAGGAATAAAAGGGCATCAATTTGAGAAAAAAACTTAATAAGTATATTTTACTAATTATTAGTTTCAAAGTAGTAAAATATATTTACATGGGTTTACATTTGAAAATATGTAGTAATATTAGTAAGTCAAATATGAAATTGCCACAATGAAAAAAGAAGTTTACTATCCCATAACTAATAGTTAAGTAACTAAATTTAAAAGATTCTTAAAAATATTTTAAAGAAAATTATTGTTGGTGATTATCTTTTTGCTGAACTAAAAGTTCTAAGTTAAACTGTTCAAGAAGAAGTTAAGAGGCCTATTACTGTTAGACTTTTTAAAAAGTGTTCATGACTGTTATCATATATTATTGATGATTTCAATTTCGTTTGCATCTACTGATGTAAGTTTTTCAAAGTTGAAGATGATAAAATGTTATATTTGTAAGACTATTTGGCAAAAAAAACTGAGTGATTTGGTTATTTTATCCATTTAAAAAAAAAACTTTAAAGAAATGTCAATTGATTTAGAAAGTTTGGTCAATAATTTTTAGAAGAAAAAAAATTATATTTGGAACTGTTATTTAATTTGTTGATTTTTTTAGCTAAGTGACAATAATATTTATTATTATAATATTACTTATATAATAAGATTAAGGGTATTTTATTTCTAGTTGCTTTTGTATGCGATTAGTGTTGGCACGGCTCTGACCGCGTCTAGGTTTAGGGTATTCTTCCGGTGGTGGCTTCTCGCATGTCTACAGCGAGAGACATCGGCCGGGTTAAGTTATCTTTCACTTGCCTCACGTAAGTCGGCCGGTAGATCCCTCTCCTCCTTCGAGTTTCTGGCGATGGTGAAGCCTCACTCAACGGTGATGCGACGCCTGCTAGATGTGGCAAGGTTTTCTCCGTCTTTCTCGGTCTCGACCCTTCCTACTCTTGTCTGGAAGATCTGTTGGGTCTCTTACTTTTATTGGTGGTTGGTTTCTCTCTGACAAAGCCTTCCGCTCGGGTCGGTTGTAGATCCTTAAGAGAGAAGCCCATGTCTTCACCATGATTGTTCGAGGTTTCTGTTGGTGATATTTCAGTTGGCTTAGAGGTCTCTCTTTTGCTACTGGCCTCGATCTCTTTGTTCATTCGCCTCTTGTTTTAGTTTCAGGGATATGCTCTGGTTTAGTGCTTCTCGGTCTCCTCCTCTTGCTATATAGGCCTGGCGATTTGACTTCCTTCCTTGTTGGTTTATCTATAAGTGGACGTTTCTGATTCACAAGGATGCGACCATTGTGCATAAGGTTTTTCTTTAAAAACTCATTTTCTAACACCTTCCAAATATATTCATTTCCCATCGGAATTTCGATGCAAAAATTGCAAATTAGCACTTCCTAAAATCACTCCAAACAACTCCCATATAAGAATCCATTATTGTCTCGGCAAACACCTTTGTACGCATGCCATTTTACCAAAATGTAGGTTAAACCCATGCGGTTATATATCCAACCTCAACCTTACCAACACGCAAAGAGTACCAATTCAGGTAAAAGGTAATAATCAAAAACTTTCACCACTCAAACATAATATTACAGTTAGAAAGATCCAACAACCCATAGATCCAACAACACAGTACGTATCATAGTATATGAATCCAAAATATGCAAATATATCCTATTATTGGTTTGAAATATTATTCTTAAACCTAATCACCATGCCAAGAAATCGATCGTCGCTATGCTTTCTAAAGAGTAAAGTATTGAGAATTTGAGATCACCTTAAACACATATTGTTATGTCATATCGACTATCGTAAGAAATCGATGTATTAAGTAATTGGACCTTCACACTTGACTAAAGATGAAATAAAACATTCTTGATTTTTTTTCGCCATTTCTTTTTTAAAATTATTACGGGGTATTCCATTATTGGCTTATTGCTGTAGAATGTAAGTATTTTTACAGATATAAATTCGAGAAAAAGTAAACGATGGTGGAAGGAAGCATAAAGAGGAAAGCTTTGAATATTTTCGGACGCGGAAAGATCTCACGTGGCAGTTTCACTCTGATTGGGTCCGTAATCGCCGGCCCACGTGGCATGCCACTTGTCACTTGGACCTCTCTCTGTTACAGTAGCAAGTTGTACGAGAGTCGTTCTTATTAGGATGCGTCACATCAATTTCCCATCCCCACCTTCCATTAACCCTGCTCTTTCTAACGATGAAAATAAAGTTTGATGTCATAAAGTTTATCCATGGTATACGAACTATTAATTGTAGATTATTTTGTTTTTGATTTATCATTTACTTAATTTTAACCAATCGTTTTATTCCTACGTCTGATTGATAAACGACATTTATATACCAATTTATAAAGTCGCTATACAATGTCTTATGTAGAAATTTGACTAAACGAGAATGAAGTTTATAAAAAATCAAATTATAAATTCTTGATTAGTTTGATTCACGAACGATGGAAAGATCTATATGCATCAATAAGATAAAAAATAACTTGGTTTCTAAGTATTTTGTTTATGTATATAGCAAGTTAGCAACTATAAATGCTGAATTGCTGACGCATACTGATTGAGTGTTAGCAAAATTTGTTTCTTGGTTTCAGGTTTGTTAGAAATTTAGATGTAATGATTAAGATTCAGCTTTGTGACGACCAAATTTTTTTTTTTTAGGCATTGGTGTGAATGGAATCCCAGCAGATTTGGCACTGATTGGTGGAATTGGTGGTCTCTCAACAAAACTAAAACCCAACCAAAATCATTTGTATCTTTTTTTTTTGTTTTTTTTGAAAATTAATCATTTGTATCTTTATCCACTTCTTTCACATCTCTCGTCTTTATCTGCAATTTATCTTGTTTTTTTTTTTTTCTCATATTAGAACAAGTTTAGCATCATGTTATATATCAGATTCAGTTTCACTTTTCTCAACTTTAATTATGATTCGTTTTTGTTGTGTGTACTTTCCTGGAAAGAAAAAATCTGCTATTTTGAAATTACCCTTCTTTGTACTCTTTATATATCCCGTGGTGTGATGTTTTGAAAGTACATAAATTACAAACGTATATCAGCTTATATATATATATATTTAATTGGTATTGTAAATACATTAATTTAGAACTCTGCATACTTAGAACATCATTATAGGTAGTTAATATGATGAGGTAAGATAAAAAATTTATATTATTTAGTGTATGGGGAATTGTATATTTACTTAAATTTAATTTGATATTTTTTTGAGTGATTATAGGTGGTAAATAAAATGGAGTTCTAATTTAAAAAAATATTTGATGAATTTGTTTTTTTTGTAAGTAAAGTTTATTTTCTTCAAATTGAAAACATAATACTTTCAATAAATAAAATATGAAATTTCAAAAATCAAAAACATTTAAAACATAGATTTTGTTTTTTTTCTTTTGTCAACAACATAGATTTCGTATTCATAAATTGAAAGGAACACTCAGTTGTAATTTTGATCATATCCAAATTGTTTTCCTGGACTTGCTTCTGTTGTTAAAAATGAATCCTCCAGATATAAATATGTCCATTTTTATTGTATTTTTACCAAATAACCTTTTTCAAAGAAAAAGGTAACAAAAGTTTATTTTTTTTACTGTAGTGCATTTTTTATTATTATTTTTTTTGGAAAAAAAAAAACTTTACAAAATCTTTGATAATTACAAAGTTGGGTTCTTCTTCTTCTTCCGATCGGTAAAAAAATGTTTTTCCGATCTGCGTCTTCTTCTTCTGTTGAATCGATTCGATTTTCGTGTTTCCGATCTGCGTCTTCTTCTTCTTCTGTTGAATCGATTTTGTTTTTCGTTAAGCTTTTCCGATCGGTTGATTTTGATCGGAAGTTTCGTTAAGTTTTTTTTTTTTTTTTTAGAATTTCGACCAATCACAAGTTGCCACGTAACTTATATTTACCGTAAAGATAGGCTTCAATTTTAGAACCGGTAATATAAGAAAAAACACATTCACAATTATTTTAATGAGTTTTATTCATATTTACCCAGTATAAAACCCCTATTTACTGTGTATAATGATGCTCTTACATACATGGGTTCACTCCTTAAAAAGTGTTTACCAAAAAAAAAAAAACCTTAAAAAATGATTTGTCAAAAAAAAAAAAATCCTTAAAAAGTGTTTACTTCTCTAACAAAAATGAAAAAAGTTATGGAGGCAAAATTTTTTTTTTTTGTGCAACAATCTATTATATTATTAGAGAGGTAACTATGCACCAGAATGAAAGTTGAGTTTTTATTACAATGGTTTAAAATTGTTGTCTTTAAATGATTTATTTTAAATGAGATTTAGTTTAGTGTTATTTTAGACTTATTTTTTTTTATTTAGTGATATCTACGCATAAATAATGAATTTAGTGATATCAAATTACTTTTCCTGCTTACCTATCTCTCTATCGATTCCTATATATCATAATATATATAACAATCAAATATTATGATATATATCTTAATGGACATATTTTTTTTACTGCCGATCGAATCAAATTGCTATAATAGTTTGTTCTTATCTTGCTAAATAATAGAAAATACTGTATATTCTTATAAAATTTTATTAGATAATTACGTCAAAACAACAACCCTAATTTTTGAAACCGTATTTTTTCCTGATATATACGACCTTATAACACAAAGATCAAAATCCATATAAACGTCTACAACGACGATACGTTTGAGTAGCTCTTACGTTTCATGTTTTGTTCATTGATTTTATATTATTCTCACGTTTGGTTCTAATCATGTTTAACTCTGTGCTTTATATGCTTTAGATATTGGTTTGAAGCTTAATCATGTTTCACTTACGAAAGCAGGATCGATTCTTCAAGAAGGTTAAACATTATAAGTGTGAGATTAAATGCGTACTGATGCTTTATAGAATATTATTTATTTTTGTGTTTCTCATTTTTTTCCCCTTTTGTTTAAGACGATTAGAATCTTAAACATTGAATACCAAAATATTTCCAATTTGATAAATGAGGTGGTTGATCACGAATTCGTTCAATTGAGTTCTAAACTTATTTTTCAATAGACAGATGGTTACGTAACCATCTATGACCGGCTGATAAAATTTGATAAGGTAAATTACTATTACCGTCATAGTGAACTGCAAATGACTATAAACGATTATTGGCTGCTACGATACGATGGTAAGGTAATCGTTTGACTCATTTATTGTATCTTGCATGCACTTGCAAATCTTTTGTATTTTTGAATTGCTTTTAGCATTTGCAAAATGTCTTAGGTTTATAGTTTTCTTCTAATTAGAATATTAGATTGTGTATACATCTTCTGTGATATCAGATATCCATATTGGCAGATCCTACGATTTGTAGAAATTACATCTGCGGAAACATTCGTGGCTCCACGTTCCATCGCCCCATCACCGTTCATGTCGATCACTCTCTCCCTCACAATGGTTTCGTCTCTCTCTCTCTACCTCTGAAACTTTGGTGGAAGAAACGACGAACGACGAATAGTTAAGTGTTTTTTCTTTGTTGGTCAAATTCGATGATCATATTACATGTTGTAGATCCAATTATTTGTTTTTAGATTTTTCCTCTCTCCACTCTCTCTTGAAAAAGCTAGCAGTTACTCTTCTCAAACTTCATGGGCAAGATCGGCAATAAATACACCATCAAAGTAATCTTCTTCTCCTTCTTGGTTTTCTTCTTTGTTCTTATTCTTACTTTGTCTTAAACCCTTTTTTTTTTGTTATTTCACCATCAGGTTCATGTACCCAAATGTTACAACGATTGTTGGCACACCCATCATAATCTCTTCCTAGCTCTTTATGATATCATCATGTGGGTACGGTCAGCTTCTCATAACTTTAAGCTCAACATAAAGTAAGATATCAAGCAGCAATTTATGAGATATGAAGATAAAGACACTCGAGACTTCACATAGCACGCAGCTAGATGTCCAACTACAATTTCGAAGCTAATTGGTGCCTAGACCATTCTATTTCCAATCAACAAGCAACACCATGTTCAAGAGAATCCTATCCATCCACTTGGTTTGGATTCATTCAATTCTTCAATTGTCCATTTGCTAAGTGATAAGTAATCCTCCATTGTTGTACCTTTGGGGCTAGCTCTCTTATGTCCTCAAAGTATTTAAAATTATGCTCTGTTTGTAAAACCTATGTAGAGCTTTCTTTGTAAGTTCCAAATTGTATTCCTCACGCGGGAAAAGAAAAAGGAAACCAAAATATACATACAAGTAGTATTATTTTATTTTTAAAAAGAAGAGATTTCACAGAAAGACTAACCTATATGTTTATCATTTGCTGACTTAATATTCTTGGATGTTTTTTTTACAAGTTTAGTTGAGAAAGTGTTTGGATATGATCTGTTTTCTTTAGTTATGGTGTATTACGAACTCCTACCACTTTATTTACCGTATTTAAAATGAAAAAAGATTAGGGATTTAATCTTAAGATATACCAAAATAAATCGAGCACCCCGCAATTAACCAGTAATTTTCACCAAAAACCAATTCAAATAACAAAATTATTTATTTCTGCTACGTTACATACGAACCAAATTGTCTACAGCCAAACTAAATTAAACCGTAGTTTTATTCAGTGTGTGAGGGTAAGGGTTTAGTAACCTTCAAAATCAACGAATTTAGTCAAACTGAACGTTTTAAACTATTTGTTATTTATGAGGAGTTGAACACAGAGAAAAATTGTGAGTGAATTGGAATTTTTTTTTTGTCTTTAATAGAATAGAGAGTCGTGATTGAATTAGAAAATAACTTTAGTATAGTAAACAAATGAATTTATATAAAATAAACATTAAAATGTGTAAATATTTATGCGAGAAATTACAATCGGCGCAAATTAAACTATTCAAAGTCACATTTTGTTTATAAATTTTAAATACAATAATGCCTGCACCGGGTGCGGGCGAATCAGCTAGCCCTAATTTATAGTTTTATAAATTATAAGTATATCTATATGAGTCAAATATAGCATCGATAAACCCTAATGCGGTGATATAGTCTCATTATTTCTTATAAATATGCACACCTCTTGAATTCGTAACACCTAAACAGTTCTTTGCTACTTTATTTTTTATAGTTGTACCTTTTCTCTCATTTTCTTTTGGTCACAATATGTTTTTTTTTAACGTTGTCTTATTTATTTATTTTTTAACAGATATAGTCTATAATCTATAATTTGTTTTCTTATTTTATTAATGTTGATAAGTATTACAAATATCTATTTTGGATATTTTTTAATATTGTTCTCTGATTTGCTTAGATATATTCGAATGAATTTCAGTATAGTTTTATAAATTATAGGTATATCTATATGCAGTGCCGTCCCATGGGTAAAGCAAGAGACACTACAAGAAAACAGCGAGAATCCTACGGAAATATCCGTCGGAAGTCTGTCGGAAAACGCATATTCCGACAGATTTCCGACGGATTTGTCTGTCGTTTCTATCTTGTCGGAAATGGTAATTCTGTCGGAAATCCGTCAAAAATTCCCGACAGATTTCCGACGGCTTTATTTCCGACGGAATTCCGACATCCTACCGGAGTCCGGCGACACGTCGAAATTCCGTCGGAAATGTCACTGTCGGAAATCTGTCGGTTTTGTTTCCGACTGATTTCCGACGAGTTCCGATTACATGTAAACCGACGACTTTCCGACAGACTTCCGACGTATTTATTTCCGATAGATTTCCGACGGTTTTATTTCCGACAGCTTTCCGACGGATCCATTTCCGACAGATTTCCGACGTATTCGTAGAAATTATTAAAAATTATAATAAATTAAGTAATAATTAATTTAATATAAATTTAAAATTTAAAATTTGAATTATTTAAATTAAAATAAAATTAAAAGTAGAAATAAAAAGTAATATTGTTTTACAAAAACGTTGAAAATAAAAATCTAAATGGTGGGCCCCCGCGGAAAATCCGGGTTGCGGCCCAAGTACTCCATCATCCGTTGCATCATCTCCCTATCCTTGTCCCGCTCGGCTCTCTCCTTGTCCCGCTCGGCTTCTAGGGCGGCTTGTGCATCTCGTATCTGTTGGACCGTCGTCTTCAAACCTTCAATTTCGACACATTTTCCTGCATCTTGGCTCTCAGGTTGGAATTCTCACTGTAGTAACAAGAAGACCCCGATGATCCTGCATCGTCGGGAAGACCATAAAGCCGCCCTTTGCTCTGCGGAGCAACCTGCGGAACAAATTAAATTGTAAATGAAAAAGACATGAAAACTATTTTAAATTTTACATACCTTTAAGACGAATTCGTTGATGATGTCGTTCGGGGCTTGGGTGAGGGGAGGGGTTCCTTCCACGGATGGCTGAGACAGAATGTACTCCTCTTCCATTCTTTGGACGCTCTCCTGAATCTCCCGAGCTACCTGATCCTGGACGACACCATTCTTGTCGGTGTGTGTTGCTAGCAGAAGTTCCAAGTTGTTGGGATCCCGTCCCAACTTCTTAGCCTGCAGTTGTTAGATATTTATTTGATAATATAAATGTATAAAACAAAAAAAAAATTAAAAATCAAGACGTACATAAAAAACTTACCATATCCCTAGCCTTTGTCTTCTTGCTGGTAGCTCCAAGGTTGTGGGTGGAAGGTCCCTTGCCGTTACGCTGGCTGTTCCGGTTGCTAGAGTGATATGTAGAGCTCTCCTTGGTAGCCTCTAGTTGCCAATAGGCGATGAACCTGTTCCACAAGTCCGGCTTCTCAACCATCTCCTTTGGCACCTCACCGTGTAGCCACTTATCCTTCCACTCGAACACCTTCTTCGAGTAGTGCAGTGCTGCATAAGAGTCGAATTCCCGCCTGACCAGAGCGGTCATGTGTGGGTCCCACCTAAATTCTTGCTGCAAAAAGAAAAATTAAATTTAAATAATAATAATTTAAATGAAAGTAAAAATTGTGAAAACAGATGACTTACCGCAAATTGGCGAAACCACATTTCTTGATCCTCCAGTGGCATGGCGGTGTACGTCGCATAAGGACGGCTGAGCAAAGAGTTTTCCATCTTGTTGAGGGACTTCGAAATCCCGCTGCGAGAATCACCAAACCTACGGGAAAAAATGTAACATTAGTCGCAATTAAATTAAATTTGTTAAAAAAAAAACAGAAATGGAACAAAAAACTTACTATCTGTCTCACCGAGCTGGTCTGGATGGAGTCTAGCTGGTTTGCTCGCACCAGGTGCGGGCATTAATGTATTTAAAGTTTTAAATGATACATGATTTGGAATCTTAATGTTTTATTTTATATAAATTCATCGATTTATTCCTGTAAAGTTATTCTCTAATTTACTCATGATTCTTTATTCTATTGAAGACAAATAAATTCTACTGAAGACAATGTTTAGCTGTGAGAGAAACCCCTGGAAACTTCGTAATGAAAATTGAGTGGAAACATGAGTTGGCTTTTACAGTATCTATAGAATAAGCTGACTCCTCCTAATTTTCTTTCGTGCTTGACTCAATTTATTGTATGGTTGCGTTAACTCACCAGACAACAACAATAGAAATCAAAGCAAGGAAACACAAAACTAAGTTTTGTTTTGATCGAAATAGATAATATATAATTTATGATGTAATAAAACATAATTTGAATCTTTGGGGTAACTTGAATATCTTCTTTAATCACTCTTTCTTTATTTTTGACAACATGAGGCTTACCATAGAGTTTTGCACCGTGATCTCGTGCTGCTCTTTCTCTTAAACTCGCCATAGTTTACTCACTCTCTTCGGTGAATTTATTTTGGAATTGTCTCCACCACTACGGAATTTGTTATATAGAGAGTCAATATGTAGTGTCTTTCCAAAGCTACAAAAGTTTTCTTTCGAACCTTGATTCAGTCCCTAAATAACATCGAATCAAAAACTATAACATTTCATAATATAACTATATAAGTAGGACATCTTCAATATAGGAAACAAAAGACCTTGTAAGATATAGAAGATATAAAGAATAACTCTCTTTATTATGCTTAGAGAATAAATCAAAACTAAACACTTTTCTTCTTACCTTTGATCACAACTCAATCAAGGTATATATACTGATAGGCAGGCATGGTTTTCCACCTGTGATTTAGTACATGACCCACAATTTTTTTTTTCATTTTTTCTTTGAAAAATAAAGCCTTAAATTGTTGTATATTTTGTCAAAAATGCCCTAAATTTTAAAATATAACAAATTACTCATATACATAGTTTTAAAATGTTTTTTATTTAGCATAGGACCCACTAAAAGATTTAGTCGGGCCTGGTGGTAGCACAACTTTGCTATTATTATTTCTATATCTATTAGTATAGAAAACTTCTATTTTGTATTCCTAATGATAATAGATAATTTTCTTTTAAGTTTATCTTATTCTAACCGACTTGTTAGAGATATCTTGGGCTTCAAGCTTTCGAAGCTTATCCAAAATAAGAGCCATCGGTCTAACAAAAGTTTTTTTCCACAAAGAAACAAAAATATAGAATTACAAAAACAAAAATTAATCTTCTTAAGAACTAATCTTCTACTCTATGAATCCTACAATCTTCATCCCCATAAACCTTCTTCTCACCGATTATATATTTAAGAAATTCTCTATCTCAACTCCACCACCTCATATCTCATCATCAGTGCCACGAGCCGTGTGTTAATTACATACGTCACATGAAAAATGCCACATCAAAATCTCACTTCCACGAAAGCCTAACATTTAAACAGAAGGAAAGAACCACTGCCTGGAATAGCGTCTGCACATATATAGACAGTTGCACAATTTCTGGAAAAATCAAGAACTATACATGCAGATAAACACGAAGAGACACAATTAACTCGGTTTAAGAAAACAACAAAAAGTAAATAATAACAAACAGCAAAAAAAATCAAACTCGTCCAAATAACATCAGAGATATTAGGTATACACCAGGTATTCGATGTCTAAGATTCGAATCCTCTTAAACAAAAAGGAAAAAAATCTGAGAAAAACAAAAGAAACGATATTATAAAACCTATAAGAACACTAACTCAACTTAACAAAATATAAACACACTAAATCTAACCCATACGCATTGAATCTCAAACCTATTAGGTCACCTTCTTAAATAATCAAACATGCCTTGAAAACACCTACAAAAATTGAACCATGATTAAGCTTCAAACCAATATTTAACGCATAAAACAAAGAAAATGGCATTGCCCCATTAGCATCTATTTTTGTGGACAAAACAAAAGCTAGTAACGAATTAGTGAACAAAACATTGAAGCGTTGATATTTAAGGATGAATCTTCATACCCGCACAAACAAAGAACGTCGAGCAGCCAAAATTCGATGTGAAAGCTTCTTGATGAAATTTAAAGCCAAATCGAATTGAAAAATCATACCTTGTTAAAATCGATTTAAACTATGAAATTTAGATAGCATTAAAAACTCAGATATGCATACGAACAAAAGCAACAAAGAACTAAAGAACTAAAACCATGAAGAAAAACTATAAAGAATTACACGAAAACAACTCAATATATACACAATACAAAATCAGAAAAAAATACATATAGATTTATATTTATATATAAAAAACTAAAATTAATAATAATTACATTTGGATGTTTTTATACATAAAGATAACGGAGAGCCATGTATCCATAAGAAGTTCCAACATTAGGAGAAGACAAAGCATGATCAGCATCACAAGAATTTGTACATAATTTAATAAGAGATTATCAAACTAAGTATACTACGATATACCATATAAACAATTCTGAAAAAAACACATAAATGATCAAAAACATCTTGCACGCTCGCTTCAAGAATATCTTTTGACTACAAAGTACATCTCCAAACAATATATATATATATATATATATATATATGGTATGATATTTCAATACAACAGAAGGAATCGAGAGACTGTTAGTGAAAATCATAACATCAAACAACTGACGTATAGAAACAGGATCAGACAACTCGCTTGCTTCCATAATTGCTGAGATACTCTCCTTATCATCTCCGTGTAGCATGTTGAAAACTAAATGAATCAAAATTATTAATAACCATCAACATTAGAAGAGTCCAAATACAATATATATATAAGAAATAAGTATACACACGAACGCAAGAAAAATCAAAGAAGCGAATTCTCAGAGAACTAAATCCGATTAGGGCTAGTTTATTCGCCCGCACCCGGTGCAGGCATTATTGTATTTTAGGTATTTTAGTGTTGTCTTTTTAGTTTGTTTTTAAACGTATATATTTTAAATTTTCTTTTCTAATTTATATTTAAATATTATTGATATATATTATTAACTAAGAAAAATTTAGATGATAGTGAATCTATTTTCATTGTTATCTATCCCTCTATTATTTTGTATATATACTTTCTTTTGGTTCGATTCCAAACAAATCGTGATTTCATCTATCTACCAAACAATTGTTACCATTGTATGTTTTCTGAAATTAAAAAATCCCGTATTTTGTTTTTAAGAATATTTTTGGGAAGTTCCACAAAAAAAAACATCATGTTTTCCGACAGAATTTCCGACAGACGTAATATCCGTCGGAATTCCGATGGATTTCCGACTTCCATCAATCCGTCGGAAAGCCGTCACAATTTACCGTGGTATCCGTCGGTATTCCGTTACCTATACCAACGGATTATCGACGGAACTAAATCGTCGTATTTTGTAACGGATTTCCGACGGATACGGTATCCGTATACGGTATACGGTATCCGGTATACGGAAAACCGTCTTGTTATCGCCGGAAGATTTGTGTTGATTCTTTTGATTGTTTGAAAATTGTTCTTGAGAAATTGTTTTTTAGAGATTTAGGAGTGTTATATGTCGAATTAGAAGTATGATTGGTCTGATTTCGAACATATATATGAGGATTTCGTGATTGATTAGTAAATTGAACATGAAATTTAGTGATTTTGGGATTATGAGAATTTTAAGAATTTAGAAATTTAGGGATTTAGGGATTATGAGAATTTTAGGAATTTATAAATTTAGGGATTATGAGAATTTTTTGAATTTAGAAATTTAGGGATTTAGGAATTATGAGAATTTTAGGAATTTTAGATTTAATTTTAGATTTACTTTTATTTTTAATTTAATTTTTATTAAGTTTTATTTTTAATTAATTTTATTTTAATTTAATTTAGTTAATTAGAATTATTTTTTTTTAATCCGTCATAAATCCGTCGGAAATCCGTAACCGTATACCGGATTTCCCACATACGGATACGGTATCCGTCGGAAATTTCCGACGGATTTACCCTAATTTTATCCCGCCAAACACATCGTGATCATAGAAAAGGCAGGGAAATCCGTCAGAAATCTCGTCGGATCTTCAATTTCCGACGAGATAGATCTGACGGTGGAAATCCGTCAGACACAACCTTATTCCGACAGATTTCCGACGGCCAAAACCGTCGGAAATTCCCCTGTTTTCTTGTAGTGTTCATGTGTTTAAAACATATATTGTTCAGTGGCGGAGGTAGCTTAGAATTAGGGGGGTCAATTGACCCATGTGAATTTTTGTAAAAAAATTTTTTTACCTATATTTTAAATGAAAAATCTGATAAAATATGACAAAATTAGCTTATTGACCCCTATAATATTTGGTTAATCTCAATTTGACCCCGGTGTTTTCATTGGCTAGCTCCGCCACTGATATTGTTTGTAGTTTTGTTTGGTGTTTTGGAGGTTTTGATTCTTAGGACTTCAATCGATATGGTATGTTTTTCTTCGTTCGATGTTTTGTTCTATTTGGTTTGTATCAGATGATAATTGTTTGGATATCTTCTAATTGTTTATGTTCTCTTTGATTAAACGTATTTTTTTTGTTTGAATCTCTTCTAATTGTTTATGAATTTCTTCTAAACAGGTCTTCTGTAAACAAGGAATGTTTTTATAATTATTTTAGTTTTATTCAATTATTTGTAACTATTAAAATAAATTATATCATCTAATAGGTTGCCGTATGGTTGTTCACTCTCGGAGTTGTGGTTTATTATCTTGTGTTGGATGCTACTTGGGATGAATTGTTTGGTGACATGATCTATCATCCAATGAAACTCTTGAAAGACGTATTGTTTGCTTACGTGATTTATCATCCAATGAAACTCTTGAAAGATTCATGTAAGATTTTTAAAACTGTGCTTTTTGGTGTGTACGTAGTAGAGTTTTGGCTATACAATATTGTGTTTCTGGTCTAAAGCTCCTTTCTCTTTGATCTGAGTTTTAACGAATCTCTTTGTTTCAGAGAGATTATGTATTGTATTGTGTTTCTGTTCTTTGATCTTAGTCAAATTTGTGTGATTGGCATATATTGTTTACAAACGCAAACACTTTTATATTTTTTATTTATCTTTTGATGTAGGGAAAACTCATACATTTAGTTTGAAACTTCAAACTTTTGTGTTCTTCTAAGATTATGTTTTATTGATGTGGGCTATGGAAATGACTAATTCAAGGGGTAAAACTAAAGTTATATATATTCAATTCGTATGTGAGTTCTCCAAAATATGCATTTTAAGTTTTTTTTTTAATATGTATAAATTTTTTAACAACCTTTTTCCCAAAAGTGAGAGTTTTGTGTGGCAATGAACACATTCCTAGATGAAGAATAAGAAAATAATAATAGAACTAACTTAGTTATGTTAATCGAAAATTATGACTAAATTTTTAAGTGGGTAAATACTTTAGTCTTATTCATGCATTACGTACGAATCAAACTAATCTATGCATAATAAAAGTTTACTTCGCACCCAGTAGCTAACACGCACCAACGTTTAGGTCGAACCGAATCATAGTCATAACATAAATCGCTAAGGTAAGACAAATAATCATTTAAAATCATGATTTTAAGTTCATTTGTTAGAGCTTAAGCTCCCATATATATAAGGGTTCAACACACCTTGAAATAGATAAATTAAGTCAAAGCGATCATCTTAAACAATTGCGTATTTTACATTTATGTGTGTGGGTTTAGGATATCATATTAAGGTTTAGCATCCCTTGGAATCAACAAAATTAAGTCAAAGCAATCGTCTTAGATCATTCAACATTTTACATTCATGTGTGTAGGTTTAGACTCTCATATTAGGGTTTAACACCCCTCAAAATCAATAAATTAAGTTAAAGCGATTGTCTTAAATCATTCAGTATTTTAACATTCATATGTGAGGATTTAGACTCCCATATTAGCACCCCTTGAAACCGACAAATTAAGCCAAAGCGAGCGTCTTAAATTATTCAATATTTTAAAATTCATGTGTGACAATTTAGGCTCCCGGATTGAGTACTCATATTTTTCTAAATAAATGAATAGCTAAAATAATATATTAGGTTTTAGTATCCAGTATTTTAATTTTCTTTATTTTGATTAAAATGTAAATTATACACACACATACAACGAGTAGTGATTTACACAAATTAAAATTTTAATTAAAGATATATGTTATAAATCATAATGCATGCGTATTGGCGCGGGTAAAAACCTATTAAATTTTAAAAATTGGCACTTTTCACACTAAAACAAACTTTATATATATATATACACGAAAGAAAATATAAATGTATGAATGTATATATATCAGAAAATAAATGTGAGTACGATGACAACATGTTCTATTAATTATAATTTAGAGATAAGTGAATAAATAGGGAGGAGGTTGGGTGGTCCAAAGTTGGCAACTAAATGATAAACAGTTAAACACTGAAGCGCATGTGCATGCATGCGATACCACATAATTTACGATAATTATTTCCCAATTGAAAAGAGAAGCAATGGAAATTATGGAAGTCAGGGAAAGTTGTGATTTTAAAAAAATTCAAAATACGAGAGCTTTGTAGATAATATTGACTAGGAGACTTCCCACATTATATACAGAGGTAATAATTAAAAAAAAATTTACAACAATTTGAATAATTAAAAAAAAATTACAACAATTTGATATTATGTGTATGATAATATAAATAATTTTTTATATCAATTGCAAAAATTGTGTTTATAAGCAATTTGATATTGTGCGTAAGATGATATAAATCATTTTGATATTACTTAATTTTAAAATACCAAATAAATTATAGAATTTTATTTAATGATTAAATATTTATAATTCTCAGTCGAAATATCTATTAGGTCAAATATTATCGTTAGAAGGAAAATATAATTTTCAAAGGAAATTTTCATTAACCGACTAATCAAAATATTTATATGAAAATTAATTTGTTATTTGGATCATTAAAATTATCATTAGCCCACTAATCAAAATGTATTTGTTAGTTAGTCTACTAAATTTTTTGTCATGTCACATTTTAGGGAAAGTCATGTCATATTTAGATTTGGAAAGTGAATGAGAAGATGACATGTATTATAGGATTCTTAGGAGAAATTGATATGCTCAAATTAGACCTAGAGCTACTCTCTCAAATTAAGAGATCAGAAGTAGTATTTTTAGGGTCGAATCCACAGGGAATCAGAATACACAATAGATTAAATAAATTCGGATTAAGCTAAGCATGATGATATGAATGCAAGTAAATCAAAGCAGACAATTAAACAAGTTGTAAATCAATAGAAGAAAAACGCTAGGCATAGGGAAATCTCCAGTGAATCAGAATTGCAGATGAATCAATTGATAGGAATATTAAAGCACAGTTCTTGAACATGAACACAAATATAAAACTAATCAACTTTCGTTGCAAAAGTTATCTATGAATAAATCCTAGAAGACCAAATTCCTTTGCGAATCCTATGAATCTAAACAAGCATTAAAGTTCAAGTTCAATTGTTCACAAAACCCTAAACCAAATTTCTTTGCGAAAAAGAATTTTGCTCATCAAAGTCTAGATCATGAAATCAATCAAACTGTCGTTTCTATTAATTATCCTAAGATCAGATTTCAGGTCATGAATCTAAAATCAGCAATAAACTCAAGACAAGATGAAGAACATTCTAAAGATATTATCGTATGCAATTAAAATAAGATCTAGCAACTCATCAAACACCTTTGAATAACCCTAAACCTAACAGGGGAATTATTCAGACATAATCATAGAAGAAAACATGATTTTATTAAAAGATATCTCTAAGTAATTGATAAAATAAAGCATAAGCCTAAACAATGGCTTGGAAAACGTATATATATGGATACAAAACCGACTGGAAATTTAAAAGTAAACATCTGGAACTTTTGGGCTTCGAACGGAATTCTTCTGATTAAGATTTGGGCTTGGTCGACATGGGTGTCGATCGACACTCATGGTGGTGTCGATCGACACCATCTTCAGATTTCGATTCTTCTCTTCGATATTCGCCACTTCGTTCAGCAATGCTCCAAAAACTCCAGTAAACATCTTTTAAACTCCAATCGTCCAAGTACCTATAAAGACTCTAAAACCAACACACACAACAAAGACTCTAGATATTGGATTTATATCATGACTTAAACTGGATAAAAACTATGATATATCAGAAATCAACTCCCTAATAATATATAGGGGATTTGGATCATTGAAATTGTTATTAGCCCACTAATCAAAATGTATTTGTTATTTAGCCAACTAATTTTTTTTGTCTTGTCATATTTTAGAGGATGTCATGAATATTTAAATTGTGAAAGTGAATGAGAGAATGACATGTAGGATTCTTAGGAGAAATCACCTCCCTAATAATATATAGGAGATGTTTTGACCGAGAATTGTACTCCCTCCGTTTTAATTTAAGTGTCGTTTTGACATTTTTCACACAAATTAAGAAAACATATTAAAAACTCTATTATGCCCCTAATAAATAGTTCAACTATTGGAATTCTATTCTACTATTGGTTAGACATGTAACGCCCCGACCGCCCCTCCCATGGGGCCCCCATCCACTCTCAGACCTGTGGGCCTACTATGTCCGACGGTCGGTGTGTTTGTCTGGGAGGCTCTAAAGTCATGTTTACTGACCCTGCAAATCACCACGCGATCTTTCCTGGTGTCGATTTCAGAGCATATATGGTATATGCGGTATATGCGGAGAGGCTTAAGGGAATTGATTTGGCTACCTATATCACAAAAGTGCACTTATCTTTTCGGTCACATGTCTTAAGAGAACTCCAGAGTTAAGCGTACTTGAGCTCGAGTAGTTTCAAGATGAGTGACCTATTGGGAAGTCATTTCTAGTACCGTGTGAGTGAGGTCAAAACACGAGGAAAGATCGCGTGGTGATTTGCAGGGTCAGTAAACATGACTTTAGAGCCTCCCGGACAAACGCACCGACCGTCGAACATAGTGGGCCCACAGGTCTGAGAGTGGATGGGGGCCCCATGAGAGGGGTGGTCGAGGTGTTACAAGACGTAAGGGTAAATTAAATATTTTACACTAAAAGTTATATTGAAACCATAAAACGACACTTATTTTAAAACACAAAATTAACTTTAAAACGACACTTAAATGTAAACGGAAGGAGTAATTAGATAAAAGAATGTTTGTAGATAATATGATATGGCCGGTAGGGGAACAAAGATTATTGAAAATGGCTAAGACGACTTTCTTTCAGTTGCTATTGCCTATTGGTACGTATGTATTGATCTTAAACTCAATCTGCTGGGAGTGGCAAATTGACAGTATATGATGTTTTCTCTAATTCACTCATGCATGATCTTCTTTACAAAATATGGAAAAGTTAAAGAATCTCATGTGTTAATCCACCATATCTTATAATTAAACGCCTAAGTGAATCTCCAACCCAAATAGAATTAAAAATAGCAATCTTTTATTTTCTTTTTAACTCATCTCTATTTTTATCTCTAAAATAGAGATCTCTACAGTTTTTTTTTTATATTTAGAGATAAAAATAGTTTTTTTATTTTCATATTCAAAGTATTATTAAAATGTGAGAAAATATAGCATTTCTCTAAAATAGAAAGATACATTAAAGTGAAAATTAAAAAAAAATTATTTTTTCTCTAATTTAGTGTAGAAAATAAAAATTTACATTTAAAATAGTTTAAAGTAAAATATATATCAGAACAAAGTATCAAGTTTCACACCCAAACGAAAAATTCTTTGTTCAGATTATATTGAACTCTGAATTAACGATATAAAATTAGAAACTTATCAAAAAAATCCGAAAATTTCAACATACTTGAACGAAATGAAAAGTTTTATATCCAACAACCACACACTTAAAGCAGTAATTATTGACTTTGCCTTGCAAGTTTACCAACGACCACACTCTTTTTGTCTTAAGTCTGCTTACCGTTGACTCTTTCTTTGTCCCTTTACATACATGATCCCTATTCCGATCCAAAGAATAGTAGTAAGATTTAAGGTATTCATATTTGAGTAATATTTTGGGTGTCTACATCCGATTTCAATCATTTTATAAAAAAAATAATAGAAAAGAGATTAAATCTATTGTCTACATCCGATTTCAATCATTTTATAAAAAAATAATAGAAAAGAGATTAAATCTATTGGAAGTACGTATTGAATTATTAGTAAGTTTTTTTCCCAGAAAGAGTACATTGTTGACTTTCTCTACAGTAATACAAGGTACTATATATATATATATTAACTGTTACTGATAAACAAAATGGTATTAAAACTTTACTAAAAATATTACGTTCAAATATTTAGCATCTTTATGTTATCTTTATATCTTAGATACGCTCTTCGATTTGCGGTTGCGGGAGTTTGCGAAAGCGGGAGTTTGCGAAAGCGGTAGTTGTGGTTTCAAGCGTTTCTGAGCGATTTAAACGATATGGTGCAACGGTTAAAAATTGGTGCGTTTGCAGGATATTTACGACTGATTGACAGCAGGTACAATAGCGGTTAAATAATAAATTAAAAATATAAACACATTAAATAATTATAAAATATATCAAAAATCATATTATTATAATAAAATATAAAATTATTAATTCAATAATTTGAAATACTAAAAAATCATGTATGTGATACTTATATTTATTATTATTATATTTATTATTATTATTATTATTATTATTATTATTATTATTATTATTATTATTATTATTATTATTATTATTATTATTATGAATTTAATTGAGAAATTGTTTCTTTTGTAGATTAATGTTACATTTTAAAAATTTAGTTTTTAGATTTATATATATTTGTGATTGTAATTTATTAAGAGAATTTTGGTGTGAAGATTTTATAAATATAAAATTATAATAGGTTACTAATTAAAAATGTCAAATTATTTATATATTTCATAATTATAATATTCAAATCTTGATTTTTAAAAATTTATTAAATATTTTCTGATTTTTAAGTAGATTTTATTTTATTTATTAATAAAAAATAAATTTATAACCACCCGCAATCGTCCGCAACCGCAAACGCTCGAAAAAGCATTTTTTGGTTTTGAGCGATTTGGAACGGTAGGAAGCGATAGAAAGCGATTTCCATGATTATTATAAAACGTTAGGAAATGCTACCGCCCACAAACAATATTTGTAGGTGGTAGTGGGTGTACCAATCAAACTCCTAACTCATTGGTTCCGCATTCCCAAAAGTCGGTTGCCTTCGTCACCGTTGATATATCCTTGTTTTTACTGTTTTTAACATGGTTTTTGTAATAATATCCAATGGTTTTATATTTTAAGTGGTAGTTTGTGTGTTTCTAATAAAAAAAATTACATGTGACTTGGACAAATGAACAAAAAAACAAAATATTGGATCCTTCACAAACATCATATGTCTAGAAAACGTTGGAGACTTTAACTTTGGACTCAAGACATGATTGAACCAGCTTTTCACGTATTTTCTATATTTTACAATCGCTTACCGTTTTTGCTTATAGTTATAAAAACTGTACCGTTTTAAATCATCAATGAGATTTTTTTATCTCTCGTGTTTCCGATTTATAAATTACTAGATTAAAACCCCTCGCGATGTGAAGATTATTTAATTTATAGTAAAAACACTAAATAGTTATGGTTAAAAAATGTTTTAGGGAAAACATATTATATTCTTAATTTAATCCCTAACATAGATAATGTAGTAATTAAAGTTATACGTTCATATGTCATTTGAAAATTTATAGTCTTATATCTCATATAATTTGAAGAATTTGAAAATTAATAAAATATACATATTTGATATATGTTGTGACACTCGGTTTCAGGGCATATTTGGTATATGCGATATATGCAGAGAGACTTAAAAGAATTGATTTGACTACCTATATCACCAAAGTGCACTTATCTTTTCAGTCACGGGTCTTGAGAGAACTCCAGAGTTAAGCGTGCTTGAGCTGGAGTAGTTTCAAGATGGGTGACCTACTGGGAAGTCATTTCCA
Organism: Draba incana; assembly: GCA_963576765.1. Classification (NCBI taxonomy): domain Eukaryota; kingdom Viridiplantae; phylum Streptophyta; class Magnoliopsida; order Brassicales; family Brassicaceae; genus Draba; species Draba incana. The sequence continues at coordinate 10,814,158 of OY755203.1, read as the reverse complement.
GTACCGTGTGAGTGAGGTCAAAACACGAGGAAAGATCGCGTGGTGATTTGCAAGGTCAGCAAACATGACTTTAGAGCCTCCCGTACTAACGCACCGACCATCGGACATGGTGGGCCCACGGGTCTGAGAGTGGACGAGGGGCCATGGGAGGAGCGGTCGGGGCGTTATATATATAAATATGGTTTAAATTATTAAACTATTTGATATAACAATTAAATCATTCTTACATGTTTTGACGATCTTACTTTAGTGCTATTTCGTAAACTTTAAACATGTAAAAACACACCTCTAACCAAATTTTCCTTATTTTTGTTTTTTTTCCTTGATCTATTTCTACTTCTATCCATAGTTAATTATTTTGTGTTCCCAATAGATATAACATATGTTAAAACTCTGCCTATATATAACGATAGAAACATGATCGTTTCTATTTTTAATTATATAGTTTGCTATTTTCCATTTCTTAATTTGTTTTTATGTTAAATTTTTCTTTATTATAAATTATTTTCGACTAAATATTTTATATAACTATTCGTATACTGGTTATGTGCAATTTGTAAAATTACTTTATGCTTGTTTTTTCCATTTTAACTATTTTCCTTTTGAGTAATTAACAATTTTGATATTGAAAAACTTACATATTTAAATAATTGACATGTGTCATAATCTAATTGACTACTTAACACGTGTCCCGATCTCTTGAGTTACAATTATGCGAATTCTCCTTTATATAATGAACTAGATTAAGAACCTCGCAATGCGAGGATTAATTGATTTATAGTAAATAGTTATGTTTAAAGAATGTTTTGGTGAAAACATACTATCTTCTTAATTCAAACCTTATGTAGTGATTAACGTTGTAGGTTCATATTTAATTTGAAAAAGTATAGTCTCATCTCATATAATTTAAAGAATTTTGAAATCAATAAAATATACGCTTGATAAATGTAAACATGGTTTAAATATAATAACTAAATTATTCTTACATGGTTTGACGATTTTTCTTTGATGTTATTTCACAAACTTTAAACATGTAAAAACATATTGAAATATATTTTATGTTTGCTTATTCTTTTTGATATGGTTCTCCTTTTATCTATTGTCAAATATTTTGTGTCTCCCATAAATACACATATGTTAAACATTTGCCTATATATAACGGTAGAAACATTGCCATTTCTATTTTTAATTATATAGTTTGGTATGCTCATTTTCCTAATTTTTTTTATGTTAAATTTCTCTTTATTAAAATCGTTTTCAACTAAATATCTTATATAATTATTTGTATAGAAGTTTTTTGCAATTTGTAAAATTACTTTATGCTTGTTTTTTTCCATTTTAACTTCTTCCTTTTTTGAATGATTAACAATTTTGATAATGAAAAACTTACATATTTAAATACAATTTACTTTATGTTTGTTTTTATTTCCATTTTAACTTCTTCTTTTTTAAGTAATTAATAATTTTGATACGGAAAAACTTACATATTTAAATAATTGACATGTGTTTAGAATCTAATGGACTTCTTGACACATGTCGTGATCTCGTGAGTTACAATTTTGGTCACTCTCCTTTATATAATAAGATTATTATGTTTTTTTGTATCTACAATTACATAAAAAAATTAAGCGGGTAATATATACTAAGATTAAAATTTTATAGGGAGTAGAAAACTTAGAAAAAAAAAAAGTTTGTTTGAGTGTTGTGTGAAAACTTAAAATACAATTAAATGATAGCATATGTCTATTTTAACCCGTCATAAAACTATACAAACAACCATTGTAAAGAAAACTGGCCTCCATCTCGTATTTCAAAAGGAAACATCAGAAGACACATTCATGCTCGGTTTTTGAAGGATGTAGAGATTGTGAGAGAGAAAAATGCATGCCGAAGAAGTGGTTAAGATAGCTAAATATATATAAGTGGATGTAAACAAGTTTTTAGCCAACATAACCTTCAAAATGAATAGGTTATATTATATGTTTCAAACAAAGCCTGTAAAATTTGCTCTTGGTGTTCATATTCTCTCCAACAACCTGACTCGATTCATCCGTCCCTTAAGCTAAATTAGGTACATGCAAAGATTAACATGACTTGGAATAGATTGTAAATTGTTACTGAACCTCGGATAAAACAAAAATTCTTTTGATGGAAGAATAATGTTAGATAAGTAATATGTAATAATTAAATAGTGAAGTACACTTTTAGTTATTTATCTAGATATATAGTTAGATTTGGAATGTACTTAGCGTGCTATAATTTTTACTGTTTCTTCTAAGCAGTATACGTTGATTCAGAAAGACTTAAGACATTCAAGAAAATGGATTATGAACAGTAATAGACTGTTGCAATACAGAAATTACTCTCACTGTCACTGTGGTCTGAAAAAACTCTGCCATAGTGGGAAATAAAGGAGAAAACAAATTGGAAAAGTTGCCATACCTCTGTCACTCACTCTCTCTTCAGGGTAATATACACACGCATTACATATATACTGATATACCTATACTGTATATAGGAAATTAATATTGTACATGAAGAAAATTCCTTATTTACAAATTTCTGTAAGCCGCAATTCATTTTAATTGACTTCACCGGTGGCCCATATGCAATTATTCATTTATTTATCAATTATTACTATAAATAATGTATGATTTCATATATATCAACGGCTTATGCATAAAGAATATACCTTTAATGTGATTTTAATTGATTTAATGTTAATAATCACGGAAATTATAAAGAAACCTCAATGATAAAAACAATTTTACAACTTTGCATAAAAATATCAGCGAATATTATTTACCAATTGAATAGTTAGTGTGTGAAAGTAAAAATTAAAAAGAGATGTATTGAATAATTTATAGTATTGACAACGAGAGGGAGAGAGAGTTGAATTTGAAAGAAACCTCGAATTTGGACTATTTCTCCGTATATATCCCCACTCTATTGCTTGCAGACACATTTTCACCATACCTTCTCCTTCTCTCATAGTCTAGTGATGTCACAATCTCAATATCTTGAGTGCACAACAACTTTTGTTTGCTACATTCTGCATGCTTTAAGGAAAAACGAAGAAAGTTAGATAACTGGCTGTTAATTACGTTCATCCATTTAATATATAGTAGTTTCCTTAAACCTATGTCCTAATAATATATAGATTAGTCATTCTTATAAGATTTTGGCGACAACCATGATAGAGAAAATAAAGTTTCAGTTTAGCAATGCCAAATGGTCGAGTAGTTTGATCACATCTCGTATGTACGTAGGCTATATGTATATTTTTTTGGAATAAATGGATTATAGGTGATGATAGTATATTTTACTTGAAAATAATGAGCTTGTGTTTTGGAGAATACTGTTAGACTTCAAATAGAAATGTGAGCATGATTATAGGTAGTTTTCAAACATATTATCATATAGTTTTATATTTTGATTTTTAAAAATATAATTTGTGAGAATATTTTTTACATATCACTTGTATACAGTAAAATAGTTTTAAAATTTATATAAATAGTTTTTTCCACGCAACGCGTGGACTTATTGCTAATATTGAGCTTGTGTTTGTATGGTAATCCTTGTAATATAAATTTGGTCCTGCATATATTATATATTTAAGTTAAATATTTATATATATTTACTATGATTATGGCAAACTGTTTAAATTTAAAGAATCAAGTACATGTTTAAAGTTACCGGAGTACCATCTCTTTTACTAAACCGAATGACTTGGAATGATTATCTCGTTTGGATGTATGCCCGTTTGCAATCGTTCCAATTATCAAACGAACGTTTGTATTTTTTCTTTAAATAAAATATTTTATTTTTTATTTTTGAAAAATATAAGTATATACTTAACTTTAATATAAATATAAAAAATCAAACTAAAATTTTTAAATTATTATTTTTATTTTAAATAATATATAATATTTTATATCAAAAATTAACCGATTTGTTTGAACGGAATGACCAATCTGATCATTTTTATACAACTTGGCCAACATTATAAAGAAAGCGGTAGAATATTTGCAAGAAAATATATAAATAAAAAATTAAATGGGCATTTGTTGATATAAAATATTATATATTAACGGAAGACTAGTGTCATATGGATTCTCTTCTCTCAATTCCCAAAATACCCTTCCACTCTCTCTTTCTTTATTTGCATGGTTATACGAGAAATTCCACTCCCGACGAAGGAAAGAAAATTTATCAAACCTCCGAATTTTTGAATAACTATCATTATCTTTATCAATTATATGATCAGTCAAAACAAATATTTTGTCAAGATAAACACCCTTTTGTTTTGTTGGAAGTTTTATTCTTTCTAGCAAAGAATAACGACAACACACAATTATCTCGTTATTACTTCCTTTATTTCATCATCTGATGTTGGAACTATTTCGATTATTGAAAAATCGCTTACACGAATAAAAAATGGTATGATTCCCAAATTTAGTTGAGTAGGAGAGGTCAGTTTGGTCAATTACTGCCAAGTGCCAACCCTCCAAACAGACCCATTTACGGCAAAGTTTAATGAAAAGCACATATTTTGCCAAAATAGGAAAGAAAAACACACACAAAAACTAATTTCTCATACGCAAAAAGAAAAAAAACACTCATTTGTTATAACATTTTCCATTTTTAACAAAATAAATAAAACAAATAGAGAAGTGTAAAATCTTGAGGTAGAGCAGAGTATTTATATCACCCACGAGCCTTTGCATCTTCCTCCATCTTCATCACCTCTCTTTCTCTCTCTGTTTTCTTTCCGGAGACATTTGTCTGATTCCATCATCATAATTCACAATTACTCAACACAAAACCTTGACAAAGAGATAACAAATGATCTCACTGTCATTAGTGTCTTTGTAGTGAGATCGAGTTATCAAGAACCAATATTCACTTTCATGGTCAGATCAAACAAGAAGCAAGAACCACACGTCTGTGCTACTTACACCAGATCTCTCGTGAAGCAATAACTCGCTTCTTCCACCATGACCACCACCACAACAGATAGTCCTTGCAGCAGTGGCGGCAAAACGCAAACACAAACTCAAACGCACAAGAAACAAGTTAGGAGACGACTCCACACGAGCCGTCCTTACCAAGAACGTCTCCTAAACATGGCAGAAGCTCGTCGTGAAATAGTCACCGCTTTAAAACAACATAGAGCTTCCATGAGACAAGCCTCAAGGAATATTCAACCACCACCGCCTCAAAATCTTTTTCCACCGCTTCCTCCTCCTCCTCCTCCTGATCCATTTACTTGGACAAATAATCCAACTCTCAATTTCCTTCTCCCAAACCAACCTTTAGGGCTAAACCTAAATTTTCAAGATTTCAACGAATTTATCCAAACCTCGTCCTCATCATCATCATCGTCATCGTCGTCTTCGACTTCATCATCTTCATCGATTTTTCCGACGAATCCACATATCTACTCTTCCCCTTCACCACCACCCACTTTGGCCGTCACTTCCGATCTTGTGACTCATCAACAGTCGTCCTCCGCCGGAGAGAAGCGGCAGATGATGATGGAGCCGGAGAACAACGTGGTGACGTCAGCTTGGTGGTCGGTCGAGGAGCCGGAGATGATTAAATCGGAGAAAGAAGCCGTTGGAGTTGAAGATGACGTGTTCCCGAAGTTTAGTGACGTCATGGAGTTTCCTTCGTGGTTAAACCCAACTGATGAAGAATTATTTCATCCTTATAATCTCACTCATTACTCCTCCTCTCACAATCCTCCATTATCATGGTACGTTCATTTAATTTAATTTCTTTTAATTTTCATTTCTATTTTAATCAATAATTTAGGTCAAAATATTTTGATCGGTGTTATTCCTCCGGTAAAACCGCCGAAGAAAATTGCGGCGGTTTCTGCATAAACTTCAGTGAGTGAATGAGTTTGAGACAGAACACACAGAAAGCAGAGAGACCTCTCTTTTTTGACAATAAACAATTTCTAAAGAATCTTTTTTGATGATTAAAAATATGAAGAGTGAAATTTGTGGCATTAAAAGGATCCACATAGGTTTATTGCATGATCTAAAGCTGTCCAATTTTTTTTTTTTAGGGTCCAATGATATTAACGCCGACATTTACAAAACACTATCCCTACCCCCATTTTTCTGAACTGTCCCAAAACGGTCTTTACGTCATCCGACTGTATTATTAAATAGTGTTGTGTTATCATTGCTTTGTATTATTTATCAAAAACTATAATACTAAAGTTTCTCTCCGTGTTCTTCATATATATTATTTAATCAATTTGTTTATAATTTTGTAACACTTTGATGTGTGATGTTTATTTTTACAGTATGGAGATTGGAGAAATTGAAGGTACGGATGGAGACGACTGGCTTGCTTGAACCATGAAGATTGATTACTGTTTTTTTTTTTCAGACATGATGAATCAACTCTTTGGTTCTTTTCTTTCTTATTCGTTTTCTTTCTGATATTTATTTTTGTTTGAGGACATTTTGAATCTTTAAAGTAACAAGAAGCCTGCGGAGAGAAATGTTTGGTTTGGCAAAGTCACATGAATGAAATAAACTTCTCTTATTTTTCCTCGTATTATTGAAGGCTATGTTCTTTTATGGTTGAAGAATTATTATCAAAATTTAAATGCTTCGATTTAACTTTATTTTGTTTTGTTGATCATTGTTCTTTATATTTTCAATATTATTAAAACTGATGATATTTGGTATTGGATTGTTTCCAATTTAGATTTCCTCTATTCTGCAGGAATGGAGATTGTTTGAATAGAAATATCATTAAGCTTGTGAAAATGTCAGGTTCACATAAGAGTCTGATGAAAATTTCCAAATTTTCATCAGACTATTCTCTAAGCTTATTCTATTCATATGCATCATTCACTTCATCAATATCCATCTCATCATCATCATCTGTTACCACATCATAACCATCTTTCTCAAATCCAACTCTTAAATCTTCATCTCCTGAACCACTCTCCAGCAATGCTCTCTCTTCCATATCCAAAGAATCACCATAAGTTGGAATATCTCTCTTCCTTCCTCTGTAACCCGTAAACTTCAGCAACTTCTCTTTCCAAAGTATCAAAGGACACTTTTCAATTAACTCCGGTCCATCGTAAGCCTCCGTCAAGAACACACTGAATCTCTTACCTCTCTCAGAGACGTAAAAGATACCACAATGCTTCAAGAAAATCCTCATTAGCTTATGCGGCATCACAAACTCTCTCCTGAAATGGGTCAGATGATCCGTCACTAATCTCTTCTCGAGTGTAAAGCTAAGTACTTCGTGCATAACAGCGATTGCCCGCTTGTCGAATTCCTTTGAACCAGCTTCGAGTCCACGTGCATCGGCGTAAGGAGATAAGTAAGATCGTTTCTGAAAATGTTCGATCTTTCCTCTGTACCTGTACATTTTCTTGTACGACGGAGGAAACTTCATCGGGAACGCAAGTGAAAGCAAACCTGGCTTGTGATCGTTTTCCTCGGTTAAACCTAAAGTCTTTTTCTCCAACTCTGTAATAGCCCAAGCTGGATTCCATGAAACAAGCTCAAGATACTCTTCGCCATCTCCAACTTTCACAACTTTAAAATGATCAGGAAACTTATGGACCCAATTTATTCTAAAATCAAGAGGCAAACCGAAATCTCTCCGGAAATGAACAATCTTGTCCAATGGAAGTTTCTTATCAATAGACATCATCAAACACCTAGTCACATATTCTGCAGCCTTGTCTCCGTTCTCCTCGAGTAATTTCTCACGCTCGTTCAACAAGTCTTCCCCATCATTCGTCATACCACACCACAACACTCCTCTCGAATCTTTGTACAATTCGAACAACTTTGGAGATTTTCTGATGAAATCACTGATCTTATGTGGTTTAGGCAAATTGATCTGTCTCCTGTACTGCTCCAGTGACCTAACAGTCATTATCATATCTGGCTCACTTTTCAACACTTCCACTAAGAAAATCACTTTGGAAGCTATTTTCCATTTCTCTGTAGCGACTTCGAGCTCGCGGATTCTCTTCTCCCTGCTCCTATCTTGAACACGCTTACTAGTCGTCATTAACCTAACGCATACCCGCCCAAAAAGGGATTCTCCGGATAATAAAACGTTTCTTTCAGGCATTATCACAAACATGTTGTGGGCATTCCCGTATAATTGCACCCAACACCGTAACCTTCCCATAAAAACCTCACCTTTGAGCACCTGAATCACCACTAACATTAGAACTATCTCCAGAAGTTACAAAAAAAAAAAAACAGTGTCCACTAATCTGGAAACAGGGTACAACAAAATTGCAAGTCCAATGATTGAAAACACTCCAAATTTTGCAAAAATAAGCCAAACCCAATAAAGTTTGTATTGCAAAGAATAGGAATCATGCTCAGTTCTCCATTCGCGGGAGACTTAAACACGATAAAATGAATCGATGATTACGATCCATCACATTAAACGAGGAACTAGTTTCAGATACCATGTGTGATATTAAAAAATGTGAAAAATTCATCGATAGAGACACAAATACCTTAAACTATTCGGCGGCGAATCAACAGAGTTTGACGGTAAGGCGGCGAGGTGAAAGATCGGCGTAAAGCCATGCGACGGAGACGAGGACAGAAGACAGACGTAAAGGTGTTGAGTGTTTTCTTCGTTTTATATTTGGGCCTCACGAAGCCCATTAATTACTCTTTTTGGGCTTCTTACATTGAGTGATTGGTAGGGTAGGATTATAAATTAAATACTAAAATGTCCTTAAAATCTTTTACATTTAAAAAAAAAAATCTTTTACATTAGTTCACTAATCAAAGTTTATGTCTATTTTAGAGGTCATGCATAGATGACATGTGAAGCAAAAAAAAATTACAGTTAGTTTTACAACAATCCACAGCAAGAGTTCTAATTTAACCATCTTCGTCTTTGTAAAATCATATGCACAAATTGTTACAAAATAAATATTGTTCTTTTGGAAGCAAGAATCAACCAATGACAATTTTCCGCAGTTGGACATTTTTTTTTTTTGACGGCATTGATCTTTTTTCATTAAACCCAATAAGGGGAATTGTCTACAAATGATTTTAGAATGAGCCCATAATGTTGTACATTAAAATAAAGCCCAAAAGCTTAACCTAGATACTTATCATCAAGTAGAAGTACTGGGTTAGCGAGAACGAACTCAGTATTCCCAAAAAGGTAGGGCAAATTATAAGAAAAGCTAAGAAGAATTAAAAGTATTTCCAAGAATATGTATTATTCCAGAGAGTCGCGGATCCTCTTTAGGACGTACCCCAAACTATCATGGACCACAAACCCTAGAAATGCATGGAAAGTATCCTAACAGAGAAGATTTATACAATATTCTCTGATGATGTCAAGGATCGGACGAAACGTGTTGAAGAAGTTGATTTGATTTAGGATTGATCTGATACGTCCGTTTGATTACCCCCACGTGTCTCATATCCAACTGTTGCTTTTTGAAAGGACGTCCAAAAGGTGCCTCGGTTCACTCGCGTTTGCCGCTTAGGGTTTTAATCATTACCCTCAATATATGCTTTGGATTTTATGTCACTAGTTCAATCCCATTTGGGAGGAGAGGCATTCTCAAAGAGAGAGTGGACTAAAAGCTGATTTCGGGCCTATAGAGATTAAAATTTCGGCCCGAACTTCGCGGTTATAAAAAAAATGACTGTAAATAAGATTTTTTTGTTGAATATTATTTTACATTACAACAATAAGAAAAGATAAAAAAATATGAAATTGAATTTTAGAAAGAGTTGTAAAAACATAGAGAGATAACTTTCGTAATTTTTCGCCAAATTATTATAAAACAAACAAAAACAAAAACAAAAACAAGAATCAGTTGGTTTTTCATAATTTCAAGTCTCTTTGAACTCCATCTTTTGATAGGCGGAGTCAATTCAGATTCGGGCTGGGTTGGGGAGTGTTACCCACTGGAACATCCCTATCAATCACCAACGTACATGAATAATTCAAAAGGAAAAGATGGAAACAAGTTTTAGACGATATGTAGAAGCATATTTAGTTACTTGAAGCTCTTGATAGCTTGGATGACGGAAGCCACCGTCCCAACTAGAGTTAACAACAAGAGAAGTATTCCGCCTATTGTAGCTGTTCCGGTAAATAAGTCGTTGAAGTAGACTTTGTTAAGAGTAGCCCAACACCTTTTTCTACGAGATTTATAGTGAGCCTTGAGATTCATGGCTATGTTGTGATATTGCGAGTTGCCTGGTGCCTTCAGGCCACGATTTAAGTCATTTACCATCTTCACCACCAACCTTGGACTACCCATACCGTGGCTTAGCACCCCTGTGTTCCAGCAATACATGTTGTTAGTCATATCAATTCAAGAGATGATGTAGTGATTAGCTTTGTGATGTTTGTAATTGTACCTTCTGTCATGAGTATTGCAACATCTCTATCGGTAGTAATTAGGAAATTTATGAAATGTATGTAATTAGAGGTAAAGGGTGTTAAATCAGAATGGCACTGCTCATATGCAATGACATTCCTTAGAATGGTATCAGAATCTTCAGTCACACGGAAAGTCGACATAACTAAGCAACCTTTCTTAAACTCCACACGCAATGAATAATCATCAGCCTCCTTTCCGATGGCGATCGTTTCTAACGGCTGTTGATTACCGGGATACTTGGGGCTGTGAGATCGGTTTCTTTTGGAGGAATTCCATTGATCGAATGTCTGAAACAAACAAGGGTTATGAATACTTTTCTCAAAGGTTTCTCAAAACCAGTTGAAGTAGGAAACGAAAACTTGGAATGAAAAGGAAATAGAAAGATGCGGTGCATGGCTTTACCTTGAATTCAACTCCTACGCGGGATAGATTATCCGCGTTCTCCATCTTCTCAATAGCTGGCCCACTCAAGTCCTTTAGATCAAGTGATTCCACATAAGCACACCGGAACATGTCTGTGAAATGCATGAAGTTATTTGTTTTGAGCTTTAGGGAAAAGAAGTTCAGGATGAATTCCTCAACCGTCTCATCTACATCCAACCGCACCATAACTGAACCGAACAATTTGTCGAAAATGAAGTAGGGAAGTTGATTTTCCAGCAACTTGAGATCTTGTTTCACCGTTGAAGTATCAATAGTGTTGTCCACAATCTTGTCATGTTCATGTGGACTAACACGACCACGTAGCCTCATAATGAACTCCATGATAAAAACTGAATCCTTAAGGATATGGTCCACGAAAGATGCTGGTGACACCCATTCAGTCGATTCCCTATAGCTTCCCCTAATGTTTCTTTCTTCAGCTTTTATGGTTTCCTTCATTATCTCAACATTATCTGCCCCGACTCTTTCAGTGAAAGACTTTAAGTACATCTCCTTATGATTCTCCATGTCCCGGTATTTCTTTTTGATTTTCTTGTTTGAAGGCCTAATAACCATCCATCGCAACATTAATTTTTTTGATATAAACAAAAAATGGGAAAATTTGCTTCTATATCTTCAATCTTATTAGAAATTAGAAATGTATACCAAATTTATTAACATTTGAAAAGTACTATCTTTTATGTATTGAAATGATTTGTTTTTTATTTAATGATTTGATTTTTAAAATTTTGAACAAAATTAGATGATAATTTTAAAATTATGAATTTATCATTTATTATCAATTAAAATTGTGGATTTATTTTCATTAATTCATAGTTTACGTAATTTAGATAATAATATGGCTTATAATTAATTAATTTAGATAATAATATTGACATATAATGAATAATATGCCATATTATTAGATAGATAATAATTAATCGATGAACATAAAAAATTAAGTCAATGTTGTAAATAAGTCGACAAAATAAAATATCAACCAACGAATATAAATCGACTGTTTATAATAAATCATTGAACAAACAAATTTAAGTCGACAAATATAAGAAAATTAGTCAATATTTATATAAGTCGACATTGTAAGAAATCAAGCAAATGAAATATAAGTCAACAATTTAAAATAAGTCAATGAAGCTGGAAATGAAGTCAAGGAAGGTAAAAAAATAAGTTAATGGTTAATAAATCGACAAAGTAAAAAATCAACCAATTAAAATACAAATCAACTGTGTAAAATAAGTCTAACATGTTTTTTTATAATTAAAATTTTAGCTTTTATATATTGATTAATTAACATAATATTTTATTAAAGATTAAAACTGAATACGAAATTTAATTTTCCTTTTAAGTTCACTAATTTTTCATTATTTTAAATTGATATAATAATTTAAAATATGGATAGAGGTATTTACGTACTTTTAAATATCAAAACATTTAGTTTTCTAATGTTAATAAGATTAAGGGGGTAATTGTTTGGGATTTAACTTTAGTCTATAGCCTTATTTAAAAAAAATATACAAAATCTTTACCAATCATGTTGTAATTTTTTTCTTAAAACTGCAGCCTTGTTTTTAGTTTTTACCAATCATAATGTAGTTTCTTTTTTTCAAAGTTATAGCCCAAATTTTTTTTTCCTGGCTGTAACATGTCAAAAAGCTAAAACCCTATTTGTTAGGCTGTAAAAGTTATTTGGTTGTAGCTGTACATTATTTTTACTGTAGATTTAGAATTTGTAGCTTTAAGTTCTTAGATGTAACTATTCTAAAATAAAACATGATTGGTAAGTATATAATATGTTATGTAGTTTTAATTTAATTAGTTTATGCATATTAATATTGTTATAATTTAGAAATATATTGCTACTTTAAACATATAAAATAATTTTAGTTACTAAATTTATTTTCTATGTTGAAAGTAGAAATAAATTTCTAAATTATAACAATTTTTATCTGCACAAACTAATTAAACTAAACTACATCACATATTGTACATTTACCAATAATGTTTTATTTTAGAATAATTACAGATAAAAACTTATAACTATAGCTTCTAAATCTACAATAAAAAAATCTACAGCAAAAAAATATACAATTACAACCAAAACACTTACATCAAAAATTCTACAGCAAAAATTCTACAGATAGAGCCGAACCAATAACCTTCTAAGTGTAGTTTTCCAATTTTCATTCAAATTTAAGGTAGTTATTAAAATTCCCCAAAACAATTAGGACGGATGTGCGGAACTCATGGAGAAATTTCAATATATACCACTTTTGACATGCCATTTTTCAAAAATGCCACTATGACTTTTTCCAAATTTTTAAATCATTTATGTTTGAGTTAACTATGTTATATTAGGGTTTAATTTTTTGGGTTTAAAGTTTGTTAATGATCAAAATATTTTTTTAAATTGAGAATTTTGACATATAAGGTTTTTAAATGGATTTATAAGTGCCATGTTTGTAAGAAAATAATTCAAGAGTGACATATTTGAAAAGTGACATGTCAAAAATGACATTTTCGTAAATGTCCAAGTTCATGGTTACATCTAATAACTAAACCGATGCTTTTATATTTTAGTAAATATGTGTTTTTTGTTTTCTTTATATAACTTCAATTCTAACGCAGAACAATCTAACATTTTTTTTTCTTTTCAAATGAGAATAGCCTATCATCTCGACAGTACCACTATTTACCACACCACTTTCCTTCTAAACTTTTTTATCTCAAAAAAGTGAGAAGTTTCAAAAGTATCATATTTACCACACCACTTTCCAAAAGTATCATTGCTTGCCATATATTTTTAAAATATCATTTTTATAAATGTTTATGAAAACTCGAATTATAAAATTTTATTATTAAAGTCTAAAGATTTATAAACATGTTATGAACTTTATAAACATTTAAAAATGCGATCGTGACACATGTCACTCTCTTGATTAGATTGACACGTGTTAAAAAAAATTTCAATTAGATTTTACCTCATATTTCAAACAAAATTTACTTTCCTTCTAAACTTTTTTTTTTAATATCAAGTAGATTATCAAAAGCAACATATATTAATATTTTCAATTAACCTCTAATTAATTATTTATTAAAATAATTAGTTGATAAACATAGTTTATTTTTTTTATATAAATTTTCTCAGTTTTGTTTTGTGTTTTGTTTTCCTTTACGTGTATTTAGATAAAATATGTTTTAAGATTTTCTCATAAGAATGTAAATTAGTACACATGTAGACAAATTTTGAGTTCAAATAGACTTAGATTTGCATTTCCAAATCTTCATGAATTGTAATATTTTACCCTTATTTAATAAGCTTTTGTGCTCACTCAATCTTCTCACCAAACGTTTTTAAATTTTAATAATCTCTTCCACAAGTTTTAATTCAGTTTTTTTTATTAGAAAATTAACATCGATTACTCTCTTATTCGATAGGTAAGATCGATTATGGCGATCTATTTTAGTTTGTGAGATTATTAAGAATATTCTAACTCAATTTTTTTTTATTGTTTACAACATAGGTATCATCATATTAATGGCCACTCAACCCAAATATAAAAAGCATCAACTATTTAACATTAGACCAATTAAATAAAAACATGTTTATCATTGTATTGTAGTCGTCTTATCAGAAAGTAAGAGACAATCAATTTTAAGATAATTTATTTTATGAAAAGAGTAGCGTATTACTAACTTCTTGATTAATGTATAACGAAAATTTGATTTTATTTTAGCATAAGAAAATAATGCGTTGTGTATCATTCGCTTATTGCAAAATTTGGTAATCAATTATGTGAAGAAAATCTTATTGAAATTTGTTATTTTAATTTGTAACTAAAAATATGAGATTTAAATCGTTAAAATTTGGAAAACATATATATGAGTAGCTTATAATAAATAAAAAATTACTTCAATTAGGAAAAAAAAGAACTAACTATTTGAAAATTTGTGACGAATTTAATTGAAAAAGTACTAATATAATAAAAAGAGTCAATTAAACTTAATAATGGTAAGATTCTCTATCAGTGGTTTTGTACTTTTCGTAATTTCTTTTTTCAACGTGCTATAAAATTGAAAATTTCAAACATGAATATGAGAAACTAATTCAACATGATTTTTAAAAAATAGAGTAGCGAAATAGTAAAAAGTAAATTACTTTAAAAATGAATAGAAAAAACTAACTAATTTTAAAAGAAGTGATCGTATTTAATTGAAAATAAATTTTTTTTTAAAAAAGATAGAAAAGTAACTGTTTGATTTATTCAATATTAATGTTTTCGATCTTATTTTGTTTATTTTCAGACGGGTTCTAAAATATTTTCTCATAAACCAGCATATATGTATGTTTTTTACCTAGTAGGTTTATAAAACCTTTACCATGACTTAATTACTAATACAGTATATTTATTAACTCTATCGATTTATTCTTCGTTATTTTAGTTTGGTTGAGGCAGATATTTTTTGTTGGGGCATACTAAGACAGTAAAGTGATTTACCCCACACTTAATTATTCTCCAGCCGTTGATCTACGCCTAATTTTCGATCATCCATTTTTTCCTGGTTATTACATTTCTACCTCAACTAATGAAATATGCTTCATAATATAGAATGATAAAGTTATATGTACATATTCGTGTGTATGTATGTGTTTGTGTTTCTCGTACGTACCCTGGATCATTATTTGGTTCAGCATCGTCCCTCGCAGCTTCCTGGTTTGGAGAACGATCACGTAGACCGATGAGGACCATCCGAGGTCTATAGGCTTCGGGTTTCACGTCACGCATAGAGCCTAATACTTTGTAAATGCAAGTTACTGGCGTCATCTTCGATAAGTCAAGACCTTTTTCCTGCATCAAGTTTTGTAGATATTAAGTACAATGCAATGCAACAGTAACATATGTAGACTATACAAACATGGAAGAGTAAAATTTACTCCCTCCATCACAAAAACCGCAAAGATTAAGAAAAACTTTTCTTTCAAAAAGTAAAATTTAATATATATATATAAACTAAAACAAATCAACCAATTATAAAAGAGAATGCAAAATAATAATGGTCAAATAATATCCAATAAAAGTAAAAGCTACATAGAAATATGAAAACAATTTATGTTTATGAAACAAAAAAAAACTTCTAAAACATATTGTATAGAACATATTGCTTTGTATTCTATTTGTATATCAGAATTGGTTATAACAATCATCTTCGTTAAGTTTCAAAAATAAAAAAAAAACAATCATCTTCGTTCTCGTCACGTTATGTCTAAAGATAAAGTGACATAGTCCTAAGGAAGAAAAGCTTACTGTTATTCTGTTAAGATGGACGAGTTATTGAACGAGGATTTAAGCCTCTTATAAAACCCTCTACGAGTTTTCTTAATTAGATTTACAGCACGAAGAAGCTAGGGGTCTTATAACATTAAGAAATTTTGACAGAAAGGAAGAGGATCATACTTTATGAATAAAATGGTGCAACTTGTGATGATAAATGCAAAACTACCCTCCTCAATTACCAAATTTATACAAAATCAATTTCGAAATATTAAAAAAAAAGAAAGAACTACAAACTTGTGATTATAATAAAGGAATGCAATATTGTCTAACGGTACACGATATATACCTGGCTAACATATATAATAGGTATATTGACTAAGTAGTTTATGCATGTGCTTGATATACAAATTTAACATAAACTTTGCGTTATGAGTAATACATGCAGTGACGTGCTTAACTTATCAAAAAAAAAAGTTAAAAAAAAAAGTTGTTACAAAAAGTAGCATTTTCCTCAAGGTCCCCTAAGTATATAAGATTACTAGGGATTGCCCACGCGTTGCGTGGGTTTAAAAATTAACATGGTAAATATGCAATAATTTCTAGCTTACTGAATAATTATGATTAATTATTACGTAAATTTTGTTTATAGTAATAATTATCTAGGTTAAATGACTAAACATTGGTAACATATTGTTAAACATATACAATGTTCTATGCAAAAAAGAAATATATTGTTCATAAAATTACAGTATATAGAAGACAATTCCATTGAAACAAATCCCTAACTTGTATGTCTTCATCAATATTCACCACGGTTTTCTAAAAGAAATGATTGATCGTCTTTTTTTCTTGCATGAAAGACAATTGTTAAAAAAAAAACTATTGATTAGGAAAGGCTGCCCTAGAGGAGTCCAAGTTGGAGGAGGATCGTTTGCGAAAGGAGCGTGACGACACGAGGCGCCGCCTGGACGAAGTGGAGAGTTCGTTGTTAGGTTTGAGAGCGAGACAAGCTGCCCGGTTGGATGCGGTTCGTATGCATCTTGCCTCCCGTGGTACTGTCGAATAAGTGGCTATGCGGCTTTGCTTCGCCCGATGTGCTACTCAATGTTTGACAGAGATGAAAGTTGCGGAGTACGAAGTTCCTACCGGCCTGCTTGAGCAATATCGCGCCGAGGAGGCCAAGTACAAGGCCGAGGCAGAGGTCGTGACCGTGGAAACTCTTGCCGAGGATGTACAGCTTTCCACTCCCGTGCTCGCGCCTTGTCCTGACGTGGCTGCCTCGATTCCGGCGGATTTGAATCAGTACGGCACCAATCTCCCCACTAATGAAGAATAAGGTCGCATGTGACCATTTTAAGTTTATGTTTGGAACATGGTCCCTGTTTAGGGTTTTGGTTTTGTAAACATTGCCCCTTCTGTGGGTTTTTATTTGTTTCTTTTGCGAGGGTTGTGACCCTTCCTTGTTTACAAATTTTCTTTTTATATTTTGCTAAATTTGAGTTTGACGGATTTAGATTCTCTTTGGGCAGATACTTAAGTGGATAGTTGTTTTCGCTTAAGATCATTAAAGCAGTTCTAAGTTAGCGTGTAGGTATGCGATGGATTATCAGCTTTTTTTTTTACCTACACGGGCTCAGACTTGTTGCGAAGACGGGTTCGACTTTTATTTTAAAGTGAGGTAAATACCGCACTGTGCTTAGCAGGAAGTACGTAAGAATATCGGATACCTGGCCAGAGTAACGATGTGAGAATTTGCTACATTTTATGTCGTAGAGATGAACGGACTGGTCGTATCGATCTTAGTAAATGTGTCTGAATACGCTTTTGGACTAGACGAAACTCTTAATTTGAAGAGGATTTTTATTAAAGGGTTTTTGTGACTGTGCTTCGATGATGAAGCTGCCTACATATCCTTCGTAAGAGGGAATCAAGTCACTCGTAGTTCATACATGATTTTTTTTTTTTTTTAAACAAAAATGAAAAAATTGTTAACCTTTGCTTGGTTCGTTTTGTGGCTGAGACTTGATCGTATTCTTCGTGCGAGCTGTTTCTTCGAAGAAATCTCTGGCTATTCTCCTCGCTTTTTCTTCTTGACGAGTTAGGTGCTTGCTGCTTTCATCTTCACTGAGAATGAGCTCGGATTGGTTCCTATTTTTCTTCTCGATTGCAAGGCATCGTCGGGCTTGCTCTTGACTTCCTTTGATGGTGTAGCTTCCGCATGCTACATGGAACTTAATGCACTAGTGGTACGTAGATGCCACGACTTTCATGGCGTACAACCATGGGGTTCCCAGGATGGTGTTGTACACCGAGGGAGTATCAATAACCAAAAATTTGGTCATTCGCGTGATTCCTACTACGTAAATGGGGAGTTTTATCGTACCTATGGTCGTCATAGTGTTGTTTGCGAATCCCGTTAAAGGCTTGCTGCAGTACTTGATATCGTCTTCATCTACCCCGATCTTCTTCAACATCGTTTTGTAGATTAAGTCAACCGAACTACCGGTGTCGATGAGGATCCTCCTGACCACAATCGTTAATGATTAGTTTGATTACTAATGGATTATTATAAGGTCGGTTCAAATCTTCAGCGTCGAGTTCGTCTAATGTTACGGCTAAATCTTTGGCTACCGGGATTGGGCAACATTGTAACGTGCCGGCCAGGCGCTCGTATTATTGGATCGATCGCACTGAATCGTTGCATTCCTCCAAGCCGCCCATAATCATGTTGATACGTTTCCTGGGTACCGAGCTGCTCTTGTGATGCAGGCGGAAGCTTCTAGGGATAGAACTAGATCCATTGATTCTGAGAATATCCGGAAACTAGGGTTTGTGAATACTCTTCACATTGGTTTAACAAAACCCCTTTAAAATCTTTCGATTAATCAATATCAATAAACTAAATACAAAAGGAGGCCATAATAGGCTATTTATAAGAAAGCATAAAACCCTAATATTCTTTAGAATATTCTAGAAGATAAACATTAAAATATAAATATTATCAATTAAATAGATAATAATGATATTTGGAAATATTCCAAATATCTCGCTGCATCATCTTGTCTCCGTGTAAGTCGTCTCGGTCTCATTTTGGCGGATTTGTATTGCCTGGGGGTGGTTTTTTGTGACCTTCCTCCTTTTCGGCCCGCTTGATGGTGGCGCTCTTATATCTTCCGACCATAGGGATTTTCCCAGCTTTGTACTCGAGTAGAAGTGTGTTCTGGAGATGCCGACATTGGGTCGTGGTGTGTCCGTATTTTAGGTGGTACTCGCACCAGCTTCTCGGGTCTCCAGTATTGTCTCCTCGGGTACTTTTTTCGTCGAACTTTAGTTCCTGTTTGTTGTCTTCAGCCACTGGTCCTTTTAAGCTGATCAGGTTGCATGGCCCGTGGTTCGACCTCAACCCCTTCATCTTCCTCCAATTCAACGAAGCGGGACGCCTTGTGCATAGCGTCCTCGAGAGTTTCAGGTCGGTTTACGGTTAGCTCGGTCCGGAAGGGTATTTTCGGGAGGAGTGCTTTATGGAGGGCATCCATAACTGCCTCGTCTGGTACGATCATTTTAGCGATGGTAGCCTTAAAGCGTCGCATGAACGACCGAAGTGTTTCACCTTGCTTCTCTGCTAATGACCATAAACTTGCAGTTGAAGCTCGCTTCTCAATATGCATGTAGTAATGCTTTAGGAAGGCCGTTGATAATTGGTGAAAATTGTCGATGGAGTTCCTTTCGAGTTACGAAAACCACGCCAGCGCTTCACATTTCAGATTTTCCACGAAGAGCTGGCAGTAGCCTGCCTTTTTTTCGCCCGGCGAGAAGTGTGCCCTTCCCATGGCTATATTGAAGGCAATGAGATGCTGAGTTGGGTCGGTTGTTTCGTCGTACGGTACGATCTTGATTTTTGCAAGATGTTTGACCTGAGTCTTGACGATTCGTGCCGTAAAAGGGGTTTGCCTGGTTTCTTCTAGTACTGTATTGAGCTCGGGGGCCGAGCTGACGACGCGATGCATTTTGGACTTCATGGTTCGTATCGTCGCTTTCATGGAGGCAATCTCGGTATCCCTTGCGTCCTCTAGAGTTCCAGGGGTCACCATAATGGTAGATCGGTTCTCCATGGTACGGTGCAGTGAAGTCTACGTATCCGGGAAGAGGTTTCGCTGCAACCGATCTGCTCTTCCGGCGGGCACGGAGTTGACTGCAGGTTTGGTTACTCGTATTTGCTCGTCGGGGCTATTTTTCAATCGGTTGATTTTATCTCTTATCTCCTGGTTCTCTACGAGTTGCTTGTCGTACTTCTCCATTAGGTGCTTGAGCATCGTTGGGACATCGTCGGCAGTGGTACGTCTTTCTTCTGGCTGCAGGGTTTCCTCTGTTTGACGTTCGCCATTTTCTATTTCGTCCTGATTGGTCATTCCGAGGATTTCCTCGCAATCCTCGGGATCATCGTGGCTCAGGTCCGTCGTGTTTTCGGTGTTTTTCTCTCGTTCTTGTTCTTCAATACCGGTCATTGTTCTGAAACTTGTTTTGTAAGTAGCCTTCTCTTGTGCGCCCAACAAATCTATAGCCCTACGGTGGGCGCCAATTGAAGGTTCCGGGTTCGTGCGAACGAACTCAATCTCCTCAAATAAGTGGGGTTTTAGATCTGAGGGGCAAAGTATCATGAAAATCTAAGAAGAATCAAGAGTGTTTCCAAGAGATGTGTATTATTCAAAAGAGTTGTGGATCCCTCTCATGTAAAATGGATTACATATTTATAACAAACTACGGTCCATGACAAAAACCTTGGAAAATATGGGAAATATCATAACCAAGAAGATTTAATCAATATTCCTGTATATTTCCTACTTATTCTCCAAGTAACCAAAGGTCGGTAGTCTTCCTGGGAAAGAAGCTTCTTCGTCTTCTTCATGGGCTTTCTCCTCTGGTCAGGGGTCCAATTCAACGTCTCATGTTTTACTCCGGGTCGGATCAATCTTAAGTCGGGTCTAGAAGGTGCCAAACCCGGTTCCACCAAAAACTATACCCTAATTGTACAATAGTTAACCCAAACCAAAAAATTTAAAATCTAGATCTTTTAAAAATCAATTTTTGTGTTTGTAGTATTTTTAGAAATTTTGATTTTTTTTTTATAAAAGTGGTATCTAAGGAACTTAAAAAAATTAATGGTATCTAAAGAACATAAACTTTGATTGGTGGCATCGAATTTCTTTTTCAGAAACTCTGATAATTACCGTAACACTTTTAAAACTCTATCTAATGTGCACGATAGGTATAGGTATATTTACTAAGCAGTTGATGTGCACAATGAACTTATTGTATAAAATTCAAATTTAACATAAATTCTATGTTTATGAGTAATACATGAACCGTTTAGATCTCGATCCACGCTAGTTTATTAGGTCCTTCATATTTTGTTTTCTAATGCATAACATCATAGTCACCGTAATAATTTAAGAACTCTTGAACAGTTAGGATGGTGACAGTTTTGAATTTAAAGTTGTTAATGTTTTTTAAAGTCGTGAATCTATATTGTTTCTTAAGCAAGTCGTTTGATTGCTGCACGAATAAATCCTAAATATATAATGAACGATTAAACATGCAAAGATAGAGATAGAGATTTGCACACAAAGATTGTTTACCCAGTTCACGCCTCGATCAGTGGCGAATCTAGAACTTGTTTTTATGAGGGGCAATGTTTATAAAAATCAAAGTACAAGAGGGGCATGAAAAAAATTTAGTGCAAAATTACACCACAAAAAAAAATCTATGTGGGGCAAGTGCCCCCCTAGTTATAAAGGTGGCTTCGCCACTGGCCTCGATGGTAGGTCAATACGTTTGGGGATTGACGGCACAAGCATATATATCACTAAAACAAGAGAATACACCAAAACATAGATACAAGAGAACTCAACAAAGCATTAAGAACTCTCATAGATTTCTCTTCTCTATTTTCTCTCTTTGTGACCTAAAACTCTAGGCAGAGACAATCAACGTTCTTTTCTTTCTTTTGGTTAGGGTTTATGACAAACTCCCTTCTTTCTCATATATATATATCAGAAGCCCATAAAACATCCTGAACTAACCATATCTAATAATCACTCCGATTATCTCCAATTAATTCATGCACCAATAGAATTAAACCAAACTTGGTTCAATTCTAACAATAAGTGTGACATGTCATAGCAGAATCAACAAATCTCCATTTTGACATTCACACTATGAGTTTGTCCCTTGTTGCCGTCAAGCATGTCCAATGTCTTAGCACTTAACTACCATGAGCATAGCCAAAGCGTGCTCAAACTTTTTAACTGTACTACCTCCTGTAGTAAATACATACCCTGAGATTGACCTTCTCTCGTACAAATCTGCAGCATAGTCTGAATTAGAGTATCCTTCAACTCCGAAATCTTCATTCTTCTTAAATATCAGCCCTCTGTTCCGAGTGAATTTCACTATATACCTTTCTGGTTGATCCATGTAGATAGCTTCATCAATCCTTCCTTGAGTTGTTTTTACATCAAGCTGTTCTAGCTCCAAATCCAGATTGACTACACCATACAACATGAACCTGATTGATACATGTTTCACCACAGGTGAAAACACTTCCGGATAATCAAGTCCCTCTCTTTCAGCATAATCTTTTGCTACCAGCCTTGTTTTGTGTCTAGACTGCTCAACTCAAGCAGGTTTTAATCGAAAAATCCATTTGCAACCAATGGCCTTATATCCCTTTGGTAAATTCACCAAAATCCAAGTACCATTCTTCATGAGAGAATTCATCTCTTCATCCATACCAAAGTTCCACTTCTTCCATTCTTTACCGTATAAAGCTTTCGTGTAGTCAGTTGGTTCCTCTGAATCTAATACCTCACCTATTAGGTTTATGTACGGTACCTTTTAGGTTTATGTATTTTTCTCCTAACCCTATCTCGGGCAAACCAAACATTGTCTTGGTTTTCTTCTTCCTTCCCTGAATCAACTTCTCTGTCTGACTCAGGTATACTGTCAGAACTGTTGCAGTAGCTCTACCTTCATGCGAACTCTCTTCGGCTTCATCCTCTGTATCACTTAAAACCGCGGTTTTCTTGTCATAACTTGAAACTTCCATCAACATTGTATCACCCCTTTAGTTTTCACACTAGCCAAACCTGAAGTATATTCCTTGTCCTGAAGCAGATCCTTGTAAACAGTTTCTTCCTAAAACATTGTGTTTCTGCTGATTACAACCTTTCTGTCTTCGATCAACCAAATCTTATAACCTTTGACTACTTGAAGATATTCAATAAACATTCCTTTGAATGTTCTTGGCTTTAATTTACATTGGTTTACATTAGCATAAACCACCGAGCCAAACTCCTCATATGTGCATACCCTGGTGTCTTCTTCAACCAAATCTCTTATGGAATGTTGAAGTCATTTGCTGATGATGGTTTCCTTTTGATGATGTATACAACTTTAGCCCAAAAATTTATAGGAATTTGCTCAGGTTTTAACCGGATTAATCTCTATTAATCAACCTAGTCTCGATTCCTTTGCCTAGGATCTAGGGTTTGTAAACAAATAAATCTGATAGAACGGATCTCGAATATACCTGGAGTTTTGCAGCGGATAGAACAGGGATTCGAGATTTAGAGCACTTCAATCGCTGTGCCTCTACTGATAGTCCACACGCACACAAACTGGAATCCGCCGGGATGCTAGTGCCGGTAGATCGGATCTCTCAGGGAGTTTCTGCGTTTTAAAGTGGCTGCCAGAAAGTTTTCACAAAACCCTTATCTCCAGGTCGTGCCTTATAACTCCTTATATAGGCCCTGGAGAAAACCTAATTGATCCTGAACCGATTCAGAATCAATTGAGTCATTAAACCGAAATCCCTATTTCGATTATTGGCCCGTGTCGATCGACACGACTTATTTGTGTCGATCGACACACTCTTTAAAACACGATTATAATGTGTATCAAATACACGTGTCGATCGACATTAATGTCGATCGACACCTCCTTTGAAACACGTTGTTTTGATCATTACATTAATGATCATTCCCACATAAAGTATATCCAGTTTGCTTAGGTGTGTGACCATGTAGGATCATATAATACTAGCAATGAGTTCACAACTCATAGATCATTAGAGGTTTCTAGCAAAACGTCATGACCACCTAGTATCATATGAATGTCTAATCTCGCCAGTACAACTATCACTAGAGTGAATACAAGTATGATTTCAGGACATTTCCAACAATCTCCCACTTGTACTGGAATCAACTATTCCAATAATCCCTTCGTCTCTATATCTCGATATGGCATAAAGCAAGATCCGTGTCATCCTTATTCAACCAATATCATGTTCATCGAACTCCGATTTATACTGACAAGACAAACGACTGACATTCAGCTCGTTCGAGTGCGGCCACACATTCCTCAGTATCAAATCTTCGATGGGCCCTGAGATATTTATCTCCTGCTTTACAGGAGGGACAAGTCCCATCTTGTTCCATCCCTGTTCCTTTACACACTTCACGATACGCCCAATCAATGCCTTTATAGTCACCTTTTACGGATAACGTTTGACAGAGTCAAAGCGGACCAATTCATATGTAAGAAATCATGATGAACTCAGGTCTAAGGACTATACTCTATAGTCGTAATGAGAACCTCTTATGACACTTAATTATCCTATAGAGTTCTCATTAGCGGGTCATGTCCGATCATATGTTCTCTAACATATATCTATGTGATTGACTTTAATACTCCTATTAATGACTCCATGAAACTTAGTCATCAGTCACCTCACAAGCTGGTCTCACGCGGTTGTTAGTGTCCCACTTTAACAACCTCGACCAGGGACAAATATAATCTATGTCATTTAATTCTCATAGGGTTTCATGATCAAGTCCTCAACTTGATGACCTATAGAATGTCATAAATTATGTTGGGACTATCATTTAAACACATTTAAATAATACTGAAATCAAATTTCATGAAAATAACCAAAGTATGATTACATGAACATCAAAACATAACTTAATACAAGATAACTCCCACTAAAATCAAGATCACATCTTAATTTCCTTAAGTCCTATAACAGCAGTATGACTCTCATGCTTAGGTCGTGGGAGGGGCTTGGTCAGAGGATCAGCGACATTCTCATCCGTTGGAACTCTGCTGGTCTTCACGTCTCCTCTATCAATTATATCACGAATCAAGTGATATCTCCTCTCTATGTGTTTGGATTTCTGGTGTGATCTTGGTTCCTTCGCCTGAGCAATTGCTCCATTGTTATCACAATACAATGCTACAGGATCTAAGATACTAGGAACCACACCAAGTTCAGACATAAACTTCTTGATCCAAACAGCTTCCTTTGCTGCTTCCGAAGCAGCAATGTATTCAGCCGCAGTAGTGGAATCAGCTACGGTGCTCTGCTTGGAACTTTTCCAACTGACTGCACCGCCATTTAGACAAAAGACATAACCAGACTGAGACCGGATATCGTCTTTGTTCGTCTGAAAACTTGCATCAGTGAATCCACTTATGACCAGCTCATCATTTCCTCCATACACCAAGAACTTATCCTTGGTATTTCTCAAATACTTGAGGATATTCTTGACTGCTGTCCAGTGACACTCACCTGGATCAGATTGGTATCTACTCATCATGCTTAAGGCACAAGCAACATCTGGACGAGTACAGAGCATGGCATACATAATAGATCCTACTGCCGAAGCATAAGGAATTCTATTCATTCGCTCCCGCTCAGCTTGTGTCGAGGGACACTGCTTCTTGCTAAGAGTAACGCCATGTAACATAGGCGTGAAACCTTTCTTGGAATCCTGCATACTGAATCTGTGCAAGACCTTATCTATATAAGTATCTTGACACAATCTAATAAGCCTATTTAATCTATCTCTATAGATTCTTATTCCAAGAATATATGCGGCTTCACCCATGTCTTTCATGGAAAAACAACTTCCAAGCCAAGCCTTGACAGACTGAAGCAATGGAACGTCGTTTCCGAGAAGAAGTATGTCGTCTACATACAGTACGAGAAATGCAACTCTGCTCCCACTCGTCTTCTTGTATACACATGGTTCCTCTTCGTTCTTGATGAAGTCAAACTTTTTGACCGCTTCATCAAAACGAAGATTCCAACTCCGTGATGCTTGCTTTAATCCATAAATGGATCGATGAAGCTTGCATACTTTCCCAGCATTCTTAGGATCTGTGAAACCTTCAGGTTGTGTCATGTACACATCCTCTTCCAGAATTTCGTTAAGGAAAGCTGTTTTCACATCCATCTGCCATATCTCATAATCATAATAAGCAGCAGTTGCTAGGAGTATCCGAATGGATTTAAGCATAGCGACTGGGGAATAGGTCTCATCATAGTCAATACCATGAATTTGTTTAAAACCTTTAGCCACTAATCTAGCTTTGAATATCTGGATATTCCCATCCACGTCAATCTTCTTCTTGAAGATCCATTTACACTCAATGGGTTTTACACCATCGGGTAAATCTACTAAGGACCATACTTGGTTTTCTGACATGGATCCCATTTCGGATCTAGCGGTTCCAAGCCACTTTTCGGAGTCTGGGCCCAACATTGCTTCTTCAAAATTCGCAGGCTCGTCACTGTCAATGATCAACAGGTCATGAAAATCGTTCACGAGAAATCCATAGTATCTCTCGGGTTCGTGACGAATCCTTCCAGATCTGCGAACTTCAGGCATCACAGGTGTGGGTTCCACAACTCCTTGTGGTTCCACCTGCTGCTCTTCCTCATTAGGTTGAGCAGGCTCCTGTGATTCTTGAACTTCTTCGAGTAGTACTTTACTCCCACTATTATTCTTATGAAGAAACTCTCTTTCAAGGAAAGTACAGTCCCGAGCAACAAACACTTTGTTCTCAGAACGGTTGTAGAAGTAGTACGCCTTGGTTTCCTTAGGATAACCAACGAAAAAGCACTTATCAGATTTGGGTGCGAGCTTATCGAATATTAAACGTTTTACATAAGCTTCACACCCCCAAATTTTCAGAAAAGACAGACTTGGAACATTTCCAGTCCACATCTCATGTGGTGTCTTTGCAACTGATTTTGATGGGACTCTGTTTAGTGTAAACGCAGACGTTTCTAGAGCGTATCCCCAAAAGGATAATGGAAGGTCTGTGTGACTCATCATTGATCGAACCATATCTAATAGGGTCTGATTCCTCCTCTCGGAAACTCCATTCCATTGGGGTGTTCCAGGAGGAGTGAGTTGTGAAACAATTCCACACTCTCTCATATGATCACTGAACTCTTGGCTTAAGTATTCTCCGCCACGATCAGATCGAAGAGCTTTAATACTTTTGCCAAGTTGGTTATGTACTTCATTCTGGAATTCCTTAAATTTCTCAAAGGATTCCGACTTGTGTCTCATTAGATAGACATAGCCATACCTACTGAAATCATCAGTAAAGGTAATGAAGTAGTTATAGTTTCCTCTAGCACTTGTGCTCATCGGGCCGCAAACATCTGTATGTATTAGGCCCAATAAGTCACTGGCCCGTTCATTTGGTTTATTGAAAGGAGCTTTTGCCATTTTGCCCATCAAACAAGATTCACATTTCTCACATGATTCATAATCAAATGAGCCCAAAAGCCCATCACTATGGAGCTTCTGTATGCGTTTCTCGTTTATGTGACCCAAACGACAGTGCCAAAGAAGAGTTGGGTTTTCGTCATTTGACTTAAACCGCTTAGTATTTATGTTATAAACGGGTATTGATTGGTTTAAAACATAAAGCCCATTCTCTAATGGGCTGCTACCATAAAACATACCATCGCGATTAAAAGAACAACATTTATTCTTAATAGAAAAATCAAATCCTTCCAAATCCAAACAGGAAACTGAAATGATGTTTCTGCTTATCGCAGGTACAAAGTAGCAATTGTTTAATTCTAAAACCAGGCCCGAAGGCAAAGACAAATGATAAGTGCCCACGGCCAACGCAGCAACCTTTGCTCTATTCCCGACTCGCAGCTCCACTTGTCCTTTTCCCAGCGTCCTACTGTTGCTTAGTGCCTGCACATTAGTAAAAATATGAGCACCACAACCGGTATCTAATACCCACGAGTTAGAACCTGTAGAAGTAACATTTACTTCAATAACATAAATACCTGGAGAAGTCGTCTCGTACGTCTTCTTCTTGTTCTTC